>CM065136.1:16898617-17549867 GCA_033026305.1 Cirrhinus molitorella | reverse complement strand
ATGGATACTTGAGGATGAAAAAAACACCTCAGTTTTATCCAGAGTTCCAAACTAAGCAAAAAAGTATAATTTGGTGCAGTTGCTAACTTTTGTATGGCCAAAAAGTAACATGAAATTCTGATAGCTTGTATTATAAATCTTGTTGTCACTCTGTATCTCCAAATAATTTGACTTGGTATATACATGCTAATTTTTATGATCAAAGCTCTGTCGTTTTATTGTGCAGCAGTAAATGTTCACCTTGAAATATTACTAACAATATAAACGTTATTTTTAAATTTATTTGACAAAATCCATAAAGACTTTACAGCAAACAGACACATGAATCACACCCTGAAGGTGGACATATTTACAATGATACTAAAATCATAAAAAAAGTATAAACTATTAATCAGAGGGCAGAAGGCATGTAGCCTACAACAGGTTCTTTGGCAACATTTTGATTATTCTCCTAATTTAGAGGCCTTGGAAATTTGTGTGTCAAATATGATACAGGCTTTATAGGGTTAAACAATAGCTTAATGTCAATGCAAAATGCAAAAAGCCCTCTGTGAGGTTTAGGATTAGTGGACAGAAAATATAGTTTAGTATGAATCAAAGAAAGTAAAAAAAAAATGCCCCCATGTGATAAACAAGATAAACAAGCAAACATGTTTGTATGTGTGGACATTTGGGTGTAGATAGTGGCTATTGATAGTGACACATCTTTGACACATTGTATAAATTCTGTCCCTTTACTGTAAGTTTTGATCTTTCGCTGTGAATTATAAAGGTCAGGGAATACAGTCTCTGTCTCACCCGCTCCACCTTTCACTTCAGAGGCAGAACCTATCGGCAAGGGGGAAACCCACTTCCTCACTTGAGCTTGCTGATCATGCTCTCTTTTTCTCAAGAAATGACACTTTTAATTTCAGTGTCACTACGTGGAAATTATGCACGTGTGATTGCATTGCTTCTCGTGAAGTGTGATTTCAACTTTACTATCTGTCCTGTCAGCCATTATACTGTGCTCGTAGCGCACGCTCTTCAAGTGCACACACAAATGTGCAGGCACGCGCTGTATTAGGCCTATATTAAAGCGCTGTATCATATTCAAACCCAAATGAAACTGTGATTATGCAATGTTGTAGTTATTTTGTGTCCTCTGTTAAGACATGAAGTTACAAAAAGGCGATTAAAACTGCCTTAAAACTGTGCATGTAAGTATTATTATTTATAGGTCACATTTAAAGCAGGGTCAGCAGCGGCAGCTTTTAAAGTAACAGCAGCCAAAATATCCTAATAACCAACTGTTGTGAGGTCTGTTAATCAAACAACAAAATAAAAATTAGGAAATAAATAACTTCTGTAGTTTTAAGCTTTATCTTTAAAATTGTATATAATTTAGTGTTTGATAACTTTAGGCTATATTTTCTTGTTGAAGGGCACAGGTAGTTAGCCTATATGACATTTATTACAGTGGGTTTATGTGAAGATGGTTTCAAGTTCTCTTAAATTAGAAGGTTTTTAAGTCTAATAAATGTTAAGGTGATAGCTCTCAATTATACTGTAATGTTGAATGGTTATATTTAATGGTTAAATATTAGGGGAAAAAATACAGACATCAGTTGGAATCAGTGAGACTTGCCTTTAGTCATTAAAAAAAATGGCATTAAACAAATATTATAAATATACACATTCTTTATGTTGTTTCTACATTAATTTGAAGCATGAATGTGAAATTATTGCAATATAAAAGTATAATTAAACACTTTAATGTCAGGTAGGATTAATCACGATTGATCAGGAAAAATGTGTGATTAATTAGTTAATTTTTTTAATCGATTGACACCGCTAGTTAGTATATATAAATAGTATGATATGAAATACATTAATTTATGATTTGATTGCATAATATGTGGTGTGTCAGGGAAATGGTTGTGCAATGCCTTTAAATGATAAAATCATTTAAATATACCATTTGTAACTTTTTTAAATTATTCTCAATACTTTTTTTGTGCACAAAACCCGAAAACACCTTTGTTTTTCCGTACTGAAAGTAGATCATTTCCTGACCTTTACTGCACATAATTTTTAGTTCCCATAAAAAGAGTTTGAATTCGCCAAGTACTGGCATATACCTTATCATTATCATCAGTTAAAATTTTCATTTTTATTTTACACTTGATACTCTTGGCTTTATAAATGTGGCCTAGATCAACACCTCCACTACAAGTGGAATGCTTTTCTAAGTAATGAATCACACATTATTTGTCTTTTTAGTACATTTATTTTACAACTTCCCCCAAGCATTGTAAAAACAGTTTTCATTTTATGTGATACTATCATTTGTCACACACAGATTGTCTGGTCTTTCCAGAATGACTAAGAAACTTCTGAAGAACTGTTTATTGCTTGAAACATCCAAATGTAGTTTTTACATTTGTTATGTGAAATTACAAAATTAAGTTTTGACTAAGTAGTCATCAGATAAAAGCAAAATTGACAACATATTGGCATTACATATTTATCCAATGTATCAACCCATGAAAGGCTGCAAATATTCTGATTTTACAAAAATATGCAGACTGGAGCTCTTTCACACAGATGTACAGACAACTAAATTGCTTACAGCATGTTTATGGAGTCACTTTGTATTTATTAAAAACATTGGGTTTGTCTGGAGGATCTATTACATTTTTTGTCTGAGTGCACATTTCATTGTGTTGCATTGCAAATATTTAACAAAAACACATTCCATGGGAATAAAACCCTGAGATTATTTTCTGTATCATCTGAAAACACATCCTGGAGGGAAAAAAAAAACTGCTGTAGTGTGCTTTTCGGCAACTATTATTTTTACAATGGTTGTATTATCAAGGGATCTCAGGTAAAGTTATTTAAAGACAATGCACTCATATGGGGATTGCAAATATACATCAATCTTAAACAAAAAAAATGAAATTATTTACTGAAATTAGTTACAAAGGGCACAGACAGACTAATGTTAGTGGCCAAATATTCAAATTCAATAGACTCACACATTATGCATAATATTTCACATGAAAAAAGACCTACAAATGTAGGTCAGAACACATATAGTTTCCAAAAACACAGGCCTGCCTTTATAGTTCACTGGAGATACATATGTTCTTAACATACATAGCACTGCTATGGTCAAAAACAAGAAAAATAACATTAAGAAATGATAGTCTAGTATGATAATAATTTTCATGAATATTTCAGTGTATTTTGTGTATGGGGCCTGCCCCTCATGTGATCAAATATGAAATACATAATCAATACACCTAGCACAGCTACAGTGATTTTAAATTATATATATATATATATATATATATATATATATATATATGACAAAAAACATTAGGAAATATTAGTCTGCATTAGGGATGCACAAATTAGACTTTTATTTGTTCATGCAATTTTCCCTTATTTTTTGCATTTACTGTAGATTACTTTTTCTTTTCTTTTTTTTTTTTTTTTTTGCATTTAGCATCATCTGTATCTGTATAGACTTCTTAGCAAGTGATATGAGTGCTTCTGAGCTCAATTTCAAGTGTCCCAGAATGCAATCGCATCTTCTCAGTTTTTTATTTCTAATAAATTCTGTGTTCATTATGGTGTATGGAGTGTAAAACATGTAATTTAAAGCAGTTTCAATTTAAGTCTGCAACATAACATAAAAGAATGGGGTATGAATACTTTCGCAAGGCACTGTATATATATATATATATATATATATATATATATATATATATATTTTTTTTTTAAGTTAACTTCTAAAACACTAATTTAAAGTCACTGTTGAATGTAGCTTTTAGCAAGACTTTAAATGAACATACATTTTCATACTGTACTTTATAATGTTTTTGTTTAAACAAAATAGTGTATATAATAGTCCTAAAATAAGAAAACAATTATAGGCTGTATTAGCCAGGTTTTAATATTTGTGCATCCCTAGAATGTATTTCATATACATATGATATACTCATGCTTTCAAAACACAGACAAGGAACTGCATTAACAAAACTACACCTTAAAAACTGTTAAAAACAATAAAAACCACTCGCTTCTCTTCTCTTCAAGAAGTCCATCTCTAATTGGACAGCTCATGTCCAATCAGCATAGACTGTCCTCATACTGTCCATTCAGTATATGCTGAATCATCTTGTGGATTAATTTAGCTCCGCACCACAGAACCGATCCATCTATGCAATTCTGACAGCATTTATATGACTGCAAACTATATAAGTAACCCAATGCTCCTCAGTGAGCAAAAATCAGCCTTAACTAGCCATATTCACTAGCCGGTGGCCCTCTAACCAGATTGTAGTAGCCAGCCAAAGAGCCCAGACCTATATAAAGGGAACCTTTCTTCTTAGAGTGTCCAGAATCCTCAGTGTACAAGGATGAATCTGAAAATAAAACAGGAAAGGATCTTAAGCATGCTATTAAATTAATTTAACATTGTATTCTCTGTGTGTGTGTGTGTGTGTGTGTGTGTTGTCTGATGTACCTTGGGTGCTGTCTGAAAGCTGGCTGTGCTGTCGCAGCAGTGGATGTGTGCTATCCTCCAGTGCAGAATCCAGACTCCAACAGCGCGGCTGGTCCTCCCGAGAAGGATGGAGTGCTTCCTCGTTTAGTAATTCAGTTGCT
Source organism: Cirrhinus molitorella (assembly GCA_033026305.1). NCBI lineage: Eukaryota > Metazoa > Chordata > Actinopteri > Cypriniformes > Cyprinidae > Cirrhinus > Cirrhinus molitorella. The sequence goes on along the minus strand of CM065136.1, from coordinate 17,545,211 downwards.
GAGCTTCTCCGTGCAGGGACCCTATCGAGCGCGTGCTCTAGAAGCCTCCGCATCGCGGGGCTGCAGCTTTCAGGTATGTCCTCCAGAGGGGGGGCCTGTTTGTGGATCTGCAAACAGAGATGGTGAAAATCAATAGTGGCACAGGTGCATTCACAAGCAGCCCCATGCAAACAGCATGCACACTGCACATAAATTTACATTCATTTATATAAAAAAGGAACTGTGGTGTGTGAAAAGGGAAATGAAACCTGTTGGACTTCAGTACCAATGTTTGAACGCAAATGGTTCACAAAAATATATTTTTTAATAGAGCCAGCTGTTAGTCTGCATCCATTACATGAACAGCTCTCAAACTGAAACACACAAACTAATCTGCAACACATAGAGGAAGCTTAACCGCTGATATTAGATTTTTTTTTTTAATAAAAGAGATATTAGGGAATTGCTCACAGCAGAAAGAAGAACTTGCCATCACAAGTTCTATCTTGTGATCTTTTGCTTTATAGTGGCAAAAAAAATTAAAAACTTAGAACTTAGAAAATACTTATTGTATTTTTTTTAATTATACAGAATTAGCATAATTTGCTATATGATCCACAGTCTGGTTTGCCCTGAACAGTTAAACTGCCTGCTGTTCTTCAGAAAAATCCTTCAGGTCCCACAAATTCTTTGATTTGTCAGCATTTTTGTGTATTTGAACCCATTCAAACAATGACTATATGATTCTGAGATCCATCTTTTTACACTGAGGACAACTGAGGGACTCAGTATGCAACTATTACATAAGGTTTAAATGCTCACTGATGCTCCAGAAGGAAAAACAATGCATTAAGGGGTGTAAACTTTTGGAAAGAATTAAGAAGTGTACACTTTTCTTATTTTGCTCATAATATTTTTGTTTTATTTAACACTTCCCTTCAGAAGCTACAGAAGATATATGTTTCCCAGAAGACAAAATAAGTTCTTCAAATTCAAAAAGTTGGCTCTATTAATGCATTGTGTTTCCTTCTGAAGCATCCGTGAGCGCTTGAACCTTCTGTAATAGTTGCATATGAGTCCCTCAGTTGGAAAAAATGGATCTCAAAGTCATACAGTCATTGTTGGAAAGAGTTCAAATACACAAAAATGCTGAAAAACCAAAGAATTTGTAGGACCTGTATGATTTTTCTGAAGAACAGCAGGCAGTTTAACTGCTCAGAACAAACAAGGGACTCATGAACTACTAAAAAAAAAAAAAAAAAAAAAAAAACAGCTGTGGATCATTCATGTAACAACACAGTATTAAGAATCAAGTGAATGTAAACTTGTGTATGTGTATGGCCCATCTTATTTTGCTTAATTAACATTTTGCAGATTCTGCAAAGTGTATGTAAACTTTTGACCTCAACTGTATATATAATAATTCTTATTATTGCAATTATAAAATGATATAAAATAAGCATAATTTTCAGTGATTTAAATCGGACAAATAAATAAAAGGAAAATTGAAAAGCTACAAAATTATAAAAAGAAATTATTAAAATTAAACTCAATTATTATAAGTATTATTAAAAATACACAGAATCAGCATGAGATATGTTGTGCTAGTAGAGGCATTTATATCATGAAGGTATGACATCAGCCTGCATGGCATTTTTAGGTTTTGCTCTGTGGTTATTGTATATAGTCATTTTCATACAGTGAGGTTTTGCCACATTCAGGGACTTTCCCTATACCGTTGCCATAAAATACATTCAAACATAAAAATACAAAAGAGCATGCGGTTTAATGCACCCTGATAAAATCAAATAAGCACACTCACTATGTAAAGGTATGAGGGGTAGGCTGTTCTGGGATATCTCCTAACCCACGGAGGGCTTCCACTCATCATGTGTATGATTGTGGTTCCCAGACTGTAGATGTCAGCCTTTGTGTTGTGTCCTCGACACAAAACCAGCTCTGGACTCATATACATCTGCACAGAAAGAAAAACAAAAGAACTCATATGCAGAGGCTTTCAACAAAATTTGCATCAGCTTGTTTTTATTTGAGTTTGTGCATGGAATACTGGACTGGACTGGCTGCTTTCTACTGATCAGTCACTTGAATTCTTGAATTATAGAAATATGAAAAACAACCTCTGATGTAATAGGCAAATGTTCTAGCGAACATCTGGTGAGCTGCTCACTGTACTGCCTTACAGTAAACAACTTTATTATTCTATGTTGGGAATCTTCAGTGCTGGTCAACAAGGCATGCTGGACTTTCCGAATGGGGCAAAAAGTCAACACTGAGGCAGCTAATGTGCTTGTGTCCTTCTGGGCCTTTCCCAGAATTTGTAAGGGAACAGAATGTCAGCTAAGAGGGGGGAAAAGTGTGTCTGTGTGTGCCTTCTGGCTTTTCAGATCTCCTTTCAGAATCACTTTTAAAATGTACATATACTACACATACTTTCCAAAGGACTTTGCCACTAGCACAATCAGGAACTGACGAATTCTGCATTGTATCTCAATAAAGGCTAAACTAAATGTTTAGTCACAACACAACGGGAGACTAAATATGGAAAATTCAAGTGTGCACAGTGACATCTAACATACTCACCTCTGTGCCACGCAAGTCCCGAGGAACATACACATCATCCTTCATCTGAACTGTAAGCCCAAAATCTACCAGCACTGCTTTGGCCGACATCAGCACAATATTACTAGCTGCAGGGAGAAAAATCAATTTAGGTTGTGTCTAAAACACATCAAAGCAAAAAACAACATTCACATGTGTGTAGTAATATTTTACATGTTACAGTTACTACTTCATTATTCATGGGATGGGTGAAATAGTTAAAAACAGATCATCAGAAGTCTCAAAACCCCCTTTTCTTGCTCTCCCTTTATATTTAACACTACTTGAAATAACATGTTTCCTCTCTAAGCCAAAAGTCCTCAAAACCACACAGCAGGCTCCTGTGATTGGCCACTCATTTCACGTTACTCTCTCAGTCTTACTGAAATTTGAAAACACTAGTTAGGCAAGTAACCTGTTGAATAAGCCCTTGCATTTGAGTAATTGCGTCTTCTTCCTGCTCTCTCTGTCCTGACTGGAAATTCCAGACGCTTGAGAAGTCATGAGCGCTGCAGCGCTGATTGGCTCCCGCGTATGACTAAACAGCAGCAGAATGTTGTCTGCCACAACCCCAGCATATTAAATTATGTTGTGTTCCTCATTTTTGAAGGGCATAAACTAAAAAAAAACACTTCTCTAGCCTATGGCCAATGCTTTGTCAATCATTTAACATTGCTGCTTCCTCTTGATGGCCTCATTTTAAGTTCCGTCAAATAAGCTAAAAACCTTCCTTCCTTGACCACATAATCATTATCTGATTTACCTTCAGAGCACCTTTGTCGCATTTAGAGGGGAAATAACTGCTTTTGTGTGCCTGTGGTTTGCAACGTAAAAAGTACTGAGCTGCTTTTGACCCTTCTTTTGAAATGTGTTTTGAACATGCAATTCAGAGCAGCTGAGGTAAAGTGGTCATAAACAATCTGTTTGGCAGGAAACTGCATATTTCAGAAAAAAATCCTTTATGATGCAATCCAAAGCGCTTACGTTTGATGTCGTGGTGTATAATCTTCTGAGAGTGCAAGTACTCCAGGCCTCGCAGAACCTGCTGAGAGACCCAGATGATCTCAAATTCTCTCATTGGACCACAGCTATCCAGCTTCTCCAGAACCGAGCCTCCTTCACCCGCTTCCATGAACAAATGCACCGTCTGCTCCCACAGCAAAGCCCCATACAGCTCTGCTATGTTCTCGTGCCGGAACCGGGCTTGGATTTCCACATCTGCAGGCTTGAAATGTTCCACAGGGATCTGGAGAGAAAGTACACGTAACTTAAATATTTCAGACATTATGGAAGTGCACCAAAAATGGGCTTGCTCATTATACTTTTATGCATAAAAAATGCTATTTAAGCATTCATATATGCAAATAATCTGCAGTCTATGATCTTCACATTTCCCAATATATATATATAATATATAATATAATATTACAAGAATCACAGTTCCTTCACTGATTTCAAAAGTACTATATTATTAGTAGTTACAGATTATTAATATATATACCAGGCTGATTATATACAGTGCCTTGCAAAAGTATTCATACCAAAAGTATTCACTTTTAAGTTAAACTGCTTTAAATATTTTTTTTTCTCTGTACTGTATTTCTCTGTTTCGGCTGTTTAATATTACATTCATATACTTAAACGATTAACAATAATTCTAAAATCTGCCAGCATCTGTCCATTGATTTTTGTACCAAATTTTAAGCAAATGTAAAATACTTACTTAATCTCATATAAATAAAAGCATAATGAAATAAAAGTTTTGTGTACTGTGTATATTTATGTATATATAAATACACACACATGCATGTATATATTTAAGAAAAATGTTGTTTATATAGGTAAATATATACATGTAAATACATATTTTTCAAATATATACTGTATGTGTGTGTGTCTTTAAATATACATAATAAACATACACAGTACATACACATATATTATGTACACAAAAACTTATTTTGGATGCGATTAATCGTTGCCCAATACTATTTATTTTCCAAAGTAATTTAATAGATTTAGTCATTTTATTGATTATTTCTCATATTTTATTGCATTTGCCAGTGTTAGTGACAAGAGAATGTCTTTGTTAAGTTAAAGGTCTCCAAAAAACACACATGGAGTAGCATTCCTGAATAAATCACTGTTTTTGAACGAATAGTTTGAGTGAATTATGTAATGATTCACCCATAAAGAATCAGTGTTTTTGAACAAATCGGTAAAGTAAACAATTCAATGACTCACTAAAAATTCGCTGCATAATGCTGTTTCAAACAGTTGTTTTACTTGATTATGATAAACATCAGTCAAAGAAACACACATGGAGTGGCATTCCTGAATAAATCACTGTTTTTGAACGAATAGGTTGAGTGAATTATGTAATGATCACCCATTAGTGTTTTTGAACAAATCAGTTAAATAAACAATTCAATGACTCAGGTCAATGGCAATTGAAAAAGTTTTCACATAATGCTGTATCAAATAACAGTTGCATTACTTGATTATGCAATATATCAACCACCTTGACCCCTAATTATTTGTTCAAAGCATTAAAGGCCACAATAAGTGGGTGACTACTTCAATACACGTCAGCACAACCTGTTAAACTGACCACAAGTCTGAAACATTTCTCCCACTAGACATCTGTACGCTGCCTCACAGTTGAGACACTGTCTCTGTGGGCTAAATGTTTCCACGGGGGCGTTCCTGTCAGCTTCCTGTGTGCGTTAGAGCCGTTCTCAGTTTCTGTTCAAACACTGAATGCTGCACACTGACCCTCTAAACATTTTAAGGAAATTGGGTTTCTCAAAAATGTTCTTCCTCATTTCTATTATTGCTGCTACAGTTTCTACAAGAAGCGTTTCTCTTTTCAGACCCATTATTTTTCCATTTTACATAAAGTCTTGTGACCTCACATGCCAGGGCATAAGATCATCACAAGAACACATCATGCAGTATCACGCGTCTTCTGTCTTATATTTTCATGTGAGAAGTATATGACTGACTTCAAGCTTAAACTCCTGCTTGTTAACTTGTTTTCAAAATAGCATTTTGAACAAGCAGTACTAAATATGTTTTTCCTTTACTTATAAAAGAACACAGATTCCCAGAAGGGAAGTCATATCCATTAAAAAACAACTACCTTTGCCAAAAAGAAAAAAAGTTGAGATTCCAGAAAACAAACATTCTCTGGATTCCCGGACTTACTAGTTTGCATGCCATTCGCTTCCGTGTTTTGGTGTCCTGTGCCAGATGGACCTTCCCAAATGAGCCTTTGGGAACATGTCCAGGGCCTAGGGGCTTGTAGGTCAGTTTCCACGGAAATAGAAGGACGTCCAAGTCAATGCGATAATGCCCCTCCTTAATGACCATGTCTGTCTGCAGGAACAAAGCAGAGCATTCATGAGAGTAAAGCTATGACAACTTGTAAAACAAGTAAACACTCCTTATAATGTACAAACAAGAGTTGCTTTAATTGAGCCTACAATCTCACAGTGTAAAGAATAAATGCAGCTGTATATGTTATGCTCCTGTCTTCAAAATAGCCACCAATAAAGCTTACCTTGTTTAGCAGAACCCCCATTTCTTCACCCACCTCTGAGAGAGAGGAGGACGGTGTGTTTGAAATCATATTTACAAAGTCCAGGAGGTCAGATGCTGTCCCATAACGGACCTTTCCAGGATTTTTCACATGTGAGATTAAATCCTGTGGCGTCTCCTCAATCTCATCCATCTCTTCCTGAGAGAAGCTTTCCTCAAACGAAACTCCTGGTTCTACCTCTTCGTCAACACAGTAGAAATTCTCTGCCTCTTGGATGAAGTCTTCAATGTTCATGTGAGCAAGAAGCAGTTCTATACCAGCATTTTCATTTTTGTACTCCATCCTTGATTGAACCCTACAACAGAATGTTTGATAGTTAGGATTGTTGTTTTGCACCCATGTGTATGTTTACAGTGTGGTCAGGTATGTTTCCTGAACTGCCTGCTTGCTCTATTTTGCCTGCAAGCTTTGGGTGGTTTTCAGGGGGTGGGAAACCCCAAGAAGGGCTTTCTTCTTCAAAACAAATGCCACCTAACGTTTACGTTAAAACTTGAAAAAACTTGGTCTCTTTTCGACAGAACCACACAAACCCAATTTAAGCACACACACAGTGCTGAAAATTCTGACAGCCTCGTCTAACACATACTTCGTGTGGAATTAAGTACAGTATATACGACAACAACAATAATAATGTATCATTCATTACTGATTAAAAATAACTGATGCTCAAAAACACTGACTAGAAATAGTCAGCTGACAAGGTTTTCAGTCACTGCCAATAACCAACCCGCTTGACCTGCTGTGTACATTCCAAACTATGATAATCGTAATACCTACTCGAAATCTATAGTAATGTCGTACACAAATGAAAAAAAAAAAAAAAAACAACAACAAAAAAAAAAAACGATATACTATCCATAAAATACGAATCGTTTGCTTACCTTTCGGTCAGTGTGTTCACAGCAGGGCACATGCTCACTGATTGTCCATAGTTCCCACTGAAGCTCTTACAGACTGACGCTCACAGATAAGAGGAATAAGCAACGCCTCCTCTCAGCGGCTACGTCAGCTGCGGTTTCGTTTTCTCTTTTCACTGAGAGGTATTTTCTCATTCAGAGGTCACGTATCAGCTTTAATTGTGCCGCAGTACTCTATCAGAATGTTCCGTGGAAGAACAAGGATGTCATTCGCTTTTATCTTTATGATACGCAAGAGAAAATGTTGTACGTTCTTGTGGTAGCATAAACTAGTATGTACCGGTGTAAAGCAAGACCCACGTATGTGCTCTTTGAAATATTTAGTAAAAAAACTATGCAAATTTGTGAAGTCCGTTGACTTATAGCGCATATGTGCCGTTTTGTTCATAACAGTGTTGGGGAAAATGACTTTTTAAAGTAATACTTTACAATATTGCGTTACTCCCTAAAAAAGTAACTTTTTTTGGAAAGTAATCTGTTGTTACTTTTATGTTACTTTTTAAATCTGGGCAGGGCTTTCTTGTGTGTTTTAGTTTTTAAAAAATCACATTTTATCTAGTGTAAGAGCCCTTTCAAGCCAAAAGTGAAATGAATAAAATCTGGCTGAAGGAAAAATAAATTCACATCTGTACAATAGAACACAGGAGAATAAAGTTTAACACTGTTCAGCAATAAAAAATCAAGCACAAATGTGGCCGTATTGGACCACAAAACCAGTCATAAAGGCACATTTTTTTTTTTTTTTAATTGAAATTTATACATCATCTGCTGAATAAAGCTTAATAGGTTTGTTAGAATATGACAATCTTTGGCTGAGAACTACTTGAAAATCTGGAACCTTAGGGTGCAAAAAATATAGATATTCAGAAAATTGCCTCTGAAGTTATCCACATGAAGTCCTTAGAAATGCATATTACTAATCAAAAATTACATTTTGATATATTTACGGTAGGAAATTTACAAAATATCCTTATGGAACATGGTCTTTACTTAATATTCTAATGATTTTTGGCATAAAAAAGAAATCGATCATTTTGACCTCTACAGTGTACTGTTGTCTATTGCTACAAATATACCCATGCGACTTATGACTGGTTTTGTGGTCCAGGATCACAATTGTTTATCTAAAGTAATTTTGCTTATTAGTGTGGTTGAATTAGATTATCAAAAGTCAGCAGCAAAGACAAGATATTGGTTAATAAAATGGGATTAAATACATAAGGGATTCTTCTGTTACGTATAGTTGAAGTCAAATCTTTACTACAGCTTGCAGAATCTGGAAAATGTTAATTATTTTACCAAAATAAGTGGGATCATACAAAATGCATGCTTTTTTATTTAGGACTGACCTAAATAAGATATTTCACATAAAAGACATTTACATATAGTCCACAAGAGGAAATAATAGTTGAATTTATAAAAATTACTCTGTTCAAAAGTTGACATAGACTTGATTCTTACTGCCGTGTTGTTACCTGGATGATCCACAGCTTTTTTTTTTTTTTTTTTTGTGATAGTTGTTCATGAATCACTTGTTTGTCCTTAACAGTTAAACTACCTGCTGTTCTTTAGGAAGATCCTTCAGGTCCCACAAATTCTTTGTTTTTTCAGTATTTTGGTGTGTTTGATCCCTTTCCAACAATTACTGTATGATTTTGAGATTCATCTTTTCACACTGAGGACAACTAAGGGACTCATATGCAACTATTACAGAATGTTCAAATGCTCACTGATGATCCAGAAGGAAAAACCATGCATTAGGAGCTGGAGGTGAAAACTTTTGAACAGTATGAAGATGTGCACTTTTTTCTTATTTTGCCTAATTATCATATTTATTTCATGTAGTACTGCCTTTCAGAAGCTACGGAAAATTATATGTTTCCTAGAAGAAAAAAAAAACTTTACATTTACCCTGATCATCAAATTCAAAAAGTTTTTACCCCCCTGCTCTTAATGCGTTGTGTTTCCTTCTGAAGCTACAGTGAGCATTTGGACCTTCTGTAATAGTTGCGTATGAGACTGAAGAACAGATTTCCAGATTTCTCTCAACATGGGAACAGGAAACTTGTCAAGCAAATGGGAAAACAAAGTAACTTGAGTTACTTATTTGAAAAAGTATATTTCTTGTAAATTAAAATATAATGCGAAAAAGTAATCTGATTATAACTCGCGTTACTGATAATGCCTATCCGCCAAAACTCAATAATTAACATCATAACTTTAACACTTGCAGAAATGATCACTAAACGTATCAGGGAACGAATTTTTTGGTGAAAGAGTCACTGCACTAATCTGGGGATTTCTGGGAAGCCCCTAAATTAACGGTCTGTCAATCTCAAAAGGTTGGTTTTTAAATAGTAAGAAGTCGACTGGCCGTTATGTTCATTGCTTTAAAAATGAAACGTGAAGGCATGATGTAATCGTTTTCGCTCACTTTCATGCACTGACAGGTTCGTGAATGAAATGAATGAACGGCTCTGGCTACATCATATCATGTCTACGCCATAATTTGTAAACGACTCAAATAGCCTATTTTGAACAAATTCAAAGCATTCAGAAATATGTCAAAATCTCCAACACTATTTTTAAGCAACGTTAGGTATTTTCAAATTTGGTGATCTCCGGGCTGCAGCTACAGCTTGACATAAGGGGTTTTCCAAATTCGAAACGCAGAACTGCAGGTCCGTTCACAGCCACCGTAGAGCCAATGTGTACGCACGCGCCCGTCTCAAATCAACAATGGCGGCCTCCGTTGGCGTGTGTAGGTTACGTTTCAGGGGTTTCGGAGGGCTTGATAGATTTTGTCTTGGATTTGAACCTCAAACGCAAAAACGATTTACTTCGACTACACCAGCAATCAAAGTCCAGACAGAGAGCAAGACAACGAAAGCCGGTAACATTGTTTTTCTGTAGATCTGTGGGGATGACATTTACCAAGTGATCTCAGTTAAGTAATGGGAATGACAGCTGTAAACCGTGTTTTTATCTGACATTTTTAATGTTAAAAATAAATACCAAGTTGTCATCTCATTGTGAAACTCGTGATTCAAAATAACATGTGCATTACATCTCCAATAACTCAAGCCTCTTTTCTCTTGCTCCACGAAAAGCCAAGGAGAGTAGAACATTTCAAGCAATCCAAGAGGAGAGAAGAGAACAAGCTGAAAGATCTGTTTTGATCAGCTGTCCGCCTAAGTTTAACGAAAATAAGTTTTTAGATTACCTGTCTAAACATGGGACAATCAACAAACATTTCTTCTACAATACCTACGTAAGTGTTGCAGAACCACAAGTTACACATAGCATTAGTTATGTATTTAATATCTAGAAGTCACGTGATGCTTGATCATAAAGGTCAGATTTTTTTTTCTGACAGAGCTGACAGAACTGTTTATCATGTGATTCTTTTTCTGTAGGGAGCATATGCAGTAGTTGAATTCTCCAGCAGAGAGAGCATTGCCTCGTTGAAGGAGAGCACTAATATACCAGCTGTTGAACATGAAGCTGCAGTGCCTTTCAAATCTCGCCTGCTGTCATTAAAATGGCCAGGCAGTCAGTCGAGCAATCATCCCATGCCGAAGTTTCAAAACCAGTCTCCACCATCCATCAATGAAATCACCCAACTGCTCTCCGAAAAGGACAGTGTAAGTCTTCCCCAGGCGATATTATGTTAATTTTTTTTATACCAAAACATATGATAAGTCTGGATCTGCTAGCTGGAGCTTCAAATATGTATGTTCTTTTCACACAGATAGATGAACAACTGCAGTGTCTGACAGAGGCCTTACAGCTCACAGAAGAGAACATCAGTCTGCGCTTCCTTGTTTGTTCTCTGCTTCAAGACATAGCTGGAGCATATTTCCCAGAATGCATCATCAGGCCTTTTGGATCCACTGTCAACAGCTTTGGCAAACTGGGCTGTGATGTTGATATGATTCTGGACCTTAATGGCATTTATGCAACAAGCCAGAAAAAGGTCAGTGCTGTGGACTACTTAAAGGGATAGTTCACCCCAAAAATGAAAATTATTTTATGGTTTACTCACTCTCAAGCCATCCCAGGTGTATATCACTTTACTCTTTCAGATGAAAGTTATATTAAAAAATGTTGTGGCTCTTCCAAGCTTTATAATAGCAGTGGGTGGTAATAAAAGCCTTCTGAAACTAAGCAATACATCTGTGTAAGAAAAAAAATCAATATTTATAACTATAAACCACACTCTTACACTAGCTTCTGATAGCTTTTGTATGCGTATATGTTCCAGAAAAAGAAAGAGAAATAAGTTTTGTTTACAGCAAAGGAAATCCATTTTTCTTTGCAAATCCTTGTTTTGTATTTCTAATTCATGACTGGTGTTTTGCTCTCTACTCTGTGCTTCCGCTTTCTGCACTTTAATGTTCATCATAGTGTTTGCCTTCATCTTAAGCCATGCGCTGAAAAGGAAGTGAAAGGCCTTTTTAATATATATAAATAACTCTGATTGTATTCGTCTGAAAGAGGAGGGTCATATACAGCTGTGCTCAAAAGTTTACATACCCCTTGCAGAATATGCAAAATGTTAATTATTTAACCAAAATAAGAGGGATCATATAAAATGCATGTTATGTTTTATTTACTACTGACCTGAGTAAGATATTTCACATAAAAGATGTTTACATATAGTCCACAAGAGAAAATAATAGTTGAATTCATAAAAATGACCCTGTTCAAAAGTTTACATATACTTGATTCTTAATACTGTGTTTTACCTGAATGATCCACAGCTGTCTTTTTTTGTTTTTTTGTTTAGTGATAGTTCTTCACGGTTAAACTGCCTGCTGTTCTTCAAAAAAGTCCTTCAGGGCCTATAAATTCTTTGTTTTTTCAGCATTTTTTGTGTATCTGAACCCTTTCCAACGACTGTATGATTTTGAGATCCATCTTTTCACACTGAGGACAACTGAGGGACTCATATGCAACGATTACAGAAGGTTCAAGAAGGTACAGAAGATTTCCAGTAGGAAACACGATGCATTAAGAGCCTTTTAGAATTTGAAGATCAGTGTAAATGTAACTTATTTTGTCTTCTGGGAAACATGTAAGTAGCTTCTGAAGGACAGTGAACTAAATGAACTAAATGAACTAAAAATGAACCAAATGAACAAAATACAGTATTTATGCAAAATAAGAAAAATGTCAATCTTCATTCTGTTCAAAAGCTTTCACCTCCGGCTCTTAATGCATCGTGTTTCCTTCTGAAGCACAAGTGAGTGTTTGAAGTGAGTCCCTCTGTTTGAAAAGATGGACCTCAAAATCATACAGTCATTGTGGGAAAGGGTTCAAATACACAAAAATGTTGAAAAACCAAAGAATTTGTGGGACCTGAAGGATTTTTCTGAAGAACAGTGAGCAGTTTAACTGTTCAGAATCATGGGAATCATGAACAACTATCACTAAACAAAAAAGACAGCTGTGGATTATTCAGGTAACAACACAGTATTACGAATCAAGTGTATGTAAACTTTTGTACAGGGTCATTTTTATAAATTCAACCATTATTTTCTCTTGTGGACTATATGTAAACATCTTTTATGTGAAATAGTTTACTCAGGTCAGTAGTAAATAAAACATAATATGCATTTTATATGATCTGTCTTACTTTGGTTAAATATTTAACATTTTGCATATTCTGCAAGGGGTGTGTAAACTTTTGAGCACAACTGTACACCTAGCATGGCTTAAGAGTGAGTAAATCATAGTAATTTTTATTTGTTCACACAAAGTTCTGTCAATTACAATGACATTCTTATGTCATTGCAAACCCTGAATCACTGAATCACGTTTCTTTTGTAGAACATGACGTTATTTTGAAGAACAGTTTTGATTTCCATTGTGTGGACAAAAACCGCTGAGACATATATCAAAATATCTTTTTTTTTTGGTTCTGCAGAAGAAAGTTTGTCATACAGTTTCGGTATTTGTTGTACACAACCAGTCAAATGTTTTTGATCAGTAAGATTTTTTAATGTTTTTTAAATAAGTCTCTTTTGCTCACCAAGCCTGCATTTTTTTGATCCAAAGTACAGCAAAAACAGTTATACGAGTTTTACTATTTAAACTAACTGTTTTATATTTGAATATATTTAAAAATGTTATTCCTGTGATTTTAAAGCTGAATTTTTAGCATCATTAATCCAATCACATGATCCTTCAGATATCATTCAAACATTTATTATTAAGCTTTTGAATGGTATAGTGTATAATGTTACAAAAGCTTTTTATTTCAGATAAACACTGACCTTTGGATCTTTCCATTTATCAAAGAATCCTGAAAAAAATATGTACTCAACTGTTTTAAATATGTATAATAATAAAAAATGTTTCTTGAACAGCAAATCAGCATATTAGAATGATTTCTGAAAGATCATGCGACACTGAAGACTGGAGTATTGATGCTGAAAATAACAGGAATAAATTACATTTTAAAATATATTCAAAATCAGTTATAATAAATAGTAAAAAATATGTAACAATATTACTGCTTTTAGTTACTGTTCAAAAACTTTTGACTGGTGGTAGTGTATATATGAACTTTTATTGTGCTGTTCCTCTGTTTTTGTCTTTAAAAAAAAAAACAAAAAAAACAAATTGCATACAACAACAGCAGTGATAAGTCTTATGTTCATTGATTATGCAGTGTTGTTGTAAACAGGGCTCAGGACTGTCTCTGGAGTACCAGGTGAAGAGAGGAGCATCAGAGCGAGCTGTGACCCAGAGTATCCTCTCTGTCATTGGGAAATGTGTAGACCAGTTCGGGCCCGGATGTGTGGGAGTCCAGAACATTCTCCAAGCTCGATGTCCTCTTGTCCGCTTTGCTCACCAACCCTCTGGCTTTCAGTGTGATCTCACTGCCAATAACAGGTAATGTCTACTAAGTTATATACCACACAATTAGCAATACTTAAACTGCATCATGAAATAAGACTTTAGAAGCTAAAAAGGTGAAATAGTTCTTCTCTGTAAGTCCCGTAGTAGACAGTCTTTTAAAGTGTTATGTGGGCATTAACGGCTGTCAGTTTCTCACTCCCATTTACACTTCCTCAAAACAAAGGTCACTCTTACGCTTCCCTTTAGAATGTGACAAACCAGTAATGCACAGAAACCTGTTTAGCAGTTTTTGTTGCACTGAGACCCCTCATGGGGCAAGATGTGGGTTAGAGAGGGGTATTCCCAAATGTGTATGGTGTACACTAAATGTGCATAATTAGAAACACCAACCTTTATTTGCCCTTGATGGATATTTGGTGGAAGGTGTATGAACACTAGGGGACTAGGGAACATGAATGCATTTATTTAATATTAAAAGGTGGTGGTTGTTGTTGTTGTTTTTGTTTTGTTTTTTTCTAAGGGACAGGATCATAATTTGCTAATAACATACATTTATTAATAATAGCAGATTATTTGGTTTGTAATTTTTTTTCCTAGGATTGTTTTTCCCCATATTTACTTAATTTGATATTTGTACACTTATTTATTTGAATAGCTTATTTTGATATGACTTAATAGTTTAAAAATGATATGACACCCCTAGTGGCAGCAGATAAAATTGCAATTATTTCCTGTTTTTCAAACAGGTTTTCTGAAATAAAAAAAAAAATAAAAAAATTTATCAGCATTGTCCTTATGGAAGCTGAATAAAAAATAAAAAAAAAAGGTAATTTTGACTCTTTATCTCACAATTCTCACACTTTTTTTCTTACAGTTGCAAGATTACATATCGTAATTCTGATGCTTTTCGTCAGAATTGGGTCATACAAACAAACAATTTTGACTTAAGTTAAGTCAAAATTATGAGAAATAAACTTGCAATTGTCTTTTCCCTCCACTGAATAAAAAATGTATAAAAATGGTTATTGTAATTATATATCAAAATTCTGAAAACGTCAGAACCGTGAGATATAAACTCATAATTGCAAGAAAAAAAGTCAGAATTGTGAGATTTAACAAGTCACAATAACCTTTTTGTTCTTTTAGACATGTTTTATTCGGTGGAGGCAACAGCCTTCTATAGACCAATTTGGAGTAGATGTCACAGTAACGTCACACGTTGGTTTGTTTGCAAAAACTAAATTGGTCTCTACTTCCCTAAACTCAGGTACATGTTTTGTTTATTTTACAATCCCATGTGTGCAGGGTGGCCATGAAGAGTTCAGAACTGCTGTTTCTTTATGGCCATCTGGACCCTCGTGTTCGGCATTTGGTGTTCAGTGTGCGGTGCTGGGCTCGGGCTCATAGCATCACAAGCAGTATTCCAGGAGCATGGATCACCAACTTCTCTTTAACGGTCATGGTAGTGTTCTTTCTACAGCAGAGGAATCCTCCCATACTGCCCACACTAGACCGACTTAAAGAGCTAGCAGGTGTGTACACAATTGTCTTTTTACAGCCGTGCTTCTCTGCAGTTTCTTGTCTGCTGTACTATACTGCCTTACAAAGGCAAAAGACAGTAACTACACATTTGGTCAATATTGAGCTATGACTGTGATAGGAGCTCTTAGATTATGTTCTGTCCTGTGACAGATGAGTTTGGCTCAACTAGATTTATAATTAGATTAGATTATTGATTAGATTAGCTGTGAAATTAGATAATTAGATTAAATGTGAATATTTATATATACACAAACACAAATACAATAAATATATATATATATATATATATATGTATGTATGTGTATTGGCCATCTCGGCCAAAAATGTGGTGACAAAAAGGTGACAATGAAAATACTGAATGAATGCTCTCGACACATTATACATCCATCAAATACTTTTACTTCAAACTCGCTAAAATAAGCCTGATTAAAATGCATATTTTAAAAAAAGGTGTCAAATGGATTTAGAGGCTTTTTGCATATATATATATATATATATATATATATATTAGACATGTGCCGGTATTCGGTAATGCGATATATCACGATAATGAATATGCACGGTATTGTTATCGTGGGCATTTCAAAATACCGAAAATAATTATTTGTTAAAAATTATTCCGAATTTTGAATGCATTTTAAGCATACTTTTCCCATTAACTAGTTAAATGCACAACACCCTTGTAAACTGCGTCGAAGACGCGTGATGTAAACAGAAGCACATGGCGGAACGCGTGAGAGTCGCGTGAAAGTGAAAGTGTCATCTACTCTCTGACAGCAGATGGCGCTAAACCGCAAATGCAACGTTAACCCAGAAACAAAGCAGCTGCGCTACTTTATAAAACGTATTTAAATGATTTATACAGCCATTCCGATGTTTGTATTTGCAGTATTGTTCATCACAGCACCAATACTTTAATATTTAGACTCAATAGGCTATTTATTTTAACATTTTTTACATTTTAATCTGGACTACAACATGCCCTAGATCTTGTTTGAAAGTGTATTCTAAGTGACTGATTATTGTTCGGTCACATTTTACTTTAGGGCTTCATTAGTTAACATTATTTAATTATTTAACATAAACTCCCAATGAAAAATTATTTAATCTTAGATAATTCCAATATAATAGTAATACTAACACTTGTTAAAATCAAATGTTTTTTTTGTTTGTTTGTTTGTTTTAATAAACCGAGCTAACATAAACTAAAAGTTGTTATTTTTTAACAAAGATGAATAACTTCTATAGCAAATGTAGCTTTTGTTCATTGATCATGTTAACTAATAATAATTAACTAATAAGATCTTACTGTAAAGTGATACCTATTGGTCTTTTAATTCTTTTGCACTTTAATCTGTGTAAAACTTTGAACTTTATACATTATTTGTGTATTGCTTTATTGTGTTTTAATGTTCAGAATTTTTTGTTATTATACTGTATTATGACATCACTTTTTTGCAACTAAATTTCAATATCGTGATAATACCGTATATCGTGATAAAAACATTATCAATTTATCGCAACATGAAAATTTGATACCGGCATATCCCTAATATATATATATATATACACGTATATATTGAACTATTGAAAATATCAAAATGTCGAAATGTCTTGAAAAATTTTATTTTTCCACAAATTTTGTATGTATACAAATTGTATTATATCCAAGGTACACATTTCTATTAACTGTGCAGGTAATTCTCATATTGTATTTTCCTTTTGTGTTTCCTTTTGTCACTACATATTTCGGTCGTGATTATTACGGTAGTGGCGGTTTTATGGGATAACATCCAAAAAACAATGATGTCACTACCGAAACTAAACCAAATGTTTCAGTAGTTTTATACTTTTAAACCTAGCTCAAAGATGCTAATCAGCACATGGTTACCTAGCACAGTTCTGAACAGTTGTACACATAAATACTTAATGTTATTGAATAACTTCCCAAAAAGTGTGTTAAATTATATTAGTACTATCTACTTACCATGTAGCTAAGAGAGCGAGAGAGACACATAAATATTTCCTGATCATAAATCAAAAATATCTTTTTAAGAACAACAATGGGGAAAAAAAAAATTCAATATTATTTTCATAAATTGAATTTAGTTGTTAAGGTTTAGGACAGCCACCTCCCAATTGAATGTATCCAAAAAGTTTCATAATTTATATATATATATATATATATATATATATATATATGTATATGTAATCAAAAATATCTTTTTAAGAACAACAATGGGGGAAAAAAAATATTTCAATATTATTTTCATAAATTGAATTTGGTTGTTAAGGTTTAGGACAGCCACCTCCCAATTGAATGTTTCCACTAAATGATTTTTTTATACATATTAAGTTTATCACATATTAAGGTCAAGAGTCTATTTTAATGATGGTTATTTGTTTAAATGTATATTTTATATATATATATATATATATATACACACAAGCGTGTGTGTGTGTGTGTGTGTGTGTGTGTGTGTGTGTGTGTGGATATAAAATACATGAGACATTGCCGTCTTATCATCTGTGACTCCAGTATAGTGGCTCAGGATAAATCACTATATGGCTCTCCTCTGAGCTGACTGTCTACACACAGTCGTTTTTTTTTGCCTGCCAGGGTCAAGGACAGTGATGCCACAATAGTGATACGCAATCCATTTCTATATGGAAGGCCACTCAAATTATATTTATGTTTTGTGTGTGTGTGCTCTTTCCAGGACCGTCAGATAAGTGTGTCATTGAGGGTAATGACTGCACTATTGTCAGTGACCTTAGCAAGATTACACTGCAGCGGAACACAGACACATCGGGTGAGTGGAGCGCATGGATTGTTTTCATAATTTACCCAAACCTAATGAAAGGTTTTGCCTTTTCCCCCTTGGGCAGATGGCTCATTTCTGTATTGCTGTTTATGCATTCAATTATTATTGAGCATTAATGACGCTGCGGTTTATTTTTCTGGTGCTTTCATTTTTGCATCCACAGAGAAACTGTTGCAGGAATTCTTCGAGTTTTATGGCAATTTTCCCTTCAACAAGGCATCGATCAATATCAGGAAGGTGAGTCATCCACCGACGACACATGCATCCATGCGCAAACTCCCAGAGGACACTGCTGACGTCTTAGCAGACCCTCCACAAATGCCCACCAGAGGGCAGTGTGTTTATAGTCAATTCAAAAAAAGTGTCTGGGTCTGCAGTGGACACTGATACATGGTTGCAATCAAATATGTGACCCTGGACCACAAAACCAGTCTTAAGTAGCATAGGTATATTTGTAGCAATAGCCAAAAATACATTGTATGGGTCAAAATCATCGAGTTTTCTTTTATGCAAAAAATCATTAGGATGTTAAGTAAAGATTATGTTCCATGAAGATATTTTGTCAATTTTCTACCGTAAATATATCAAAACTTAATTTTTGATTAGTAATATGCATTGCTAAGAACTTCATTAGAACAAACTTTAAAGGTGATTTTTCTCAATGTTTACTTTTTTTTTTTTTTTTTTTTTTTTTTTGCACCCGCAGATTCCAGATTTTCAAATAGTTGTATCTTGGCTAAATACACCAATGGAAAGCTTATTTACTCAGCTTACAATTTATTTATTATGATGTAAAAATCTCAATTCTAAAAAATGACCCTTTTTGATTTGAAGTTTAGGAAAACAGTTCAACCAAAACATCAGTAACGTATTATAGAAGTATAATATGTTTATTAATATGCATTTGAGTGATTCTGAGATTTATGAAGTGGAAAAAAATGTTCAGAAATGAAACAAGGAAGTAATCCGTGCATATGGTCAGCTAGGCTATCCATCTCATAGTAGCCTACCAACATTTTATTAACAGTAGAAGTAAAATCTGGATACACGTTTTAAAATCACTTACAGAGAAAATTTGGTTCCATCAGGCAAACATGACAGTCAAGACTCGTGGTGCTGTAAGCTTTTCTTTTTATTTTGTTTTTAATCGCGTTAATCCAAACATTGCATTGCGTATTTCTTGCCACACTCGTTTTGCGCGGATTTGGCGCCACCTATAGTTGTGGGTGTATTATTGACATGTCAAAATCTAGACCCTGAATGTAAGACGAACTCACAACTATAGATTTATTTCCAAAAAAAAAAAAAAACTCGTCTTATATTCTGGTCAATATGGTACTTTTTGTTGTTGTTTTTGTACATTAAATTGTCAGTATAACAAACTGAGTTAAAATGCTGATGAAATTGATGTGGTAATACTTTGTGTTTAAGTGTCTGAAGGCTTAAATATCCTGCTTTATATCTGTTTCACCAGGGGAAAGAGCAGACCAAACCAGAAACGACCGCTTTGTATATCCAGAATCCATTTGAAACTACTCTAAACGTTAGCAAGAACGTTAACGCAACACAGCTAGAACGTTTCGTGGCACTTTGTCGAGAAAGTGCTTGGCTTCTCCACCAAAAGGAAATTCTTAACCGAAGTTCGGTCTCACCATGGGGGTTCGCTGCGCTTCTCCTTCCTTCAGTCACCTCAGGAGCCGGGGTGAAAAGTCGCAGGAAGAAGAAACTGGAACCAGCTAGCTCAAGAATAAAGAACCTGTTAGACTCTCTGAAGATTAAAGGTGGTGAAACTGTTGCAAAGAAGGGAAGTGCAAACTCTAGTAGGTGATCCGGTCAATAAATCTCACTCACCCTGAAGAACACAAGGGGAAAAAACTAAGCTCAGTCTTCTGAAGAACGAATTTACGAGAATGACCAACATGCCCAAAGACTGGAACAGACGTGAAATTTCTATATTTCTACAGTCAGAAACTGTAAGTCTTTTAAGAAACAAAGCTTAGTTTCTGTTCTGCTCAAGTATTTGACATGAAAGAGAAACTTTGTAGATCCCAACATGATATAACATGGGAAGAAGAGGTCAACTGCAGTCTCTGACTCTTAGAAAAATGGAGTTCATTGGTTGCTGTGTTGATCTGATAACACAATCATTACGGTTTCCAGAGAAGTGGAGCAGAACCTCTGAACACTAAACAGCTTGCATGGAACAGTCGTGATTATGTTAGATCACACACAAACTCCATCTTCTCCATCCAAACTCCATCTCTCTTGTATTGGTATGGCAAATACCAATACAATGGCCTAATGACTATGTAAAAGCAAAGGTCATGTCATGTTTTTATATCAGTATCATGGTGTTGTGAGAGGTGCAAAAAGAATAAACAGTCACTGTCAACTAATGTACATAAATAATGTTTTAGAAGATATTAAAACAAAGTAACGTTCAGACAATTAGTTTGTTTCTTCCTGGGCTTCTTTATTTCTAATTTTTCCTATACTCTTCGCAGAGAGTTTGACTGACCGGCAATCTGACCAATCGTAACCTGACCATTTTGTCCAAAAACAATATAGACAGGAGGACTTGTACTTGAAAAATGGTGTGTATTGACATCTTTCTGCAGTTGAAACAAGATATCTTCTGTTCATTTCTTTATTCTGTGCTATAACTAGTATTTAAAAAATCAGGGTCTTTGCTAAAGGTGATTTAATTTCTCATAATTAGTTAATAACTTAATTTTGGATCGTGGATGATTAAAATGTCTCCACGCTCTGCTTTTGAAAAAATATTGTAGTATCTTGCTACACTGTGCCTCCATCTCAACTGTACAGCACGACATACATTCACTCACGGGACACTGCACTTATTCGCAATCACAAAAGTACATTATTTGCACGTGCTCTAAAGCCTAACGTTATTTCATACGCGTGCTGTTCTGGCACGCGCTTCATGAGCGTGTACACCTGAAGCGTGCGTGATAAAAGCCTGTCAAACAGCGCCTGATTAATGGACTAAGCTATATTTTGTGTCTGATTTGCTAATACTGCCAAAAACACTCAAGGATTACATATAAAAACAGTTGGTTATGTCTAAAGTGAAAGTAAACAGTTGAGAGAAAAACGTATACGCACCTGTATATTACATGCGTGCAGCACTTAAAGCGACAGAACTAAACATGCTGCCGATTGTCATTAAATGGACCGTTCACCCAAAAAAAATTTACTCACATGTTGTCCCAAACCTCTATTAATGTTTTTTTTTTCTTGTGCTGAACACAAAAGAAGATATTTTGAAGAATGTGGATAACAGTAGCTGGTCCCCACTGACTTTGATAGTGGGGAAAATAAATAAAATACTATGGAAGTAACTAGGGACCAGCAACTGTTTGGTTACCCACATTCTTCAAATTAAATTTTATGTTCAACAGAAGAAACTAATTTGAGTTTAAAAAACACTCAAGATTGAGTAAATGATGATAGTTGTCAATTTTGGGTGACGGTAGGCCAATAAAACAAAACACCGAAAATTCACTCACTACCTTTTGACTGAAGAACTTTAATACAGTTGCTTTAATAAGAGTCAATGTATAGTATTTGTATTAGTGGTGTCAAAATTAGCGCGTTAAAGCAGGCGATTAATTTTTTCATTTTAACTTCTAAAGAATTGTGTTTATTTAGATGCGCAGAGCGTCTTTATGAGCACATCAGACGGGAGACTTTTCAGACACGCGCTCTTAACTTCACTTCAGTACCAGACACGAGTCAAACAAGCATGGAAACGGTACCGTTGACAAGAAGCTTCAGTAGAACATCAGTGAACTGCGGTCAGATGAGATGTTGTCAGGCCATATGTCGGTAAAAACGAATTTACCTGTCCTGTCAGCCGTTATACTGTGCTTAGGAGATTAAAGCTGCCTTAAAACTGTGCATTTAAGTATTTATTATTATAGATCACATTTAAAGCAGTGTCAGCAGCGGCAGCTTTTGAAGTAACAGCAGCCAAAATATCCTAATAACCAACTGCTCTGATGTCTGTTAATCAAAAAACAAAATTAAAAAGAGGAAATTAATAAGTTCTGTAGTTTTTTAGCTTTATCTTTAACATTTAAAATTTTACATAATTTAGTGTTTGATACTTTAGGCTATATTTTCTTGTTGAAGGGCACAGGTAGTTAGGCTATATGGCATTTATTATAATGGGTTTATGTGAAGATTTTCAAGTTCACTTAAATTAGAATTTTTTTTTTTTTTTTTTTTAAGTTAATGTTAAAGTGATCGCTCTCAATTATACTGTAATGTTGAATGGTTATATTTAATGGTTAAATATTAGGGGGAAAAATTGAGACATCAGTTGGAATCTGTGATACTTGCCTTCAGTCATTAAAAAAAATGGCATTAAACAAATATTATAAATATACACATTCTTTGTTGTTTCTACATTCATTTGAAACATGAATGTGAAATTATTGCAATATAAAAGTATAATTAAAAACTTTAATGTCAGGTAGGATTAATCACGATTAATTTCAGGAAAAATGTGAGATTAATTAGTTAAATTTTTTGTATATAGTGTTTTATTTTTATATTTTTTAAATTCAATTTCTATTTGTAACATGTAGCCTATCTTTGTTATTAAAAAATAATAACAAAGGTAAAATAATGACAGATTGTCACTTTGGCCTAAACATCTGCCATTCATTTTTTTATTTAATATTTTGTTACCTTCTAACGCGAGTTTAAAATAGGGAAATTAGTTTGTCTGTACTGCTCAGACAACTTGCGAAATAGTTAAACCAACTTGACAAAGAATCGCATTAAAATCATGATATTTCTGAAAAAAATCGTGATATGATATTTTTGCCCACCATACTATCCACCCCTAATTAGGACTTAATCACCTTGTAAATGTGACTTTATAACCACAACGTGACTTTCTCACAATTGCAACTTTGTATTGGACAATAACAACTAGGGCTGTGATGATTACGCATTACCACAGTAATGAGATACCAACTTTTTTTTTTTTTTTTTGCTAGTAAAAGTTACAGAGTGCATATGGTGTGTGACAGTGGCGCCTGCAGGTGTACGGCTGTACGCACTGTGCGAGAAACGTCTGCCCAGCAAATATTTCAGTAGTTATTATAGGCCTACTTATTTCTGTTCTGTTCGTTTGAACCTCTCTCTCACTGTTCCTCCATAGCAGTCCAATCTCATAAAAATGTGTATCGTTAGCATGATTTTCTGTTTCTATTTGGCATACTATTTATATGGAGAAATTGAATTTCGCATGCATTTGATATACAGTTATGAAAGACATAGGCCTATGCACCTACCTCACACCCCTAACCACTGAAAAGTAGAGGAAAACCTATTATTATATTATATTATATTATATTATACATTTTAATTCATTTAAATGTAAATGTATTAATTTATTTTTATTATAAATTAAAATCTATTTAAATGAATACATTTCAGGAAGGTTCAGCTCATTTTTTTTCTAGTTCCTCAGTGTTTCATATATTCATTGATATGCTTTACAAAACAAATTGCCTATACTCACCTAGTATAAATTTATATTTGTTTAAATGTATACATTTTTGTTCAATTGTTAATATTTAAACAGAGAGAAACCTGTACACGATATTATATAATTACAAGTTTCAGTGATTATACATTATGTATTATTTAATTAAATTATTCTATTCTATTCTATTCTGTTCTATTCTATTCTATTAAACAAATTAATTTCAGGAAGTTTCAGTTAATTTGTATAGTTGTGTTTCTGAAAAGCAGAATAAAAACATTATGTAAGGAATAATTGACTTCTTTGAAAATAATGCACAGGTGGTGGTGATGTGGCCATTACACCTCGGGTGTGCATTATTTTCTAAGAATTCAACAGACCGTAGTCAATTATTCTGCTTATACTATGGTTACCACACCTCAAGACATCGATCAGATGATACATTTCAAGGCATTTCGTCCATTTTTTTTTGTCCTGAAGAGGCTACTGTGAGTACTTTTAATTTCTTATGCAGCTCATCCAACGTCTCCGTTGCTAATTCCAATATTTCATTTTAGACCTAGTAACAACGCTTGAGCCACTGATAGCAGACTAATGCAGTTAATAATGAAGTTTAGACTGATAGACAGAGAGAGAGATTATTCTCGCTTGTGAGAAATGCCATGTAGTTTTTAAATTGCTAATCGTCAGAGCAGCACTAACAACATTAGCGTGTATGTTACCGTGTGTGCAAACTGTATGTGTGTGCATCTGTCAGACAGAGAGAGTGGGAGAAATAGAGTATGTGCTTTCCGTACATAATAAAATGTAATTTTGTGGCAAAAACATGGAAATAATCTGTTGTTTTTAATCATGTTGTTTAGTGTATTAATTTGTTTTGCCAGTGTCCTTGTGGGTTTTGGTTATTTTGATGTTTTAGGCAGTAAGGACTTTTAAAATAACTGAAATCATGTGGCAAAGTGATATAAACGTAATGCGATCAAGACCTGCCTGGAAATATGTTCGCCATGCGTTTCCCTGAAAAATAATGCACACCTTAGAACCTTCTGCCAATCAGAGTATTTAATTGCCTCATAGTATATATTATATTATATTATAATAAATTATAATTTTGAATTTATTTAAATATAAACATTTATTTATTTTTATTATACATTTGAATGTGTATAAATGAAAACATTTCAGAAAGGCATGTGCGCCATGACACAACGAAAAATATTGTGTCCGGTGTAGACACCATTATAATCAGTGATGCTGTCTACACTGGATGTGGCGCAGCGCAATGCAACATGACAAATTCCAGACAGTAAACTGATGCATCGTTTTATTTATTATGTGGAGACACAATGTCCAAATGATTTGCAACGATTGCTTTGTCGTGTTCAGTGTAGACAGACTTTAGCTGTTGCAGTGCAATGCAACACAACACGACACCTGTTGCACCTGCTGTAGACACCATTATAACTTAATGGTGTCACAGCAC
Source organism: Cirrhinus molitorella (assembly GCA_033026305.1). Lineage (NCBI taxonomy): Eukaryota > Metazoa > Chordata > Actinopteri > Cypriniformes > Cyprinidae > Cirrhinus > Cirrhinus molitorella. Next base: position 17,519,857 of record CM065136.1, on the reverse strand, counting down.
ACTTAAAACTGTAAAACTGAAAATCTTACTTGTTGGCGACTCTTCTGCCATCTGTCGTGGTCTCTTCTTTCTGAAGATAATCACATACCTGCAGAAGTCTTGACTTGATATTGTAGAGATGTTGTCACATGCTGGTGTGTGTGTGTGTGTGTGTGTGTACAAATATATACACATATATAACTACGCATGAAACTTCTCTCATAGTTTACTTCTCATAAAGTAAGGCAGAGCTTTCCTGCCTCCGTGGCTTTTCCCTAATTGTACAGGAGAGTTACAGACTTCCTGGATGCAGACTATACATACTGAACTATGGGCACATAGCTGATCTGTCCCGCCCAAAATTCTGCACCAGAGCTAGGAACCAATCTGACAAAAAGGCCAATTTGTCACAATTTATTTTTTATTTGTTATTTGAAATAGTTTTTTGTACAGTTTGCTTAGTTAATTTAAAATGTATATGTTAATAAATTGGTTGGCAGTTTCTTTTCAACAAAATGTTTTTGTCGTTTTTTTTTTGGCAACTTAGGGTGTGCCCTGCGTCCCACCCACCACAACCTTACAGGACACACCCTAGTCCTGACTCCAAGTGTTTCCTCTGGGGTGAACTCAAAACCTTGCCCAAATTTTCCAGGTGGCCAAGGTGTGCAATTGCGCTCTTGGCCCATTGCTAGCCAGGGCTGCAGCACACTTTAAACTTTAGTAATTGAAAATCTTACCTGTTGGCAACTCTTCTGTCATCTGCTGTGGTCTCTTCTTTCTGAAGATAATCACTTACTTACCTGCAGGAGTCTTGATATTGTAGAGATGTTCTGTCACACACTGGGGTGTGGGTGTGTGTGTGTGTGTGTGTACAAATATATACTTATAAAAAAAAGCAAGAGCTTCCCTGCCTCCCTGGCCTCTCGTTAACTGTGCCAGAGAGTTACAGGTTTCCTGAATGCAGACTATAACAAACTGAACTATGGGCACATAGCTGATCTGTCTCACCCAGAGTTCTGCACCAGAGCTAGGAACCAATCTGACATAAAGGCCAATTTGTCTCAAATGTAATTATTTTTAAAGAGTTTTGTACAATATGCTTAGTTCAGATTCATATTTTTTTAGCGATTTGGTTGGGATTTTCTTTTAAAAAAACATCACTTGTCGTTTTTTTGGCATCCTAGGGTGCGCCCTGTTTCCCACCCACCACAACCTTACAGGACACACTCTAGTCCTAACTCCAAGTGTTTCCTCTGGGGTGAACTCACAACCTTGCCCAAATTTTCTATGAGATGCTTAAAGAGTTGCGCTCTAGTCCCATTGCTAGCAGTCCCATCTAGAGGGCTGCTGCAGAGCTTCCTGCTTCCCTGGCCTGTTAGGGTGGCCTCTCCCTATTTGCACAGGGGCTAAAGACCCGTTCACACCAACAGGGATAACGATAACTATAAATATAAGGATAACTGTCTGTTTTGGTTGCATTTACACAACTTCAACCAGCACACACGATTCAAGCACATCTGAACAGTGAATCTAGCGTAAACTATCTGATCTATAACATAGTCCATGTAGTGAAATAAAAACAATACAGACACTTTTCTATTGCACCTTCAAAGGAGGCAAGACAATGAATTCCTGAGGAAATTTTATGTTTTATGTTACTCTGCTTTTCCACAATGTCGCCTGCTATTTCAAATGCGCAAGCCCTTTAAATTTGAAAGAAGTCTGATTAGCTGTCAGTTTTTTATCGTTTATCAGCTGCAAAAAATAGTTCTGAGAGTGATCCCAATGATATCGTTGCTCTGTGTCATTATCGTTATAGTTGTGGTGTGAACTCTGCTATTCTCTTAAATTCTAAACGTTTTTTAGAACATTATATTTATAGTTATATCGTTATAACATGTAGTTATCATTCTTGGTGTGAACGAGCCTTTACAGTTTCCTGGATGCAGACCAAAACAGACTGCACTATGGGCACATAGCTGATCTGTCCCGCCCAGAGTTCTGCACCAGAGCTAGGAACCAATCTGAGAAGGGCCAATTTGTTTTTAGATTTGTATTTGCTAGCAAATTGGTTGGGATTTTCTTTTAAAAAATATAATTTGTCGTTTTTTGGCAACCTAGGGTGTGCCCTGTGTCCCACCCACCACGACCTTACAGGACACACTCTAGTCCTAACACTAAGTGTTTCCTCTGGGGTGAACTCACAACCTTGCCCAAATTTTCCAGGTGACCAAGGTGCAAAGTTGTGCTCTTGGTCCATTGCTCGCTGCCCCGTCCAAAGGGTGGCCTCTCCCTAAATGCACAGGCGCTTACGGGTTGCATGGATGCAGACTATAACAGACTGCAGTATGGGCACATAGCTGATCTGCCCCGCCCAGAGATCTCCACCGGAGCTCGGAACCAACAAAACGACAAAAAGAACTTGTTACAGACTTTTTGTTGTTGTTGTTTGAAATACTTTTTGTACAATTTGCTTATTTAATTTCTGATTTTTGTTAGCAAATTGGTATTAAATAATTATTTGTCGTTTATTTGGCAACCTAGGGTGCGCCCTGTGTCCCACCCACCACAACCTTACAGGACACACCCTAGTCCTAACTCCAAGTGCGTAACTGGGGTGAACAGACAGCATTGGCCATCACCTGTGGAAGCACTTAAAACATCAGTTATTTAAAATTGTACCTGTCGGCGACTCTTCTGTCATCTGTTGTGGTCTCTCTTTCTGAAGATAATCACATACCTGCAGAAGTCTTGACTTGATATTGTAGAGATGTTGTGTCACACGCTGGCACATACAAATATAAATGTGATTTACAAATTCAACAGTTCACTTTGAAAGTAACATATAACTTACTACTTTACTTATCTAAAATTGCTTACAAATTTAAGTATTCGTTTGAACTTGTAAGAAAGTTACATTTACATCTATGCTTAATAACTGTTTTATAACTGATTTAAGTTACATATTTAAGGATTCACTTTGAAAATAACAACTTATCTGACAAGGTATACTTATAACTATGCTTTTAACATACATTTTTGCTTTTATTTAACATCTTACTTGTTGGTGACTCTTCTGTCATCTGTTGTGCTCTCTTTTTCTGAAGATGATGACTTGCCTGCAGAAGTCTTGATTTAATATTGTAGAGATGTTATTTTCACACTTTCCACTTAACAGGATTCCCGCGGGTCCTTAAACAGTCTTATTTAGTTTATGCCATATAGCTTAGTGCGACGATTAAACTTCAAAAGGCTATCGTTTCATTCAATAAACATGAGCGCGCTTCTTTGTGTACTGTTGTTACCGGGGAAACACGTTTAAAGTTCCGAATACGCCATCTGCTGGCAGAGAGTGGCATTTTTCAAAAGCCTGTTGTTTTGAGTAGGGTATTTCTGTAATACAAGAGGCTGTAGTTTCAGCTCTGCATTTCTAGGACCCCATAGTATTTTTTAATGTTATTTTATTTTATTTTATTTTATTTGTTGTATGTATATGTACAGCTCATACTATTTATAGCACTTGCTATTCAATTCTGTATATTATTTTTTTAAGGAAATATGTAGTTCTTTAATTATATTAATAATATGACATAATTATAATAATAATATATTAATTATATTATATAAATTATTGTCCTAACCAACTCCTAACCCTAAACTTACCCCTAGATAACCCCCTGAAATATTTAACCTAATTTACTTCAATATAATATCTATTTATATTTTGTTTTTAAATTTTCTTGGAAAGAAATACTTTGTCTGTGTGAGACTTCAGTTCCAGTGGCGGCCCGTGGGTTTTACTATTATTATTGGTATTGGTCTGGGGATCCCTGCCTATTATTATTATTAGCATTAGTATTTGCTTAACCACATTAAAATGGCTTTTTGGTTGCTTTTAGTCACAAAACGTAAAGAAAACGATACACATACAGCAGGATATTATAATTTCACTTACCTGGCCTATCACTTGAAGCAAACGTTCACAAAAGTCTGTGTCAAAAGAGAGCTGACTGTGCCATGTTCTCCCTTTATGTTTAATTTATATATATACTGTTTTAATGACAGTTTGGTAAATCTTTTGGCGATTAAATATTTAATAGCCGTACTCATCATAAGTAATTGGTACTTTATCAGCGAAGCGGGAGACGTTCAAACTATCACGTAACTTTCGTCTCTATGATGATTGATATACCACAAGAGAGGCTGGCCTCTTGCAGTTTCCTTTCTCAACGCTCCTCAGCGCTGAAAGTGAACACTTGATGGTGATTGGCTAATTTTTATTTACCAACAGAGGCACCAGAGCTCCCTCTCCCCTTCTCTATCGCTTAGCGGTTGTAATGACATCAGCAGATTCGGCACATTCGCGATAGAAAAGCCGCGCTTTCCAACTTCAGTAACATGTATATGGAATTACAAACAAAAACATAGACATACTGAGACAAACTCAATGAACTGTGAATTTTATTCATATTAAATCGTCCTCCTCCTATTTTCATTTTGGGGAAGCTGTGCCTCACCCGACGAGCCGCCACTGTTCAGTTCATTGGCCAGATTGCAGCGCTTGACATCAAATGTGTGACCCACTCACTTAACAAAGTGCAGTAAACGGTAAAACAATTGCTTTACAAATTAATGTTTATTAGTACTTTAATAAGTGTAAAATAATTTGAACGCAAGTACTAATTTGCGACATCCAGCAGCACAATGAACTGTTTTGCACAGCTAATAGGCTAAATGGAGATTGTTGAAACCCCACTCGAACAAGTTCACACCAGCTTTTACATTCAAAATAAGATGGAAATATAACAAATGAATAGTATCCATGGATCTAAGTTAGTCTTTGCTTCTGTTTGTTTGATGTTTAAACCTCTGTTGGAATAGAATTGCTGGATGGCACTGTCCCAAAAAATAGATAATAGCTGTAAATGTGAACTGGTGGATCATTAACAAAATAATTTATTATAAAAACCTAAAAAAGTTAAATTTGTTTGTATGTTTTTTAATTAACAATAATTTACTGATAATAATTGTTTAAATTAATACAATACTTCTGATTCATCCTTTTTTTTATTAAAAAAAAGAGTGCTTTAAAGGCTGAAATGTGAAGTGTATCATTTCATAAAACGTTTTTTTTTTTTTTTTGTGAAAAATTGTATCTGAACGGTAAATTAGTTTTTACAGTAGTTTATAGTCATTTTACAGTTTAATATTTAACCATAGGCATTGCTCTATACCCCGCTTATATGGTATTAATTTTATTTGCGCAGGTCTTAAAAAAGGTCTTAAAAAGTCTTAAATTTGAGCTTAAAAATCCTGCAGCAACCCTGATGTACTAAGTTCTGATCTGTTTTAAATCTAATTTAAGGTTCTATTTTTTGACAGTTAATGATTAATGATTGGTTAATGAGTGTTATGTCAGGAAAATGAACCAAAATAAAACGCATGCCCTGCGTGCCCCTGACAAAAATAACATGAAATAATATTTCTACAAGTTTGATGTTTTTTTCTATATCTTTTGAGTTTATTAGAAATTATGGAACAGTTTTCGTCATTGTTTGCAACTATTTCTTGTGCAATAAATTATTTAAAGTTTCAACAAGTTGCGTTTGGACGAGTGCGTTTATATCCATGGACTGTTACCCAAAAACTCCCCAGAACTAAGCAATGTTAGGGCATGTTGAGCTTGGCTTGTTCTTTCTGCAGCTTTTTTAGGTTTTGTATTATTTTAATATTTTATGGGACAAATTATGGATTACAAAAGATGACAAAAACTGTTCAATAATTCCAATTAAACTCAAAAGATATCAAAAAAACATTCATGATTAACTGCCAAACCGCATGAATCACCATGGTAAGAAAAAATCCCACTTGATTTCTCCTGTGACTCAACCTCACAACGAGACTTGGTCTAATGTGACCTAAAATCTCTTTTGTTTCACACAATTGCAACTTTATGTCTTGTAATTGTGACTTTTGTATCTCACAATGAAACTTTATCCTAAAATGTGACCTTATATCTCACAGTTTTGTCTTGGTTCGCAATGAGACTTGATGTCTTGTAATGTTGTGAGGCTATATCTTACTTTCATAATAAACTGGAAGGTAGTGTGAGAAGATGGATAGATAGAACAAGACATGGGAAAGGTGAAGAACTATAGCACTTTGGTGGGGAGGGCAGGAAACAGATAGTGAGTTACTGGAAAAAAGTTGTAGAGTGTTGGCAAATAGAGAGGAAATAAGTGTTTTGAGACTCTATCAAAGGACAATTAGTAGTAAGGGCAGAAAACTGTAGTGGGAGAAGATGAAAGAGTGTAAAGTCTCTTGGGGGTGCTAGTTAGTTGTTTTAATGCTCATGGTTTTACCACTCAACTTGATGAGGCCAGAGGTCAAGGAGTATAGTGGAAGCCATTTCTCTTAACCTTACCCCTTCTACTGAGAGCCAGAGAACAACAACATTGTCACCTTTAAACCATCTGAACTGAATTTGAACTTAAGTGGCTGTTTGAGAACGTGAAGAAGGTCATAGGCTTCTTAAGACAAGCAAATGATGGCGTGATAGAGTAAGTACTCGATTCCTTATGCAATTTCACAGGTGAAATCCCACCCAAAGCTGCTTAGTGGTGAATTTATCCGAACAGCTGAAAGACATTTGGGCTTTATGAGCTTCTATCTGTGTGGCATCAAATGGTTCACAGTTGTTTATTGGCTCAGTTATGTCTCATAAGGGTTCTTACAGTCACGGTGTACACAATGACAGCTTAGGACTTGCAGAGCTGCTAATGCTGTCTTTGTGCCCCCTAAAAGGTACATTTTCTGCTGTTTGTAAGCAAATCGTATTCTTGAAGCCTTGGAGTTCAACAAAAAAACTCCTGATGTAAATGTCTGACACAAATGATGAATTGAATGCATCCTTGGTGAATAAAAGTATGCATTTCTTTCAAAACAAAACATAAAAATCTCACTGGCCCCAAACTTTTAAGTGGTAATGTGTGTGTGTGTGTTTATAACCAGGTCTATCCATTTCATCATTTGAAATATAACCGCATATAAACCGTTGTTTTGATTCGGGCAGGCAGGGAGCTCAACCTCCCGTGTGTTTGTTCGGCCTCTGAGGCAGCAGACGGGTTGAGGCTTCCGCTGGGTATAATATTCGTCAGGTTACGCTACGTTTTTTTTCTTCACCCTGCTGCCAAAATAACAAGCCCATTCAAATATGATTATTATTTCCTGAAATGATGATTGTTATGACCCCGGCTCCAATGGAGATGTGCTTTCGTCATATTCTCCAACTGTTCTTTGTACTACCCATAGAGTATGTTTGCTTTTGAGTATGGACAAAATATATACTTTCATTCTTTCTCTCACTCACTCTGCTTATTCTTGGCTGTAGGTTTTTCTCCTGAGCCTGAAAGAATTTCGGAAAGGTGGCTTGAGGGTTTGAAAAACACAGGGGGGATTTGCAGGAAAAACAACATGAAATGAAAATGGTCTTGGCTTTGCCGTCTTAGAGGAATTTCGGTCAAAACCTGTGCTATTTACAACCTCTTCAGAGGATTTTTCTGGTTAGGTGCAATTTACCATTTTAAAGCCTTGGATATTTCTAAAATGCTCCAGATATTAATTTACTCCTTTATAGGTAGTGATTAGTGTGGCGTTAAAATATTTGACACTTGTATGATACTTTAATATGTCCACAGCTGATATGCATCAATTATTTGTGAGACTGTAATCACATGATTTCAATTTCTCATGTTATATCATTCACACCCAGGCGTAATCTAACTTCCTTTTCCTTTTCAAGTCCATTGTCCAGAGTGGGCTATAGTCATTTTCCAACTTTACAGCTTGTGCTTGTGCCAGTGACTTACCATGTTAGTACCAAAACTTCATTCATGAAATTTGCATAAATACCGTCTTAAGTAAAAGTCTTAAGTTTACATACATCTTGCAGAATCTGCAAAATGTTAACTATTTAAAAAAAAATAAAGGGGATAATACAACATGCATGCTTTTTTTTTTTTTATTTAGTACTTATTTGACTAAGATATTTCACATAAAGGACGATTACATATAGTCCACAAGAGAAAATAATAGCTGAATTTATAAAAGTTCACATTGATTCTAAGTACTGTGTTGTTACCTGAATGATCCACATGTGTTTGTTTTTTTATGATAGTGGTTTATCCCTTGTTTGTTCTGAACAGTGAAAATGCCAGCTGTTCTTCAGAAAAGTCCTTCAGGTTGCACAAATTCTTAGGTTTTTCTGCATTTTGTGTATTTGTACCCTTTCCAACAATGACTTTGAGATCCATCTTTTTGAATTTGAAGATCAGGGTAAATTTGAAATTATTTCGTCTAAACATGTATCTTTTTATAGCTTCTGAAGGGTAGTGCTAAAAAAAAAAAAACATATATATAATATTTAGGCAAAATATGAAAAATATTCATTCTGTTCAAAAGATTTCTTCCCCTGGCTCTTAATGCATTGTTTTTCCGTTTAGCATCCTTCAGTTGTCCTCAGTATGAAAAGATGGATCTCAAAATCATTCAGGTAACAACAAAGTATTTAGAATTAAGTGTATGTAACTTTTGAAAATAGTTATTTTCTTATTGTTTTCTTTTGTGGATTATTTATAAACGTATTTTATGTTAAATATCTCATTCAGGTCAGTACTAAATACAAAATAATATGCATTTTGTATGGTCTCTCTTATTTTGGTAAAATAAGTAGCATTTTGCTTTTGACTTCAACTGTATGGTAAATTCGAAGTAACTGCACGTAAAACAGACCTTCCGGAAAACTCTCCTCCGGATTCAGAAACGGCTTGTAAACATAAGATTTGATAGTTAAACGTGTATGTTAATGAATTCCAATAATTCGGAAGTAGGGCGCGCGTGCATGCGCATTCACAATTAGCATAATCCCCGTCTATGAAATTAAGTGTCTAGGAACGCAGTGCAATATTCCGGACTCCCTTCTCAGGTTTGGCTTATAGAACCGACTGCCTTACAATAAATATTAAATTAACGTGTGTCCACCAAAGCGTTTTTAGGCAGTTGAAAAACTACCAGGCGCTCTTCTGAAAACGGCCAGCTGGTGACGCTTCAGAACACGTTGGCGGCACGTTTCAGTTGAGACACTTTAATTGCTATGATCCATGACAGTAAATAGTACTAGTTTCTCATTTTTAAGAATATTACTGAGGTTATCCACCTTATTTATCCTTTAAGTGTGGGCGCGGGCATTTGTAAATTTGTAAGGATTTGCTGTTTGATATTGCAAATTGGTGTGTCTTAACATGTTATTTTAGGTGTTACCCAGATGCGTGGCCATATTGGAGATCTTTGGACGTTAGCAACAGCATTAATTGCACGGTTAATGTGCTACTGAATACATTGTCTTGCCAATTTATGGTGTCTAAGCCACAGAAAAAACGTGTGGAAGCAGCTTAATAATGTTATAGAAGGACTTAGTAAGCAAGAATGAGCACAAAGTTAATAGGTGGTAAAGATACATACAAGCAGTATTAATTAAAATATTAGCATAATATTTCACCTACCTGACCAGAAATGAAAAGAACACTGGTATTGTTTTCATCAGTGCCACCAATATGGCCGATTGTCAACTGACCTGTCGTGAAAAAACTCTATAGCAGCTAATGAACCAGAAGTGTCGCCCATAGTCTTATTTCATTTTATTGAAGAATAAGAAAGGATAAAAATTGAGTAACCATCAATTTCTCCATTGTTGTTCGGTCGTTGTACAAGTAGGGTGGTTGTTCGATGTAGTATTTGTTCCAACTTAAAGTTGTACAGTTACCAAAAAAAAGGGCAAACAATTTTTTTATAGAAAATATTTTTAGTGCATAAAAATTCAGTTTTCAGCTCTGAGGCGCAAGTAATTTATTACATATAGAAATTATTATATTCAGTGGCTTCTCCTTAATTAGTGATATACAGTGCCAGTTTATCAGGAAGTGACGATTTTGATCTCTTTGACTTGTTGGAAAGAAAACAGAGCTTACTTGCAAATGTTTTATGCAATATTCCAATTTTGCACACAAGTTAAATTTGCAACTTTGGATGGATACCCAGCTAGTGAAGGGTCTGTCTCTAAATCTGTTCTTTCTCTGTTCTTTTCCTCCTGCTGTTTATTTCTCCCAAAGCACCTTGTGGATCAAGAGACTCTAAGAAAGCTTCTGACGCAGTTCTTTTCCCTGTCGGAAGCACTTTGCCAGCCAGTAGCATTAGCTCAGTAAACTGGTGGAAAGTCCTGCCCTGTTGTTGTTGTTTTTAACAGGCTCAAGCACACACACATACACACTGAAGTTCAGTTATCAGAATGGGCCTCTGTGTGCACCCACAATTCCCATTGTTTTACTTCTCTACCTCAGCAAGGCTTAATTGAGCCTGGCACCAAAAGTCGACCTCAGTGGAACGATAGAGCGATGCCGGTCGATGGCATTTCTCTGTCTTTCTCTCTCGTCTGCAGTTCTGGTGCCGAGAGCCTGGCTGCAATACAGGCAGTACTAACACAATATGAGTGTCTGGAAAGGCCTCCATTTAATAGGCCTGTCTCTGTTTATAACTTTAGTCAGTTTACAGTTACTAATGATGGGTGAAAACAGCTTACTGGACCTTGCGTCTAAGTCTCGCTTGCCAGCTTTTAAAGGGATCAGGGTTTAAGTTTCTTCATATATGAGTATTGTTCATTCGTGTGTGTGTATACTAGCATTTAAAAGTTTATTTTATAAAGGAAATTATGAATCTATATTGCATTTAATTACATTTTCATGCATTTTTTTTGTACAATAATTTGAAATAAAATTGTATATGTTTATATTATATGTGACCCTGGACCACAAAACCAGTCCTAAGTAGCCAAAAATACATTGTTTGGGTCAAACTTATTGAATTTTCCTTTGTCATTAAACAAGATGATATTAAATAAAGATCATGTTCCATGAAGACATTTTGTAAATTTCCTACCATAAATATATCAAAATAAAAAAAATTATTAGTAATATGCTTTCATTTACACAACAGAAAAGGCGATTTTCTTAACATTTGTTTTTTTGCAACCAGATTCTAGATTTTCAAATTGTTGTATCTCTATCCTAACAAACCATACATCATTGGAAAGCTTATTTATTCAGCTATATAAATTGATCAGGAAAAAATAAATATATATGTAATAATTTTGTCTTCAACTGTATGTATATATACAAAATTATTAGCCCCTAATATAAAATATTTCATTATTTTTCAAATAACTCCCAAGTGTTGGGAGACGATTTTTATCAACACAGCATTTTTAAAAAATAATACTTTATTCAGGAAGATTTTAAGGTTGGCAATACAAATAGAAATAAATGTATAACCAAGAATTTTAAAAAGTCTACTGGTCAAAATTATTAGCCCTCTGATGTTAATAGTCAATAGTGTATCCCTTTTGCTTGATAACAGCCTTTAGTCTTTTGCTGTAGTTCTCAACAAGTTTCAAGCATGTCTCCTGAGGAATGACAGCCCATTCTCACAAGCTCCTCCAGATTTGTTGGTCTTCTGGCGCAAACTCTGGACTTTAGTGTGCCCCACAGATTTTCTATTGGATTAAAATCTGGCCAGGTTTTCTTAAAGACTGTCTGAGGTTGTCTTTCAAAATCTTCTTATAGTCTTCCTTTTTCAAGTTTCCTTCAACCCTGATGAGATTCCCAGTTCCAAACGTACTGAAACATCCCCACAGCATTGTACATATATAGAATAACGGAGTTCTTGGGGTTGAATGCCTCTCCCTTCTTTCTCCAAACATAGGCAACATCTCTATGGCCAAAAAGCTCTAGTTTTGTCTCATCTGACCAAAGGACATGTCTCCAGTATGCATCACATTCCCCCAGGTTGTCCTTAGCAAACTTCATTCTAGCTTGGAGGTGTCTCTTCTTCAGAAGTGGAGTCTTTCTTGGTCGGCAACCTCGCAGTTCATTCCTGTGCAGGGGCTCTAGTGACTGTCTTCGTTGAGACATCAATTCCAGACTTGGCTAGGTCATTCACTAGTGTCTTGGCAGTTGTTCTTGGGTCTTTAGAAACCTCTCTCACTAGTTTTCTTTCCAAAGTTTTTGAAATCTTTCACCTCCTGCCTCTGCCCGTCTTGTTCTCCACTGTGTTGGTCTCTTTAAACTTCTTGCTAATGCATCTCACAGCAGTTCTTGACACTTGAAAATGCTTTGATAAACGTGTGTATCCTTTTCCATCTTTATGAGCATTAACAATTCTTTCTCTCAAGTCCAAACTAATTTCTTTTGTCTTTGCCATGATGACAGTGCATATTATTTTACTAGTTATTTCGCAAGAGACTAATCCTCAGCTTAAAGAGCAATTAACTAGGCTTAACTAGGTTAATTAGGTTAATCAGGCAAATTAGGTTAATTTGGCAAGTCATTGGACAACAGTGGTTTGTTCTATAGCTAATCAAACTAATAATTTCTTAAGGGGGCGTATAATATTGACCTTAGCAGTTTTTTATTTATTTATTTTTTAATTATTTTATTCAAGCCGCTATAAGAAATCAGACTTTCTGTAGAAGAAAAAAATAATAGGAAATAATGTGAAAACATTCTCTTGCTCTGTTAAACCACTTTTTTATTTAAAAAAAAAAGAAAAATTTCACAGGGGGGCTAATAATTTTGTCTTCAACTGTATATTATCTACAGGACCTACATCAGTTGTTCTGGAGGAAGCAATGTATCTAAAGGTACCTCTTGGTTAGCTTGTAGTTCATTGTTTTTTTAAAGTCATTCTTGTTTTCATAGTCTCAACTACTCAAGCTTTTGGGTTTCACACTCTTTGCGTATTTGACCGTTTATGTGCTTCCAGCACAAAAAAAAAAAAAAAAACTTTCCTTTGATAATCCCATGTGCACTTGTACTTTTTTCTAATACTTTTCACAAGTGCTGTTATGATTTTTGGTTTTGGTTTTGATGCGCTTAATGATCACTGAAAATAAACAAACTAGACTATCAATTTATTGAGGTCAGGATTTCTCCCCTGTCACCAGAGCTGGCCTTTTTTCTCCATTGCTGTACGCAGCTGCAACTTAGAAGATTTGGGGCTTGACTCTGCAGGGTGAGTAATAGACGAGAGATTATGCTGAGTTCAGTGCATGCTGGATTCAGTGTGCTGGCATGATTGTATTTGCGGCCACTTGTTGAGAGCTTTCTTGATGACAGAAAAGGGGAAATTGGGAAATGGAAAAAGTTTTATTATTCAGCCCTGAAACCATTTGTTTTAGTCACTTGTGAGTTTTTCTCACTGTATGTGTGTCTTATTACACCATGAAAAGTAGAACCACATGCATGAAATTGATTACATGGGCATTTGATTGCTATCGGTCTGTGTAAATTAGAATTTTATTCCCTCTCCCGTCTCCTTCCCGAACACTCTGGAGCATCAGCATGAGCCTTTCTGTGAATATTGGGTTCCATCGGTGGTGGTGAATCCATATGTAATGACATCCATTCCTGGAACCATCAACTCTATGATCTGTCTCTGCTAAAACTATTAGAGAGAAGCAGCAGCTCTCCTATTTCATTACTGAAAAACACAACAGTGGGATCCTATTCCACTTTTCATCTTTCAAACATCTTCACCTCACACTTGGAGAACTACAGGGACATTTTACTCCCACTCTACTCTTTCCACAGTTCCTCTTTAGGTGAGTTTGTGTGGGTAGACGCTTGTGTCTAGCAAGAGATTATCTGCCTTAAAATCATTTTATTGCATTAATAGGAGCAGGGTTGACAGTAATCTTTATAATTAATCATTTAATTTAGGATATGGCTTCGAATTATTAAATTCTCTTTGCTATAAATGCAAAAACATTTCTCTATGTTAGTGGCACAACATCCTGCCATACAGCTGGAACAGGAATGGCACTGTGTGCTAGTAAATGAACTGATGTCAGTTGGAAATTTAATTTTAGTCTTAAGAGAGACTCTGAATTAATCTATATTTGGCAAGGAAGTAACTAGGTTCTCTGTTAACGTCATTTAGGTGAATGGTGGAGTGAAAGGAGATGAGATGACATCACAGTACTGGAAAGCTATGGTCAGAAGAGTGACTGGACTACTGAAAACATCAACCCTCGGTTGAAAATTGTGAATAACTTTAGTGAATCGGTTCATTTGGATAGTCAATGTAAGTCAATCAGTTCATTAAAGATTGTTTTACTTGCATGAACCATCTAAGCTAACCAATTTACTAAAATGTATTTGAAGTTCCCTGCATTAGAACACGTTTATATGAGCGCTTAAAGGAGTTAACTTCCAGAATAAAAATTCCTGATAATTTACTCACCCCCATGTCATCCAAATTGTTCATGTCTTTTTTCTTCAGTCACAAAGCAATTAGGTTTTCTGAGGAAAACATTCCAGGTTTTTTCTCCATATAGTGGACATCAATGGTGGCCAATGAGTTGAAGTTCCAAATTGCATAAATTTTAGTTTTTTAAAGATAATGGCAGACAATTAGACAATAATTGCTAGACAAGACTCTTACTGCTTGGCTGGGGTTGTGTAGAGCCCTTGGAAGCTGCACTGAAACTGCAATTTGGACCTTGAAACTGTAAGCCACCATTGAAGTCCACTATATGGAGAAAATCCCGGAATGTGTTTCTCAAAAAACTAATTTCTTTTCGACTGAAGAAAGAAAGACATGAACATCTTGGATGTCATGGGAGTGAGTAAATTATTAGGAATTTTTAGTCTGGAACTTCTGCTTTAAGAAGCCTTTCATAGAGAATGCTTTTTGCATTTATAAACTGGGCAGTGTAACAAAAAAACACAAGCTCTAGAGGGATGTTTAATAAAAGTTCAACTAAAGTTGCGTGTTTAGAACCTCTGCTGTGTCCCAGTTCAGATACTTCATCTTTTGAAGTCTGCATCCCAAGACCAAATGCAACGCAGCAGCGTGACAAAAATGTGGCCTCGAAATGGATCTTTCATTTACTGGGAATGAATGTTTGACTATCCCATTACTTACTGTGTGCTGGTGATGACAGGAAAGAAAAAAATGCTGGATTACACATTTTTAAATGCAAATGTTGGGTTTCAACGTCCTCTGATATCTAACCAAAGATGGCCTTATTTTTGGGAGATACGAGGGTCTGTATTATTTACCATTGGATAAAGCGTAATGATTTGGATGAAGTGTGCCTTGATAACCAAGATTGCAGCCTTGACATCATTAAATTTCAGTTCACTGTTGTGCGACAATCGGTATTGACTATTGTTGAGTTTAAAACATAATGAAGATTAGACAATTTAGGCTGCTGATTCATTAAATGCTGCGCTGTTTATTTAGCACAGCCAAATAGCCTCTCCTCTATTGACATCCATTCATACAAAACTGTTTCTGGTCTCCTTCCCTGCATACTGCCAAATAAGCTGTGTTAGCATTAGCCGTTATGCTTTTTTGGCTAAAGGTTGCAGGCTTGCCTTCCAGTGACTTTGTATCGAAATACAAATGTTAAAAAGTAAACACTTTAAAGTGATTCAATTCAAATGTTCACACATCTTTTATGATGTAAATAAATAGACCAAGGTGAACATATTTAGACATAGAAAAGCAGTGGAACCCAAAATGCTTTGTTTGAACAGCTCCTTTAAAATTAAAATTGCTTGAATGCAATGCTACACTACCAATGTAAAGTTTTTGAACAGTATGATTTTTTTATGTTTTTTTTTAAGAAGTCTCTTCTGCCCACCATACCTGCATTTATTTGATCCAAAGTACAGCAAAAACAGTTGCATTTTGAAATATTTTTACTATTTAACATAACTGTTTTCTATATGAGCATATTATAAAATGTAATTTATTCCTGTGATTTTAAAGCTGAATTTTTAATATCAGCACTACAGTCACATGATCCTTTAGAAATCATTCTGATATTCTGATTTGCTGCTCAAAAACATTTATTATTATTATGTTGGAACCAGATGAGTATTTTTTTAGGTTTCTTTAATGAATATAAAGTTCAGAAGAACAGCATTTATCTGAAATAGAAATCTTTTGTAACATTATAAATGTCTTTGTCATCACTTTTCGTCAATTTAAAGCATCCTTGCTTTAAAGTTTTTGAATGGTATAGTGTATAATGTTACAAAAGCTATTTAAATGCTGATCTTTGGATCGTTCTATTCATTGAAAAATTCTGAAAAAATTTACTCCGCTGTTTTAATATTGATAATAATAATAATAAAAGCGAAAGCAAATCGGCAGATTAGAATGATTTTTGAAGAATTGCGTGACACTGACGACTAGAATAATGATGCTGAAAATTTAGATTTGATGACAGGAATAAATTACATTTTAAAATATATTCAAATAGAAAGCAATTATTTGAAATGGTAAAAATATTACTGCTTTTGCTGTATTGTGGATCAAATAAATGCAGGCTTGGTGAGCAGAAGAGACTTCTTTAAATCTCTTACTGTTCAAAAACTTTTGACTGGTAGTGTACTTGCGCAACAGTTTGTGGCATTGAAACATGACACACCACTAAAATGTAATTAAGACAGTAGTATTGCCAGGTGTAGTGCCAATAAAAACTGCTCCTTTACAAGTCCTATACATTGTCAACAACCAACTTTGAGGGAAAAGCTAAATATAATAAAAGACCTAAAAACTGTATCTTCTGACACATTACAAACTTTATTTGAGTTACGGGGTTGGGATTAAATTGGTTTGGGATAAATACCAAAAGGTCACCATCATGTGCTGAACAGCTTTGTTTTCAATAGCCAGCACTCTTTAGAGTCCCATTATTTTTGCCGAGTTCATTTGGAGTGGATGAATTTGTGGGCTGACGCAGACAAAGCTCGCTCTGTCAAAATGGCCTTTGTTAGGGATTCTCCCCATTATCCCACCACCCCCATGTAAAGACCCAGCATTCTCTTTGTGCTCGGAAACTGTTGTGTGTGGTTGTTTGGCATTTCTGTGCACTTCAGACTGTCCTCTGTAAAAATAAAAAAATAAATAAATACTGTCCATCTAGTAGGTTTTTGTTTTGTATGTTTAATTACAGGTTAGTAGCATTCAGTTAAATCTTAAATAATTCAGCCTGAATGTAAATGTAGACGAATTCACATGTAGACAGGTCATTTTTAATAAGAGGCTGTTAAGGGGTAATGATGTCTGGCATGGTAGCCATCTGCTGATATCATATGGACAGTAACATCTTTGATGCTGTCAGCATGAAACTAAAATAGAAAGACCAACAAGGAGCCATAAGTGAAAACACATTCATTTCAATTTTGCTTTCAGTTCAGGAAAAAAAAGGGAAAGGAAATGAAGTCTGTATCCACAAGACTTCATTGAGAGGTCTTGACAACTACAAGAATGTTCAGTGACCTGATTAGGTAAACAAACACTCTATTGTCAAATATTTATGGCTTTTAAAGGTCAAAGTTCAAGGGGCACCTTTTAAAGCTGTGTTGCTGACCTGTGCGAGGTCACACGGCACATGCTGTACACGTGCATCCTAAGGTCTGGCATTAGTTGAGCTGTTGTTTCTTGGTGATGAGCTGGTCTCTGCGTCCTTTCCCTCGGGCCGTTTTTTAGTTCACCTCTAACAGAGGTCACCTGTCCAAGGAAATGGTTGGGAAATTTGTGGAGTGATGTGTCCTAAATTCCTCCTCTATCATTCAGTGGAGCAAAAGTAACAGGATTATTAACAGTTCCTTAGAAATAACTCCACTGAAGCAAGCGTGCTATTTTTATTGTTAGATAAGAGATAACAGCAATGATTGCATAAATAAGCAGCCATGGGCCCAGTGGCCAGAATCGCTGAGTGTACATGATGATGTTGCCATTTAAAGGTTTTTGATTTCTCTGGGCTCTTGTGATGTTCGTCTTGTTTGTAAACCCGCAGCTAAACCCGTTAATTACTGGTGTTCTTCCTCCGTGCCTTGTGGTAGTGACGTTTATAGATGACTAAAGCTAACTTGTTGTCGGGAAGATTCTTAAATGCGTTCATAAGGTGCCACAAATACAGAGCATCAATAGTGTTACTCATTTCATCTCTGGTCTGGTTCCTTAGGGTTTTTGGGGTAGAATATAGATGATAAATCACTGATAAAAAAAACATGATTTTAATAATTAAATTAAGTTGATAATTAAAAAGATTTAGAATTCTGCCCTTTTTTAGGTCACTCATTAAATGTAAGGAAATGTGTGACATCAACCATGTAAAATCTTCTATACGAAAGCTCGGATGTTGTCGCTTCCGTTGGAACACAAGATGAGAACATTATCATGCTGGATAACATGATCATCAGTCCATGTCAGCATGACTATTGCTGTCATTAAAGAGAAAGGAGGACATACAGAATATTAAGAAACAATATATATACATCAAATGTGTACATACACTTTGCGGAATCTACAAAATGTTCATTATTTTACCAAAATAAAAGGGATCATACATAATGCATGATATTTATTATTTAGTACTGACCTGAATGAGATATTTCACATAAAAGTTGCTTACATATAGTCCATAAGAAAAAAAATAATAGTTGAATTTATAAAAATGACCATGTTCAAAAGTTTACACACGCTTGATTCTGTGTTGTACTGTGTTGTTACAGCTGTGTTTTTTAGTGATAGTTGTTCATAAGTCCCTTCTTTGTCCTGAATAATTAAACTGCCAGGACATGCCTGGTCATATGCAACTATTACAGAAGGTTTAATGCTCACTGAAGCTTCAGAAGGAAACACAATGCATTAATTTGAAGATCATCATAAATTTTACTTATTTTGCCTCCTTGGAAACATGTAGGTATCTTCTGTAGCTTCTGAAGGGCAGTACTAAATGGAATATGTACTGTACATACATATATATGTGTGTGTATATATATATATATATATATATATATATATATGATATTTAGGCAAAGTAAGAAAATTTACACCCCCAGCTCTTAATGCATTGTGTTTCCTTCTGAAGCATCTGAACCTTCTGTAATAGTTGCATATGAGTCCCTCAGTTGCTCAGTTGTGAAAAGATGGATCTCAGAATCATACAGTTATTGCTGGAAGGGGTTCAAATATGCAAAAATGCTGAAAAAACAAAGAATTTGTGGGACCTGAAGGATTTTTCTGAAGAATAGCTGGCAGTTTAACTGTTCAGGACAAACAAGGGACTTATGAATAACTATCATATCAAACCTAGTATTTTCTCTTGTGGAAAATATGTAAATGTCTTTAATGTGAAATATCTTATTCAAGTCAGTACTAAATAAAAAATAACTTGCATTTTGTATGATCCCTCTTATTTTGATAAAATAATAAACATATAAACCTTTGACTTCATCTGACCAATCATAATGCTGAATCTGCCATTTTTGTCCAAAAAAAAAAAAAAATTATTTACAGCTGTGCTTTTGTGTCTATTGACGTCTTTGTTTGAATTTCTTAAAAAATGAAAACATTTAAAAACTGAGACTTTGTTTCCTACCTAAAGTAACCTGCTCTGTCTTCTCTGTTGGCACATTGTCAGCGTCCTCTTTGCTTTGTAATGTTTTTTTTCACTGTGTGAAAATTTGTGTGATTTTTAACATAATCACACAGTGTAAGCACAGTCTATGTATTTTCACACAAATTTTGGACCAACCACTTTACGTATGCGCACAGTCCTTCATGAAGTGTCAGTCACTACCTTCCCACTAGTGCAGCAATTTGTCTCCAGAGGAGATTCAGTGAGAAGCCCAAGTGAGATGTATATCTCTCTTCAACTATATTTATGTAAGGGGGGAATGACAAGGAAGAGGGTGGGTTTGGGTGGGACAATCCTGTGTGACCCCCTATTCTAATTCCCCCTCTGGTGAGGCAGGTTAAGCTGGAGAGAGTTTGTTTTCTTTTTATTAAACTGGCATTTGTGCTATTCGCATCTGTGCTAAGGACTTTCGAACACCCTTTCTTCCTCCCACTCCAGCAGCTCAAAGAGAGAGCGAGGGGGCTGTACAAATGAGCAAAGGAGAGATACACATGGAGCGCTGGATAGGAAGCACATGTGCTGCTCCATCCCCTGGGAGCAGCTCCACCCTTCACTCTCCCCTTTCTCTCGTTCCTTAAACCATCTCTACTATTCTCTTTCATCCTCTGTACGCTGTATCCTTAGAGAAAATCAAGCTCTGCTCACTCTCATCTGCTTTTAACTCCTATTTTTTATGTATCTGTTTTTTTTTTTGGTCATCCACGCTTTTGAGGATCATCTGATTCCCTTTCGCCTTTCCCCCATTCCCCTCTTTCCTTGCTGTCAGAGCCTTCGCTTGAGATTCCACACATGCCTTTAATTTGGGAGGGAGGGAGCCCAGGAGTGCAGCTAGCTTACAGCTCAGGAATTTTCCACCCTCCCTCCAATCTGCGTTGATAGAACGGAGGGAGATGGAGGTGTGGGGCCACTGGTGGTCCGACCTGACCCCCTTTTGCTGGGATCCAAAACTGTCTGTTTAGTAAGTGGCCATCAGCTAAAGGTGGAGGAAAGGTCATCAAAGCGATATGGAAAGTGAAGAGAAATAGATTGAAATGGGGAAATGTGGAAATGGTTGGAAAAAGGGGAGGTTATACAGTGATTTAGAAAGGAGGAGAGGGTGAAATGGAACAAGATGGCAGCTTGTAGAGAAGTGATGAGGGTGAGAGGTGGAAATGATGGTTGTGAGTTCATCCCAATTCTATGTACAAGAAAATGTGTCACGAACAATCAGACGCCACATTGAATGGACTCTGAGGTGACCTTTTAGCTTTTCTAATAATTATTTGCTAGGTCATAGGGTGTTGCAATTCATGCTGTTTGCAGACTACAGGCCATTTATAATAGTCTCTGTGGAATAAGTCAGAACAGAAATTGAAGTCTAGACGTCCACAGGAAGTGAGTCGAGGTGGCAGACAGCACTAATAATATCACATCCAGAAGTGCTGTTATAATTCCCTATTGGAGGTGGAGGTCAGACAGACTGGTGCAGTCTCAACTGACATGATTATGCTGTCAAACATATTGTTTCTAGATTAACTCTTAAATGCATGAATGTTTCGCCAATCATTATTATATATTCAGGTCTTTAGCGACCAGAACTGTATATCCAGCACGGATGGATCTCTAACTTCTGCAATAGCAAAAACTCTCAAAAAAGGGTTTAATTTGAGCAGATGATTTTACCATCAACATCATCCTCAGAGCTCACTTCCATTTGGCTCATATTTGAGATCTAACCATATTCATAAAACTATCATTTTCAATGACTTCAAAGTCAATATTTTGATCGCTGGCAGCTTAATTCACCACATCCACCATTAAATAACAGTAACATTCATATTTTATTGCGTACAGTAATTGCTCTGCAGTAAAGCAATTCAAGCCAGTTCATATTGATGATATTCTTTTGTTTTATGCCTGTGAAACATTATGTCATTATTGTCCATCAAACAGTGCCACCTTGAGAAATAAAGGTGAATTGCACATATTGAGTCATCAGATATTTACATACTTTTGCGCAATTACACTCTTACACACGCAGTTTCAATGCAGATTGAGAAGCCTCTACACGATCCCACTCGAGGAATAAAGGTCTTATCTAGGGAAATTATCTGTCATTTTTTTAAAAATGTATATACATTTTAACCACAAATGCTCGTTTTGGACTAGCTTGACTTCCCGCATTACCTATTCATGTTGAAAAGGTCACGCGTAACGTAGGTGGAAGTACCGATCCACTGTTTACAAAGTGAACATGCAAAGAAAATCAAATGCCCTTCAAGAAGTCACAGACACACATTGCTGGCGCAAGACCAGCATTTGTAGTTAAGTATGTGAATTTATATTTATATATATTTTTTTTAAATGACCAATCATTTTGCTAGGTAAGACTCTTAGTCCTCAACTGGAATTGTGTAGAGCCCTTTGAAGCTGCATTGAAACTGCAATTTGGACCTTCAACCTGTTGATCCCCATTGAAGTCCACTATATGAAGATACATCTTGGAATGTCTTCCTTAAGAACCTGAGTGAAGACAGAAAGACATGAACATCTTGGGTGACATGGGGATGAGTAAATTATCAGGAAGTTTTATTTTGGAAGTGAACTAATCCTTTAATATTGTAACTGAAAAAAGTCATAGTTTTCTCACTCTCATGTCATTCCAAACCCAATGAGGCTCATTGGAAAAACATGTCTGTGGCAACATTTCTGAAAAATTACAAAAACATGGTTTGAGTGAGGAAATCGCGTAACACTTTTTTTGGTATATTTTTGTAACTTTTTTTGTCATGTTGTTTTATAGACCCAATCCCCATTCACTTTCATCGCTTTCATTATATTTAAACCAGCCGAATGTTCTGCAAAAACACTTTGTGTAACAGAGAGGAAAGAAAGTCATATGGTTTTGGATCGACATAAGTTTGAGTAAATGATAGAATTTGTATTTCTTTGGGTGGTTTTTGGTCTGTTTCCCTGCAAACAAGGGACTTTTCATTGTCCTCTCTGGAGTTACTTTATTCAGGCTCCTCCAGGCTAAATATCTGCCTTTAAATAGAAAGACAGAGCTGAGCATATATGATGAAAGAAAGCAGTTTTTGGTCAACTTTTGAGTTTGAGAGTGGTGTTTCAGTAGATACTGAGGAGGGAGAGGAAAGTCCCTGAGAGTTAAAATAATAATTACAGGGGGCTTTGATTTGCACGATACTGCAGACGTAACTGGGTCTCCCTTCTTTTCTCAATCCCATTGAAATGCAGCAAAAAATTTACATTTCTCTCTGGTAATGACTACTGCAGTCTTAGGAAAAGCTTTTATGTTGAAAGAACCAGTATGTGAGACTGAGGGACTGGGAGTGTGCTTTCATTGCTTTTTCGTCTTTTCACTTACTTGAGTCATTGTATATAATCATTATTTGCATAGTAATTAGTATATTAATACAGAAAGCAATTAATATCAGACAGGCAGTCTTGTTTATTAAATGCTGCATAATTAATAGATTATCCATTAATGAATTATCAATAGTAAATTATCAGATGAGTTGCAGATAAATGAGTAATCTATTTTTGAATCATAACAGCAATGTCATAGATTAGATTACTTTTCTGCTGTCTTCTAGAAACCGCTTGAATTAAACATGTATCATAAAATCAAGAATCTCAAAAATGTCCTGGTATCGTTCCATTGTGAGTCTGTTTTTAAGACAGCTCACTCTCACCAGTGGCCAAGGAATCAAAACATAGGCGTGTGCTGTGGAAATAAGGAAGTATGAAAAAGATTTTTCTTTTTTCTCGTTTGGTTGGTGAGGATATCCAGAGCAGCCAGAACCCCATGGCTCTGATTAATCTCAGGTCCAGTAAAGTGAACAGCTCTCTGGAGCTCTTAATGACCCCAGGTCCGGGACGGAAAGCATTTGTTCATATAACTGTCAATTGTATTGTTTTTCCAGAGTTATTCTCAGTTTTAGTTATATCAGTGCTGTCTATGTACGAAATCCATTTTAACTGTACTTGCAAGGCAGCGTGGTGTTGATATTCCTCAACCACTGTGGTTAGAGGTTTCTTTTAAATGAAAATTTAATTAGTTCTAAAATTATTCATTAAACCTATTACACTTGCCAGTTATTTTAGTCTGAATAAGCAGTAACATACCTCTTAACGACTCAGCCTTAAGTTTGCAGTTTTTTAATGAAGTTAAAGCGAGAGTTCACCTGAAAATGAAAATCCAGTCATAACTGACTCACCCCTTATGTTGTTTCAAACAAGTTCAACTTACTTTCTTACTTTTTTAATGCAGAAATGCATTGTTTGCCTGCTGTAAATTTTGTTGTCAGCTAAAATTTGAATTAGATATTGATTTATATTTTAAAAGGTTTGATTAGGAGGATGTTCCATGCTGTATTATTTTCCATGCGAGTCATGATCTCTCTCATGCACTCTTGGTATTTTCTCATAGCCTTGATATTTTCTGCTTCTGGTTTCCAAGCTGGAAATTTGCAGCTGCAGTCCACATTTAAGGACTACATTTGGAGCATCTGTAAGAATCCTGTGATACATGTGAATATATCATTCAAACGTTTTGATGCTATGCTTAAAGTCTTTAAAAAGACATGTATACTTGTGTATATAAGGATGCATTAAATTGATCAAATGTGAGAGTAAAGACATATATAAACAAAAGAAATAAATGTTTTAAATAAATGCCATTCTTGTGACTCTTCTACCGTTTTCAACATTGTTAACAATAACCAATGAATTCTGAAGGCTTTGCCATTATAGGAATAAATTGCATTTTAAAATATAGTGAACTAGAAGAATATTTTAAATTGTAAAGATATTTTAAAATTGTACTGTTTTTACTGTACTGATCAAATAAATGCAGCCTTGGTGAGCATAAGAGACACTTGGAAGCCCATTTCCGCTACTGAATAAAAATTTAAAAAAAAGTAATTATGACTTTTTATCTCTGAATTAAGTGACCTTTTCTCAGAATTCTCAGAAAACAAGTCAGGATTTTCAGTTTGTATTTTGCAATTCTAAAGTTTTCTAAAGTTTATATCCAGCAATTCTAAGAAAAAAAAGTCACAAATGGCAGTTTATATCTTGCAATTCTGAGAAAACATGTCATGAGTTTGTAATTTTGCAATTCTGATTTTTACTTGCAATTGCGAGTTAATGTCCCCTCATAATATTTTTTCCCCTCAGAACAAGAGTTTATATAAGTTATATGTTATATAAACTGATAATTCAGTTGACTTTCTCTGACTTCTGACTTTCTCAGAATTGTGACTAATGTCAGTTGTGAGATACAAACACACAATTCCTGGAAAACAAGTCATAATTGTGAGTTTGTATTTCGCAATTCTGACTTTAAACTCGCAATTGCGATTATATATCGCTCGCAATTGTGCAGTTCTGGCTTTAATTTCTTGCAATTGCAAGTATTTATCTATTTTTTCTCACAATTCTGACTTTATAACTCACAATTGTAAATTTATATCAAGCAATTCTGACTTTTTCTTGCAATTTCGAGTTTATTTCCCGCAATTCTGAGAAAAAAAGTCAGAATTGCCAGTTTATATCTTGCAATTTTGGAAAAAAGTCACAATTCTAAGTTTATTGCGTAATTCTGTGAAACAATCTCTTTTTTTTGCAACTGAGAGTTTATATCCCGCAATTCTAACTTTTTTCACTTCAAACTCATAATTGTGAGTATATATCCTGTGGTTCAGTCAGAACTGTGAGATACAAACATGCAATTCTTAGAAAACATGTCAGAATTGTGGGTTTGTATTTCGAAATTCAAATTTTTTTTAATTCTGACTCGCAATTGCAATTCTTCTTACAATTGCAAATTACAAAGTATAGTATACTTTGTCAAAATAGACTTACATTTGTGACTTTTTTTGAGAATTGCGAGATATAAACTGGCAATTCAGAATTTTTTTCTCAGAACTGGCTGATATATACTCGCATATATAACTCGAGTTTAAAGTCAGAATTGTGAGAAAAAGTTAGAATTGCGGGATATAAACTCGCAATTGCAAAAGTCAGATTTGTGTTTGTATTTCGCAGTTCTGACTTTATTTCTTGCAGTTGGGAGTTTTTATAACTCAATTCTTTTTTTCTCGCAATTGTGAGTTTATACTATGCAATTTTGAGGAAAAAGTCAGTTTTGCAAGATACAAGCAAAAAAAGTCAGAATTGCGACATTATCTTACAATTGCAAGATAAATGTCAAAATTGTGAGAGATGAACAAGAAATTCTGAGGAAAAAGTTTGCATCTCACAATTCTGACTTTATTTCTTGCAATTGCAAGTTTGTATTCCACATTTTATTACTCATATTTACTCATATATTAAGAATTCTGAGAAAAAAAGTCTGAATTGTAAAATGTAAACTCGAAATGTCAGAATTGTGAGATAAAAACTTCCAGTTACCTTTTACTACATTTTTATTCAGTGGCAGAAACAGACTTCCATAGAGACCTCTATCAAAAGCATTCAAAAAACTTACTGACCTCAAACCTTTGAACTGGAGTGTACTCTGTTTCTCACACACTGGTACAAGCGTGCAGCTAGTGCTTGTATGTGCTGTGTCTATTTAACCTCTTTATCATGAGTAATCTTAATGCCTGGTCATCACTGCACAGACCTGACCCAAAGCAGCCACAGAGGTTAGAGATGAAGGCTAGGAAGGTTTAGAGGTAATGCAGAGATCATAGGGGTTATGTGCTCTTGTCTGGTAGGGCTTGTGTGGGAAGTCCTGGTTGATTGTTGCATGCTTCAGCAATGACTTTTTAGTTTTTTTCCCCAGGTTTGGCTTGAGAGAGATGAAAGAAACATAATCCATGAAATAAAACATGATGTCCAGTGATGAAGATAGGAATGGGTGGGGACTGGAGTAGCAACAAATCTGCAACGTTTATCTTGGCTTTGATAGCTGCAAGTAATTGTTTTTACAACCAGACCTACTAATAAAACATAATTACATCCAAATAACTATTTGAAATGATCTACAATCAAGACGTTGGTTGATTATTGTTGATACAAGAATCACTGGGGCTTAATGGGTGGCCCTGAAAAACTGATTTTGCACTTCTCAAACTAAGAAATGAACTATTGCACACCCGTGATACATCTGACATCATAGTTACCAAATATTATGACCTGAATGTCAGATATTAGAATAAACGTATGCTTCTGGTCCAGTGTTAAGAAGCAGTTATGCCACTGTCCTGTAAGTGGCTCTATTTATAGTGTTGTGTTTTTTTGGTTGGTATCTGTGTTGATGATAAGGATGCAGATACCGTGTTTCCCTCGCTCATTATCTGTTGGAATGCAAACACACTATCAAACACAGCAACGTTTAGACAAAACGGGTTGGAGGTGAACTGGGAATTCGTTGGTCATAGAGATTGTTATGTAAAAGTCACACTTTGTCAAAGAGGAATTCCCAGACTCGAGGCAGTCACCGGCTTTTATTCCCACAGAGAGTATGTCAGGATGGGAGTGAGAATGGGAGGGGAGTGTTACTGTGAGGTCATTGCATGAAGTGGAAAGACGGGACTGGACTGAGAAACTAAAGGTTACTGTAAATAATGGAAAAGTTCTGTGAGCGCTAATAAAGAAAATAGCATATTTTGACTAAAAGTTGTTCTGTATACTAATAATTGAGGACTGTCTTTTTTTCTCTCTCGCATACACACAAGCACACAGATGTAGCACTGTCTGTGCAAATTGTTTAATCTAAAGATTCATTGTACCCAGTTCTCATGCCCATTCCAGGACAAATAAATGCAGTATTTTTTTTTCTCACACTGGAATTTTAGTTGCAGATGGTAGGCCCACAGTTTATTCAATGACATTGATGCATGTTGTGCACAAACCGGTCTTATTGGCTTTTTATGAAACTTTCACTACACCTCGCCAATGTTTTTTTCAACAAAATAATTTTCAAACTTTTGTCTGTAAAATAATCAATGCTCATTACTTTTGGAAGCTAGAACTTCACCAAAACTTTAGCTTACAACCATTCATGTAGACTGCTGTATTTTTTTTTTATGTAAGTATTTTATGTAAATATCAAATTATATAATTAAAATCATAGAATTACTTATTGTTGTTTGGTCTATTTTTCAATATTTTTTTCTGTAAAATAATCAATAATCATTCCCCTAAACATGATTGATTGATTGTAACATCCTTTCATTAAGACTTTTGCACAATTATTTTAATACATTTTTGTGTAATTATCATTTTATATAATTAATGTCATAACTGATTATTGCCTTATATATTTTGTAAGTTTTTTCTGTAAAATAAACAATATTTATTACTTTTTGATAGCTAGAAATTGCATTTTAAAAATGGCATTTTACACCATTATTTTTATTATTTTATTTTTCCAATCAGTCATGAAGACTGCTGCACAATTATTTTAATACTTTTTCATGAAAATATCATTTTATATCATTCATGTCATAAAATGAATTATTACCTTACAATCTATTTTTAAATTATTGTAAGTTTTATCTGTAAAATAAGCAATATTTATTACTTTTGGATAGAACATTTTCCACTAAAACATTTTCCACCACTCTTTTTAGTAGTACTTTTAAAATTATATTTGTTTGTAAATTATTATTGATTTTTCTACAGCCAATCGTGAAGACTGCTGCACAATTATTTTTATACATATTCTTGTAATTATCATTTTGGATAGCTAGACATTGCCCTAAAAAATTTCCATCACTACTTTTATTCGGTTTCTTTTATTATTATACTTGTTTGTAATTTATTATACATTTTGAATACATTTTCATGTAATTTTCTATAATTAATTTCATGATTTTAATTTCATGATTTTAAATTTTCTCTGTAAAATAAACAATATTTATTACTTTTGCTACAAATATCTACAAATTGCCCTAAAACTATTTACACCACTATTTTTATTAGTATTTTTAATTATATTTGTTAAAGACTGCTGCACAATTCATTTTCATGTAAATATCATTTGATTTAATTATTAATGTTGTATAATTTATTATTGCCTTATAATTAATTTTTAAATAATTTGAAGTTTTGTCTGTAAAATAAACACTATTTATTTATTTTGGAAAGCTAGAAAACATAGCTTGGAAACCTAAAACATTTCCACCACTATTTGCATTAGTTATTTTTGTATTATTATATCTGTTTGTAAATTATTATTAATTTTTTTTACAATCACTCATGAAGACTGCTGCACAATTATTTTTATACATATTCTTGTAATTAGCATTTTATATAATTAATGTCATATAAATGATTATTGCCTTATAATTTTTTTTTGAATCATTATTTTTCATTATTGAATTATATTTTTAAAGTTTCTCTGTAAAATAAACAACATTTATTACTTTTGCATAGCTTGAAATTGCCCTAAAACATTTTCCACCAACTAATGTCATATAATTGGTTATTGCCTTACAATCTATTTTTGAATTCGTTTTTCTGTAAAATATTTAATACTTTTGCATAGCTAAAAATTGCCTCAAAATATTTTATACCACTATTATTTTTTTAATTATATTTGTATGTTACAGATTTTTTTTCCAATTAATCATGAAGACTGCTGTACAATTATTGTAATACATTTTCATGTAAATATCATTTTATATAATTAATGTCATAAAATTCATTATTACCTTATAACCTGTTTTTAATTATTGTAAGTTTTATCTGTAAAATAAACAATATTTATTACTTTTGGATACTACAAATTGTCCTTAAACATTTTTCACCACGATTTTTTTTTAATTATATACATATATTTATTTTTTAATTTTTTTAACATTTTTTTAAACCAAACATAAAGACTGCTGCACAATTATTCTAATACATTTTCAGGTAATTATCATTGTATATAATTAATGTCACATATATTTTTTCAATTATTTTACGTTTTGTCTGTAAAATGAACAATATTTATTACTTTCGATAGCTAGAAATTGTTTTAAGACATTTTCCACCGCTATTTTTATTGGTATTTTTTTATTATTATATTTGTTTTATAGATTATTATAGATTTTCTTTTACAACCAATCATGAAGACTGCTGCACAATTATTTTAATATATTTTCATGTAAATATCATTTTATATAATTAATGTCATAAAATTCATTATTACCATATAACCTATTTTTTACTTAGTGTAAGTTTTATCTGTAAAATAAACAATATTTATTACTTTTGGATAGCTACAAATTGTCCTACTTTGTCCACTATTTTTTTTTTTTATAATATATTCGGGGGGTTTTTATACCAAACATAAAGACTTATTTTAATACATTTTTAATACATTATTATTATATTTATTTTATATTTTAATACATTTTCATGTAAGTATCATTTTATATAGTGTCATATAATTATTGCCTTATAATAATTTTTTTAATTATTTTAAATTATAGTTATAGTTTATTATAGTTGTTTGTAAATTATTATTATTATTATTATTTTTTTTTATTTTTTTTTAATTGTGTTTTTGTTATGCGTCGTGGTACTCTCCTGAGCGCAGTTCAAGGACTGACACACACAGAAGAAAAGAAATTGTTAAATAAAGTCATTATATTTGTTTTCTTTGCACACAAAAAGTTTTCTCATAGCTTCGTTACATTACAGTTGAACCACGGATGCCACATGGACTATTTTAATGATGTCCTTACTACCTTTCTGGGCTTTGAAGATGTCAGCTGCATTGCTGCCTATGCAGGGTCAGAAAGCTAAAAGAGTTTTCATTTTTGAGTAAACTATTCCTTTAAGTATGTTCATATAATAAACCCACCCACTAAACAGCACATAAAAATGAGCAAATGTTACGAATCAGTCAGATCCATTCTCCCTGTCTAAGCGGGCGGTACTCCAACGTGCGCCAGACTTTAGTTTGGCCATCCGACACAACCGGCATCCTAAATACCTGACGTGCTATAAAAAACGAGAGCGAGAAAGAGGAAAATCCATCTGAGAGCAGTGATGCTATATGCTCAGTGTTGGTGGTCTGGCCTGAGTTTGGCAGGAACTCATTGTGGTGTAGTCTGGGCGACCCAGCAGGTGGGTCTGAAGTAGTATAAACTCATAAGCTATAATATAACCTTGGCATCCGAGCTATACCCACACTCCTGGGATCCGACTTAGACCTCCTAACGTAAAAAAACGAAATCATAAATACCCTTACTTTGCAGAATTCAGCCTTCCAATGGCGTGTGGTTTTGATCAGAGATGAGCCCCATCTGAGTAATACCTATATAATTAGATGTTTGATTTGATACAGCATACGGTAGTAAACCACCGAACCTCATCCTAGCTTTGAAGCTTGTTTAAATCCACGCAGGCTTAGATAGCGTGCCTGTGCCATGTGAAAACTGTATTAAGGTTTAAACGGCGAGAGATAGCACCGCTTACTGTTATCTGTGTGTGTGTAAGATCAGGTTTTACAAGGACTCCCCAAATCCTACCGGTTTTAAGAGCCGCATTCCCACAGCTTAACCTGCCCATGTGTGTGTGATTACCACACATCACTGTTTATTCGCTTTGAGTGTGAAGGTTTTTCTTGATCTACCTGTGTGGATGTTTATAGATGGGAGTTCTAGAGAGTTTTATGACCTCCAGGAGCAGCAGAGAGGGAGAAACCTCTTCCTCCGAACCAGACGATACGCTGAAAGCCTGTAAACTCAAGCCACGGCAAATGAGCTTTTAAACGCGCAGTCGCGCACCAAATATAAAAAGCCATAAAATGTTTTTTAACCTCTTTTTTTGAACAGAAATGGCCCTTTTTATAACTTTGCCAAAGGGTAAGATGTCAAGATGGAGTCTTTGTCCTTTTTTTTTCTCTGTCTCTCCGTCTTTCTCCTTTGTTTACACTGTCTTGCTTAGCTGGAGGAGGTTTCAGACCGCAGACCAGCGTGTTGCACTTGGACTAAAGCGGAGCAGCAACATATTCTCCCTCTCAGTCACATTCAAAACAATCCAGCAATCACTCGACCGGTGCTGATTACATTGGCTAGTCTTCTAGCTCAGATCCACTATCTTTATTGGGGTAAAGCGTGGCCGAGAGTGTTGTTTATAAAAATGTATAATGTGATGATTTTAAAACAATGATGATTTATAAGGATGATATTATTTTTAATTAGGATCACACTAAGGAGGTTGAATTACTCTGATTTTTATCTCGCGTACACACCCTTCTTTTCTAAACTTCTCCCAGCTGTTCTTTACACTGTACACTGAGAAATGAATGTCTGACATGGTCTTCTGAGAATGACTATGAGTTATGACAGTCCTTGAGCAGGCGAATGCGCTGTCTTTAGTTTTTGCTCTCCCCCCCACACACTGTCTATCTCATCATATTTCAGTCAACCGCACGTCCCCACACAAAGACTCTCTCTGGATGGAGTGCCGTGGGGGGCTCGTTGCTGTTTACCATAAGTCCTATTTTTGTTCTGTTATGAAGTTGACTTGCGTGTGATGCATACCAATGCTAATGTTTACTTTATGAATGAAATCTCTTTTTGAATAAAGCATGTTATTTTTGATTTGATGGTTGGTTTTGAAATGGGCCTGGTGATATATAGCCTACTGGCGTCCAAAAGTTTGAGACCACTTAGAATTAAATTAGTTTCTATTTTAATGCATTTTTACATGATATTATCCGCAGAGCTCTTTTTTGCTTTAATGACAGCAGCACTCATGCATGAACTCCAAAGGTTTTTTATTTGGTTAGTGTCATGAATATTCATATTTGATTAGTGATTTAGTCCTATTAAATAATAATAATAATAATAATGTTCTATTTTTTTTTTCCAGAAATTTTAAAAAGTGACATTTGTCTATCTGACCTGATCCTTAAATTTGTAATTAAAGTAATATATTTACATTTTTTTTACAAAAACATTTATATACCACAGTTGTATATATACATCTTATCTTATCTTATCTTATCTTATCTTATCTTATATTATATTATATTGTATTATATTATATTATTATACATTTTGCCAATTAATTTACTTCAAATTACAAAACAATTTAACTTAGTAAACTTTTTTGTCTTAACATTAGCTTTTCTTTTCATATCTGATTAGTGATTTAGTCCTATTTAAAATAAAATCTATTTAGATATTTTATAAATAGATTTAAAATATATATATATTTATAATATATTTATATATTAAAATGTGTTCAATATATATAACAACTGTATAAATACATATGTTATGTTATGTTTATTATATTATATTATATTATATTACACATTTTGGCAGTTAATTTGCCTCAAATTAAACACATTAAAAACAATTTAACTTAGTAAACTTTTTTTTCTTAACAATAGCTTTTCTTTTTATATCTGATTTAGTCCTATTTAAATAGGATAAGCAAATACATTTTTAAAATATTTTTGTTCTTATATTTTTTTTACATTGTAACAATGTTGTTTTTATATGACCTGATAAATTGTTTTTAAAAGTCTACCTATTTATTACTGCTGTGCAATGATTAATTGCGATTATTTGTATCTAAAATAAACGTTTTTGTGTACATAATATATGTGTGTGTACTATGTATATTTATTATGTATATGTAAATACATTCATTTATATATTTAAAAACAATATGTTGTTTATATATAATATAATATATATTATATGAATGTATAAATTTACATGTACATATATATATGTCAATATTATATATATATATATATATATATATATATATGAGTGTGTGTGTGTGTGTGTGTGTCTTTCTATATACATAATAAATATACACAGTACACACACATATATTATATAAACCAAAACTTTTATTTTGGATGTGATTAATCATGCTTAACCGTTGCCCAGCGCTAATATTTATATTTATGTTTATTGAGATTTATATAATACAACACAATATTATGTATTACTATATTACAGACCGTTCATTCACTTGAAATGAAACACATAGTACACCTTTCTCAATTTTACATTTTTAATTCTAAAACCTAATTTTCTAGGTTTCAATTACTGTATATGCACATAAACAGACACACACACACACACTAGAGTTGCCTCACATGTGGTGAGTTTGATGCAGGGAGTGTTTGGGTGTGGACTTGGAGAATTACGGTCAAGTTGTTTTGTAAGAGCACTTCCAGGAAAAGAAAACAGTGGCTACAGAAAGACCGATTCCTGAAAATTAAGCACACGGCCAAATGAAGCCTCGTTTCAAAATGTCTTACGTGCGCACATGTATCATGCATCTTTAAACTGCCAAATCCTCTGATGTGTGAATGTTTGATGTTCACTCGGGATATCTGCTTCTCTTTCTGTACTTATTTTAAACACAGTTTCTCAGAAAGTGAAGGAATGATCTTTCCTTCTCTCTTCATTCGTTTAATGATGACAGAAGGAATGATGCTGATGTCTTAAGGTTCAAGGTTTAGTCCACCAGAGGAAAACCCATTTGTCACGGGTAACATACGGTTCAGTGCAAGAAAGCCACGGGGTTATTAGCGAGTCATACTAGCATGTGTCATCGACCCTCCTGATGCTCAGGAATTTTATCTTCCGTTCTAAACACACAGCTGTGTTTTTAACTTTGAAACGTAACATACTTAATTTTTCACCGACCTGGAATGCAGTGTTTTTGTGTGTCTGTTTTGTTTAAATGAACATTGTTAGCCTCCAGATGGCGGTTATCTTAATGTCTTTTGGCTTTCGAGTCCTTCACAATGCACTCCCTTTCTTTGCCCTGTGCTCTCTATCTATCCTTCCCCTTTCTCTTACCTCCCTTTCTTATTCTCTGTTCTGTTTTCCTTTAACCTGTGTAGAGGGAGAGACAGAACTGTGAGACATCACTCGCATTCAGCCTTGGTCAGTTTGACTGTACAGTAAACATTTACACCATTACATTTATGCTCTTCACAGATACTGTCTCAGCAAATAAGAAAGACACAAAGCAGTATACTTATAATATTTGGTTAGTGGCAAATGTAGCATTATTACTCTCTGCTCTCATCAGTCAAGCAGACAGACAGATCAGAGCTTAATGTTTGTATTTCACAGTCTGCTAACAGTCTGCACAGTCACTGTGTGAAAGTGTGTGTGTGTGTGTGTATGTTCTTGTTAATAAGCTTTTGAGTTAAAGGGAGGCGGTGAGTGTGTTTTAACAGTGCAGTGGTACTGAAGCTCATACTGGCTTGTAAACACGATGGCGTTCCGCACCCATACGTCAGAGCACACAAACAAAGGGCATGAACCAGATACAAGCACACACACACTGCAAAGTCTTGTTAAAATCTCATGAAATGATTGTGGCTTGCATGCAAAGTGAAATTATGCTATGAAACATGGTTGTTTTTTTCCATGACAATATGTTTAGAGCACGTTCTGAGTAATAACACACAAGATAAAGTGTACCAAACAGTCTTCTGTTCTTTGACAGTTCACAAAAAATAAAAATGCTGTCATTAATTACTCACCCTCATTTCATTCCAAACCTGTAAGACCTTAATGCATCTTCAAAATGCAAATTAAGATTTTTTTTAATGAAATATAAGAGCTTTCTGACCCTTCATAGACAGCTACACAACTACCACGTTCAAGGCTCAGAGAGGTAGTAAGGACACCAATAAAACAGTCCATGTGACAGTAGTGGTTCAACCTTATTTTTATGAAGATGCAAGAATGCTTTTTTGTGGGCAAAGAAATAAAAATAACAACTTCATTTAACAATCTCTTTCGTGTTATTTAACAAATGGCATATATAATAACCTGTAGCAGATCTATACAGGTGGAGCTGGGGAGGTGGAGGGTTTCAGAGGAACTCTGCAAACTGCTCTAGGGAATTCTAACCAGGCATTTAAATGTAGAGCAGCAAGCTCATTGGCTCTGTATGCAATGTGAACCAGTCAGCTTGTGCTGAGTAGTTAACGCTGTGAATATCATTAGTTTGCATTAAAGACCCATGAGT
This sequence comes from Cirrhinus molitorella, assembly GCA_033026305.1. NCBI lineage: Eukaryota > Metazoa > Chordata > Actinopteri > Cypriniformes > Cyprinidae > Cirrhinus > Cirrhinus molitorella. The sequence continues at coordinate 17,484,360 of CM065136.1, read as the reverse complement.
CTGCGCCATCTAGAGTTTCATTTTTGCAATTCAGTTTGGTGCCTGCGATACAGAAATCACATATACTTTTAGATTTAGAAGTTTGTTGCTGTGGTGTTTTTTATTTAATTTCCTGTTTCTGTTCACCGGCATTCAGTGTTGCCAGGTCCATGATTTTTCAGTGGAATCGGGCTAATTTAACACTATTGCCACAGGTTGTTTTTCATGTATGCAGGTTGAAGCAATCCCAATATGTTTCACTTTCCTGACGTAACTAGCTTGCTTGGTAGCCCAGCCGGGATGGAATTGAACTTAGGATTCGGAATCCCTGGGTACGAATCCTGTGAAAACATGATTCACAATTAAAGAGCCTAAAGATGAGAGATCGAAAAGCAAGCTAAAATGGCATGATTGACAACATATAAAGTGTACCATATGTACGTTCATCTGTTCCGGAGAAAAAAACAAACACGCTTTTAGTGTTACTCAGTGGACATTTCACATCAAACATGTCACGAAGCAGATATTGCACTATGTATTCTGCATCTTAAGAAAAAGCTCCTATAGGTATGTTTTTTTCGCCATGAGATCAGAAATGAGCACTTCCTGTACCTGCTGAACTACCAAGAACTACCAGAATTCTTGGGTTCGAATCCTGTGAAAAACATGACTCACAATGAAAGAGCTGAAAGATGAGAGATCGAAAAACAAGCTAAAATGGCAGGACTGCGGTTGTGTTTTTAGGTCACATTCACTTTTGTTCATACTATTGGGTAGGTTTAGTGTAGTGCAGATGGTACACATATAAAACATTAGCGTTATAGTGCAACTCAATGGATATTTCAAGTCAGAACTGTCGTGACTTGTCCAAAACCAACGTCACATAAAACATAACACATGTACGTTCATCTGTTCTGGGGGGAAAAAATGAACACTCTTTAAGTGCCACTCAGTGGACATTACGAATATGTAATGCCACATATGTGACCCTGTACCACAAAACCAGTCTTAAGTAGCACAGGTATATTTGTGGCAATAGCCAAAAATATATTGTATGGGTCAAAATTATCGATTTTTCTTTTATGCCAAAAATCATTAGGATATTAAGTAAAGATCATGTTCCATGAAGATATTTTGTAAATTTCCTACCGTAAATATATCAAAACTTAATGTTTGATTAGTAATATGCATTGCTACGAACTTCATTTGGACAACTTTAAAGGCGATTTAATATTTGTTTATATTTATTTTTTGATATTTTTTGCACCCTCAGATTCCATATTTTCAAATAGTTGTATCTCAGCCAAATATTGTCACAGAGACAGAGACAATAAAAATAGGATGAGCTTTCAGATTATGTATAAATCTCAATTTCGACAAATGTACACTTATTTTTGTGGTCCAGGGTCACGTATGTGGCGGTACGTATTATGCGTCTTGCGAAAAAGTTCCCATAGGTACGTTTTCGTCATGAAATCAGGTTGCAGTTGTGCTAATTTTGAGCAGCAGTTGGGAGGGTTTTGTTGTGAAAACCTGGCAACCCTGCCTATATCCCCTCCCTATAATTTTGTTAAAATCCAGCGAAAATGTAAGAAAAAGATTGCAAGCATCTAAGAATCAGAGGATGAGAAAGCTATGACCTTGTGTCTCTAGATTGTTATTGCACTGGGGAACCTCCCCTTTTTATGGCTTTTACAGTGATATTATACTGTATGATGGCAGGTGGAGTCTGTGTGGGATATATTAAGCGAGTTGTGCTGTCTAGTCAGTCTGATAGCCATCTATGCTTACATCAGGCCTGCTGTCAGATGCTCAGCATTGCTCGCCTATTAAAACAGGAAGGATTTCATAATCAGCCACTGGCACGTGGCTGTTGGTCCCATTCCAAAATCCTTTCAGCACTGGGATGATTGTGTTTGCTTATTTGCCTTTCTCTAAATGAACAGACCTTTTTATGATTTTTCCATGACTTGTATATTGCTAAAAATGCTAATCGTGACATTTGGCAGAATGACGATAAGGAGATGTATTAGTTTCAGAGAATCTGTGATTGTTTCGCACATATATACATATCACATTTTCACGCATATGCCTTTGATGTTCAGTGCTTGTCTATCAAGGACAGCAGTTGGGTTTTCATATTCCACGGCGGAATGGCAGTTATGTAATAACGTGCACCGGCACAGAATTTCACGGTGGCAGATGACGGATCCCCGAGGACTTCGATCACTCTCCTAGCTCTCAGTTCAATGTGTCTGTGCACTTAACAAGACATGACAAAGTGTGCTGAGGATCTAGGTCAGCTTTTTTGAGTTTTCTACTATTCTTCTCTCTCTGTGTGCATTAGACATTCGACGTGATGTTTAATTAGCAGACGTTAGGCTGGAAATTCGACTGAGATTGAGATTTTATCTTGAATTCTTTGTATAGATTCAAACTAAGCTGCACCTCCCTGATGTGTTTCATTATAGAGTGCTCTTGAACAGAAGTTCTCAGTATGAGGTTGTGGGCTTGTGCTACATCAAAGTAGATCAGCATGAGCCCTAATATCAACAGCTGGCAGCTGTTCGCACAGACAGTTCAGAGGTGAGTGGGTTCTACATGATCCTCGTATGTTTAATGCAACCCCTCTGCCACACCAGTGGTCCTTCCTACCTTATGATATCCAGATGCCCCACCTGAGGTGGAAACATAAACTAGGCCCCGCCTTTAGTCTCTGATCTGATGCCCTGCTCCACCCCCAGTACCCCTTTTTGTGGCTAAAGTGATACTGCGATTCATCTCTTCAAGTATATACTTACTGCTTTTTGTCGACACAGGTGGTAGCCAAGGCTTCAGTTATGTTATTGAGAAAAATTTGTCTTTGCATGGGAGAAGATCTAATTATGATTTAATTATGAAGTATATAGTATCCACTAATTGTGTTTTATTAATAGATAAAATACACATTAATTTATAAAAATAAATATTTAACATGTATATTAATACATATGTACATACATATACATGACTGTTCAAAGATTAGGCATTTGTATTTTTTTTTACTTCCTATGCTCATGCATTTATTTGCTGCAGAATACAGTAAAACAGTAATATTTTGAAATATTATTACAATTACATTTTTTTCTATTTTAATATAATTTAAAATATAATTTATTCATGTGATGGCAAAGCTAAATTATCAGACTATTACAAAAATGTTGAAATAAAATATTTAGATAAATTAATCTAATAATAATACTGTATAATACATGTATAGAGTATTAATATAAATATTAATACAATATTTTTGCACGTATATTTCCTTTAAAAATATTTTAAGACTATTGTGTCAAATCATAGGATTTCTTATCCCACAATAAATTAATAAATAAATATTTAGATATACATATTTAATATTTAGATATTTAAATATTTAAATGAATAAAAAACATTAAAATGTCATGTTAAATGAATATTGTATAATACATTTATATAATATTAATAGAAATATTAATACAGTATTTTCGTAGTAATATTTATTAACTGTCAGACATTCACATATATTTGCAATTAAATATTTAGATAAATAAAAAATAAAAACATGAAATATGTAATGTTAAATTAATACCATTTAATATACATTTTAATTCAGTGTTTTAGCATAAATATTTTCTTCAAGAATATTTTAAATATTTTTTAATATGCTTGTACATTTATTTGCTACAAAATAAAGTAAAACAGTAATATTTTTAAATATTAATACGTTTTTTCTATTTTATATATATAATTTAAAATGTAATTTATTAATGTGATGGCAAAGCTGTATTATCAGACATTCACAAAATGTTCTGTCAGACATTAAAATGTTATATCAGACATTAAAAATGTAATGTTAAATTAATATTGTATAATATATTTATATAATATTAATAGAAATATTAATACAGTATTTTTGCATTAATATTTTCTTTATAAATATTCTAATTGTTTACCCAGTTTGGCCTCTCAGACTATTGTGTCATAAATATATATATTTATATATTTATATATACATATATATTTTCTTTTTCATCTAAAAAATAAATAAATAAAAATTAATATGTAAAATGTCATTTGTTCATGTGATGGCAAAGCTGCTAAATTATCAGACATTCGCAGACATTTTTTTAGTAAAATATTTAAATAAATAAAATCATTTAAAATTAATGTTAACAATACAGTATAATACATATATATATGTATTTATATATATATATATATATATATATTATTATAAAATTTTATATAGTTTTTTTTTTCAGTTTGGTCTCTCAAACAGTCTACTGTGTCATAAATAATGGGATTTTTAATCTCACAAAAAATACCTTTTTCTACATTAATATAATTTAAAAAGTAATTTATTCACATGATGGTTAAACTGAATGATATAATATTTAATATCTAAATAGTTTTTTTTTTTTTAAGTATGTTAAATTAATACAGTATAATACATTTGTATAAGATTAATATTAATGCACAATTTTTGCATTAATATTTTCTTTAAAAACATTTTAATTGTTACCCAGTTTGGTCTCTCAAACAGACTACTGTGTCATAAATCATGGCTTTTCTCATCCCACAAGCTTTTTTTTTTAACCTGAAGGAAAAATCGAGTACATGAGATAAAATTGGGAGCACCATAACAGATGTGGAGCGAACAATGCCTGTTCTTCAGACAGCAGCAGTATCCTGCTTAATTTAGATAGAGGACTTTCCAAGTTTCCATGCAGTGATGGACATTCGAGTGGCATATACCAGCATAACAAGTTTCATTGTTGCTGCATGGCATTTAAAATGATTAAGTGTAGGGTATTTTGTAAACATATGAATTGAAATTATTTAAATCTCCAGTTCTAGTAAAACAACGATTTTCCATGTGGTCTTAAGTATCACAAAACATCAGTTCTGTCAACAATAACAGCATTGCCGCCTTCAATCATTGCTCAAACTCGTATGCAAATAAACTAGGCCAAAATATCTCAAAAATGTTCCCCTTGGTTTCTCAATTTCCCTTTTAACAGACTTACGTGTCAACAACAATCAGTGTGGAGACAGTCAACCCGTTTCGGTCAAACAAGTCTGAGGAATGGATAACTCCGCGACCTGGTATTTGGCTTTGCGGTGGCATGGGTCCAGTCACCACAGGCCACTCTGCAATCCCTAAAATAGTCACTCCAAATTATAGGTTCACTTTGGACCCAAAAAGTGCAGAGCTTGACTTTGGTGGATGTTAAGAATACGTCTACGAACACTATGGTTATTCCAGCAGATCTGCGTTTGGAAACTTTCTTTTATGCAATTAAGGAACTGGCGAACCCCTGCAATGTTTTCCAGCTCAAAACCACAAGTCTGTATTTTGGTGTTTTATTCAGTCTGCCAGAATAATAAGATGTCTATGGGAGAGCCACAGCATTGTAAGGTATGTCAACCCACAAACACCTACTTTATCTTTAAAATACAAAACTCAGATTAGAGTCCATTTGCGTTTAATATAGAGGACCAGATGATATAGTCCAGTCAAGCAGTTGAAGTTTTCACGCTTCATATGTATAGCGGCGCCCCCTTGATCTATTTACAGATTAACTGGAAGCCAATTAAATAATCTGTCTGACAGTTTCTAGATGACAGGCTGTAAATGCCAAGTGAACCAGATCAGAGCCGAGCAGACAGTCCAAGGTGAAGCACATTGGCCAAGAGGCACTGAAACCTTGAGTGGTAGACAATCTCTCTGTTCACCACGCCAAGTTGTGTATGTGTTTATGATTGAGCTAAAGGGGCTGGAGCTATGCTAGCTATCACAGCTGATTGATTGTCCTCCAAAGCCCATTACCTTGTTTTCTGTTTCAGGCTGCCAAGCGTCTCCCCTTTGCTCCTGTTCACACAGGCTAAGCAAAATATTTCAACACTTCAGCTGATACTAATTAGCAATCACTTAGTCTGTATGTCATTTAACATAACACATTAAACATGTTCATATTTTATGATGGTATGTCTTTCATATTTCTTTAAAGGGAACCCTGGGTATTAAGAGTTGTATGGCTTAATATAATATAAATGTTGTCTCTTACTGAAATATGTAGTAGAAAACCTATGAAAGACTTACTTTATTTTAAAAATCCACATTTATTATACAGTGTACAGAAATGAAAAGTTTCCAAATATGAGGGATCATACAAAATGCATGTTATTTTTTATTTAGTACTGATCTGAATAAGATATTTCACATAAAAGACATATAGCCCACAAGAGAAAATAATTGTTGAATTTATAAAAATGACCCAGTTTAAAAGTTTACATTCGCTTGATTCTTAGCACTGTGTTGTTACCTGAATGATCCACAGCTGTTTTTTGTTTAGTGATAGTTGTTCATGAGTCCCTTGTTTGTCCTGAACAGTTCAACTGCCCACTGTTCTTCAGAAAAATCTTTTTTCACCAGTTTCAATGTTTTCAAAGTTCAGCAGCTGCTTAAGTTAAATCAACTTAAAAGTACAAGTCATTTAAATTATTTTATTGTAGTGAGTTTAAATGACTTGTAGATTTAAGTTGGTTTAACTTAAAATTTTAAGGCTGCTGCTAAAGCTGCTTTTTAAATTGAAACTGGTGAAAACTTTTTACTGTGCAGGTCCCACAAATTCTTTTTCATTTTTCATTTTTGTGTAGATAAACGTAAATTTAACTTATTTTGTCTTCTGGGAAACATGTAAGTATCTTCTGTAGCTTCTGAAGGGCAGTACTAAATGAAAAGAAAAAATATATTTAGGCAAAATAAGAAAAAATTACTCATTTTTGTTCTGTTCAAAAGTTTACACCCCTGGATCTTAATGCATCATTTTTCTTCTGGAGCATCAGTGTGCGAGGGACTCATGAACAACTATCCCAAAACAAATCCACAGCTTTGGATCATTCAGGCAACAACACAGTATCAAGAATCAAGTGTATGTAAACTTTTGAACAGGGTCATTTTTATAAATTCAACTAGTATTTTCTCTTCTGGACTATATGTAAACGCCTTTAATGTGAAATATCTTATTCAGGTCAGTACTAAATGAAAAATAACATGCATTTTGTATGATCCTTCTTATAAGCATAGGTTTCTAAATCTAAATGCCCCAGATATCGAGTGAAATCTGCGCTGAGAAACTCCTTCAGTGGCTGCGGCGTCATGACAGGGTTTCTCGTCTCTGCTGTTTGTAAGCTTATTCAGTAGCTGTGGTCTACAAAAAGCCTCAAAGCATGAGGGCTAAAGTGGAGAGAACAAAGACGCAGGTCTTTAGGAACTTTTATTCACACACAGGCATTTTCCCATGCTTTTCTCCTCTTCTTATCGCTAGGAAAAGCAGTAAAGTAAACTTACATTGCTTCTCTTGTTGCCATTCGACTGAAAATTTCAACCAAAAGCCGCACAGTAGCTGTTTCCATTACCCTGGTTTTTATGCGCATTTGAAGTATTGCATTAGAAATGAGTGATGGAAATGCCACAGTTCTAAATAAAATTCCCTTAATTTGCAAAAGATGGTTTTTGACTTACGTTACTCTTTTATGGGTTTTCCACTACATATTTTAGTAAGAGACTTAAATTACGATATATTAATGCTATATTTCAGACTGATATTTTCAATGAGACTGATCCACATTAGATTTCAAATACCTATATGTCTTGAGATACTGTTTTTATTGGATACAACACTGCTTTAACTTTTATAATGGTTTCCAGGTGCACTAATATTCATTAATTATTGGACTGTGGTTGATTTATTCAATCCGAGTAGGAAAATGTTTTTTGTACCTCTGTTTTACCAACTGGACACCGGTACACCGGACGCTACCTCTTTTCGTACAAGCTATGACTTTCCTTAATACTGTTTATCTGAACTTTAGTGCAAGGGAGGCAGACTTAAACAATGGCTAGATTTACAGGAAACAGATAAGCAGCGACTAGGTAATTTAAAGGCAGTTGGAGTTATCACAAACATCGAAGCGGTTGAAGGTCCTTGACCTTGAGAGTTACTTCAGCAGATGTGTAAGCATAGGGTGACCTCACAAAACAAACTTAATGATTTCACTGGAAACACAAGTAAACCACAGCTCAGATCAACTGATTTCAAAATGAGAAGTAAAAAGGGAGCACGCATTGAGACTCCAACAGCCCACTCCTCTTCCAAAAATCTAGTGTGGATTCTGTTATATGTACCATCTGTGTCAATATTATTAGATCCGTCAGCCTTTTTGCGCTTTTAAATTGCTCAAAGCGAACGGCTTTCCATCTGTGAACGGTCAGCCATGAAAACACTCAGGTATGGGGGAGTGTGTGTTTTTTTGTGTGCGTGTCTGTGCGCTACTGAACTACATGAAGCGTCCAAGGAAATATTTTAGCCCACACTTTCCTGGAACCTGACTCAAATCACTGAACGGTTGCGAGCAAACAACTAGAAATGCCTTGATTTCAAGGATTAAAGCAATGAATGTACTAATAATTGATCATAATATCTATCCAGTCTGTTATCAATGAATATATGGAAACTGCCTTGAGGTATTGTGCAAATTGAGAGTAAAATAGAGTAGTACTGTGCACTACTATTTACAGTTTACTGCAGTGCTCAAAAAAGTATGATTGTTGTACTGTTCTTATATGACTAAACTGATACTGCTGTTGAACTTTTCAGATTCAGGGGTGAATTACAGTAATTTGCCAACTTCCACCTAGTAAGATTTTCATTCATCACACTGGACCCTGTAAAGCAATGGCTTTACATAATGACTTTATTCACTCACTACACGTGGCAATACTGTTTGAGTTGTCTTTTTTATTTATGATATAAAACTAATAGATATATCAAATGGTTGATTGATTATCATTAAGATCAGCTGTTTTAAATGTTGGTCATATGTATTAAAGTGAATGAGAATAGGTGCAAATGAAAAGTTTTGTCTAAAATGCAATGTATTTAGGGGTTCAACACCACCAACAACATCACCAAGACTCACCCCTATCGGCCTGATGGGAGCGCTACAACCATCAAAAGCACAAAATTGCTTATAATGCCTAAAACGTCAATCGCAGGCTCAAGTGTCTTATGTTGTTGAAATCCTTGACTCAAACGCATGCCTCAGATTCGATCGTGAAAGGGTATTTTGGATTTTTTGAAAAACCTACTTTTGCGAACTAGTCCTAGGTTTTTTTACCCAATTGGAACCAAACCAGTGCAAAAAGATTCTCTGGAGAGTGAATATCAATAGCTATCAAAAAAATCTAATTTTCTACTCACCGTCACAAAGGGATAGCAAAACGTTTGAAAGGGGTGGGGCCACTTTTAGTAAAATGCCTGTAACTCCTGAACAGAATTATATATTTTCACCAAACTCACAAGAAAAAAATCGCAGAGCTTGGCCACTTGGTGGCGCTATATGAGGGAAAAAACATAAAAATGGCTATACATACGCAAGCATTTGTCCTATCAACATGAAAATCATTGTGCATGGTCTTGGTCCAAAGTGCCACAAGTGTCTATAAGGACATTTGCATATCGAAACAAAAAAAACCATGGTCGCCTATGGCCGATTAAGTTTGAGCACCCATTAGACAAGGTTAACAGGCGAATTGTAACGAAACTTGATGGGCCTATTTGACTCAAAGCCCCAGAGGTCTGTGAGAAATTTAAAAGATATCTGCTACTGGTGGGGCAATATCCCATTTTTCAAGGGCGTTAACAATTGTACATTGCGTGGTTTATCACACACACACACACACACACACACACACAGAATATTCATTTCATATGATAGAACTCCTCATTCCGGACACTTTTGCCTCTAGAACCACTGCTGTCAATCAAATTGTTTGTTAAATGATTTAGAAGATGTAAAAAAAAAAAAAAAAAACGTTTTTGAACTAGTCCTAAGATTTTCGCTCAATCTGGAAAAAACACGGCAGTAGAATTCCCAGGACTCTCTAGGTCAATAATTATAAAAAAAAATTTAATTTACCTATTGGGAGGCTATAACGGGGTTGATTAGAAAAGGGGCATGTCCAAATTTACCCAAAATCCTACAAAGCCTAAAGGAAAACTCAAAACCTTACGAAACCTGGTGAGCATATGCGACAGGTGATTCTAAACAAGCATGCAAAGTTTTAAGGAGGTCAGATCACAGCTGGTGCTATAACAGTCATAAACATTAAAAAACATAACATTTCTTTCGTAAATGATTTGCCTGGATTTGCCAAAAAATTGTTTTTTTTTTAAATCACTGATTTGGTGGTTACAGGCTTGCTAAATAATGTCTTTTTTTCATATGTGCTTAAATGCCGTAAAGACCTTAAACCCTGGTAATCCCTGATTGCAGTTATATTTTCAACTAAAGTTGCAGATTTTTTTAAACATATTTCATTTTAAAATTCACCATTAACTGGTAAAGATTGCCAAAATGAATAAAAATGTTATATATTATTCATTCAAAGTGTATCTCCTACCAAAAACCCTCTAAACTAGTCTCCAACTCATAGTTAAAGCTTTTTTTCAGCTGGGTAAAAAAGTGACGTATATTGAGATGTTTGTTTATGTTTGTTTTTCAACATTATTCAACAGTTGTAGTTATCAAAGATCACGTCCATTCCAGCAGCATGAATAAGCCAGTATGGGTTTGTGTAATAGTGGAATGGGATGGGGTGGGTGGGGTATGTTACAGTCTCGTCAGTAAAAGTTTACCCACACGCTGGGAGGAACCATTCCCCTCGCCAGCCGACCCACACAAGACACATTTGAGCTCAATTCTCCCTCTCCTCTGCACAACCTTTCCCTCAGAAATGCTCAGCACAGAGCGGATTCAACACACTACATCCCGAACTAAACACGGACCTCGAAAAGAGCACATCTCAGGTACGTAGACGTTACATTTTACTGAAATGTGAGAAAACAGCCTTCTTGACGAGGCTTTTGTATAGACCGTGCAGAATTAAACGCGATTTCAGCTGCTGACGTTAGTAACGCTGACCCGTTCAATAAACGCAGGGGATGAAGCGTCTCATAAGGGATGAACTTGCGAGATAACGGGCTCCTGCATCTATCGTCCCGTAGGGTAATGTCCCTGCAGCTATCAGAGAATAAATGACCGCTGGAACGATATTAAGGACGGAGATGAATCGCATTGATGATTATCAGCTAATTTGTTGCTTTCCGCTGTGGAAAATATACTTAAGAAGGCAGACAGCTTGATGCTTGTCTGTGAATTGTGTGCTTAGGGGTCGGGCGCAGTGCGCAAGATGTGTGCTACATTAGCGAGGTAAAGGGTGAAATAAGCAGATTGTTAGTGCAGAAGAGGGATGAGCTTCATAACATGCCATTATAACTTTGATGTCAAGTTATGTCCACACGGATTCACTGTATGCTGTTACAAAAGTGCTCAAATCCATAGCTAATAACTGTTTATTTTTTTAATGCTTCAAACATTCATGTCGATGTACATGCACGTCATTTATTTTGTCACTCGTGTCATCCAAAAATAAAATATAAAATTAAATTAAAATGTGAGATAAGGAGGTGACGCCTAACAACATAATTTTCCTAGCCGATATCTCTTTCATATTTTACATATTTACAGGTTGAGTTTTAATTGTGTTTTCAAACTTTTTAATAACCATAAATAATAATAAATAAATAATAAACAGGGTTGCCAGGTTTTCACAACATAACCGCACATTTGCTACTCAAAAGTAGCCCAATCACGTTTTGAGGGGGGTCCCCCATTAAAAAATATAAGTTTTTGGCAGGGTTCCCCGATAGAATTTGCATTCCAAGGGGTAAATATTACGTTATTGGGGTCACTTCAACCCACGGCAACATTGGAAAACTACGGACTTAGCAACACTGCTAATGAAGTTTATTTACCTATTGAAGAGTTAATTAAAGTTATCATGAGCATTGTAATTTTTGATGTGGATGTCAGTACACCGGGATGATTTTAAAATGAGCGGTTCGTTTATAAATTTGATATAAAAAGATCTTAACTTTATGCTGTTGAAATACTAACGGATGACAGAAGGCGTAGCTATATATTTGTTAGAAAATCCAAAAACGTAAGTTGTCATTGAACTGTTGTCAGTTTGAAACTACTAAATTCTATTGAATATAGAATTATAGATGTGTATAGAGCCTAGGGTACAAAAAAAATGTTGACTGGCAAAAGGCAATTTATGTGCGCAAGGTGAAGTTGACATTACTGAAAACAATGTGCTTATGGCCTAAATGTGAATGGAGATCAGGCAGCTTCTATTGGTTGTGTCAGCATTTGTTGTTAAACTGTTCAGACAAACAGCCTCCTGTTGTGTTGACACCGGCTGGATTGTGAAAAAACATCAAAGGGCATGTGTCTCACGTGCAGAGGAAGCGACCTGTGTGAGTTCGCGGGATGCAAAGAGTGAGGTGCGAGGTCAACAACTCTGCGCCGGATGGCAACTCCACTCAAATGGGAAGCAACCGTTCAAAAGAAGAGTTGCTTTTGGTGGTGCTTTTGACCTTGACTTGTGTACATGCCAGCAGAGCAGAGGAGTCTGGTTTAGAATGAGCCATTATTTGTGTGAAGTGATGTTTTGTGATCAGAGTGGAATTGATACAATGTATAACAGGCTTTTGAGTTGCCAAGGTCTTGTTTAGAGGCTGTTGAAAAGGAACTTAAAGCATGTCTGTCCTCATGTGGTTTACAGATTTTCCATTTCAAAAGCAAAAATGTTGTTTTTGTATGTCTGTGGACATTGTAAGCTGTTGTAAAAGATGAAGAAACAAAACAAATGGTCACTCATGATAAAATTGTGAATAGGTCAAGTTGAGGCCAGAAGAATGAGATGTTTAAACACATGTGTAATGTCAGTGAAAGTTTGGTGGTAGACTAAAATACATAACTAGAAACTATAAAGATGACTATAACGGTAATATAACTGGTGAATTCTGATTGGCTTTCGGTGTTTTTATCGTTCAGCTGAAAGTGATTCTGCTATCATTTCACTGTGTTGTTATCGTTATAGCTGTGATGTGAATATCTGATAATTATGACAGTTAAAACATAATAGTTATAGTCCTTGGCCGTTTCACCCATTAAAAAATGCATTTCGGTTGAATACTCAAGATATTTTTTTACACAACTTTACCTTCACCGAGTAACACGGAACAAGGAACATGTACATTCAAAGCTGTCTACTTAAGTATTCCTTAAGTCTAAAGGAATGAGAGGGCAACGGAAGGACGTAAGAGGAAGAGAGCTGAATCACAGAGCATCACTTATCTAGTGGTACGTGGAGAAAGGCTGGAGTCTGTTTCCTGGAAATGTGGAAATGTGCTGATACCGCTGGTGCACACATGCAGTTGGTCACAAAAGGGAATTTTGAATGAATTAAGTGGTGAGGGCTGTTCATTACTGAGCAGACTGATGACATTATTCTTTCCTAGCCTAAAAAAACTGCTCAGTTAAACATTCAGATGTATTAGATAGTAATTTCAGTGGAATTTCGGGGGCTTTTACAGACTACAGATTTTGTAGTGTAGTTCCGTTTGTGAACAATCCTTCATAATAGAGATTCATGAATAGAGTTATCTCATTCAGAAAACTGAAAATATTCTCATAATCCCCTTTTTAATAACAGGGCAAATCATTGCAGATCTTGAATGTTTCCACATTCATTTCATAGTATATATTTGGCCAAGTTTGTTTCCATTCTTGTCTACAAGGTATTTGAAACAAAACAGAAAAAGTTTTTGAACAAGATATAAACTCGCATTTATGACTTTTTTTCTAAGATTTGCATGATATAAACTCGCATTTGTGAGTTATAAAGTCAGAATTGGAAGATATAAACTCACATTTCTGACTTTTTTTCTCAGAATAAAAAACTGTGAGTTTAGTGAGTTATAAAGTCAGAATTGGAAGATATAAAGTTTTTTCTTAGAATTGCATGGTATAAACTTTTTTCACGAGAAATAAAGACAGAATTGTGAGATATAAACTTGCAATTCTCAGAAATGAAGTCAGAATTGCGCATTTCTGACTTTTTTTCCTCAGATTTGCATGGTATAAACTCACAGTTGCAAGTTATAAAGTCAGAATTGTAAGATATAAACTGACAATTTTGAATTTTTGTCAGAATTGTGTGATATATACTGATATAAACTTACATTTACAAGAAATAGTCAGAACTACGAGATAAAAACTCGCAATTCTGAAAGTTTATATCTTACAATTCAGATTTTTTTCTCAGAATTGTGAGATATAAACCTGCAATTGCAAGTTATAAAGTCTTTTCTAAACTTTTTTCTAAACTTTTTTCTCTCAAAATTGCATGATATAAACTCACAGTTGTGTGTTATAAACTCAGAATTGTGAGATACAAACTCACAATTTTGTGAAATTAACTCACAATTTTGAGTTTTTTTCAGAATTGCGAGTTTATATCTTGCCATTCTGACTTTATAACACAAAATTTTGAGTTTATATCACTCAATTCTGAGCGAAAAAAAAAGTCAGAATGACTTGCAATTGTGAGTTTACATCCCACAATTCTGACTTTATTTCTCAGAATTGCATGATATGCATTTTTTTATGAGAAATAAAGACAGAAGTGTAAGATATAAACTTGCAATTCTCAGAAATGAAGTCAGAATTGCGAGATATATACTCGCAGTTGCAAGTTATAAAGTCAGAATTGCAAGATATAAACTGACAATTCTGACTTTTTTTCTCAGAATTGTGTGATATAAACTTATATTTACAAGAAATAGTCAGAACTGTGAGATAAAAACTCGCAATTCTGAAAGTTTATATCTTACAATTCAGATTTTTTTTCTCAGAATTGTGAGATATAAACTTGCAATTGCAAGTTATAAAGTCCAATTTTTAGGGAAAAAAGACTGATATGTTCTTACAATATAACAAGTTTATATTTCACAATTCTGACTTAGCAATTCTGAGAAATAAAGTCAGAATTGTGTGTTATAAAGTCAGAATTGCGAGATACAAACTCACAATTCTGTGAAATGAACTCGCAATTTTGACTTTTTTTCAGAATTGCGAGTTTATATCTTGCAATTCTGACTTTATAACACGAAATTGTGAGTGATATCACGTAATTCTGAGAGAAAAAAAGTCAGAATGACTTGCAATTGTGAGTTTATATCCCGCAATTCTGACTTTATTTCTCAGAATTACATGATATAATTTTTTTTAAGAGAAATGAAGGCAGAATTGCGAGATATAAACTCGCATTTCTGACTTTTTCCCTTAGATTTGCATGATATAAACTCACAGTTGCAAGTTATAAAGTCAGAATTGCAAGATATAAACTGACAATTCTGACTTTTTTTCTCAGAATTGTGTGAACTTACATTTAAAAGAAATAGTCAGAACTGCAAGATATAAACTTGCATTTCTGTCTTTTTTCTGTAGATTTCCATGATATAAACTCACAATTGCCAGTTATAAAGTGAGATACAAGCTCACAATTCTGTGAAATGATCTTGCAAAAGTTTATTTCTTGCAATTCTGAATTATAACACAAAATTGTGAGTTTATATCACGCAATTCTGAGAGAGAAAAAGTCAGAATGACTTGCAATTGTGAGTTTATATCCCGCAATTCTGACTTTATTTCTCAGAATTGCTAGTTTATATCTCACAATTCTGATTATATAATACGTAATTGCAAGTTTATATCTTACAGTTCTGAGAAAAAAAGTTGCAATCAGTGGCAGAAACAGGCTTCCATAGTATATAGAAATATATATTTACCTCAGAACAATTGATCAAAAACATAAGTTCTATATATTACTAAACTACATCCATTACAATATTTTGCGTGTATGCATATTGGTTGACATTAGGCTGCAATAATAAAGCTTTCCCCAAAAATTCCTTATATATTGCATAGTAATGAAAGATGGTGGACCAGCAATTTAATTGCTTTAAGATCAGAAGCTTTCTGCTTGTGATAAACATTTAACAAGCAAAGTGCAACCATCTGCAGATGAAACAGTGCAATGAAATCGCAGCCAAATGGTAATTAAAAGAGATGCAGGGTACAGGATTGGTATATAGCCCTTGCGTATGATGAAGTCATACATTAGACGCCTTAAACTCATATGGAAAACAGATGGACTGCTGAACTTTCCTATATTCTCCTGTATGGATTCTTCTGGTCAAATGCATTAGCCAGAGATGATTAAGCTCAGGGGAGGAATTGAAACCCATAAGGATCACTGGTCAGCTTTTCTTTTTTTTTCTTGATTATAACTGCAACCTTTTTCACTGTTCAAGGTTTGAAGGTCATGAGCAGAAGTAGCACTGCATATTATGTGTTGTTACTTTGCTATTTATTTGTTAATACTAAATTGCCACTCTGTAGTCAGTTTTCCTGTCTGTGCTCTTTAACACAGTGCTGTTTGTTGAAACATCTCTAAGCTTCTTTCCCTTCATTTGAGATCATATTCTTTGGCAGGATAAGAGCATAATTAGCAGAATGCTTATGTATGCCAGTCCTTTGATCAGAGTGTTTTTAACTGATGAACCTTGTCACCATCATCTTTCTGTAAGTCAAGTCTCCTTACTCTAATTATGTACAGTCATGCGGGTTAGTTCTTTTGGAACCCTGTTGTGAATAAGTCATATAACTTATCGTCAATGTAAAGAAAATAAATAAGTCGTATTCTCCATTTGACTGCTGCTTTTTATAAGCGTGAATTTTTAAATGTCCTTGGTCAAATCATTGAACCTGCTATAAGGCCCACCAGCCATTTTTTCCTCACGGCTAAATTGTTATAATACGTTCTTGTTGGATCGTCTTCCTCAAGGCCTTTGTGCTTCCTGTCATAAAATGAGAAGATTGGGGTACAAATCATGAATGTCTCAAATGACATTGAATAATATCACCTATTAGAGACAGTCACAGGCATATATTTTAATAGACATATAAATTTTGATTTGTTTTACTGGTCATTCAAGTCCTGACCATTCTGTTCAGTTTAAATTGCCACATTACTAGCATGAGACGCAGAGAAGCAGTTGACCTTGAAAGTATATGCAAGCATTGATACAAAGATCTCATTTTGAGGTAACACATTTTAGGACTGAGAGAAGAAAAACTGTACTTTATGGTTTTAAATGTTTAGTTAGATTTGAATGATGAGTAAATAAACTTACCCAGCAAGGCCCAGTAATCTAATTTCTTCAGGAAACTGTTTTAAATCTGATCAAAGAAATTTTATTAAGATGGCATGTGGATTTAGATTTTACATTGTCTATTGAAAATAAGCTCTGTGCTTTTTTTAGTAAATACTGAAATGTGTATTTTGCATGGTTGAAGAGCACATGGAGATCTGTGAGTTGTACTGTAGGTTTGGCACTGTGGTTAGTCCCAGCCTGGAAAAGCATTACTTCCTGCTTTGATGGTCTTCTGGTTCTCCTGCCAACTGAATTACCAGACTTTGAAAACATTTCTTTAGTGTCGCCAGTGACACCATACTTGTAGCCTATTGTTTAAAACTCGCGTTTCAAAGAAACCAAAATGGTCATCTCCATGGCCACAGATCAAGCAAAACAAGAGCTGCTTAATTTGTTTTTCCTCAAAAGATGCAGCTTACTGTAAGTCTGTCACTTGTAAAAATAGAGACAAGAATAATTTGACGGCAAATATGACCATCACACCCATCAATAAACATCCAAAAACACTGACATCATCTGTGAGCACTAAATTAATCTATAACTTTAAATACGCCTTTCTTCACTTTCTATGGAAGACGTTTCCACCACTGAATAAAAAATAAAAAAAAGGTAATTGCGACTTCTTACCTCACAATCCTGACTTTTTTTCTTGCAATTCAGACTTCTGAGATATAAACTCACAGTTCCAAAATTGCGTGATATAAACTTGCAGTTTGCGAGTTATAAAGTCAGTTTTGCATGATATAAAGATTCAAACATATTTGTGAAAAAAAGTCAGAATTGCAAGATATAAGCTCAGGATTGCAAGAAAAAAGTCAGAATTGCGTGATACACATTTGTGAGAAAAACATTAGAATTGTGAGATACAGGTCCTTCTCAAAAAATTAGCATATCGTGATAAAGTTCATTATTTTCTGTAATGTACTGATAAACATTAGACTTTCATATATTTTAGATTCATTACACACAACTCGAAGTAGTTCAAGCCTTTTATTGTTTTAATATTGATGATTTTGGCATACAGCTCATGAAAACCCAAAATTCCTATCTCAAAAAATTAGCATATCATGAAAAGGTTCTCTAAACGAGCTATTTACCTAATCTTCTGAATCAACTAATTAACTCTAAACACCTGCAAAAGATTCCTGAGGCTTTTAAAAACTCCCAGCCTGGTTCATTACTCAAAACCGCAATCATGGGTAAGACTGCCGACCTGACTGCTTTCCAGAAGGCCATCATTGACACCCTCAAGCAAGAGGTCTGTGGGAAGGAAAAAGTGTGGCAGAAAACGCTGCACAACGAGAAGAGGTGACCGGACCCTGAGGAAGATTGTGGAGAAGGACCGATTCCAGACCTTGGGGGACCTGCGGAAGCAGTGGACTGAGTCTGGAGTAGAAACATCCAGAGCCACCGTGTACAGGCGTGTGCAGGAAATGGGCTACAGGTGCCGCATTCCCCAGGTCAAGCCACTTTTGAACCAGAAACAGCGACAGAAGCGCCTGACCTGGGCTACAGAGAAGCAGCACTGGACTGTTGCTCAGTGGTCCAAAGTACTTTTTTCGGATGAAAGCAAATTTTGCATGTCATTCGGAAATCAAGGTGCCATAGTCTGGAGGAAGACTGGGGAGAGGGAAATGCCAAAATGCCTGAAGTCCAGTGTCAAGTACCCACAGTCAGTGATGGTCTGGGGTGCCATGTCAGCTGCTGGTGTTGGTCCACTGTGTTTTATCAAGGGCAGGGTCAATGCAGCTAGCTATCAGGAGATTTTGGAGCACTTCATGCTTCCATCTGCTGAAAAGCTTTATGGAGATGAAGATTTCATTTTTCAGCACGACCTGGCACCTGCTCACAGTGCCAGAACCACTGGTAAATGGTTTACTGACCATGGTATTACTGTGCTCAATTGGCCTGCCAACTCTCCTGACCTGAACCCCATAGAGAATCTGTGGGATATTGTGAAGAGAAAGTTGAGAGACGCAAGACCCAACACTCTGGATGAGCTTAAGGCCGCTATCGAAGCATCCTGGGCCTCCATAACACCTCGGCAGTGCCACAGGCTGATTGCCTCCATGCCACGCCGCATTGAAGCAGTCATTTCTGCAGAAGGATTCCCGACCAAGTATTGAGTGCATAACTGAACATAATTATTTGAAGGTTGACTTTTTTTGTATTAAAAACACTTTTCTTTTATTGGTCAGATGAAATATGCTAATTTTTTGAGATAGGAATTTTGGGTTTTCATGAGCTGTATGCCAAAATCATCAATATTAAAACAATAAAAGGCTTGAACTACTTCGAGTTGTGTGTAATGAATCTAAAATATATGAAAGTCTAATGTTTAACAGTACATTACAGAAAATAATGAACTTTATCACAATATGCTAATTTTTTGAGAAGGACCTGTATAAACTGAGGATTACAAAAAAAAATCAGAATTGTGAGATACAAACACACTTGTGACAAAAAAGAGTCAGAATTGTGAGATATAAACTCAGGATTGCAAAAAAGTAGTCAGAATTGCAAGATACAAACTCACATTTGTGAAAAAAAAAGTCAGAATTGTGAGATAAAAACACAGGATTGCAAGAAAAAAAGTCAGAAGTGAGATGTATAAACTCAGGATTGCAAAAAAGTAGTCCGAATTGCAAGATACAAACTCACATTTGTGAAAAAAAGTCAGAATTGTGAGATATAAACACAGGATTGCAAGAAAAAAAGTCAGAAGTGAGATGTATAAACTCAGGATTGCAAAAAAGTAGTCCGAATTGCAAGGTACAAACTCACATTTGTGAATGAAAAGTTAGAATTGCAAAAAATAATCACAGACTTGCAAGATATAAACTCAGGATTGCAAACAAAAAAAAAAGTCATAATTGCAAGATACAAACTCACATTTGTGAGTCAGAATTGTGAGAAATAAGCTCAGGATTAAAAGAAAAAGTCAAAATTGCGAGATATAAACTCAGGATTACAAGAAAAACTTATATTTGTGAGAAAAAGTCATCTTACAAGAAGTCAGCATTGCGAGTTTATATCAGTATTGTGGTGCGAATAATATTGTTGACTGCTGCATGACAAGCTTTTTTTTTTTTTTTTTCATATTGTTAAACTAACAGTTAAAATTTTGGGGACTGTACTGCTTATTTACTTTTTTTTTTAGAAGTCTCTTTGGTGCTTATCAAAGCTGCATTTATTTGGCCAAAATACAGTCGAGTAATATTATGAAATATTATGATTTTATATAACTGTTTTCTATTTTCATATATTTTAAAATGTAATTTATTCCTGGGATACAAATCTATATTTTCAGCATCATTATTCCAGTCTTCAGTGTCACATGATCCTTCACTAATCATTCTAACATGCTCATTTGCTGCTCACTGCAGTTCAGAAAAACAGAACTGATCTGAAATAGTGACCCAAACTTTTGAATGGTAGAGTATGTGTACTGTTCTATTAAATATACTAACTGTAAATGTAAAGGACCAGCGTATTTCCATACAGCGTATTACTGTTGACCCAAACCTAAACCTGAATTCGACTAAATATATTACCGCTCTAAAAATATGTCCACTCCAGAGGAAACTACTTCAAAGTGACGTTTCCTTCTCACACTGTAGAAAGCCTGTAAGATTATATAATCTTATATTTTGCTTTGCATACTGTGGCAGAGAATGGAGACTAGTGAAACTCAACCCACAGGATACAAGAGGCCCTAAGAAGGATAAATGAATAGGTGAACAGAGGATGGGGACAAATCGTGTAGATGTTGTTTAGAACCAAAGTAAAATTCAGTTGAAGGCCTATGAGTTATGACTGACAGAATGATGATACTTAGATCCCAAAATCCCTCTGTTTTGGCTCTCAGTATCAATGTCTGGCTGACAGCCTTATTCAACCCCTCCGCCCCGTCCCTAGAAATGTGCACATCCTCAGGAAGCAGAGGTCAGCAGTAGTGATGTCACATTGTTTATGATGAAGCGCCTGTTGTACAAGTGTGAACACGTGCCTGTTAAGGGACGGCGTAGGAGGTCCATGTGGATGGACTGAACAATGCAGGGGTGAGGCTCTACAAGAACTTTTTATAGGACAGGGTGGACATTGTGTTGTTTGTTATAAAACATGTTTTTTGGTCAGCCATGGATACTCAGAATCCTTATTTACCTTCGACTCTGTGAAAGAGATGACGCTGTGTCATGGTACAGTAGCTGTGCTCTCAGGCTTAATACTGCGTCGGCCATTATGTGCATGTTTATGGCCGTTATTATGCAATCTGTGAGGAGACATTAGTCTGATGAGGTTGTTCATCATGAGCTTCATCGCAGTTGTTCTGTCAACATGAAATCAAAACTGTCCTTATTTACTCTCTAATGCATGTTCCTGGTCTTATTACGCACGATTCATTGGTTCACGTTATTTGAAAGAAAACAAAATGTTGTCTTCACAACCCTTCATCAAAATGTCTTAGGTTTGGTGTACATCTTAATCACACTTTTCCACAATAACTTCAGTTCATTATCTGATTCTGAGTGAAAATATGCTGTGTCTATTTATTAGGCCCTCTCTTTTGGTCTTTTTTCTTTCACAAACACATACCACAAATCTGACTAAGTCTAAGAATAAAGAGTTGACACCAAACTGTCATGGCGGCAGCTCTGGGCTCCGCAGGCCTGCTGGTGAGGGGGGCGCGAGGCGGGCCAGATCTAAAAATGTGTGATTCATTTATGAGGGAAGGCAGTGCTGGCTCCACAGGCATACCTTACAGTATTTAGAGGAAAAGAGTTCAGTCTCGTCTGAGGTAAGAGGCCCACGGCCTTTACGGGTTTTATCTTTAGCTTTTAGCCTCAAATGAACGATTTTACAGGAAGTAAATGGCACAAAGAGGTGGTCCTCAACGTTTATTGCTGGAAAAAGAAATCTAAAGTTCTTGATATCTAAGTGGAATCAAATGATTCACTGTTATTGTGGCGTTTTGGCTCAGAAGAACCTCATGACATCACTGGTCTGCCTGTGCTTTTGTTCATTTTTAGCTCACGACATGTGTTAGCCATAAAAGCAGGTCATTAATTAAAAAAAGCTAAGTAGTCTAGATCACGTATGTCCAATTTTATGAATTTACTCATGGTCTAAGAGGCAGTTTGTCATTGCGAAAACGTCAGCCGTCCTCTGGAGCAGACAGACATTTCTATGCCATTTAAAGTCTCCATGGACCTAAATTGTTTCCACCTTTTGCCCAAGTCTTAGGCTTTCAAATTAAGTTATGCTGTTATGGGATGAAGACACACATAATGTGGGGCCTGAGACCATATTTTTACTTTATTTTTACTGTACTATTTTTTAAAGTGGTATATGATCAAATAATTTAAGTTAAATGTACTATAGAATTTACCTGCTGGTGCTACTTGTTGCTATTTTTGCCACAACACAACTCAAAACACAAAATACTAATACGATGCCACATTTTGTGGCTTTTAGTTGTCATTTTCATTCAAAAGGCAACAAGAGATCTGATGTAAGTTTTCACTGCTTTCCTAGCGATGAGAAGAGGAGAAAAGAATGGAAAGATGCATGTTGTGGACTAATAAAACTTCCTAAAGTGCGTCTTTGTTCTCTCCACTTTAGCCCTGATGACTTTGAGACTTTTAGTAGACCACAGCTACTGAAAGAGCTTATGAATGGCAGAGACAAGAAACGCTAGATGCCATCCTGGCAGGATGTAAACATGCAGATGCTTGTCATGACACCGCAGCCACTAAAGAAGTTTCTCAGCGTGGATTTCACTTGATAAGGCGTTTAGGCTCCTTGTAGGAAAAAATTACTGGTATGGCATTTGGTTTTAGCTTACAGGTGGTGATGGATATAAGCGTAGGCTTAAACCAAATGCCATACCATCGATTTTCCCCACAAGGAGTCTAAACATCCCCCGATATTTTTACATCCTGCCAAGATGGCATCTAGTGTTTCTTATTTTTGTAAGATAAGAAGATAAGCGTTTCTTATCTTTCGTTTGTAAGCTCTTTCAGTAGCTGTGGTCTACTTAATAGCCTCAAAGGCATCAGGGCTAAAGTGGAGAGAACAAAGACGCAGGTCTTTAGGAAGTTTTTTCATCCACAGCAGTGTTCATTTCGTTGATGATTTTTGCCGACAAAATTTTTTGACTGACAAAAAAGAGACGATAACGAAAATCTATTGACATCTTCGCCGATGAATAGAAACGAGGCAGAAGTGTTAGGGAGGGACAATATGGGAAGATATTCATTCAGAATGATTCTGCTGCGTGGTTACACACTCTTAAAAATAAAGGTGCTCCACGATGCCAAAGCAGAACCTTTTTTGTCTAAATGGTTTCTTTAACAGTGCACTCCTAAAAATAAAGGTGCTTCAGAGCGATGCAATAGAAGAACCATTTTTGGTTCCTCAAAGAACCATTCAGTCAAAGGTTCTTTAAAGAACCATACCTTTTTATAATCTGAAGAACCTTCTTTCACCACAAAGAACCTTTTGTGAAACATAAAGGTTCTTCAGATGTTAAAGATTCTTTATAGAACCATTTATGGCATGATAAAGCACCTTTATTTTTAAGAGTGTAGGAGGTTATATGTGTATGTTTGAAATGTATCATAGCCTATTGATCTATCCGGTGGGACATAAGCTGGCATACATTTTTTGTTAAAAAATGGCAATATCTGGGAGTAAGAGAAGATCAGACATATGGATAAATTTGAATCGGTCAGTTTTCTGAGCACAGACACTGAAGCAGTGCCTCTCACAGCGCACAAGTACTCTTTTGCGAGTATTCACGTAAAAAGAATTCACTTCACAGCAGTTATATCTGTGTCTATCATGATAAAACTTTAATATCAAATTTATGCAATGAGTTTGGTCATTTTAGAGAAATGTTTAATATATGCATTACACTGTAACTAAACCCATTTGATTTTAGTAGACAAAATCTAATGATATTTATTTGACTAAAATATATATAAATAAAGATTAAAAAGACCGTTCACACCAAGAACGATAACGATAACTATAAATACAACGATAACTATATTTGTGTCCACACCAGTCAAGGATAAGTTTTTGTTGCACTTACACGACTTCAACCAGTAGATGTCATCAGCACGTACATTTCAAGCGCATCTAAAGAGTAAATCTGATATATAACGTAGGCAATGTAGTGGAATAAAAATAATACAGACTCTTTTCTACTGCAACTTTAAAGGAGGCAAGACAATGTTGTCCAACCCTGCGCTGTATTCCTGAGGTAATTTTATGTTTTATGTTACTCTGTTTGCTGTGCAATGTCTGTTTGCTTTTCTACAATGTTGTCTGCTATTTCAAATGCGCAAGCCCTTTAAATTTGAATGAAGTCTAATTAGCTGTCAGTGTTTTATCGTTCATCAGCTGTAAAAAAAATGAAAAGTGATCCCAACCATATCTTGCCCTGTACAGTTATCGTTATAGTTGTGGTGTGAACTCTGCTTTCTCTTAAATTTGAAACGATTTTTAGAATGTTATCTTTATAGTTATAGTTATCGTTATCGTTCTTGGTGTGAACGGGCCTTAAGACTAAATCAAAATGCTGTTAAAATTAACACTGGTCCACAGCCATCTTCCCATTCTTTTCTCCTCTTCTAATCAGTAGGAAAAGTAGTGAAGACTTACATTTGTGGTAAAAATAGCAACAGGTAGCATCAGTAGCTCACTGAGTGCAACCATTTCACGTCATCAAAATAATAGCACTCCCCAATAGTCCAAAATATGTATAAAACAATGTGAATTATTTTAAATAACGTAAATCTTTAATGGGTTTTCTCCTAAATATTTCATTAAGATACATAATTTTTGTTATATTAAGCTTTAATACCGAGGATTCCCTTTAAACAAACATTTGCTTTTTTAATAAGTTATTTGGATCTTAGTATACAGTATGTGTCATATTTTTTCTAAATTGTGAGACTCAAATATATGTGTGTTTGCAGGTCAATTCCTAAATGTTTCTTAAAGACATAGCTAATGATAACGGATGGCACTGATAAAACTCACATTAAGGGCTTTCCCTGTGGCAGTACAGATGGGAAATATACCTCCCTCTTTTTTTTGTTTGTGCTGAATTTGTCTGTGTGAGTGTCTACAAGAGGAGACATAAAGAGGTAGAGGAAAGAAAAAAAAGTTAGCATTATTTTTGGTGCTTCTTTTGACCTCTGTGTGTGCTAGATGATGCTGTGAGAGGCAGTTGTCTCCAAGGGCCTTTAATGGTGAATGTGGATCAGTCTGGAGTATCTGGGTTGGAAAGTGTGAAAATGTGAAAGTCATACCTCTGCTAACTGCTTCCTTCGACTTCTGACAAACATCATTTAGATCAAAACAGACCTGACAGGTTTTTTTCCTGCTTTATTTTTCAGTGAATATGGCGGGATGAAAATGTTTATGCATTTGTTTCATCATGCGAACGTTCAGTGCCATCAGTAAAAACTCAACCCGTGACTTCTCACCAACGTGTAAGCTGTCACCTCATTTGTTACCTGTTTCACTTTCGAAACTCAATCCTCCAGCACTAATGGGTTTGAGAAAATCATATTGGCGTTCTGGCATTCTGTGAAAGAAAGCTGTGCATCCAAATGAATCGTGTACCCTACCAGCCTGACCTAATCTTTAAATATACTTCCTGATATTTAAATAACTATTATGTGGTTTATTTGAAACTGAGACTGAAAAAATATTTTTAAGGTCAGTAAAGTTGAGGCTGTTGATAATTGTGTATTGACTAGTTTTATAATTAAACAATCATGTATTTGTCCATAAAAGATTCAGCTTTAGCTTGTTAGAGAAGATTACAGAATCATTCAGCATGCAGAGCAGTGAGAACATTCAGGTATTATGGAAGTCTAAGCTTTAGTTTGGACTTTACCCTCCGCAGATCAAAGAAATAACTGTAATACTTATAATGGAGAGAGATTGCAGGCAATTTTGTTTTGTCCTTCTCTCTGAGTGTGTGTTCAGAGCAGAAGAGGCAACCTTTCTTTCCTTAGTCTTGCTCAGACAGTTCCATTTCTGTCTTTTTAAGGCAGGTTTTGTTTTTGTTGTTTGCTACACTACACTAAGTTCTTGTAAAGGTCCTTGCACACTGAGTCCGAAATTGTCTTATATGCATTTTTTCTTAAAATTTGTTACGCACAGAATGTCACAATGGTTCTGAATTGTCAAAATAGATGCTACAAATGCAAAAAACGCAGAACATTTAACCCTTGATATTTTATTTATTTTAATTTTTTTTGACAGACGAAAGTTTCAGGAGCAGTATGTAAATGTGATTGACTCAACGTGAGGTCATATTTATTTTTAACATGCAAATATTTTGGAGAATTTCAGACTAGGTGTGCAAGAACCTGAAGTCTTCACTGGTGCGCCTATTACTGTTCATTCTGTGGCATGTTCAAATCTAAAGCTGAATTATGAAATTATGTTTCAACACACACTGAATTACCATCATTGTAATACGATTTTCAGAAATGTAGTTGATATTTCCCGACCCTTAACTAAAAATGTAACACTCACACTTCACACTTTAAGATATTAAGACATTATTTAATGTTTTCCTCAAAGGACCAGTTGTGTTCTGTCCACATTGTGAGTGATTTCAAGTTTTCTATCCTTGTAGATTCAAAGATTCAATCAGAATCAAATATTCAAATAAACTGCTGTGGAGCTACTTCAATTACTTACATACTAGAATTTACTGAGGTTTATATTTTATAAACAAAGAGTTTGTTCACTTCCAGAATAAAAATTTCCTGATAATTTACTCACCTCCATGTCATCCAGTGTCTTTCTTTCTTCAGTCAAAAAGAAATTAAGGTTTTTAAGAAAAACATTTAGATTTTTTTCTCCATATAGTGGACTTCAATGGGATCCAATGGGTTGAAGGTCCAAATTGGAGTTTCAATGCAGCTTCAAAAGACTCAAAATGAAAAAAATATATATATTTTATATACTTTTTAACCACAAATGCTCATCTTGCACTAGCTCTGCAAAGCATATCTACGACTTTACGCATTAGGTGACATCATTGTTTTATCTTTTTTTGTAAAGGGCGTTTGACTTTCTTTGCACATTTGCTTTGTAAACACTGGGTCGGTACTTTCACCTTCTTTTCCAACATGACTGCATAATGTATGAATTTGAGCTAGTGCAAGATGAGCATTTGTGGTTAAAAAGTATATAAATTGTTCGTTTTGTTTTTTTAAAAAATCGATCGTTTCACTAGTCAGGACACTTATTCTTAGACTGGTATCATGTAGAGTTTTTTGAAGCTGCATTGAAACTGCAGTTTGGACCTTCAACCCATTGGCCACAACTGAAGTCCACTATATGGAGAAAAATCCTGGAATGTTTTCCTCAAAAATCTTCACTTCTTTTCGACTGAGAAAGGAAGTGCATAAACATTTTGGAATACATTGGGGTTGAGTGAATTATCAGTGAACTAATCCTTTGATATTGTCGATTGTCACAAAGCAAACAAAAGTGTTTATAACTACTACTTGTTTGCTAAAGTCAGGACTGTGGCTTGAGTTTTTTTTTACAACATTCCACACCTAGGTAATATGAAGTTTCTAAGCGTGAGGTAGTCAGTCATCTGGAGAGATTTTCCTTTCTGGATGGAGAACAGAGAAAAGAGGAGGGGGGGGCAGATGGGAGAAGAGAAGACTGGGTCAGTGGATAGACAGACCGACAGCCACACAAATCATTTCTCTCGTGGTTCTCTCGTTTTGTTTTGGCTGTGAGCAGCAATCCTCTTATGAAAAAGACTGAGAGAGAATCATTTTAACTTCATCTGTGTCTCTCTCTCTCTTTCTCTCTCTCCCTCCCCTCTGTCCCGTTTTCTTTCACAGCGATGGCCTCTCCTGTGCAGCTGTTCATGAGCTTGCCTCATCTGGACTAAGAGCGGAATTCATCTGACACTCGGACACACATACACATACACACACAACACTAAAAGCAAAAACACACCGCTTAGCCATGTACAGCGTGGAAGACCTTCTCATCTCTCATGGATACAAAGTCCCTCAAAGGAACAGCAACAATGTCCCTGTCTCACATTCGTCTTCCCCCCACCCCGCAACCTATGAGAAATGTCTGCCGACGCGAAGCGACAGCCGGTGTGAAATCGCTGAGAAGCGGAAAGGACACAGTGGCGTGAATGGCTACGAGGGGGACCATGTTTACAGCGGCGGAGGCATCAGACAAGCTCCTGCCAGGGGATTCCCCGGTGACGCCGAGAACAGGGTCAGGAAGCAGAGGACACAAGACGTGGACAACGGTAACCTAGGAGATGGACGTTTGCCAGAAGACAGCCTGACCACGGACAGTGGGTGAGTTGTGCTGATGAGTTGTTTTTGACCTCTTCGTCTTCTGCCCCACACTCTTGTATTGCTGCTGTCATTCCTTCTTTTTCATTCGTCCCTTTGATCTGAGGTTTAAGCTGTCTTGCATGATGAAGAGTGTTATGTAAAGGTAGGAGCTGTCAAGGACTTCCCTTTCGCACCAGGACAGATCTCAGTTTTTCCCTTTTTCTTTTTTCGTCCCACATCGCCTTTCTCTCAGCATTTCTTTTTTTTGTTTGCACTTTCTTTCATCCTCATCTCATCCTCTGAAATCTTTGTACTTCCTACATTTTCATGTACTCCGTTTCCTCCGTCTCACTCATTTCCCTGCACTCTCTCCTACATCACTCCCTGTAGCCGATGAATTCATTAACTATGTTTAGTAGATCTTGCAGTGCGGTTTTTATTTCCTCTCATTTCACACGGGACTGTA
This sequence comes from Cirrhinus molitorella, assembly GCA_033026305.1. Lineage (NCBI taxonomy): Eukaryota > Metazoa > Chordata > Actinopteri > Cypriniformes > Cyprinidae > Cirrhinus > Cirrhinus molitorella. The sequence goes on along the minus strand of CM065136.1, from coordinate 17,455,345 downwards.
GTGGAATAAACACAAATGTTGTCAGAAAGCCCGCAGCACCCCCTACTGAGCATGCTTAGTTCTGCAGGCACAGCCAGCAGTAGACTACATGTCCCATGAGCCCTTTGTCAGATCAATATTCCATTCCTTATAACAATCTCTTATATAACTCCATTATTAATAAAACATGATGCATATAAATGTGAATATCTGCATTAGCCAGCCATATTGTCGCAGAGCAGCTTCAGACATTAATTTCTTTCCAAAAAGATTACACAAGAATTTTCCATAGGAACAGTGTAATTATTTCTTATGTATGTTGACTAGTTAGATGTATGTTGAATAGATAGATAGATGCTAATTTCTTTTGACAGAATTATTGGCATACTATCAAGCTATAGTGCATCTTTGCACTTTAAAGTAATTGCATGTCACATGGTTTGAGACTCAGCAGTTCAGGGCAGGAAGTAGCTCCACTGCTGCTACTGTTACTAAGCTAGATTATCCTTCCATGAGTGCAGGTCAGGATTGTTTAACATGCAGATCATATGCTCTCTGCTGCCAAGATATTGGATGAGAGAACAGACCTTCAGTGCTGACTCAACGTTTTGCACCACACCAGCTAATAATGTTCCTGCTTAAAAGAAAATGCTCATTTATCTTGGTTTGTTTGCACCATTAAATCCTCCTAATTTATTGGGCCTTTTGAGGTTCTCTGGTTTGTTGACAACTCTGGCAAGATACACTTTCCCCTCTTCTTTTAGTTGGTCTGATGTTGCCTGTGTGCTGGCATAGTGGGATAACCAACCTAAAAATATGTTCTTAATAATGTTTCTTATAAATCACAAGAACTGTATCGTTGTTCAAAAACTAAAATGAAAGATTAGTTCAACCAAAAATTAAAATTGCATCAATTACTCACCCTCATGTCGTTCCAAACGCGTAAGACCTTTGTTTATTATTGTTGCTGTCTATGAAGGGTCAGAAAGCTCTCGGATTTCATCAAAAATATCTTAGTTTGTGTTTTCCGAAGACGAACGAAGGTCTTATGGTTTTGGAACGACATAAGGGTGAGCAATTAATGACACTGTTTTCATTTTGGGGTGAACTAACCTTTAAATCCTTTATCCTATATCCTCGAGTCTTATATATATAGTGCCTGTTAAAGTATGGCTTATCAAATATCAAAACTGACCTCTAATTCCATCTGTATGTTTTTCTAATGCAGGTTTTTTGAGACCCACAGAGGGATACATTCTCAGCCTAGATCTGAGCAGGATGTGTCCTACTGGCGAAGAAGAGGTCAGGACTTTAGTGTGCTTTTGGATTATGCAGACTTCAGGGACCCACGTGGAAGCGGAGGAGGGGTTCCCAACAAACCAGAAGGCATGCAGCGGAGACCAGAATCTGCCTTAAGCACAGAGGAGCATAACCGTGAAAGACAACGACGGGCAGATAGTGCACGTGCCAGGGAGAGAGAGATGGCTCTGCACCAGTGGAGAATTGCAGCTGAAAGGAAGTACCAAAGTTTGGGAACAGAGGAGTGGCGTCCAATGACCAGCATGAGCCGCCAGCCATCTGAAAACGAGGTGGCACAAGAGCAACGCAGGCCACGGACTGCAGAAGGAGCCGTTCCACCCAGAACCAAAAACAAGTCCCAGTCACTGCCTAGAATGGCTCTGCAATCTGAAAGCCTCCAGTACTTTAGCATACCAAATGCTGGGCAAGATTCATATGGAGGCTATAAGGTGAATGGCCACCATGCACGAGACCCTCATGGACGGCATCTTAGTGATGGGGAGAACAGGCAGCGGTGGACTGACCGATCAGGTGCGCAGTCCGCACCCCTGTCAAAACCTAGATTCAGCCGACCTCTCCGACCTCCATCTTATGAAGTGCACCAGCAGATGCGTGGGAGTGCAGAGATGCTCACAGGGGAGCTTGCCCCTCGTGCCAGAGACAGAACTCCTTTGCCCTTCTCAAGGCAAGAGTACTTTGTACAAGAGCTTGCTGGATCTGGTGTGGAGCCCCCCGGTTATATTCCTCCTCCATCCTACAGAAGGCAGCCTGTAGTTAATAGAGGTCATAGAACATATCCTATCTCTATGGGTAACCACCAATATAGAGGTGACCCATATATGCAGGGTTCTGCAATGACAGAAGTGCAGGAATGGTTTATCAGGCAGACTGGGATGGCTTGGCCAGACCATTACAGAGATGGAAGAAGAAGTATGCCCTGCAGGAGACAGGCATATCCAGGCTACAGTGAAGAACGGATGGGTAATGTTCAATACATTCCCTTTGACGACCCCCGTGTCAGACACATTTCTGGAGCAGGGATAGATGGAAACTCGTTGACGGATGCAGACAAAATCAGAAACATCAGAAATGAGATTCCGGTCAACCTCTTATCTGAGAAGTCTAACGACAGTGCCTTTCTTCTCACTGAGAAATCCTTTGACCGCACTGAACCAAGTAAAAGCAATATAAGTGACTCTGTTAATGAGGACAGTAAACACAAGGAAGTGCTGAAGGAGACAGAAAGTTCAAACACGACACCTGACCAAAACTGCAACAGGCATCCACCTACCCATGGGAATATAGTTGCTCTTCAGATGACGATGCAACAGAACACAAACCAGGGTTTGATTGAGACAGTGACACAAGTAAAGAAATTTGAGGCAAAAACTGTGTCTGAGAACAAGAAGAACTCAAAGAAGAAGCTCAAAGAGACAATGTTTTGCCTAGTTTCTGTCCCTATTAGTATGCAAGCTAACAAAAGTGTCTCTGACCCAAATAACAATGAAAAAGTGGCTAATTCAATAGAAAAGACAGTGGTGCAACATGACAACCAAAACCTTTTAAAAACATCAAGCAAAGACACACAAATACAGTCCAGCAGCTCCACATCCATTAAAAGCTCCCCTTCAAGGAAAGAGATTGTAGATAGTAGGTCACTTAATCCAAGCCAAGACAATGAATTGTTCTATGCAGGATCCTGGCCTGGAGATCAGTACAGAAACCAAGAAACTCAGACGGGTTCTCCAGAAGTTTCCAGGAATACCCATCCTCCGGCAAATGACCATTCCTCCCCTTACACGATCACTGATAATGATGGTGAAACCAACTGTAGCAGCAACTACGGATATCCCATGATAGGTCAAAAGGATCTCAACCCTTCCAGCAACAGTGCATTCTCCAGAACTAGGACTGGAAGTAGTTCAAGTATAAGGAGCCCAACTCTACCACAATCAGCATCAGTTCCAGCATCTCCAGACCGTCAACCTTTGCTGAGAAAGACCAACCAAACAACAGATGGTCAAGAAGTTTTCGGACAGTTCTTGCTAAAGCCAGTGAACAGGCGCAAATGGGATGCTATTGGGGAGCTTGAGTCTTTTAATAAGGAGATACAGGATCATACTGGGAAGTATCCAAATGTTGATCAGAATATAGAGGAGCTGGATGAGGCGTTGAACAGTATTCTGGAGCTGAGTGACATAAACAGAGAAGGCAAACATCCAAGACAGGAAACGGCACCACTTCACGTGAAGAAGGAAACTGACCAGCAGTCACATATAGTGCAGGTCACAGAGATGCAAATGAAAAGCAATAACTTAAACGTAATATCTGATTCAGGGAACAGAGGCCATCCAGAATACAAAGGTATAAAAAGTTCCAAGGCAAAGGTGAAACTGGACAGCCAGATGCAAGAGATACCTGTCACCAAAACTGATAATTATGTCAACTTTGAGATTCTGCAGAGGGGGGACACGGATCCAGCAGTACATCGGCAGGATATCCCAGTGCCAAAGGAGTGCTTGCTTAAGGATGTTGGTTTAACGGTATACACTGCCATTCCAGACACTGTGACCTCTGGATCCCCTACATGCTTGAGTCCTGAGTCACCTATGTTAACCAGCCCCTCAGACAACTCAGAGATGTGTGAGACTTTGCAGATTACGTCATCAGACAGTAGCGGAGATTTGAGCAGGCACAGCCCTGAGTTTGCTGAAGGTACTCAAAGCTTGAACAATAATAATGCCTTGAACTCCAAAGCCCTCAACAAGAAGGAAGCTGGGAGAGGAAACACAGAAATTACGAGATCGGGGAAGTCCTCACATATCCATGTGATCAAGAGTCTTCATTGTAGGTTTAAGGCTAATTATGAGGATGATGATGATGAAAATTGTTATTCAGATTATTTAAGCTGGAGTAATGAAAAGACCTTGGCAGATGAACACCTTGAGACTCTTTTGAGCCAAGAGAAGGCCAATAGTATGCAGACTGAAGACCTTAGTAACCTATACCAAGTCCAGTGTGCCAAAGGCATTCCTGAAAATGAATCCATTGAACAACGGGCTGCAAGAATACTTGGCATTGCAGTGCCAGTTGAAGCCTTGGTTGATGACAAACCGGTAGAATGCAATTTGAAAACCACAGATGCTTCAGAATTGCCAACACAAACCAAAGAGATGAGCTTAAACGAGGAAAAACAGAATGTCAGTAGAGAGTGTGAGGAAGTGCCAGATAGGTCTATGGAAAGTCATGGAGATATGTCAGAGGTAGAACTTGGAGGAGATCCAGAGTCAGGAGAAGATTTACCTAGCCCGGAAAAGCACAGCCAGAGAGTCTCCTCAATGTTGGAGCTGCCGGAGTTTCCTCCAAGTAACTTATGTTTGTCGCTTCCACTGACTGAGGATGAGGAATTGACTCTTAGTGTAGGTGGGGGAGACAGGAAAGAGACGGCTAATTCTGAGATAACAGAAGCGCCACAGGACTTGCAGGCATATTGTCCACCTCCACTGTCCCCCTCACCCACAAATGACCACGCATCCCTGGAGTACACCGTCTATGCAAAGGAAGAAAGCTCTCAGTCATTAGTGAGAACTATCACCAGGATCACCTTGGCCAAAGAGACAGAATTAAAAGAAAAGGAAGAAGAACTTAGAGAATCAGATAAAGAGGACGAAACACGAGTGGAAGAGAACCAATACAGTGAGGATGAAGTCAGAGAAAACAAAGTTATGACCAGTTATATGCAAGAAGAGGATGAACAAATGGTACAGGAGGAAGTTTCAGTTGAAGAGGTGATGCTAGCAAGATCAAGGCAGCCACCAAAGTCAATGGCACGTCCAATCCCACAACCCCGTAGTGGCATGGTAGCAAAGAGGGAGATCACTTTGCCTCAAGGATTCGACATGGATAATACAATGTCTGCAGTTGAGGATGATGACAAGCTGTTTATTTCAGGTGAGTACACTAAACTCCAACTAAGTTTGTAATGCCTACAGAAAAAATAATGGCACATACAATTGAAGTCAATTTCTGCAAAATGTTAATTATTTTACTAAAATAAGGGATTGTACAAAATGCATGTTATTTTTATTTAGTACTGACCTGAATAAGATATTTCACACAAAAGATGTTTACATATAGTCCACGAAAGAAAATAATAGTTGAATTTATAAAAATGACCCTGTTTACAAGTTCACATACACTTGATTTTTAATACTGTGTTGTTACCTGAATGATCCACAGTTGTGTCTTTTTTGTTTAGTGATAGTTATTCATGAGCCCCTTGTTTGTCCTGAACAGTTAAACTGCTCGCTGTTCTTCAGAAAAATCCTTCAGGTCCCACAAATTCTTTGGGTTTTCAGCATTTTTGTGTATTTGAACCCTTTCCAGGCATTGCTGTGTGATTTTGAGATCCATCTTTTCACACTTAGGACAACTAAGGGACAGCTACTACAGAAGGTTAAAATGCTCACTGATGCTCCAGAAGGAAAAATGATGCATTAAGAGTCAGGTGTGAACACTTTAAATTTGAAGATCAGTGTAAATTTACCTTATTTTGTTTCTTGGTCAGAGGAACATGTATCTCAGGTAGCTTCTGAAGAGCAGTACTAAATGAAAAAATACGATATTTAGGCAAAATAGGAAAAAATTACACATCCTCATTCTGTTCACAAGTTTACACCCCTGGCTCTTAATGCATCGTTTTTCCTTCTGGAGCATCAGTGAACCTTCTGTAATAGTTGCATATGAGTCCCTCAGTTGTCCTCAGTGTGAAAAGATGGATCTCAAAATCATTCATCAAGTCATTGTTGGAAAGTGTTCAAATACACAAAAATGCTGAAAAACCAAAGAATCTGTGGGACCTAAAGGACTTTTCTGAAGAACAGCGGACAGGCTTGTGCAGGGCAAACAAGCGATTTATGAACAACTATCACTAAACAAATAAAAAACACAATGAAATGTCTTATTCAGGTCAGTACTAAGTAAAAAATAACATGCATTTTATGATCCCTCTTATTTTGGTAAAATAAATAACATTTAGCAGAGTCTGCAAGGTGTATGTAACTTTGACTTCAACTGTATTACTTTAATTAGCAAGAATTAAGCAAATGCACTCCATAAAGAATAGCATGAAAAAGACAAAATTAGTTTTTTGGCAAAACACAGGAATTTTGTTTCAGAGTGCTTCAGCAGAGTTGTGTTAAAACACGACTTGCATGGTGATGCACCTAAGCATTGCCTTTGAAGATCTGGTGAGAAAAATAAAAATGAATGCATCTCTACAACAGTGACGCATGGAGGAAGATGTGTCATGATGTAGAGAGCCTTTTCTGCTCTTGGTATTGGTGAGCAGCTTCACTTTGAAAAGTCAAGTAATGCTTTGAAGTATAAGACAGGGTTCCCACGGGTCATGGAATTTCTGGAATATCATGGAATTTTAAAAGGTCTATTCCAGACATTGAAAGTCAGGGAATTTTATATTTATTTTGTCCAAGTCATGGAATATCAGGGATTTTTGTTTGTTGCTTTCAATTTTTGTTTAAATATATCAAAATGTAAATTTTGTATACCGTATTTTGTTTATTGTGTTATTTCACACATTTTGCCTATTGTTATGGTTATGAAAGCATAAAAATATATTTAAAATAAGTACATTTTTGTAGAAATAGTACAGAAAAATACAGTTCATTTAATGTGTAAAACAAACAAACAAACAAAAGAAGTAGTGTATAAGTGTGTTTTGTACTAAAAAACATCTGTGATTAAGTAAATAAAGCTTGCAAATGGATGGATCCATTCATTATAGGTCATGGAAATTCAGCTTATTAGTCAGTGAAAGTCAGGGAAAAGTCAGGGAATTTGACGTTCGGCTTGGAGTGGGAACCCTGATAAGAGGATATGGCAGAATGGCTTGTTCCCACAATTAAAAAGTTATCTAAAGAGGAACAATCACATGCTGTTTTTCAACAAGGAAATAATCCTGCCCAAGATGCAAAGACAACCAATAATCTAGATTCTCAACCAGGAGTCCAGATTTGAACCCCATAAAAGACTTAAGGAATAGTTCACCCAGAAATTAAAATTCTGTCATTAATTACTCACCCTCATGTCATTCCAAACCCATTTTCGGAACACAAATAAAGATACTTTTGATGAAATCTGAGAGCTTTCTGACCCTACATAGACAGTTACTGACACATCCAAGGCCCAGAAAGGTAGGAAGGAAATAGTTAAAATAGTCCATGTGACATGGATTGAACCATATGGTTAAACCACTGATGTCACATGGACTATTTTAACAATGTCCTTACTAACTTTCAGGTCCTTGAACATGTCAGTTGCGTTGTTATCTACGCAAGGTCAAAAAAACTCTTGGGCTTCATCAAAAATATCTTAATTTAAAAGTTAATTGACATGAGGGTGAGCAATTAATGACAAAAAAAAAACACTTTTTTGGGTGAACTATGCCTTTAAACACCAACTTAGGGAGATATTTTTCAACTACTCAAATACAATAGTCATCTACTAGTATTTGTGCACTTCTTGACCAGTGATTTGTGGTTAAAATGTTGTTTTATCTTTCTATCTTTTTTATCTGTCTTTCTTTTTTTTTCTATCTTTTTTATATGCTATTGTCATATTAGTATAATGTGAAGTTTATTTCATAGTGCTCTAGGAGAGATCATCTGCAGCAGTATGTTGTAAAGATAATAAAATAGGGATTTTTTTTAATAAGCATTATGCTGCCAAGCCACAACAACTGGTTTTAATACTTCAGGGCAATGAGCAATGAGTTTTCTCACCACAAGAGGGAAGCGTGGTCTGATTTATCATACTCATTGTCATCACAAATTAGCAGAGAATAGACAATGGATCAAAACAATCAATGAAGATTAGTTTTATTTTATTTTTCTGTCAAGACTCATATTTACAGTCTGCTTTTTTGTTAGACATATATTGATGGTCCTTGATATGTTGGCTAATATTACTTATGTCTGTCTTCAGATGCATATGACCCCAGTCGTGTGGAGAGAGTCTGATCTTGGACACTGTCAGAGCGAACTCTGTGATCTAACTGATATAAACAACTGAACAAGATGGAGGCTTGGACTCAGTCTACTAATACAAAGACACAGAAGTTCATAAGCAGGCAGATGGACTTCATGCCACATATTGAGACTAACTTTCAGAACTTCTATGGCTTCTTGATGGATGAAGTAGCTAAGTTGTTTATCAATAAGATATGAATGTATAATGTATATCAAGCAAAGCTCAGACATTACAGAAATAGCTACAAATCAGTCTGTACAGACTTAATAATTTTCTAATGTTTCTCTGCACCAGCAAATGCTGGAGTTCTGTCGGACTTTCACAGAACACAGTGTCATTGTGCCAACAGCGACAAGAAAGACACAAAAGCTTGCACTTCTCATTTTCTGCAGTATTACCAATGAAAGAAAGGAAAGAGGCCTTGATGTATTAAAGCAATGAATTGGACTGGTGAGGTAGCAGCTGAATCAGTGACATTACACTGTGCTTTTAATCACAGAGAAATATTTTTGTAAGAAATGATAAAAGGAAAGTGTGATTATGTGTTTTACAGGTGGGAGAAACCATGCATGTCACTGTGGTAAAACTGCAATACAAAATCATATTTTTTGCAAATGGATCAGGCTGCTTTTACCCAAACGAGGCAGCTAAGAAGAAAGCTAAACAGAGGCAAAGATTTAAGAATATTTTGGGTGAAGTCTTGGTCTCCAGCGACTTTAATCTTTACTGCAGTGACTTCAATAGTCAGTTTCCATAGTTCCTTCATTCAAGAGTATATATATATATATATCATATCTCATATGCAGTTTGAGTTTTTCAAAGTTGCAATCTGATAATGTATCATCTCATCACTAAATGCAATCGAAAAAAAAAAGAAAAATGTATTTATTTTTATCAAGCTATCAACAATCTGTACAGATGAAAATATATTCAAAGAAGTGTTTTTATTTTACCTAGTGAGTTTGTCTGCTTGCTTACAATCATTATGGATATATCATATCTGAATATGTCTATTATCCTGTATTACTCGGACAATGAATGATTCTTTTATTGTGCCGTGTGGCGTGCTTTTTGTTGCACAAATGTCAGAAAGTGTTACATGTGTTTCTTTATGCACATACAGAGTATTCTCAATTTTAAATCATCCATATCAATTCTGAAAGCTTATCTATGGGATGTAGTACAAATTAACCACTTAACTCTTGCAATTGCTTGATTACTTTCTGTTAAGACACAGTTCCTCAAAGTTATATCCATCACAAGGTTTATAAATGCAGTCCAAAGTGCACTAAAAGGAATTTAGCAATTAGCACATCCAAAAACTGGCAATAGCGCCCAAAAACTTGAGAAAAGTAATTGCTTCCATTTACTTTGAATATAGTTATTGCTATGAATAAAGAGTGCAATATCATAATGTTATAGTAGTATTATTGTCAATATGTTCCATAAGCTTAATTATGCTAAACTATGAATTCACACAGATAGATGTTCTGTTGTCAGTGGATGATTAGAAATAAATAAATAAGACATTCATCACACTTACTTTTTTGTAAGTTAGAATCAAGTAATTGTTGTAAGTATTCCTTGATTGTTTCTACCATTTTGTACAATTTTGTTTTTCAGAACGGATGATTATATTGTTGCATATAACGTATATGCCATTTAATATCTTTTTCTATTTTCATACAGAAACTGTACATGATTATTTTGTATTGGGTTGGAATTGATTTGCCTTCTCTGCATGATATATAAGAGATGTAAACTGGGGTCAGGAAAATGTTTTGCATACAACTGCATTTGGTACTACATTAAAAAATATATTCATTATATTACATTGTGCACATTTTTATCCTGCTAAAAAAAGAAGCTTTGAACAATATTTAAATTCAAAACAAGCTATTTTTTGAATATTTTACAGAAAGGGAAGTATTTACTGTGCACCTAAGTACTTGTGTCTTTGAAGTATTGGGTGAATGTGAATGAAATGTTTGAAAGGAAATTCCTTTGTGTATTATAGCAAATTGCTCATTAATAAACTCCTTGCATGGACTGTTGTTTTTTATTTTTATCAGTTGGTTAATTCCATGTGTAATACGGAAGGAATAAACAGTTTGAACACTTGTTTCCTCTTTAAAGGGGAAATCAGATACAAAATTCACTTTTACATGGTGTTTGCATATAAATACAATGATAAAACTCCATTCACTCATTTTTAAATCCGACAAAAACATTCTCAATTATCAAGCTGTTTTGATTTTCTTAGCAGTATGATGTCATACTGCTCAGACCCCACCCACGACCATTGATGGAGTGTCCCGTATTCCCCCAGCCAGCTTTATGCTGTCCACCATTTTCTCTACACTCAAGCAGCTGTAGCGACAATGCAGGTGTTTTGTATTTGGATGTAAAACTGAACATAAAAGTCTTTATTTTCTCCTGACATGAGAGCCACTTAGGATTAGTTTTGTTTTTGATGGTAACGCATTTAAAGAGACATGTCACTCTGAACAGAGCTGTTTTTGTCAAGGTAAAAAGGTGTTGTTTTACATGACCATTGAGGAATTTTAAGTATTGTGCAGACATTTCATGAATTCCCTAAAGAATCATACTAACTTGTGGAAAATGGGCATCCGATGGCCCCTTTTAAAAGGTTTATGAAGACTCATTCATAAAACAAAACAATTCACAATTTAGGACTAGTAAATTCTTCTGAAACAAATATGATGATTATCTCTTAAAATGCATTCAGTTAATGTGTTAATAAAATTTCTGGAAACAAACCTATAAATGACAAACACATTTATTGAACAAATGGCAAGTAATAAAAAACATTTTTTGCTCTCATTCTTTTTATTTTCTCATAAATTTTGGTTCATTATTAGAGCCTGAGCACTGGTGGTGCTACTGGAATTGCTCAGTTTCTTCTTCTCCCAAATGAATCACATTTTTTAGGGCCTAAACATGCTCAAAAACTCATTAAACACTGAACACGCACCAAAAGTGTTGAACATTTACATCTAATATAGGTTTTTAAGAAGTGGGTGTGTTAAAATAGCTTGATAGTCCCACCTATAAAATTTAAACGAAGTGCTCCTCAAGCTAAGTTTCATGTACATGTATGAAATTCGGTAGACACGTGTAACACACCAATACCTACAAAAAAGTCCCACGGTACAAAGTCCGAAACCCAACAGGAAGTCTGTTATTTCGAATTTTCTCAGCAAGTTTTGTGCCTTTTGTATTTAAACATACTCCTCCTAGAGATTTAAACAGATCAACACTAAATTTGGACAGTGTAATCTAAAGCCCTTTGTGACATTAAAATTGAGAAGATCTGGAGTTTTTGTTGAAGAGTAGATTGTCTGTGGCAGCCTGACGAACATTGATGTTTCGCCATGAAATAGGAAGTTGTTATAATTCAGGCATCTGAACCAAAATTCAGATGTTTGATAAGAGTCCTGTCTTGAACACATACCCATGCCCTATTATAGTCATAGCGCCACCTGCTGGCAGTAGTAAATGGCAAGTTTTATGCTCTAACAAACTCCTCCTAGAGATTTAACGACATCAACATTATATTTGGTCAAGCTACTCTAAAGGCCTTTGCAATGTTTCTGTGGCAGCCTGACAAAGGTGGATGTTTCACCATGTAAAAGGAAGTTGTTATAACTCAGCCATACAATGTCCCATCTCTCCCAAACTTCACCTGTTCGATAAGAATCCTTGCCTGAAAACAGCTAAAGGCCAATATTCTGTTATAATCATAGCGCCACCTGCTGCTTGTGACTTGTTATACACTAAGTTAAACATGCAATGTCTAATCTGCACTAGACTTCACATGTTTGGTAAGAGTCCTGGCCATACAGCCATACAATGTTCGATCTGCCCCAAACTTCACCTGGACTGAACATATCTAAAGGCCAATATTAAGTTATAATCACAGCGCCACCTGTTGGCAACAGGATATGTCAAGTTTTATAACTAACTTAAATATGTCTTGTTCAATCTGCACCAAACTTCATATGTTTAATCAAAGTCCTGGCTTGAAGACATCTTGGCTACATGCCAATATTCAGACATAGCACTACCAGCTGGAAGCAGGAAGTTTATTTTTGAAACTAAACCATTCAACATTTTATTCTTCATGTATAAAATAAACCAGTAACTATTAATATATAAAGGAAGTTATTGGGAACCAAAACTGTTTAGTGACCAGTGTTATTTAAAATGTCTTCTGTAGAAAGTCTCAAAGGTTTGGAATGATATGAGGTTGAGTAAATGATGATTTTCAAGCAGGAAACAAAACTTGCGAATCAGTTCATTAATTAGGAGGAAGAATTATCTCAGAGTGCGGGAGTTTCCAAAACCAAAGGAAGCTGAACTTGGGACCACAGGTTCCTCAATGCATGCAGTGTATCACTATGGAAACCCTCTACTATTTTTAGACATCTATTGTTGTCCTATGTTATGTAAATCATGACTGTTTTAAGCCTTGTGTCGCTTCACCTGGAGAATGGATCTCACAGGATCGCTTTAGTAAAATTGGTGCAAAGAGGATATGACAGTGTGAAATTAAATGAGCAAATTAGGCCTTCAGCGCAAAGCTGTTTTGACGTTGCCTCTAGTCTGCCAACATTTAGGTGACATATATGATGTACAAATGCTTCAAATTTTCAGAATCAGCATGAACATAATATGCATGTTTGGCTCATTGTAAATCTTTCAGCTCTTTCTATGTCAGTCTGTCTGCCTCCTTCTCATGCCTCTCTGTGTTATTTCAAAAGGTCAGAAGCATAAATCGCCAGCCAAGTTCAATTACAGTCACAGACAAAATTGTCAGTTGATGAGTGCTTGTGGGTGTGTGTTTGCGTCTCCAGTTACGGAAAGAAAAGGTTAGGCTAAAGAATTACCCTTCCGCCGACTGAACCAAAGCCAGTGGCCTTTTCCAAGACTGACCATTAGTTAAGCATTCAGCCAGCGGCAAACGGCCATGAGCTCATTCCAATTAGACCAACACAGAAAAAAAGCCTCTTATTGTCAGCATCTAACTAATATGGTTGATCTCACCTCCTAACAGACCTTTCAGAGCAATTTCGGATCACTCACTCACCATTGGCAATTGAGGAACTACTTACTGTCAGTAGGGCCTACTTCGATCCAGATCTAGATAGTCATGCAACTGAATCCTTGTATCCTACCCATCATGTCCAGGGTGATTCAGTCAGATTCACTGCCAAAATGCATTTAATGTTGGATTACTCTGTGGTTTCTTGTCCCAAGCCCTGGATAAAGTTTAAAGTGATTGTACTTGTGACAAGGATAGATGGTTTACCATTTACCCGTGCCAGACATTTACTTGGTAGCCTTCACAAAGTAAAAAGCTTAAAAGATGTGCCGTTGACTGGTGACTCTTTTCATCAAAAGCATGTTTGAAATCAAGCCCAGCTCCACAGGAGGATTTGGCCAACCTATTTATGAGCTTGGCCTCATCACTAAACTAGAACCCACAATATAGCCCACCAAGAAAGCTCTATGACCCACCTTACATCTAAGAGCTGGATTCTGATGAAATATGGACGGATAAACCATTTCCAGCACAACGCATTTCATCTTTTAAAATCCTTTTTCTGTTGCTGTCCACCTTCTGCTGATTTTGCCAAGGTGTCAATCAGTATCCATCTTCACTTAGATACATATTAGTTCCAGTTCTCAAATTTCTCTGTGATTTAGATACACTTTAGTTCCAGTTCTCAAATTTCTCTGTGATTCAACAATCCAAAACCACAGCTAAGTTTTCTCAGTTTGTATACTTGCCTATCACTCATTCCAGTCAGACTGCCGGACAGTTTGCTAGTAGGGATTTTCCACTGACTCTTACCGCAGATTGCATCAATACACCAGTAAGTGATGGCAAGTGACTTTTCATTAATAACCATTCAACTGATTTATTCAAAAACATTGATTCATTCAAAAACTAAATTCAGTGGTTGAGTGAGTCACTGAATCATTCTGTCAGCTAATTCATTCAAAAAACGCTGATCCATTCAGGAATGACATACGAACTCAAGTCTGTATCGCTGAAACCCTACTGTAATTGCAACATGTCCTCCAACTTATACACCCAACGTAAGTCGTTTTCACAAATCCTCAAAATACATCTCCATAGAGCGTATACAACAATTGCTCCCCTATCAGCAACAGATATCCCAAGCACTTTGAGGATTATGTGTAGCTCAGTTGATAGAGCATTGCACTACAAAGTGGTGTAATCATACGAACACAGGTTCAATACCAGAGAATGTACACATTCTCATAGCATGTTTTTTTTTTTTTGGAATATGCACTATAAATCATGATTTTGCACTATTTCTGTAAGGGGAAGGTTTAGGGTGGGGTTAGGTGTAGTCATTCATATGAATTACACCTAGTAAAATATGTTTGAATTACCGTGAGATCGGTGTAAAACTTATACGTCATATCATGACGTCAGATACAACATGACACTGTCATTATTTTTACGCCCGCTATTTTAACTTTAAAATGTAAAAATGGGTCGTATAAGGTGAATAAAATAACGTAAAATCGTATTTTCTTTGAGGACAGTCTCTGTAATTGTTAGGATGGCCTTCAGCGATCAAAAGAAATCGCTCAGAACTCCAAACCCTTCAATTTTGTTGGAATCTCTGGCTCACGGCGGACAAAACGTATGCCTCCGATTCATCCGTCACCTAGGCAAAATTTTTGTGTATTTTGCATTTTTTGAAAACCTACATTTGCAAACTTGTGTTATTAATAAGTAGCAAAAAAAGTTTAACTTCGACACTTCGTCGCAAAGGGGCGCCAACATGTTTGAATGGGGCAGAGCTGCCTTTACTAAAATGGCTGTAACTTTTGAACAGAATGAGATATTATCGGCAAACTCATAAAGTAATATAAGAGCTGAATCCGAGGTCACGTGAAAAAAACGTCGCGTAGCTTTGCCACTTGGTGGCGCTATAAGAGGTAAAAAAAAAACCATAAAACCGTCCATAACTACACAAACGTTGGTCCTATCAATGTGAAAATCAGTGCACATGCTCTTGGTTTGAAGCACCACAAGTGCCTATGAGGACCTCCATAGGCCAATGAATTTTTAGCTCCTATTAGACGAGGTTAACAGAGGTATATTGGAATAAAGCTCGATTTTGACTCACAGCCCTAAAGGTCTCTGAGAAATTTGAAAGAAATTGGCCACTGGGGGGCAATATGAATGATTGTATATTGCACATTTTTCACATATAAACACAATATTTATATCAAATGATAGACCTCCTCATTCTGAACAACTTTGCCTCTAGAACCACTGTTGTCAATCAAACCGTTAGTTAAATGATATGTATAAAACCTACTTTTGTGAAGTAGTCCTAGATTTTTTGCTCAATATGGAGAAACTCCTGCAGTGCAATTCTCTGGACTCTCTAGGTCAATAATTATCAAATAAATGATGAAATTTACCCCTTGGCAAGCGATAATGGGGTCATTTAGAAAAGGGGCCTGTCCAAATATACCCAAAAGACTATAAAGCCTAAATGAAAACTCAAAACCTCACGAAACCTGGCACATTCGACAGGTGATTCTAAACAAGCATATATAGTTTTAGGCAGATAAAAGTAAAAGTAAAAGTAAAAAAAAACATCATATTTCTATGGCAAATTACCTGTATAAATGCTTTTTTTTAAAAAATCATTGATTTAGGTGGTTAGTTTGTAGTTTTGGGATTTTTTTTTCGCTGGACAGAGCAAAATACACAAAGTAACAGGAAATATTTTGTATGAAATGTAGGGCTATCAAAATAAACTTATTTTATTATAGAATTGTTGTATAAAGGTGGATAATAAAATGGATGGTCTATGGGTGACTCATTTACATGGGCTAAATTTCTTGTTCATACTATGCGCTATATATTGTATAATCCTGTTACTTCAACTGTTTTTTGAACAAGATTTTGTGAATATAATTGATTAGCTAGAATTTGCTTTAGTTCTGTTAAAAGATCACCAGTGCCTTCAACTATTTCAAACTAGACACTTATCTCTCACTCATTTGTTCTGTTATTGGGCCTATTTGACAGTTTCTCTCTCTCCTGTAATGTTTCTGTTTATATGAGTGAGTGAGTGGGTGGATGTGTTTAAATTATTTAGTGAGAGTAACCGGAGGCCACATACAGGATGAGATCTTTTTGTATTCATCCTCTCAATGGGCTTGACTGAATAATGCATATCTGAGAGTCATAGGAAAGTAGAAACTGGATGAGAGCATTTGACATAAACACAGTACAGCCGCGGGCATGTTGTAGTTGAGCAATAATGTTATTATGATGTCTTACTCAACGGGAGGGGGATGGTGGTCATATTTAAGGCCTTTGTATTGTTTTCCTTTGCTTTCTTTTAGGTAAACACAGGCTTTGTCTCAGCAGGGCCTAAAGATATCTGACACTGCTCAGCATGAACATAAAACATTTACAGAGACAACTGTATGAATTTGTATTATTTAAATTATCATGTGATGTGTTCTGTTACAAATTCAGTCATTTTAGTCATCTGAGATGTTTCTTTGTTAATGTGGAAATTTTCTGAAATCTGTTTTGTCAGGACTATTTTACATGTCATTTTTTTCTATTCTTTTTTTTGTTTTTTTGTCCTAACTTCTTGGGAAACTCTTCAAGTTGAAGGCTTAGTTTGAAGCTAGTTTTAAAATAAGATTCATTCTACAAAAGAGAACCAAAACAACCAAGCCTATATGCCATGTGAGATTAATGGATCATAAAGTTGGAAATGAGTGTGCATGCAAACTGCCAAGGACAACCGGTCAGCAAGAAATTCTCCATCAAAGCTTTGTAATTCTCCGGTCAACTTGAACCCATGATTCATGCTTTTCGGTCTCAAAAGACACATTTTCCCTATTATCTGAACTCTGTAGTATGGTGTAACCTAGCTCTCTTGGGTTTTTTATTAGACTTTTTTTCTTCACACTTTCAAGTTATGTCTGATCTAATAGCATCAAGCTCACATAAATCTGTACTGCATGGAGATTCATTGTTGTAGGCAAAATAGACCTCCTATCGCTCACACACAATATGGCTCTCGCTTTCTCCTCTAACCCAGAGACTCATCAACACCAACCCATGTAATAAGTTCTGTTGTTGTCACTCTCATTTCACTCTCCATGTGTACTTCTTCATTCCTTTCGGTTTAGATATGTTTCTCCTTGTCCCTTTTGTGAACCATCCATCCTTCGCTCTCACAGCTCACAAGAAAAAGAAGCAAAAGGCCTCCAGAGCTTGAGCTGTACAGAGTGTTCAAGTATGTTCAAGTGGTCGTCACTGTGCATAAAACTACTGAATAATTCAGAGTCCCAAAATTGTCTTTAGATTCACAAATAAGACCAGGATAAAGAGGTCTACCGCTGTATAATTAACACAGCTGACACTCCTCTTCATAACATTTCCTTGTTGTAATCTTAAATTGGGTAATTTTCTTTCAAGCTTTAACACCACTGCTGAATCTGAAAATACTGGTTAATGAACTTTCTGTGTGTGTAATGTAATCATGCATAAAGAAATTTTCCATGTTCTGTGACAATTGTCTTAATCTGCACATTTATTTCATTCATATGTCTTTTTATTGGAAACTGAGGATATGAAACACTGATTTAATCAAAGAACAGAACCTCTTTGACCACCTCGGTACACTGGTGGCATTACAACAGCCTGAGTCAAAAGAGCATTGTTGATCAGTCCTTAGCTGAAAAACAAGAACTGACCTTACACATCCCTTTTTATTTCTTTATTTCAAAAGGTTGTAGTTTCAATGAGCTTTGTTTGTTCTCTTTCAACCTATCTTTGTCTTCTCAGTCTCACAAGAACATTAGAATCAGTGGTATTTTAGTATTATTCTATTAGTTTTTATTCATATTTTTATATTTTCAGATTTCCTTGTAATTTTTATGTGCTTTTAGCATTTGTATTAGTTTTTATTTGTATTTGACTTTAATTCATTTTTATTTCTATTTTAGTTTTGGTTGTGGTAATTTTAGGCCCAGTTTCACAGGATTAGGCCATAGTTCGGTTAGGACATTAAAGTATTTTTTATAAACATACCTTTGAAAAAAAAAAAAACATTAACTGTGTGCATCCTGAGACAAAACAAAGCCACTGATATATTTTAAGATCAGTTAGTGCAAGTTTCTTTCAGTTAAAACAGCTCAGACTTACATTTTAGTCTGGGACTGGGCTTAAGCCCTGTCTGTGAAACAGTGGGTTAGTGTTTTTAAACTTACAGTGCCTTGTGAAAGTATTTATACCCTTCTTTTTTCACATTTTGTTATGTTGCTGCCTTATGTTAAAAGAACACTCGAAAATAGGCTAATTTTCCAACTCCCCTAGAGTTAAACAGATGAGTTTTTGAATCCATTCAGCCAATCTCTGGGTCTGCCATTAGCACTTTTAGCAGAGCTTAGCATAAATCACTGAATCAGATTAGACCATTAGCATCTCATTCAAAAATGACCAAATATTTTCAATTCCTATCCATATCAGCTTGGAAAATTGCAACTTTTCATTTTCTGTCGGTCTTTGTACGCGATGTAACTACAGAAGAGTCAAGTTTTAAATAGGAAAAATATTGAAAATCTTTGGCCATTTTTTGAACGAGATGCTAATGGTCTAATCTGATTCAGTGATTTATGCTAAGCTCTGCTAAAAGTGCTAATGGCAGGCCCGGAAATCGGCTGAATAGATTCAAAAAAACGGTAAAACTCCTCTGTTTAACTCTAGGGGAGATCGGAAAATTAGCCTATTTTCAAAAAAAGTGGAGTGTTCCTTTAAACTGCTTTAAATTATTTTTTGATTGCATCAATCAACCACTTGATGTGGAAAAAAGTAATTTAAAACAGTTTGACATAAGGCAGCAATATAACAAAACGTAAAAAATATGTAAATGATATGAATACTTTCACAAGGCACTGTATTTCAGATTTTCGTTTACATTTTAAAATGTTTTTGAAGTTCTTTATGTTATATTTTATTTTAATTCAAATGTTTTAATTTCAATTTTCAGTTTTCAACTTTTATTAGCAATAACAACAGTGATCAGAACAGATTTTTATTTTATTTTTATTTATGCATTATTTTCATATGAACTTCTGCAAGCTTTGCATGATACTTGAAATGCAATAGCAAGACATAAAGAGCAAGATTGCTGATGAAGGTCACATCTGTTTCCTATGTATCAAAATACCAAATGGATTTGCAATCAAATTTCCCTTCTGCTGCATGTGAAATGACGGTTCACGGAACATTATTTAGTGTTCAACATCTGAATTTTGTTTCTCCTCACAATGAGGATTGGAGTGGGTCTTACATTAGTGAACTCATATGTCTCATATATAAACTTCACAATTAAATTAAGATTTCATCTTAATTACTTATAGAGTATACAACTGACAGGTGTTGAGAAAAAAAACTGACGCATTTACAAAGCACCAATTTGTTATAAGAGTTTGATCCAACACAGGTGTTTAACTCATAAAGTGGATGGACAGATTCAAGACCAATGTGGTAATAACCTCTGGCTTCTCCAGAGGGATTTTTTCTGGGAGCTAGTGCACTGTAAGGTTTCCAGGTCTGGTGAATGATATGTAACTAATGTTGGAACGGTTCCAGTAGTGTCTCAGCTCTTCTGGGTCTATTGTCTCATACGTGGTAACCACATGTTTTCCCTGTTTCAAATTTGTTACGCTGGCATGCTGTTTCAATTCATGTTGTCCGCCAACTAACAGTCATTGTCTTTTCAAACTTCAGATCAATGAATACAAAGATGACTTTATTGCTGTAGATGAAGTTGTATTGTAGGGAATTTGGTTGGTTTGTATATTCATTCAAAATAATGAATAATGGAACAGCTGCTGATAAGGGAACAATTGTTATATTATGTTTTCCAATGCAAAAACAACAACAAAAAATGTATATTTCAGAAAGTTTGTGTTGTCTCTCCCTTATATTGTTCCAACCCAAAGCCTAGCCGTTTGGGAAAACTACCTCAGTCACCATTCAGTTTCACTGATTTCAAAGAAAGTGAATGGTGACTGTCATTGTCAGGTTCTAAAATCTCCTATGTGTTCTGCAGAAGATAGAAAGTCATCCAGGTTTGAAACGTCATGATGGTGAGCAAAGTATTATAGATTTTTACATTTTTTTTGAGTGGATTAGCTATGCCTTTAAGATTACACTCACGTCGCCCGGAAGCTGCTGCTGAGGACAAATGCAAGTTCGACGCGCGCGCTAGGGAGCGTGAATGACAGACGGACACGCGCGCGGCTTCCCTGCACTCACGCAACTTATTCGTTTGTCAAGATATGTTTGTTGAGATATTCTTTGTTGACGCTTTTGTATTCGCGAACTGCAGTTTGGAAATAACTCCTAAGCGTCAGTGACAAGTACCTCTCGGGTAAGTTGATAAATTAATGAACTTGCTTGCATACAGTTCGTCGGCTGTTACGCCTTTTAAACATTTCGCTTCTGTCTAATTCCCCAAGTCTTGTTTTCAGCAATTAACAAAACAATAAACGGGGTTGTGTTTAAATACTCTAATACTCTTGAGTAGTTAATAAATAGTGTTCATGAGCTAAAGCTGTTTCTCCTCAAACCTGTTGGTGGTTTGTTTTTGTTTTAACGTTAACTTAGTTTGTTTAGCTGTTTCCGAGAGAAGTATTTTTAAATCGTTTTTATTTCTTTAGTTTTACTTAGTTTTACAAGTGTTGCAGTTAAACAGTGCGACTACCATTTTGTAAATTTCTTATTTAAGTTTACATCAAGGTTTTCTTGAGTATAACAGCAGACAGGATGCGCGCTCCCGTGCGCCAGCAAATAATGATGGTTGTGCAAAATAGACCGTGAACTAAAGTATTAAACTTTATTGAAGTGTATCCGTAAGATAAGAGCAGGGCGAGGTTTCGAAGCGCCTTGTAAAGCATACCCAATGGTCTGTTTATCCTTCATTGTGGCTAAAGGAAGGGTCGCTCCCGTTACTTGATACACTGCATGTTTCCCAGCTGGGGCGCGCGGTCATGAAGCGCGCTCCTGGGGAGATGCATCGCAAAAAAGCAGAGAAATGAATGTGACATGCTCGTAGGATGCCACGGAATCGACATGTGGGTGTACATTCTTATGTATTATAAATCTTGAATGTTAATAGTTGTATACAACTAATGTAAAAGTTGGCTAAAAGTTAGTTCTGTATATATGTATGAAAATGATAGGGTTAGGGTTAGTTTAAGCTAATTTATAGTTTAAGAACAGCTCTATGTACTTACAGTTAGCACACAGAGTAACAAAACCAGTCTGCGCTCCGCTGGATTATTTTATGATCCAGTCTCATTTGCATTGATCCAATATAACACCATCAGTGATGCAGCTTTGTGGTTCCTTTTTGTATTTAGTTCTGCCAGAAACTTCATTTTTACATTGGGTAGTTGGCCTGACTTATAGGAAGTTGTTCTGTGGTGTGACACCATCTAAAACTAATTTAAACAGCATTTGTGTATTTCATTTATATAATTAGGCAAGCATTTTAATGACATCCTATTGAAGATTGTATATATAGACTTATACTTTAAAATACATTTTAACCTTAAATCTTGATATTGATTTTAAAAAAATAATATACATGGTTTTAAATCCAAGTTTGTTAGTTATTTTTACATAGAAAATGCAAATGTAAATGCATGTGGCTGACAATAAATGTGATCTGCCCTATCAAAGAGACCTTACTGTAAGCCAAACAGTAATAAATGCAAGTGTATAGACTTTTACCATTGCATTTAAATTATTAAAACCTTGTTTTGCATTTACACCGGGTAAGAAGCAAATTCAAGTTAATCTTTAATGTATATTCTGCATTATTTGTCCCATGTTTCTTTGTTTTTACAGGATGTCAAGTCTGTTTGGTTGAGAAATGACTAATATATTTGTTAAAAGTGTAACACAAAAGTGGCAGAACAATAATAAGAGCATACTGCTATCAGGTCTTTTTACTTTTATTCAGGGTGTGCCTGGGTTGCATTTAGAAACCCTTCTGAGCTTTAACGATTTCCTGCTTGGCCTTTAAAATCTGAGTTTAATGGGTTTTGTAATGCTGGCAGCTATTAGTATAGATCTTCAACCAGAGAGAGAGTGAGAAATTAAGGGCTTAGAGATTGGTATAGACTGAAACAGAATTGGCCCAGTGTCATTAAATGTTCAGCAATGTACTTGTCTATCTCTCCATTATGGTGAAAGCAAGCTTAAATAGTTCTGTATGACACTGCACATCAATGGTTTTATTTTTTGTCTTTATTATTTAATCTGCTTATGATCTGTAGAATGTAAACAAGTTTGTTTCTTTATCAGAACACATTTGGACAAATTTAGCTTTACATCACTGTTCACAAATGGGTCCTCTGCTGTGAATGGGTGCCGTCAGAATGAGAATTCAAACAGCTGATAAAAACATCACTATAATCCACAAGTAGTCCGCATGATTCCAGTTCATTAATTAACATCTTGTGAAGAGAAAAGCTGCATGTTTGTAAGAAACAAATCCATAAATAAGGCATTTTAACATTAAACTGTTTCTTCTGGCCAAATATGTGTCCATAGTTAATCATAAGAAATTAAAGTTGTCTTTTGCCTGTTGGGTCATTCCATGTCAACTCAACCAGAGGTCCTCGACTCGAATATTTTATTTTGAATTTAATATTTTTTTCTGAAGAAAGCCATAATATTCAACCACTTTTTTTGTAGAGGGGGGTCAAAATGGCAATTTTCAACTGAGATTCAGAGTCAAATTACAAGGGGGTAAAAATGACTTTAGAAAGATGGCAGCATCATAATATTATTTTTATACAGAGATTGGTAGTTCAATTTGTAAAATCTGTTGACTTGAGCAATCTTTGTTGCATTATGTGCCAATAGTGACCGTTCAAAAATTGGAAACAGCACTTTTCAAGTTTTACTCCAAACTTTGCAAATTGACCCAATGGGTTTTTGACCATTGAAAAGGTGTGCAATTTAACGATTTACCCCTGGAGCCATATTGAAATTCCAGTATATCTGAAACTGAACCATGCAGGGTAATAAAAAAGGAGATGCCAAAAGGAAAGTTGGTTAAGGCCCAATATCTAAAAGCACATTAATATCTTTAATACTTCTTGAGTTACGGACATGCAGACTTTAGAGTAAAAACTTGAAAAGTGCTGTTTCCCCAATTTGAATGGTCATCATTGGCACATAATGTAACAAAGATTGTTAAAGTCAACAGATTTTGCTAATAAAACTACCAATCTATGTGTAAAAGTAACATTATGATGCTGCCATCTTTCTGAAGTCATTTTTAACCCCCTGTAATTTGGCTCTGAATCTCTTTTTTTAATCAGCTGTTTGGACGCTCATTCTGACACCACCCATTTACTTCATAGGATTCACTGAGCAAATCATGTAATGCAAAATTTCTCCAAATCTGTTCCAGTGAAGAAACAATCTCATTTACATCTCATCTGAGGCTGAGGACACTTTCAGTGAATTTTCATTTTTGGGAGAGCTGTGCAAATGTTTTCTCCAGTACGAATAGGCAAATTTCATTCTCCAAAGGATCATCCTGTCCATCCGTGTCTGTTTTCATCACACTGATCAGGGGAGCTGTGCCTTGTGACTGATCATAGCTCTTATGTTTCATAACAAAGCTGTTTTTCCATAGGCTGTTATATTTTGCAACTTCAGGCAGTGGAAGGAGCATGATGTGGATTATAGAACAGGACGTCTAGTCTTGTAAGTTTATGGTTAACTTCACTTTCCGCCTGTGGTCCTTTGAGTCAGATGACTGTTGTAATGTATACATTCTCAAAGCTCATTCCTTGTCTGCTTCAGATCATTTTAAAACTATAATTTGTATTAATTGGTTCACTTCTTAATGGTCTGTGAATTAGAGACTCAGAAAACCAGACCGAGTGAACTTGGGCATCACTATAGTACAATATATAGTATTAAAAATTGATATTAAATTAAATATTTGCTAAAGAATAAATAAACAGGTTTATTGAATTGTTTCTGTTTTTTATTAACTTAAAGTGAGAATAAATTATAGCAAAGGTAATTAAAAGTGAAAATAGGAGAACTAAGCATGCGCATTTAAATACCTATATATATATATATATATATATATATATATATATATATATATATATATATATATATATATATATATATATATATATATATATATATATTATTTTTTTTTTTGAATTGATATTATTTTGATACTCTTTAATAATTTTTTTGATGTAATTTTAACTAACTTTTCTATTGCTTCTATTAGTTTTAATGGCTTAAAAATAAATATTTATCCTAAAAAATGTTTGCTTTTGAAATGGAAACGGAGTAATACATCTGGTTGCTTTAATAATTCAGTTCACACACTTTTCATAGAGTATAGGTCTGCATAATGGGGGAATGACCATGTGTCGAGGTTGGCACAGTAACACCCGTACCCATCATTCAGCAGACATAACCCTCAGGACTTTCTGAAGCAGCTGCTCATTAATCAGAATAAGTATAAGTTCTCTGAACAACATAATAGCAGCTTTAGTCCTGCTCTGGCCTAAACAGGGAGAGACTGCCATGACCTTCCAATGAGACTGAATTGTTTTCCTGTCACCAACAGTACTTCTCGTGTTACCCTTGATTAATATTGTGATTTCCTTCACAAAGGATGTCATTGTTTTAATCGAATGACAGGAAGACAGTACATAGACATTACTAACCCTTCCATCCTAATCTCTGTGAAGCTATGTGAAATAAAATCTGAGCATGTACAAATAAATAATTCCTTTTAAGTGTGTCTACAAAATTATAAAAACATAACAGGCACTTATAAAGTTATAGAAAATTGGTCTTTCAAGTCAATTACCCAATAAATTCAGCTTATGAGAACATTTAATAAGAAAAAGCTCTTGATGTTCCCTTTCTAGTGCCCCTGAGCTTTCTCTCACACAGCCCCGGTGTTGTCCGAAAGCAGAGCTTCCCTGTAGACCCTCCTGCTTTCTCTCTGAGTCACGACTGACCCTGTTGCATAAGCGCGGGGGCTGACATCATTGTTCGAGAGACAGCACTGGGGTTTGAAGGCAGTGTGAACCGGTGTGGGGCCTCAAATCTCCCCCCTGTACTGGGATGAGGAGCAGCTGGGGCTCCTGCGGTGTGGCCCTCACTATTGAGAAAAGATTGTGAAACACTTCCTCTGTATGTACTGTAATACAAACACCTGGTTTTTGCATTTTGCTTGTAAACGGTGTAGGCCATAGCTTGGTGTGCCTTTTGTCTTTTCACTTGGACATAACCTTTGGGAAATTTCTAGAGAAGATGTTTAACAGCACTGGAGCTGATCGCAGGCACTCATTGGTTGTGTTTGGGGATGCATGATATTATCGGATATGAATATTTATTATCCGATATGAAAAATTATGCCAGCAGTGTGGCTCATTCTTGAAGTTTTTAAAGAATGACGCATTTGGTGTGTGATAGAGTAAACAGTAGCATGTGCAATGGCAAGGTACATCAATTGCAGAACCAAAGAACCCTTACATCACAGCAGTCTCAGGCCAGCAGTGCCAGGCCAGCAGCGTCTAGCCAGAAATGGGCAAAGCAAAAGTTATTTTACTAAACACAGCGCCACACAGTGTTTTGTATCACTTAAAAGTTTTAATCTGTTGATGTCAAGTCAGCATTTTTTTAAAACTATTTAATCAGATGATAGATAAATGAGGTAGATACAGACAAAACAAAGCTTGAGGATTTGAACATTATATATATCTTTTGTTTACAATTGTTTTTCCATACATCATCATACATAAGTAGCGAAATATAAATATATATATAAAATATATATATATATATATATATATATATATATATAAACTAAAGAAAATAAAACAAACAAATGATAAAGCAAAGCAGGCACACATTTAACAATGATTTTCAAAACTGACAAAAGAAAACTAAATTAAATAAACTCAAGAAGCAATTTATTTTGAGGCCTCTTTTGTTTATGCACTCATTGAGAAAAATGTTTATATCGTCCTTAAATTGGAATTGGGGAAAACAAAAGGTACTTTGGACAGTTGCTGGTTGTCAGGCATTTCAGCTTGAAGCTTTCTTCTGGTCTTCCTCTTTCAGTTTTTTTTATCCTTGGCTCCTGAATAAGGTTTACAAAAAGGGATGAAGTGTTGGAAACACCTTCAATAATACTGTGCATTCAATAACACACAATACTAAAAGTCATGTGTTTAGTCAGGCATCATCCAGTTTTGATTGTTTTTTTATTTCTTAAGTGCCACTCTTTAAGACAATAAAAGTAACACTTTACAATAATACTGCAAAATGTTATTACAATATAAAATAGCTGAAGTTTCACCAGCCATTTAATCTTCAGTGTCACATGGTCCTTTAGAAATCATTCTAATATGCTGATTTATTATTAGAATTATTAATGTTGGCAACAGTTGTGCTACCAAATATATTTTTGGAACCTGTGATACTTTTTTCAGGATTCTTTGATGAATAAAAAGTTTGAGTATTTATTCAAAATATAATTATTTTCTAACAATGTTAGTTTGAGCAATGTTAGTTACCAATTTAGCACATCCTTGCTGAATGAAAGTAATAATTTGTTAGAAAAGATTTCTATTTCTTTTGGGTTTTTGTTGTCATAAAATCATGAGTTTGTTCAATTCATAGGAATTTGTACAAATGACTACCCCAACCCCATCCCTCACAGAAACCGTACAATATCATACAAGTACAAATTCATACATATTAGCAACCTCATAAAATACATTCAAATTGGTGGTGAGATAATTGCTGATGTGTAAATATGTTCATTTGTCTAAGTTGCAGAAGTACAAGATGTATGTGTAGTTTACTTTCTTTTTTTACACTGGAGAGGAAGTTTTGAGTTTTGAAAGTTGCATTATGTTTGTAAAATACAATGAACTCTTCCTGGAAGGTTCAAAGAATATTTGATTCCTCATAATATGACCCTTTTAAAGCTTAAGCTTGGAGAGGGCTTGTTTTCTTAGTTTAGAGAGGACGGATGTGTCTCAATTTATGAGTTGAGAACATCTCTGACTCACTGTGGAGTATAAACACACACACACACACACACACACACACACACACACACACACACACACACATGATCTCCTGACCATGGACAGACTTAAGCCATATTTACACACCGACATACCTTCTGCCTAGTAGTTAAAATGTATACTTAGTGCTCACATGAGGATCCCAGATGTGTTGATCGCTCAGGATGTTCTCTGGCAGTGGGCCACAGAATCCTAGAGTATACTGGGAAAAACAGTCTCTAAGTTTCTAAGGCCTAATGAAGACATTGTCTGCTTATGCGACGACTATTATTGTTCCTGACTGTTAAAAATATAAGTGTCACAGCAGAAAAGGCACATCTGTTTATAGGTTATAAGGGTCAAGTCTTTGTTTTTCTTTCACTCATTTCTTTTGCAAAATTTGTAACTTCTTTTAAAGACAACAGTGCTTGCTTATTCAATCTAAGATGCTTTAAGGGGGTTTAAATTTATGTAATTGCATTGTTTAAAACATTTGCTTCCAACGTGATGGACGGTAACTACTCAAGACAGTTGTTAAACTATGTGTGGTTTGCAAATTGCATTGGGTTAGTCTCTTAACATGGGATATGCAGGCACAGTTGTCAATTTTTTCCTGGCTGGATAGTTTTGCTCTCAGCAAAATCATTCGACTTTGGCAGGTAGTCAGCAGTAATTTTATTAGCGGAACTTTTACATGGATGGTTTTTGTTTCTGTAACTTATCGTTGCTTGAAGTAAATGATGCCAATGAAATCAGTTAGCCAAGAAATACAAAATGAGAAAGAAATCCTTTATTAGTCCTGTTTGCGGAGATCGATCCAAGCTTTTATTTGAATTCACCTGAGGTTACCTAGTAATCCCTGAACGTCATGAGGACACACAAATTCTAGCACGCTTTAGACACACACATCGTCTTGCTTCTGGTTTGCCTTCTGTGTGCTGTGTTGCGGATGGATTTGTCTTTCCAACTCTCAGTGCAACTCTGTTTTTCATATCTATTTGTCAAATAGATCAGGAGTTGATGATATGATTTATACAGCCTTGTCAGCTGCAAACTGTTGCCTCTGCAAATGGCACTAAACTTCCTTAGCACAGTGGATGTCACAGAGGAAAAGAGGCAAAAGGCTGTTTTTTTTTTTTTTTTTTGCAGAGGTGATGGGTTCAGCTTGTGGTTGAGCGAGAGAAAGAGAGCGAACATGATTTTTCAATTAAGCCTTCCCTCAGAATTTTCTTCGTAAGAGTGCAAAAAGCCAGATCTGGAGGGAGATCAAACCTCCACCCAAGTTGTGCATGTTAAATTGCGTACACACACACACACACAGACTTTCATATAGAGTAACAGAACCACCCCATCGTGTTTAAAACCTTTCCCTTCAACATTTGTTTGTTATATGCAGTGTGTAGCCAACGGTGTCAAGCCCATGTTAAAGAGTTCATGCTATGTGGTATTTTGACAGTGTCTGTAAGACTTTATATATTCTAAGCTGCAAGACACAGTACCACACACAACGCATTTTAGATTATGGTGGCACTAGTGGATGATTTGTAGAGATCTACTAGGTCCGCTATGCATACTGGGTTGGATGATTTACTGCAAATGCATGAGACAAATGGTAATAGAAGCACTATTAGTCAAATAATGTAAGTGCTGCATAAAAATGAACACTTACTTTCTGTCATCCTGCCATGTGTATACTGTACATCTGCCCTATTTTTACAGCGTCAGCATTTTAGTCCATCTTGTGGATGTTCTGGGAACTAAAGTTCACTTAAAGTGGGAACTGAATGTTTACAGCTTAAGAACGATATACATTTATATTTGTGTATAATACAATAAATTATAACAATGTATTTGTTTTGAGTTTTATTTTTATTCTTATGGAATCCTGTTTCTGCCTAAATAAAAGAAAAATAAATAAACACAAACTCACAATTCTGACTTTTTTTCTTAC
This sequence comes from Cirrhinus molitorella, assembly GCA_033026305.1. NCBI lineage: Eukaryota > Metazoa > Chordata > Actinopteri > Cypriniformes > Cyprinidae > Cirrhinus > Cirrhinus molitorella. Next base: position 17,425,875 of record CM065136.1, on the reverse strand, counting down.
GATTCTGACTTTCTTTTATTTCTCACAATTGTGAGAAATTCCGAAGTCCGAAAAATCTGACTTTTTTTTTTCTTAGAATTGCGTGATACAAACTTGCAATTCTGAGTTTTCACAATTCTGATTTAATAAAGTCAGAATTGTACGTTTGTGAGTTGTGTTCTGACTGTTTTCTCAGAATTGCATGTTGCGAAAAATAAAGAGAAAAACTTGCAATTCAGACTTTTTTTCTCATGATTTTGACCTTTCTCAGATTTGTGAGATATAAAGGTCACAATTCAGACTTTATTTTTCTCAGAATTGTGTGATATAAACTCTGTTGCAAGAAATAGAGAAACTCAGTTTACTTTTTTCTTGCAAATGCAAGTTTGTGTATCGCAAATCTGACTTTTTTTTCTCAATAGCGAGTTGCGAGATATTAATTTAGAATTGTGAGATATAAACTTGATATTCTGAGAAATTAAGTCAGAATTGCGTGATATAAACTCAGTTTTGAGTTATAAAGTCAGAGTAGCAATTCTGAGAAAAGTCAGAATTGTGAGTTTGTGAATTCTGAATTTTTTCTTAATTGTGTGATGCGAACATGCAACTTTTTTTCTCTCAAATGCTACTTTTTTCTCGCAATTCTGATTTATTTTTTTTTTTTCTTGTGATTCAGAATTTATTTTTTTTATTAGAATTGTCAGATATAAAATCACTATCTTACAATTCTGAAAAAACGAGTACAAATTACGAGATGTAAACTCTCAATTGGGAGGAAAAAAAAAGAATTATGAGAGAAAGTCGCAATTCAATTTATTTTTTATATTCAGTGGCAGAAATGGCTACCATAGATTCTTAAACACCTCTGATTAGGCATTGTGTGCACAGATATGTCTGCTATTGGCTACAATGTTCATCGCTTCAAGCTCTTCACTGAAAGCCGCGTCTATCAGCGGATCCCTAATATATCTACTCATAGACTGATCTACTTTTAAACGTGGCTTTCAAATGCTCCCATGTGTATCTGTGTAAACACTCTGCGAAGAGCGTTAAGCAATGATCAACGCTGGTACTTGACACATGATGAGTGTTTGAACAAGTCTGATATTTTCCGTTTTGCCGTGATTTTCTTAGATGTATTTGAATTCCCTGTGCGTATTTTGGCACATTACATGCAAAGACATTGTATGCTCATACTTTAACGTTTGTCGCCAGTGGTGATCTCAGCAAAAATATTACTTGAAAATGAATAAAGTTGTTTGTGCAATTGCTTCCGCCCATTGCTGAAGGAACCGGTCGGCAGTAGCTTCTGCTTGGTCTTAAAAATATGTAAGGCAGTTGCATTTGCATTTACTTGGACAGGGGTTGATTCACATATCTTCAGTTTTGTTATGCAGTAAATACACTGTCATTTTGAAACAGCCAGTTCCTTGATTCCTTGGGTCAGAAAATCTTGCTATTTGACACTTAATGCAGAAAAGAGTGTTTTGTCTCCAGCTGCTCATGCATAACTCTTTGCATAGTTTCCATAATAAAGTTTGTATGCACAAGCAATCTGTATGCAAAAAAATGTGTATGTAAATTATGTAGTTATGTAAATATGTCTGTCATGTAAAAGTTTAAGACTACTGGTGAAAATGCTTCTATTGTAGAAGCTGTCTTAGTGTAATAGTTTTTCATTACATTCAAATGCAGTATGTTCTTAGACGTTTTGACCCCACTGTATATCTGAGTAGTCTTCCAACCATCTTTAAAATACCAGCCAGAACACTATACTTTGGTGTAACGTATCATGTTGACTTCAATTTACCAGTTTGACAGTAGAGTAGCTCAAAAGTGTATTGGAATAGGGCACTTTCCTAAACGTGTGCCTAGAAAATGGAGCAGTTTTGTACGAGACCACTGTCTTTTCTTCCAGTAGTGCTTATCAAAAGATTAGGCATTATCTCTGTGCAATATATCTGCCAGACATAATGCAGTAATGGAGAGATAAGTCTCCATGCTTTATTTGATGGATGGTGTGGTGGAGATAGAAAAATTGCCTGAGGAGAGACATGGAAAGAGGATGGGTGGATACAAATGTCTTTTTCACGCATTCCCTTCGCCTTTTGAAAAGCATTCACACAGATACCCAGGGACGCCACAGTCAACCCTTAGTTTGATTCTGCCCCCCACTGTCTATAACAATGTCAAACTTAAGCTAGTGGAAGAATAGGTAGCTAACATTTAAGCATGAAACATTACTGGGTGGAAAAGTAATAATATACAGTTGATGTCAAAAGTTTACATACACCTTGCAGAATCTGCAAACTGTAAATTATTTTGCCAAAATAAGAGGGTTCATACAAAATGCATGTTATTTGTTTTTAGTATTGACCTGAATGAGATATTTCACATAAAAGACTTTACATATAGTCCACAAGAGAAAATAATAGTTGGATTTATAAAAAAGACCCTGTTCAAAAGTTTACATATACTTGATACTGTTACCTGAATGATCCACAGCTGTTTTTTTTTTTTAGTGGTAGTTTATGAGTGCCTTGTTCATCCTGAACAGTTAAACTGCCCGCTGCTCTTCAGAAAAATCCTTCAGGTCCCACACATTCTTTGGTTTTTCAGCATTTGAACCCTTTCCAACAATGACTGTATGATTTTGAGATCCATCTTTTCACACAGAGGACAACTAAGGTACTTGTATGCAAATATTACAGAAGGTTCAAACGCTCACTGATGTAAATTTAATTTGAAGTAAATTTAACTTATTTTGTCTTCTGGGAAACATGCGAGTATCTTCTGTAGCTTCTGAAGGACAAATATTAAAATATATATAATATAATATAATACACAAAAAAAAGCTAAAAAAAAAATCAAAGAATTTGTAGGACCTGAAGGCTTTTTCTGAAGAACAGCGGGCAGTTTAACTGTTCAGGACAAATAATGAACAACTAACTCTAAACAACATCAACAAAAAAAAAAACAACAACTGTGGATTATTCATGTAATAACACAGTTTTAAGAATCAAGTGTGATCAGCTTTTGAACAGGGTTTCATAAATTTTATAAATTTAGGTGATAAACTTAAAAATAAACTTATTTTCTCTTGTGGACTATATTCTTTTATGTAAAATGACTTATTCAAGTCAGTACAAAATAAAAAAAATGACATGCATTTTGTATGATCCCTCTTGTTTTTGTAAAATAATTAACGTTTTGCAGATTCTGCAAGGTTTATGTAAACTTTTGACTTCAACTGTAAGTAGATAGAACATGTTTATTTAATTTCTTACATTGTCAAGCCTAAATTACTGATTATTATTACATAGTTGGTGAGAGTGAACCCTAAGTGTCCTTGCATGTTTGTTTATTGATAAACATCAGGCTTTTTGTTCAGGTTTTCTTTGGCAAGAACTGCGTTTTCAGTTTGTTGCTGACACAGGAAGATGCAGATGTCGTAACGAATAAAGAGGCTACACTCATTGTGTGCCTAGCCAGATGGACCAACTGGCTTTGGTCCATGTTTTATATACAAAATGTTTTCCTACAGTGACCCACTTGTTACCCTCATTAAAAGTTTTTCATCATGATTTATGCCTCTATCAACATCGCAGCACTCTAATGAACTGTTATCTCCATTCATTTGAGTTCTTGATGAGTTGGCCAGCTTTTCGTTATCCTTTTGTGCCTCTGGTTTGGGACAGCGGCCGTTATAGCTTTGGCAAGGTCCAATGTGGGTACTGCGCTTGATTTTTCTTCCTCCTGCCCTAAAACCCTCTTCCAGATTTACTCTCTTCCACCTTACTAGTCATAAAGTGTTGACCTCTAACAAAAACACTCTGTGGTTGCAAAGCTGCTCTGGTGTAAAACCACATCATGGTTTTGGGTACATGTCACGTGTTTCTCAGTTCACTGGGCTGTCCTGTCCTTCCCTTCCTAGACCATCCCATTTGGCATGCCTGTATCTACAGTGAATCTTTCCAAGTCTTTGCAGGATGTGTTGTCTCTCTGTCAGTTCTACATGATCTGAAAGCTTCTAGGTTTCACTTTAGTCTCCAGGTGCAAAGACAGAATGTTAAAGGGAGAAAGCATGTTGAGAGGTAAAGTGCTTAAGCTCAGTGTACATTATCTTTCTCTTTGTCATATTCTTGACATGAAGTGTCTATCTTGGGCTCTTTGTTGTTGTTTCTTTGGTCTGTATTAATGAGTCATTCATCTGAGTGGTTTATCATGTTTGCATTTTCTGCCTTTAGTCTGATTTCTCTTTAAGAATGTCAGTGAGGATTAAGAAATATATTAAAGAACCTAGTCTGGTTTTGCCCATTTTTATGAGGCATATGCAAGCATGTTTTGTTTCTCATTTTTCTCTGTGATTGAGTATGTGTGCAAAGGAGGTTGGGGAATCGTTGCTATACTCATAATGGTTCCCTCTCTTCTATAAATATGCATCCTCTGCCAAACTTGCTTTGGTTAATCTTATAATTCTATTTTTTCTCAGTAACACAGAGAAATTTGATTCAGGGCTCCAAGGTTGCTGCAAAAATACATTGCTGTTAGTATTTTGAATTGTTTGAAACGGTTTTGAGCCATGAAAATGAAGCAGAATAACCTGCTAATTTCATAGTTTTGATGACTGTTTCTTTTGTACAGCATTTTTTAAAAAACCTGTTTATGTGCCAAAACGAGGAGCTGGGTATGCGGTGGTTGCGTGTTGGTGTTTTTGCTCATTTTGTTATTTCTTTTTAATTACTAGTTTACTAGTTGGGTAAAGCATGTACAGTTAAAGTGTTAGGACAAAAACTTAAATTAATGTGGAAAACTGGACTCCATTGATATGCCTTGGCCTTTACCCAGTTGAATAAAGTCATTATTGGTTTAATTACTATTTGATGTATCTACATAAACACAAACATACATTTACTTATCTGAATGAGGACATTGCATACTTTGTTTCATTATATAAAATATAAGGAAATAATTATGAATTGTTTCTCCTTGAGGGTGTACAAAAGAAAGTTCTGTGCCCAAACAATCTGACTTGGTTGTAAAATGCTGGATAAATTCCCAGGCTGTTGGCTAATTCAGTCCAAAGTTGACTTTCCTCAAAGGTTGCTGATGAATTGTTTGCTTGACCTAATTGCATAAGTGCATTATGAGCACAATAGGGAAATGGAAAGAAAAATATTTGCAAGTGTGTGTGTGTGAGGGATTGATAAGAGGCACTAGGTGGAGCTCTGAACTCTTTCAGGAGCCAAGCACAGGTGAGGATCTTTGCCTTTTTTCAGTTTCTCTTTGTGTTATGTCTTGATCACTCAAACACTTATTTGCTGTTCCTTTTCACTCCTCACTCTTACAGAATGCTGTAATCTTAAACAGCCGTGATCTGTTTTATCTCATGCTGACACCTAGACTCTGTTCTGCACACTGTCATCATGTTATCTCCAGAGATCCCTCTCTTGGTTTAGCGTACTACGCAGCACATTGGCTTTGTTTATAGAGGAAACAACTTGGACATCCTCCTTTCACAATGTTTTACACATTTGCTTTGATCTTTTTTTCCTCCCTTTTCTTATTTTTTTGCGGCAACAGCAGTCTAGTGATTTTGCAGAATCTGCAAAATGTTAATTCTTTTACCAAATTAAGAGGGATCATACAAAATGCATGTTATTTATTTAGTAGTACTGACCTGTATAAGATATTTTGTATAAAATGTGTCCTTCAAGTCCACAAGAGAAAATAATAGTTGAATTTCTAAAAAATGACCCCATTCAAATGTTTACATATGCTTGTTTTTAAATACTGTGTTGTTACCTGAATGATCCTAAATGATTTTTTTTTTTTTTTTTTTTTTTAGTGATAGTTGTTCATGAGTCGCTTGTTTGTCCTGAACAGTTAAACTGCCCCCTGTTCTTCAGAAAAGTCCTTCAGGTTCCACATAGTCTTTGTATTTTTTTTTTTTTTTTTTAAGTATTTTTGTGTATTTCCAACAATGACTGTATGATTTTGAGATCCATCTTTTCACACTGAGAACAACTGACGGACTTGTATGCAACTATTACAGAAGGATCAAACACTCTTCAGAAGGAAAAACAATGCATTAAGAGCCAGGGATGAACATTTTTGGAATTTGAGGATCATGGTAAATTTTACTCTTTTTGTCTTCTGGAAAACATGTATCTTCTGTAGCTTCTGAAGGGTACTACTAAATAATACTACTAAATAATAATAAAAAAAGATATTTAGGCAAAATAAGAAAAATGTACACACATTTATTCTGTTCAAAAGTTTACACCCCTTGCTCTTAATGCATCTTTTTTCTGGAGCATTTGAGCCTTCTGTAATAGTTGCGTATGAGTCCCTCAGTTGTCCTCAGTGTAAGAAGATGGATCTCAAAATCATACAGTCATTGTAGGAAAGATTTTAAATACACAAAAATGCTGAAAAAAACAAAGAATTTGTGGGACCTGAAAGAATTTTCCAAAGAACAGTGGGCAGTTTAACAGTTCATGAGTTCCCCATTTGTCCTGAACAATCACTAAACCAAACACAAAAAAACAACGACGAAAAAAACACAGCTGTGGATCATTCAGGTAACAACACCGTATTAAGAATAAAGCTTATAAAACTATTAAACAAGGTAATTTTTATAAAGTGTTTGCTCTTATGAACTATATGTAACCGCCTTTTATTTGAAATGTCTTATTCAGATCAGTACTAAATAAAAAATAGCATGCATTTTGTATGATCCCTCTTATTTTGCTAAAATAATTAACATTTTGCGGATTCTGCAAGGTGTAAACATTTGAACTATATAAAAGTCATACAATGGAAATTTTGCCCCCTTAAATGTAATTTAATAAACTAAATCACACAGTGAAAGCGTGAACTCTAAATGCGCACATGCAGAAGTCTAACCTACATCTCAGTGCATGTGTGCACTCTCTGGATGCGTTTTTGCTATATACTCGATTGCATACTAAATCGCATAGCGTTTAAACAACAATTACGATATTATTGTAGACAATATTTATCGCACACCCCTTACTCACAGATTTTTGTGTTTATAATACTTTCAAATTCTGTGAATGTGATCCCTTGTGTGTTAGCTTCATCTAGACTTCTTTATAAAATCTTGCATCCCTGCACTGATTCATTCCGTTCTTATATTGTGGTGATCTGCATTCATGCTTTCGCTCACTCACACATCACATCAGTGTGTCAAACTTCACTTTGTCCTTGTGCTTTCATGTCACAGGATCATGTTTCCACTACTTTCCTCCCTGCCAGTCTGTGAGGCCTGCTATGGCATGACTGTTTTGGGAAAGCACCGTGCTATATTTGAAAACCTCTGATGTCTGTCTTCACATGAAGCTTTAGCTGCCTCACAGTACTCCTGTAGAGGGGGTGTGATTGACAGTGAAGGGGAACTTGTATGTATGTGTGTGTGTGTGTGTGTGTGTGTGTGTGTGTGTGTATGTCAGTACCACATGGCCTCTGCTGTCCTCCCCTCTTCCTGTTGCTTGTTCGCTTTCTGACCTTCTCCAAAGATGATACATCTCTTCTGAAGAGCCGTGAATACGTCTGTCCTGAGCATTACACTGTATTTAACCATTTCATGATTGAAACTCAGTGATTTTTAGTCCAGTTTCCCCATTGAGGCACACCTGATACCAGCAATACTGCTACAGTAAGTTATTTGTACACATTGTCACTTTTTTATTAGTCATTTTGTCACTAATATTTATGTTTTTGAAAGTTTCAGAATTGTAAAATATAAAAGCATGGCGTTTTAACGAATTGTGTGTTCTGTAAGGTTTAGTCTGTGTACAGTACGTTAAATGAACCCCAAATCCCAGTATATCTGGTTTCCTACAGTAAGTAAAGTGGGTTAGTATCAGTGACCGAGAGTTCAGAGAGACTAAGCGGTGTCCTTTAAGACTGAGTGGTCTTTGATATGAGACAGACATAGAAAGACCGTGACAGAAAGTGCTTATATAGATTGCTGGACTAAGTGGTGTTAAATCCTAAAGGGCATTTGTTACCTCCCATTAATGACGAATTCCTTTAAGTTCACAATGAGTCATTCTTACTATTATAGTTTTTGTTTTTTAAAAACTAAATAATTTATATAGAGGTATACAGATGTTTGCATAGCATTCTGCCCGTTTACATCGTTTGGCCCTAGATTTGTCCTTCACTACTTCTATTGTGTGTTCAGTTTGGCTGTTTGGTGGAAGGAATAAAAATAGTGTCTGAAGGAGTGGCTATAGGAGTAGATTTATTTATAAATGTCCCTTTTTTCATTTTGTCAACTAATGACATTTGAACAGAGCCACACATGACATGTGAACAAAAATATATGTGTGGCCAGGAAGTTTTCTCTTTGTATTATTAATGTATTGTTTAATTTATTAATATATATTATCTAATTTCTTTTTAATTGAATAAATTTTTAGTTAAATTATAGCTATGAATTAAGAATTCAGTTCCATGACTTGATTCTCTTGATTTATTAAATTATGGCCATGTTGTACTAATCATTTCCCTTATTTGAATTTAATTAAATCAATAGACATAGTGGGTACGATTTACTAAAATGAGGGATTTTATTTTATTTTATTTTACTGGGTTTTATTGCTGCAGAAACGTAGTTTTTACAAGGTATTTGACTGAATGTTTGAATCATGTTTGATCATTAGACCTGTTGTGCCTTGAAAGCCTGTTTCATTGGGAGCTGCTTTCTTTAAAAAAAAAAGAAAAAAAAAAAAAGAAAAGAAAACATTGTTTGTGAAACCATTGACCTTAAGTTTCAGACACAGCCCTAGTGTTTTTCTGCCCACTTTCTGTTGCTGAGTTGTTCATCCTTTAATGGTGTGCGCGGGCAATAAGCCTAAATTATGAAGCCTCATGCTCAACAGCTGTCCTGTGACCCCACCTGCTCTCTCTCCATCACTTCTCGGACCAAAATAGACCCACACAAATGGCAGATACACATTACAAACAATATTTTCTGTGCAACATGAGGTCAGAAGAGGAAATTAGACTTTTATGTTTGTATCCATATGCAGTCTGATGTGATTAGGACGTGAAAACACATTCTGTACTGCTGGATAAGCTTTTAAGCTGTGTAAATATTTTAACACTATTTCCACACTGCAATATCATTTTCCATTGGATGAGTATTTGTGTCTGTAGTCCTTAATAGTGTGACAGGCTTACGTGTTAGCTGTAAATTAACTATAGCCCAATGCTAAATATACTCACTCTAGCTGTAGCTAAGCCTAACTGGCTAACAATGACTTATTATGTGGCTTAAGGATGGTTTTCTGTGCTTTCTGTCACTGTACAGAGCGTTTACCTCAGAGCTTTTCTGAAATGACTAAAAACATCTGAACACGTATTTGAAAGAGACTGAATGCGACAATTGGAACAGAACACAGGACTTTTTAGGAAGTTGAACTGTTTTGAACTGTCACAGCATCTTAAATACTGCTAAAACTAATGCATGTTTACTAGGGATGTGATATCAAAATCTCATGATATGATAATATCGCAATATGAAGTCCAAGATATGATATTAAAAAAAAAGTCAAATGAAGGCTTTTGTACATTTTAAAGTTAAATTCTTCTGTCTAATGCACTTTGAGAGTTCAAAATTAAGAGCTTCAACCCATGTTCTTAACTAAGAAAACTTAAGTCAGAAAAAAGTCAGTGAATGAACCTATCGGTAAGCCCCTCCCCTTGAATGCAGATGAGCCAATGGCAGTTGAGTATCAGCTGCACAGAGACTGAACCTCAGACATCTGTAGGTTTCAGCCCCATAGAGAAACATTGGAAGATCCGAAGCTTTCGACATTTTGATGGTGTTTATTCTACAAAAATAATAAAACGATGTGCCTGAGGTACTTGTAACACTGATTCCAGGTATCCTGAGAGGATTGGCAATGGAATTTGGAATTTATTTTATTATTCAACGTTCTGGTTGTCATACTCTCGTTAAGTGGCCTTTTTCATCTGCTCAAGCAATTAATGTCTGTTAATATCTCTGGCTAAAACTAGCTAACGTTAAAGTTAGTGAGTCCATGCTAGTGTACAAACCTCAGCTAACTATACTCACGTCATGTACAGTAGGTCAAAAACACATAAACGAAGTCCTACATTTCAGTGCCTCTCCATATTAAACTGGTTAAATTTAAAATAATTGATCTTACACTGTGGTACGTGAACAGTGTTGATCCTGGATGTTGCCATCTGCGATCATGATTTAGATTTCTACTATTTGCATTGCGATCTGTAAACCCTCAATTCCAACTTAATCATGTTACTCACTATATTTATTTTAAAATCATTTATATATCCCTCCATGGCATATTTAAGCCCTACTTGAATGCTCCTCGATGAGCGTTGGTCCTTCTGTGTTCAAAATGTATCAAAAACATCTTCGGACGAGGTTTCACACTGACAGCTGTCATTGTAAGACAGTGGGCAACTGTTTGTTTGTCCGAGGCAGCAACAGTCACTAAGAGGGGCGGGGCTTACCGGTAGGTCAATTGACTTCTACCTGAACCTTAAAGGGGACTCAACCCTTTTGTTGTGATATACTGTCTCAGTCTAAATTACATTCACATTGGTGTTTTAGAAGCCAATAATAATAATAATAATAATAATAAGGCAGGAAGGTGTTGGGTGGAGAGGGGGGAGTGGGGCTCGGCAAAACCCAGGTTGGCCGGAAGCGCAGTTGCATTAGTCAGTGTCAGTGTGCTAACTACTAGTCTATAGGCACTGATGGAAATTAATATTTTAATGGTATAATTTTTGACTGTATTTGAATTTGGACTGTAGTAACGCTACCCATTTGAACCACTAGTGTTCAGCAATTCATACTGCACATTTAAGCTTTTATTTTGACAGAAACGGCAGTAGAGCTTTTACTTTAAACAAAACTCCTGCTTCACTGAAAACATGCTTACAAAAACGCACCTATCTAGTGAAATAACTAGTAGCCGTTGCATTCCCAAATGTGCGCTAAACTCAAAGCATATGCAATAAACAAGTTCACTGTATTTACTGTAAAGTAAGCCGCTCACAAGCTGATCGCCTGAACAAAGTGCGCGCTTCGCTTTAAAACACAGCAAAAACAGACCTGTTTCTTCAGAACACTTTCTTTTCAAAGTGTTTTTGAAAGAAGTTTTAATGCTCACAGCATTTATTTGGTCAAAAATGAAATAATAACTGTAATATTGTAAAATATTATAATTTAAAAGAACTGTTTTATTTGAATATATTTAAAATATGTATTTATTTTTTTGTGATGGCAAATGAGTTTTCAGTGGCTATTTCCTGGAATATGAAAGTATAAAGGTACTGAAATGAATCAATCTTACTGACCTCAAGCTTTTGAACAATAGTGCCCCTATAGCAATAATCAACAATACTTTGTGTGTGTTGCTCTGTTTATGTACTGAATATATTATACATACTAGCTCTTTAAAAGCCATGGCTGAAACTGTTGGCTTTCTTTAGAAGGTGACTTGCCCTTGGTGTCCTAGATACTCAGTGAGGGCTATGCATGGGACACACACACACACAAACACAAAACCTGCTATTGCTTCCAACATAAAGGTGCAGTCACATCATTGACACAGCCTAGCCCTTCCAACAAGGGAAAGAAAAAAGCGGTGACCAGAGTCAGCCACTCAGAAAACACATTCCCTTTTTAGGACAGAGGTAGGGGTGTGTATATGTGTGGGTGAGTGGTAATTTTAGGTAAATGTGATGTGGAATGAGTGGACAGTTTTCTGACCTTGTCCTGCTGCCTAGTACCGACCCAAATCAGGTGACCAATGAATGGTTGAAACAGGACTCCATGATTGTTTACCAGTCACCTTCCAATCTCAGTACTTTGATTATATATCAAGCACTGTAGTCATACTGATTAAATAGAGCAGAATGCAGCTATGGGTCATCAGTTCATTCTTCTGTAGTGCAATCTGGGGTTTCATTCTGCTACATCAATTACAGGAGAGAAGTGAAGCGTTGATTCACTGATTGCGACGTAATTTATTTAGCATATTATTCTCATTCTGCTTCAGGTTCGGTAGCATTAACACAAATGGTTTCCAGCATTTAATCAGTTCACATATATTTTTTTATATATGTTCGTCATTTAGCTTAACATTGCTCCTTTTTTGTTTGAGTCTCATTATAGCAACCTGAAATGGCATTCCCCAAATGAGCCTCCTTGGATCTGTAGACTGTAAATGTTATATTCATATTTCTGAGGCCCAGCACTGCTGGAAACCCAACTCTCATAGTCTAACATTCAAATGGCAAAGATGATGACAGATCTAAAGAGATGCTGTTGATCATTCTTTAATTCAACAGCACACTATAAGGGAGCACCCTCAGGGTTTTACAGTACATCTGAAAAGAATAAAAGGACACATTTATGGACAATATTTCAGACTTGGTTGTTTTATCTAGCAGATCATTTAGTTCTATTAGAAAACCAAAAGTCAGAATAGCTTAAACTTCCTGCCAGGTTGTGTTGTTCTGGCATGGGACTTTCTGAAAGTTGATATGTGTGGAAATCAGGGCCATTTTCAGGACAAGCTGAAACTGGACTTGAGTTATAGTATGTTAAGAGTCCAGAACCACAGCCTCTTTGGTTTAGTTTTCTCCGTATTAATTGTTGTGTTTTTTTTCTTTCTGGCTTTGCTTGATGTTTCCATTCATTTATTATCTGTTTATTTGCCTGGCCTAGAACATTTGACAGTACTGTTTTATAGTTGATGGATGCTTAAACTAAAATCCAACAAACCAAGCTGTGGCCAAGTCTCTGCTTTGATTTATTCAATTTTCTGGTGCAGGAAACAATAGGCTAACATGTGATTTTTAAACTCTGGATTTAAGCTTCGACCCACTGCATGGCGTTTTGGTTTAATTTGTCTCATAATTCCTCTTTATTTCTGTTTGTTTGAGTTTATTGTCACCATTTACCACTTTAATCTTTATTTACTACTGTAGCGTGCAGATGGTCTAAAACCAAACCCAACAGTATAAGCTGTAAATACTGAGCACATGTGCAGAAGACCGTGTCATTAGATGGTGTGTTTTGGATCAAGGGATGATGTCATTTTTGTGCTATTTGTCATCTGAGAAAGCAAACTGCTCTCTGAGGAACTAGTAGATTACATTATTTGTAATGACAAGGCAATGCACATGCCCTCATTGAGAGACATGCAGTGATGTCATCCCTTTTTGGCCCTTAGTTATTTTAGATTCTCTGGAATGTCTTTGATTTCCTAATCACGGTCTGTGATGAAGGCTGATGCTTCGTATCTTGAATTGGCTCCTCGATTGTGTCAAGAACAACAGCTGGTTTCTCTGGCCACTTGAGACACTTATTGACACATTCTTGATGGGTCTCAGGCCGTCCTTAAGGGCGTTTGTTTGTGTGTCTATGAGAATGATAAGTATTGCAGTGGAAACATTGCAGTCAGGATAATAGTCCAGAAATAGTGCAGGGCAAATGCCATTGTGCATGTACACAAGTGTTAAAATGCCCTGCTTGCTTGAATGCACACTGAGGTTTAGTTCTCTCCACTGTTGTTCTCCACTGGCCTGTTTTTCATTGTTCAGTGTATTGTCAGCTTCATACTGCCTCCCTCTGTTCTTTCTTTTCTATCCCAGTGACCTTTTTTTTGTTTTGTTTTTTTAAACACCATTATTTTTTGCATGTACCATTTCAGATGTTAAGTCAGTTTGACTACAGCAGCAGAATATGGTCAGTCCAGGTTTAGAGTGCTAAATACAGTTACTAATACAGTTGGGTTGACTGTAAGGCTGTCCTATGTTATGGAGGTTGACATCATAAATATGTATTTAAATTTAGCTTTTAGACTTGTTATAATTGACTTGCCTACATGCATGAAGTTCAGTCTGTCAATCAGTCAGCCACCGCCCTAATGAACAATAGATTAGCCAGTAATGCCCTGAGGATGCATTAAATTGATCAAAAGCGACAGTAAAGGCATTTATAATATTGCAAAATATTTTCATTTCAAATAAATGTTGTTCTTTTGAACTTGAAATAAAATGTGTCACGATTTCCCCATTTTAAGCAACACTGATGATAAGAAAATCAACAGAAATCAATTGACCGCTTGATTGACAGGCGATCTGACCAATCATAATGCAAAAATTCACTGTATTGGTCAAAATTAATACATTTTCTTTTATGCCAAAAATCATTAGGATATTAAGTAAAGATCATGTTCTATGAATATATTTAGTACATTTCCTACTGTAAATGTATCTCAACTTCATTTTTGATTAGTAATATGCATTGAACTTAATTTGGACAAGTTTTTCATTTTTATTTATTTACTTATTTTCCCCCACCTTCAGATTAAATTTTTCAAAAAGTTTTATCTTGGCTAAATATGGTCCAAACCATACATCAATGGAAGGCCTCTTTATTCAGCTTCAATGAAAAAAAAAAAAAAAAAAAAATATATATATATATATATATATATATATGTATTGACGTCTTTCTGCAATTTAAATAATATCTGTTCTGATGTTCATGTTTTTTCATGCTTTAAGAAGAAAAGATGGTTGTTTCACATGTCTTTGGTCTCATAAAGCAATATAGGGATCTGTTAGGACACATTAAAGACCCACAAAACTGTATCATTTAAATTTCTAAAAACGACAACATTTTATATCTGAAACCTTGTTTCATACCAGAAGTAACCTGCTCTGTCTTGTCTGTCGGCATGTTGTCAATTTCCTCTTTGCGCCTCAATGTATTTTTCACTGTGCGAGAGCAGTGTGAGAGCGCCATTGTTTGTCGGACATAGCAACAGTAACTGAGAAGTGCGCTTTTTTCTTTTTTTTTTTTTGGCGAAGAGTCAATTCCAATTTAATATTATATTTATATAGAAAATGGTATATTGCAGTATATAGTATAAAAACAATTACAGTATATAATATATAAAATAGAGCTGCAATGATTCGTTGACGTCATCGATTACGTAGATTATGAAAATACGTCGATTAGCATGGAATGCGTCGATGCGTCGCACCTTTAGCCACGCCCATTATGCGAGCCTGCAGTAATCCCTATTTAAGACTGTTTTTCTGCCATGTTTAATACAAAACAAGGCTCAAGAGCAGAAGGTGAATGCTATTTGGCAACATCATTCATAGAGTATTTTGTTATACGGCAGCTATAATAATTATGAATGTGTCAGGGAAAAACATCAATGAGACTGCATTAACGTTTTAATAATTTATTGATTAAACTAGTGATTTCAGGCAAAACTGACTTGTCATCTCCACAGTAGTGATGCACCTCTATGTATGTTTCATATGGAGTACATAATCTGAGAATATTTCTTTTCTACTTTAATTGGTTCATTTAAAAGTAGACATTTCACTCTATAGATATCTTTTTGTATAGTTCACAGAGGCTGAGACGGCAGAAAGCGCATCCTCAATTATGAAATATATAGGGAATCGTATTTTATCCAACTAACAAAACACAAAATGCAAACAAAAATAAAAATGGGTGCAGATTCATATGAACTTTATGAAATTAAACTTAATAATTAAGTTGGGTATAATAATATGCAGTAATAAACATGTCAACTAAAGCTGCGTGATTCTGGATAAATTGAAAATCACAATTTTTTTTTATAAATTGGAGATCACGATTCTCTCATGATTCTGAAGAAAAAAAAGCTAAAGTAAATAACGTAATTTACTAGTGTTTGACACGTTGTTCATTGCTTAACTATATAAAAATATATTCAATCAAAAATGGAAAAAAATTGTCACTATTGGAATCTCCTGAATAAATGATTCAGTGATTTAAATACTTTTTTTTTTTTTTTTTTTGTGCAGTTGTCACCACCTCCTTGCGGAAGAGGATAAGCGTTACAATACATACAAGTGTTAGAAAAGTTTGGGAACCCCTGCTATAGACAATAAGTGTTTATAACCAAACGATAAACTTTTATTCCAGTACTTCTGTTATTTAAATGTTTGTAACACAGAAATAATGATCATTATGTGATTTTTAAAAAGACTGTGGTGCTCTTTCTGGATCAGCAGCAGCAAGAATGCAGATTTGAATGTCTTTAACACCCGTTTCACATCATAAGCATCAGTAGAGCTTGAGCAGCGCGATATGAAACAGTCAAGACATCACTGAATTGTTGTCATTCAGGAATAAGATCACGTAGGTGTTTGAGCAGAGATCGCAATCTTTTAAGGATTAATCGTGCAGCTCTACATGTAAACACTGCTAAATGTTTTGCAAGGATATCATGTCTCACGAGACCTGTAGGGATTTTTTTTTCTGCGGCTAATAAAATTTTGGTCGACAAAGTCACTTTTTGACGACTAACGGTTAGTTGACTATTAGGGGGCAGCCCTACAAAGAAAACAAAGCCATGAACACATCTAAGACTGACACGGAAGAGAAGATATTGTTGAATAAAGTCTTTTTGTTGTTGTTTGCACGCAAAAAGTATTCTCGTAGTTTCTTAATATTACGGTTGAACCACTATTTTAATGATTCCTACCTTTCTGGGCCTTGAACGCATCAGTTGTGTTGCTGTCTATGCAGCGTAAGAAAGCTCATCAGAAATATCTTAATTTGTGTTTTGAAGATGAACGAAGGTCTTACTGGTTTGGAACGACATGAGGGTGAGTAATTATTGACAGGATTTTCATTTTTAGGTGATCTATCCCTTAATTTATTGTGCCATTAATTTTTTTTTCTCTCTTTACACTTTCATCTTTTCCTCCATTCTTTAGCACTCAATGTCTTCCTCACAGATGGGTGACTTTATTCAGTCAGAATTTGGCTGCCGTTTTGGATATTTTATCCCATTTGAACCCCGGAGCTAACAGGTGCGCTCGGTCAGAGTCTTTTGATTCTTTTGAAACTCATCGTTATTCCTGAGAAGAAACTCAAGCGACTACGTTTTTTTTCCTGCACTGCAGGGACCAGGATAGTAAAAACGAAAAATCTAAACCTATTTAACACACAGCATCATCTGTTGATGTTGGGAAGACAGAGTGGGAAAGACCTGATGAGTCCATAAATCGAATGCTTGTTCTACTACACACGTCGTTAATTATTTCGTCCCTCCTTTGAGCACTTAGCACAACAATATGACTTGGCAAGTTACATTCCCCGTGGCAGAGATCTTGCTTTTCCACTCTCTCTCTTTCTCTCAGTACCACACATATGTCATTGCTCAGAGATGAGTGGAATTTCTAGTTCCTTTGAGACACTTATCTTCTCTCACTTTCTCACCCTTTCAGCTGTCCTAAAAGCTAAACACACATCCATTGTATGCAGCTGCTAGCGCTACTGTCCTGATCACTGTTGTCTTCCCTCTCTCACCCCTTTCTATATATCTCTCTCAGCCTCTGTATTGTTAATCTGATTAGCAGTGAGCAGCATTAGCACCGTAGTTACCTTGCTAGCATTTAGCAGTAGCCATGCAGACAGCGAAAGGCTCTCTGTCAGCATAGTGTCATAGTGCTGGAGAGATACTGTTCTCCTCCTCCTCTCGCAGCGTTTCTCTCTCTCTCTCTTTCTCTTTCTCTCCACCTCCCTTTTCTGGCTGTCCCAGGACTGCTGCAGCTAACTCTGCATCACCTTGCAGTTCAAACACTGCTGCCTTTCTGCAGTGCTCTCTCACTCTCTCCTATTTTCCTCCTCTCTTTGCTCCTTCACAGTCCCCCTCCCTCCTTTCTGGTTACTTTCTTTTCTTATCTGTCATCCACCCCTCATTTTATTTTATCAATATGTACCGGAACCCTTGGATCTCCAACTATATCAACCATGTCAAGTTGTGCCAAGGTGAGTAAATGGCAGTTGGGGTGGGACGGGATGAGACGGGATTGGACGGGCCCACCACATGTCTGTTAATGCTGCTTGGGTTTTAATCGTTATAGAGCCTCCAAGGACAGAAGTATTCAGGACAAGGAAGTCGCTGACTCAAAATGAAAAGGCAGAAAGTGTTATGTCTTGCGTATTGTGGTTTAGATGCAAATAGTTGAAATTCTGCCGTTCAGTTTAAGAGAGTTTGACTTGTGGTATTGCTTTTTAATGGTTTTGTTTTGGTCTGTGCACTTGCGCAACAGCACATGCTTTTGCATTTATCATGTGTGTTCTTAGTTAAGTGGTGCATTTGCACATTTATAGCAGGTGTTGGTGTCTAGAAAAGCACTTTAGGCAATATACAGTCAAACCAAAAAGTATTCAGACACCAGATATAATTGTTTGATATATTTTTTTACTAGTGGGTGCAGGTCTTTTACCTAATCATGGTCTGCTTAAGTGTTTTTTCTTTAATTTACACCACAGACATAACAAAATTAAGCATTGCTTGTTAGTTGGTCAACAAAGTATTGATAGTTGTGTAGTTATGGTCATACTAACAGTTCTCAATTTTTGGTTTATTGTAATTCATTACATACCTTTCTATTAAGAAGATGAATTTGTCATGAGTATTTTATTATCATTTTCTAAACCATACTGAATGGACTCTGATAATGTAAGAAGCGTTGAAGGTGTCTGAATAATTTTTGGTTTGAATCTAGGTTATAATTTATCGTTTTCATTCAAATTTGTTTTCAAGCATAGTGTTTTGACTGCTGTAAATGGGTTAATGCGTAAACGTATGAATGGGTTTTAGAGATTCCCCATCACCTAATTCGCCCTTTCCTGGAGTGCAGACACCAGCTGTCTCATTTAAGACTCTTAAGATCTTCCTCTCTGTCTGTGAATCAGTAAATGACAGTTTTACACTCGTTTGAAGGCATTAAAGAATGTTTGGGGTTGAGCTAGTATTAAAACATAACATTAAACATGATGATTTACTGTAAGTGTCGCCATATCTACAGTATGTGTGATGGCACTTCCTTTGTGCACACAGACTAATCCTATTCCTCTTGAAGACTAATCCTTTATTAGCTGAGACAAGTGCCACAATAACATCTGACTGCCACATTTTGTTTGTGTATTCCACTTTTTTGCTTAATTAATGACTAGCATGTTGTACTTGCTGGCTTTTCTGTAGTTTTAGCTTTTTTTAAGTGATTAGTTGTCAATTATTTAGCTTTTTTTTAGTGTTCTTGAATTATGTAATTAATATTCTGATTTATTGTAAATATTTATACTACGGGGCTTAAATCTGTTTGGCTGATGAACGTTTTAGGTGTGCATTTATTTTCAGCAAATGCACAGCTAAAGTAGTTCCAGGCAGATCTTGACCGCATTACATGTCCATATCACTTCGTCAAGTGATTTCAGATATTAGTTATTAAGCGGAATAATTGACTCCGTCTATTGATTTATTAGAAAATAATGCACACCTGAGCTGTAACACCACTTTGTGTGTGCATTATTTTCTAATAATTCAGTGGCTCATCGTCCTTACTTATATTATACATTACTGTTCAAAATGATTGGGGTCAGTAATTTTATGTACTAATAAAAGTGTATTAATATATTTTACAGCATTTATTTAAAACAAAAATCGTCTGTAACATTAAAAAATGTTCTTTAAATGTTCTGTTTTTTATACTTTGTTCATCAAAGAAGCAAAGAAAAAAGCATTACATTAAGCATATTAAGCAGCAGAACTGTTTTCAGCATCAAACACTGAGACAGAAATGTTTTTTGAACACAAAATCAGCATATTAAAATGATTTAAATAGATGCTGAAAATTCAGCTTTGCGTCACAGGAATAAATTGTTTTAAATGTATTCAAATATAGTTATTTTAATTGTAATATTTTACTATATTTTTTACTATAGTTTTGTTCAAATAAATACGGTCTTGGTGAGCACAAGAGACTTCTTTTCAAAAAAAAAAAAAAAAAAAAAAAAAAAAGTATTTCAAAATAAATCTTATAGACCCAAACTTTTGAATGGGAGTGTATATTTGTTGAAATGTGATTTAATCTTTCTACATACATTTCCAGTCAAAAGTTTTTGAACAGTAAGATTTTTAAGGTTTTATTTTTTAAGAAGTCTCTTCTGCTCACCAGACCTGCATCTATTTGATACAAAGTACAGCAAAACAGTAAAAAAAATATACATTTTAAAATAACTTTCTATTTGAATATATTTTAAATTGTAATTTATTCCTGTGATTTCAAAGTTCAGTTTTCAGCATCATTACTCCAGTCTTCAGTGTCACATGATCCTTCGGAAATCATTCTAATATGCTGATTTGCTGTTCAAGAAACAATTATTAATAAAAATATCTAAAACAGTTGAGTAATATATATATATTTTTTTTTCAGTTGAGTTTTTTTCTTTGAATGGAAAGATCCAAAGATCAGCATTTATCTGAAATAAAAAGCTTTTGTAACAGAAGTTACAGAAATTAATGCTTTTATTTAGCAAGAATGCTTTAAATTGATCAAAAGTAATGTCAATTCAGATAAATGCTGTTCTTCCGAACTTTCTGTTCATCAAAGAATCCTGAAAAAATTGAGTAATTACTGGAGTAATGATGCTAAAAATTCAGCTTTGAAATCACAGGAATAAATTACATTTTAAAATGTATTCAACTAGAAAGCAGTCATTTTAAATAGTAAAAATATTTAAAACTTGACAGTTTTTGCTGTACTTTGGATCACACAAATGCAGGCTTCGTGAGCATTAAAAACATTTAAAAATCTTATTGTTCAAAAACTTTTGACTGGTAGTGTACTTACAATAATAAAACTAAAGTAATTGTCAGATATTTGGCTTACATTGTGATTAATAATTTCTTAATATTCTAAATGGTGACAGTAGAAGCCTGAGAGCATTGGGTTTATGATCTCGTCATACGACCAAACAGGCTGTGACTTGCTTTAGTATCTCCTCCATGTGCTTTTACTCTGACTAATGCCAGATATCAGTGACTAAACCCTTCAGTCATGCGAGTTTATCAGCCACCAAATTATTTGGTACTGACCATGCTGGAAAACAGGTGTGTGATATGCTGGAACATAAAATTAAGGTTCAGAGCTGTGCAATCAGCTTCTATATGATGCTTGTTGTAGATCACACTGGTATGTTGGTGTGTCACAGGCCTTTGGAATAACACGCATGCCATTTAAAGTGCTGTAAATGTGGCACTTGTCTGTGTCTGATTAGCATCTGTACTTAAGAGGGCAAAGAGCCAAGGTGTTGTGGATTTCCATGCATGTCTGTTAGCAGCGGGTGCTCTCAACCAGACCATGCAATGCACATAATGAGTGCTTAGAATAATTTTAGTGATCAGTCTAGTTTATCAGCATTACAAACTGTCAGGTTGCATGATGGTTTTGTTGTTGTTCCTGCTTCTGGGAAACATTGTCATTAACTTTTAATTTACCCTGTAGTGTTAATTTAGTGAGGACATCGGAAAATCTGTCAGCGCTTTGTTTTTTTAACGCTGGCGTCATTAATCACTTGGTTTGCTTGAACGGCGATGGCTTTGTAGTTGAATTATCCCAGATGCAACAATAACACATTGGTAACATATGGCACAGGAAGATGTCCTTGGTGCAGGGTACCAGAACAGAGGAGCTTTGGTCATTTGCTGTGAATTCACTATTCTTCGAAGTTAAAAACAATTTATGTCAGGCATAGCAGCACAAATCCATACCAAATTCGCTTTCCATCCCCCTCTAGTTGATGTTGCCTTGTCCGTTGGCCCTGTGAATCTGAAGTGAGAGGAGATTTTTAGGCAGTGAGGAATGTTTTTAGCAGATACTCATCCCAGCTGTGAAAACTCACTCCGTACCAAAACACCGTCCATCAGTTGGCTTTTATTCACTTTCTCTTCTCAGATGGTTTTTATAGAAAGAAAAGGAGGTAATGATGTCTAACCACAGTCTTTACTGTAGATTAACGTATTTAAAAATTGCATTTTTGAATGTCAAAAAGGGTGTTTGGTCTGTGTGGGTGAATGTGTGGTCAGGCTATTGTGGGTAAAGTAGGAACACATGTTCTGCTCTTCTATTCCCTCTGTGAGACTCAGATGTCAGATCTCCATGTGCTTATTCATAGAATTGATGCCACACCTGGATAACAACACAAGTATACGTTAATTATTTATTTGCATTAATCATGTGAATATTAATGAAAAACTTTATTACATTAGTTACATCAGTTTATTATTCTATTCTGTTTTATTCTTGTATGTTGATGGTGTCATATTTATCTTTCAGTATTTATAGAATTGAAGCCAGGTCATTTCATTGCATTAGTCTTGTGAATATTAACAAAAAACTATGATAAATTAGTCCCATCTATTTTGTTTTGTTTTGTTTTATTTTATTTTATTTTATTTGTCTGCATTAATCTTTTGAATATTAATGAAAAACTGTTAAATTAGTCCCATCATTTTTATTTTATTTTAATTATTTTATTAGTCTGCATTAATCTTGTAAATGTTAACAAAAACTGTTAAATTAGTCCCTTTATTTTTTATTTTATTTTATTAGTCTGCATTAATCTTGTGAATATATTAAGAAAAAACTGTTAAATTAGTCCCATAATTTTAATTTAATTTAATTTTTTTTATTAGTCTGTATTAATTTTGTGAATATTAGGACAAACGGTTAAATTAGTCCCATAATTTTTATATTTTTTTTTATTTTATTAATCTGCATTAATATTGTAAATATTAAGAATGTTAAATTAGTCTCATAATTTTTTTCTTTTCTTTTCTTTTCTTTTCTTTTCTTTTCTTTTCTTTTCTTTTCTTTTCTGAGTCTGCATTAATTTTGTGAATATTAAGAAAAAACTGTTAGTCTCACCATTTTCATTTTCCATTTTATTTCATTTTTAATTTAATTTTATTTTATTTTATTTTATGCATTAATCTTCTGAATATTAAGAAACAAATTTAAATTAGTCGCATCATATTTATTTTCAATTTTATTATTTTATTTTATTTTATTTTATTAGTCTGTATTAATCTTGTGAATATTAGGAAAAAAAAATAAATTAGTCCCACAATTTTTATTTATTTTTTTATTTTATTAGTCTGCATTAATATTGTAAATATTAAGAAAAAAATGTTAAATTAGTCTCATAATTTTTTTCTTTTCTTTTCTTTTCTCTTTTCTTTTTCTTTTCTCTTTTTCTTTTCTTTTCTTTTCTTTTCTTTTCTTTTCTTTTCTTTTATTAGTCTGCATTAATTTTGTGAATATTAAGAAAAAACTGTTAGTCTCACCATTTCCATTTTCCATTTTATTTCATATTTTATTTTATTTTATTTTATGCATTAATCTTGTGAATATTAAGAAACAAATTGAAATTAGTCTTATCACTTTTATTTTCTATTTTATTTTATTAGTCTGCATTAATCTTGTGAATATTAACAAAAAACTAAAACTTAAATTAGTCCCATCATATTTATTTTCTATTTTATTTTATTTTATTTTATTTTATTTTATTTTATTTTATTAGTTTGCATTAATTAAAAAAAAAAACTGTTAAATTAGTTCCATCCTTATTTTAATTTTTCCTTTATTTTGTTGTATTTTACTATTTTACTGTAACCTATTTCTGCTGATTAAAAAAAAATAAAAATCTAGTAACTTAAATTACTGCAAAGATTGAACCTAGTAAGAATATCCATATCCATTTAAGCATCAAAAATGGTTTGACATTGACAATGTTTTATTTATTAATGCATCATTATTGTTCTTAATAGCATTAATAATTAGTATTAAAACAGTATTAATAAACAATTGTATTTATTTAGACATATTGAAAAATAATTGGTTAGTTTTGGGCAGAATTCACCGTAATGCAGTCTTTCCATATCTTTGCTATTGATCATAATAGTCCATTTCCACTCAGGAGGTCTGTGAGTGTATGTTTTGTAAAAGAAACAGATGACTTTGTGCATTACACGGTGGTCAGTTTGACTAACAAAACCATTGAAAATGCTTGCAGCACAAGGGCCCAGGCAGTTTGCTCTCAGCATACAGATGTACCTATGAGTGCATACAGAAATAAGCCCGTTCAACTATGGACACAGCACCATGTTGACATCCATGAAATGGATACTATTGTTTTCGTTCCTGCCCTTCACATGGGGCCTTTGAAACATCTTTCGCCGATCATTCCTGTCACCAGTTGGAGTATTTGTAGTCTGAAGGCTATGCTTTCTTTTGTGTGCACAGGCTTTGCAGGAGAAACAGCTCCTAAAGTTGGCAATACCAAACTACAACGAAGAGCTCTTAGGTAAGATCTGTATTTTTATATAATAGTTTAGTAGAATTTTTATGTAACTTGGGTTTTGAGTGCTTTTATAAGCTCAATGGAAAAGATCCACACCAACCAAAATTCAGTCTTTTTACTTGTCTTGTATAAGGCTTGAACAAATTTAATAGTACTACATTGTGTACCTCCAGATGTAGTCATGTTTTGCGATGTGGGATGTTTGTTTTTAATAGATTGTGTTATGTTTATATTTTATTGCAGTATTATTTGCTGTTAGGAAAATATTTCTTAACCTTGTTACTCTTACTTTAAAAAAAATATACTTTTTTCCAGTTGTGGAAAATATCATTTTTATGTGAAGATATTGCATTTCACATTTTTTGGATGGAACTGTCTGATTTCTGCCAAGATTCAAATCCCTTTAAGGTGCTGCTTTAACAAAAGCAGGCAATTCTGAGGCCTCTTGTTTCTGTTATAAACATTATATGCAAAATATATTGAAATATATTAAAGCTGGTTTCTCTTTCCGTCCAGCTTCCAGAAAGAGTTCGTGTTTGAAGAGAAAGACGAGGGAACCAACAAAGAATTAGATGTCAGTCTGCTGGGAAATACACCCAAGGGTAAGTACGATATACATCAGCACTTCAGATGTAGGTTGATTTAATTTGGCAAGATTCAGTTAACTGAGGTGTGTTAGTATTTTACTACAAAGGTTGCAGGTTCAATACCAATGAGGATTTGAACATTAGATAATCACTGTGGCTTTTAAATGGATGGATTTCACCCAAAAATGAAAATTACCCCATGATTTTCTCAACTTCAAGCTATCTTAGGTATATGGGACTTTCTTCTTTCAGGTGAATACAATCAGAGTTATATTAAAAATCCAAGCTTTTCTAATGGAAATGAATGGCAGTCCAGATTTTGAAGCAGAATAAAGCGTCTATCTTTCATAAAAAAAGATTTTTATCTTTTCTTTTTTTCTTTTCTTTTCTTTTCTTTTCTTTTCTTTTCTTTTCTTTTCTTTTCTTTTTTGTTTTGTTGTTTTCTTTTCTTTTGTTTTTTCTTTTCTTTTGTTTTCTTTTCTTTTGTGGTTTGTTTTTTGCGTTGTGGTGTTTTTTGTTTTATTCTTGAATGTTGGCATCATATTGGTTATATACCAGTATTCATAAAATAGATGCCACGTCATTTCATTGCATTAGTCTTGTGAATATAAAAAATAAAAAATAAATTAGTCCCTTTATTTTATTTTATTTTATTTTATTTTATTTTAAAATTTTGATGTCAAATTGTTTATCTACCAGTATTCATAATATAGATGCCATTAGTCTTGTGAATATTACTAAAAAAAAGGTTAAATTAGTTTTTATTTTATTTTATTTTTAAATGCTGGTATCAAATTGGTTATCTACCAGTATTCATAAAATAGATGCCACGCCATTTCATTGCATTAGTCTTGTGAATATTACTAAAAAAATGTTAAATTAGTCCCTTTATTTTATTTTATTTTATTTTATTTTATTTTATTTTATTTTATTTTATTTTATTTTACTTTACTTTACTTTACTTTACTTTACTTTTAAATGCAGGTGTCAAATTGGCTATTTGCCAGTATTCATAAAATAGATGCCATATCATTTTATTGCATTAGTCTTGTGAATATTACTAAAAAAAAATTCAATTATTTTATTTTATTTTACTTTTAAATGCTGGTGTCAAATTGGCTATTTGCCAGTATTCATAAAATAGATGCCATATCATTTTATTGCATTAGTCTTGTGAATATTACAAAAAAAAAAAAAATAGTCCCTTTATTTTATTTTATTTTATTTTATTTTATTTTATTTTATTTTATTTTATTTTATTTTATTTTATTTTATTTTATTTTATTTTACTTTTAAATGCTGGTGTCAAATTGGCAATTTTCCAGTATTCATAAAATAGATGCCATATCATTTTATTGCATTAGTCTTGTGAATATTACAAAAAAAAAAAAAATAGTCCCTTTATTTTATTTTATTTTATTTTATTTTATTTTATTTTATTTTATTTTATTTTATTTTATTTTACTTTTAAATGCTGGTGTCAAATTGGCAATTTTCCAGTATTCATAAAATAGATGCCATATCATTTTATTGCATTAGTCTTGTGAATATTACTAAAAAAAATTTCAATTAGTTTATTTTATTTTATTTTTAAATGCTGGTGTCAAATTGGCTATCTACCAGTATTTATAAAATAGATGCCATGTCATTTCATTGCATTAGTCTTGTGAATATTATAAAAAAAAAGTTAAATAAGTCCCTTTTATTTTATTTTATTTTATTTTATTTTATTTTATTTTATTTTATTTTATTTTATTTTTTTAAATGCTGGTGTCAAATTGGCTATCTACCAGTATTCATAAAATAGATGCCATGTCATTTCATTGCATTACTCTTGTGAATATTACTAAAAAGTAGTCCATTTTATTTTATTAATGAGAGTGACTTTCCAGCGGATGACATGGGGCATAAGCACCGGCGAGAATATGCTAGTCTTTTAAGAACCAAGTTTTGTTTATAGAAAAGGAAATCCATTCTCCTCCTCTTGGCTTATCAAAATCCGATATTTCCACGTTCACTACCGCGTTTGTCTACGTTCTACATCATTCACTGAGACATCACTCTCTCATGTACACGCATACAGCAGTTAGCGGAAGTTAGAGATTATGATTTATAAAGTTGTAAACATGGATATCTTTCTTACACAACTGCGTCGTTTCAATTCAAAAATGCCTTTATTAACCCCCTGGAGCTCTATGGAGTACTTTTTATGATGGTTGGATGCACTTTTTTTTGCTTCAAAATCTTAACGCCCTTTCACTGACATTATAAAGCTTGGAAGAGCCCAAGACATTTTTTAATATAACTCCAGTTGTATTTGTCTTAAAAAAGAAAGTCATATACTCCTAGGATGGCTTGATGGTGAGTAAATCATGGGGTCATTTTAATTTTTGGGTGTACTGTCACTTTAAGCCTGCTTAATTTTAGGGTTTGTGTGTCTGATAATCACTTGAGACATTCTGTATTCATATTGGATGACAATGGTCTACTAAAATGGCAAGTAACAAAGAATATAATGCTAGCATACTGTAGTGCCATGATTCAAGTTTTCACAGGTTTATTCAAGACTGTATGTTCTTTCAATTAGCATTGTCTTGATGATTCCTGGACACATGGAGGTCACTGGGTTGGGGGGATGGGACGCCGATGACCTATATTTGGTCTGCTGGGGGCCACCTGTTGTTGGGCAAGTTGTCTTGCTTACTGGCCCTGAAAATGTGACAGTTGTGTGAAAGAGAGTGCCAGGATACTTTGTAAGTGTCTGTACTGTAAGAAATCCAAAAAATGGGTGAGCATGATTTTGTGGAGCTCTTGCAGGAGCAGCCTGCTTCTGGTAAGCTACAAAAGACATTTTTGTGTTTTTAAATCATATTCTGTCTTTTAGTTGCTGCTTATGGGCTAATGCATGTTGTCAGTCTCTGAGCAGACTAATGTATTTCATTCAATTTAAGCATGTTTTTATTGCTTACAAAATCTAAATTGATTTTAATCTTTATTCAAAGTTTAATGTATTTGTTCCTCTTAAATCTTAATTGTCTGCTGACATCACACTGGCTATTTGATATTTACTTAATAGCCAAACAGTTTAGTTGAACAGTTTAGTAAACTCTCATTTGGTGTGGCTCCATTCTATGCATAACACCCACTTTTCACCTACAAGTAATTCCTGATGGATGAAATCAGGTCCACATTGTTTTCCCTTGTTTTTTGTGTGTGTGTCTTGTACATTTGCAGGTAATAGTAGGTGTTCTCCTTTCAGAACAACTCATGTCTGTGATTAGTCTTGGCTATAAACTTTGTATTTTACTTATTTTATGTCCACCTTTTATTTTGCTGGCATGAAGCTCTTATAGTTGTGTAATCCTGGCTTGTCAGAATCAGGTCTGTCTAGTGTCAAATTCACACTGCTGTTTGTTCTTCCCCACTTTCCAAGTGGGAACTTGATTTAAAACATGACATAACTTGAACACAATCATGCTTTGTTGCTTAAAATATATTGAAGTGTCTGATAAATTAATCAAATCTGTCCAATTAACTTTTTTTTAATAGAATTGATTAAGCTAAGACACACTTGACCTTACTTCAGTGTGTATGCAGGTCTTAAAAAGTCTTGATTAGCCCTTTCCACAAATTAAGGCCTAAAATATCTTGGATCAGAAATGGAGCAGAAGGTTTAAATTTTATTTCTTGGCATTAAATGTTGCATGTTCTGCAAAAAAATTGATATTTTTGTTTAATTTTCCAATTCAAATCAAAATTTACCTGCAAATTCTTTTGGGACCAGAGATATTTAAACCTTGAATGAATAAATGAATTTAAAACATGTAGATGAATAAAAACATAATGGAGATTTGTTGAAAAATATTCAAACAGCTAGAAAATTGTTTAAAGACTGTTTTGAAGTATTGTTCTATTAATTGATTTTCCTTAAATTTTCTTCAGTTGTCTTATGATGGTGTTTTAGTGGCACTTCTAAAAATCTAAGATTACTAGATTAAAGTAGTAATATTTTGAGAATAAAGTCAATATACTGCAAGAATATAAAGTCAGTATACTATGAGAATAAAGTCAAAATGTTTCGAGAATAAAGTCAAAATACTTTGAGAATTCAGTCGAAATGAAAGTCAGAATGTTTTGACTTATTTATAATATTTTGAAATGGATAGCCAAATATAATTTTGACTTTAATCTTGTAATCTTAGATTTATATGTTGTTGTTTTTTTGTTTGTTTTTTTTTACGTGGCACTTAAAGGCCGTCATAATCTTAAACAAGGAACAAGGTCAAAATTTGCCTTTGTAAAACCTGCACAAACCCTGTTACTTGACTACATGTAGCAGAAAGAGAAATCCTGCCCTGTGGGAAGGAACCTGCCCTGTGTCTTCATTGCATTGCCCAAATCTTTGCTTTGAATCCCAGAGAGACCAGGCTGAGAAAGCATTGTTAGAAACAAGTGTGCCGTGTGTACACATTAGCCCATGATGAGTCTCCTCTCAATCACTTCTCCGGTCTCCTGGTGACTGGACACAGCTGAGTGTCATATTTCCATGGTTACAGCTGAAACAACACTCACTGCGGATGCACCTATGATTGGCTAACTTTTGTGGAAAGCCATTCAGCCATGCTTCTAGCTAATGTCAGACGACTTAAGTATAAGCAGCTTTTGTTTTAGATAACACTGGACACTTTTGTGTCCTTGACTATTATAGGAGTTGTGTCACTGTATTTGGTGACAAACAGAGCAATAATATATGGAGGATAATGAAGGATATTTCTTTTATTTGGAAAAATACAACACATACAAGGGATGGGATTGGCCTTTTTATATGTCTACCATTCATTCTTGAGTAGAAAAATATGTTGGTGTTCCCAAAGAGCTCTCCGAATTGAACAGGTTTATGATGCTGCTGGATATGACTGAGAGGGTTAGTGCAATACATCAGATATATTATGAAACATGACATGGTATTAAACACCAGCAAAGCTAAGCTATGTAAAGATTAGATTGTCCTCATGTGGTGTTAAGAATATAACAAATACAGAATACTATACATGTTTGGTTTTGGTGGATTTACTCTCATTCTTTTACCACTCCATTCTCACTTTGCCTTTCTTTTTCTCTTTTTGTTTTCAGTCTCAGAGTTAAGGAAACGTTTTGAGAGTATAAGCTCGAGCCAGAGTTGGGACATGAACAGGTGAGAAGTTAAATCATTCTCAAAGCATGCACAGCCAAAGTTCAGTTACTGCAGGTGTTCCTCAAAGTAACAAGTCACAAAATTGTCAGCATACTGTTATTGCCAAAAACACATTATTTTCTTTTTCACCAGTCACATTTCAAGCTCTTTACTAGAATTAATGTAGCGTACATATCCAAAAATAGCAAAATAAGTGCGTAATGTATAATAAATGTGTACACTGTCATTTAAAAGTTTGGGGTCATTACTATTTTTTGATCAAATACACGCAGCCCCAAAGAACAGAATCCAAGCATTTGAATTGTATTGTATTGTATAAATATTATAAAAATCTAAAATGTATAGAAGAGTAATAAACAAAGTATAAACACATAAAGTTTCATTAACAAATGTTTTTCCCCCAGATTAAGAATTGTGCTGTTTAATATTCCCCTGTACCCCTCCTGTTTATAGGAAAGAGCGAATTGCAAGGCGTCTGGAGGGAATCGATAGTGATGTTCTCCAAAATATTCCAGGTTGTGGTGGTCTAGTTACAAATAGACTTCTAGAGGAGGACACTCCGAGATACACCCGTGGAGCAGACACCTGTGACCCCTGTACAGGTGAGAAATGTGCTTAAAGGGAATCCCAGACCTGGGTATTAAGACTTGTATGGTTTAATATAACATACTCTTACTAAAAAATGTAATAGAAAACACCCATAAATTGGCATTATTTAAATGATGTGAAATGGTTGCACTCTGTGAGTTACTGCAGGATTCATACAAGGTGCTTAAAGTGCTTGAAGTAAGCCTACTTGAATTTGACTTTTTGAAATTTATGACCTCTGTAAATCACTGTATTCCTGAAAAGGTACTTGAGAACTGCTTGAATTATTTAAAGACAATGTAGCTATGAAATAAGTGTTTCATTTTTTTCAATTATTTCACTCACAATTCAACAATTCAAAAACCATCATACTTTTTTCAGATCGGGACTTTGGAGTAGGTTCGCAAATCATTTGATTTAGATTGATTAGATTGATTGACTCTATTCAGAATAGAAAAAAAATGTGCTAACCCACTTCAAAATCTTGATCTGAAATAAATGATTTGCAATACACACTCAGAAGTCCCGAACTGAATCAAATGATTTGCGTTCCGCGCTCCGAGTCCTGATCTGAAATGATGGTTCGTGAATAATTATTCAGATTGCAACTTCAGAGGGCGGATCACAAATGATTTGATTTAGATCGAAACTTGGGGTGGGTTAGCAAATGTTTTGCTTCAGATCGGAACTTCGGATCCCGGATTGCGAATCGCAAATCATTTGATTTCAGATTGGGAATTCGGTGGGGTTCACAAATCATTTGATTCGGTTCAGGATTTTTTTTTTAAACTAAACAGTAGAAAACATCAAACCATTAAGGCAGTAAGAAAGAAAGAAAACATACCATGGTTAAACTATGGTTAGTGTAGGAAAACCATGGTTAATTTGTGGTTACCATGGTTTAATTGTAATAAATATGTGGTTTATTAGTATATTTGTATCTATTTATCCTTCTATTTATCTATCAAAAAAGTAGTGCTTTAAAAGTCCTTGCAAGTCCTGGAATTTTTAATTTAACAGTATCTGTATGAACCCTGTTACTGGTACTGTTTTTACCACAACATAACCTGCAAGGGGGATGATGTCTGTGGACGAATTAAACTTCCTAAGACCAGCGTATTTGTATTCTCCACTTTAGTCCTGATGCCTTTGAGGTTTTTAGTAGACCACAGCTACAGAGAGAGCTTACAAATGGCAGTGACTAGAAACGCTAGATGCCATCCCGGCATGATGTAAACATGCCGACACGATCATGACGCTGCAGCCACTGAAGGAGTTTCTCAGCGTGGATTTACTCGGTATCGGTGGGCGTTTAGACTCCTTGTGAGGAAAAATCGTCGCCACCTGTAAGTTTTTTTCAGTAGTATAAATATTTAATTTTTAGAGTTGTGTTGCAGTAAACATAGCAACAGGTAATGGCAGTAAGATCAGCAAAAGTGCGACCATTTCATGTCAGCGAAATAATGGCACCCCACATAGTCCAAAATACACTATATTGCCAAAAGTATTCGCTCACCCCCTTTCATTGAACAGGTTTAACTACTTTAGTAATATCCATGAGTACAACTCTTAATGTTAAAGCATATAATGATATTCTATGGAATTGTGTGCTTCTAATTTTATAGCAACAGTTTGGACAGGACCCTTTTCTATTCTAACATGACAATGTCTCTGTGCATAAGGCAAGATTAAAAAAAATAATTGATTGAATCAGTGTGGAAGAACTTGACTGGTCTGCATAAATCCAACTCCTAATCCCAGCTGAACACCTCTGGTGTGACTTTAAATGCGGACCTTGAGCCAAAAACTCATCACCAAACACCAATGTCTTGTACATATGGGTACAGTCATTTTAGACACTTCCAAAAACTGTTGCAACAGAGATGGAAATCAATTTTTAAATACATGAATTATGCCACAGGCCAAGCTCAAGTTTCATAACTTATTTGAGGCCCTACTTTCTTTTCAGGAACATAGTTTCCTTTACAAGGTTCCAGTAGTTCACCCAAAAATGAAAATTATCCCATTATTTACTCACCCTCAAGGCATCCTATGTGTATATGACTTCCTTCTTTCAGTCAAATGCTATCAGAGTTGTATTAAAAAATTGTTCTGGCTCTTTCAAACACTCCAAACACTCATCACCAAACACCGATGTCTTGTACATATGGGTACAGTCATTTTAGACACTTCCAAAAACTGTTGCAACAGAGATGGAAATCAATTTTTAAATACATGAATTATGTTTCTTTTGATGCCACAGTTTTGGAAGTGCCCTTTTCTGTTCTACAGAAGGGGGTGTCCCAATACTTTTGTCCATATAGTGAATGTACAAGTCATTGGTATTTAGTGATGAGTTTTTGGCACAAGGTCTGCATTTAAAGTCACACCAGAGGTGTTCAGCTGGGATTAGGAGTTGGCTTTATGCAGACCAGTCAAGTTCTTCCAAACTGACTCAATCAATCATTTTGTTTTTAACCTTGCCTTATACACAGAGACATTGTCATGTTAGAATAGAAAAGGGTCCTGTCCAAGCTTTTGCTATAAAATTAGAAGCACACAATTCCATAGAATATCATTATATGCTTTAACATTAAGAGTTGTACTCATGGATATTAGTAGTCAAGTAGTCAAACCTGTTCATTGGAAGGGGGTGAGCGAATACTTTTGGTAATATAGTGTATGCATAAAACGATGTGGATTTTTAAATAACATATATCTTTCATGGGTTTTCTACTACACATTTCAGTTAGAGACATCATTTACATTATATTAAGCCATATAAGTCTTAAGTGTTCCCTTTAATATTTTAATACTTTGAATCATTCACTCACCTATAACATGAAGCAAAAAGCTAGTGGTTGGTTACTTGATTAAAGTTTATGCTGATTCCGTGTATACTATACTTTATCTTTCTTTGTCTCTCTCATTGTAGTTTCTCTTCAGCACTATGGCAAAAATGACCCAAACTTCCCAAATCCGCACGGTGCAGAGGTTCAATCCAGAACCCACACAGTCCAACCTGATTCTGTCTACAGCACTGGCCCCACTCATGTGGCAGAGCTGGACTCTAAAGCTGAACGGATTGCACGCTACAAGGCAGAACGGCGCCGCCAACTAGCAGAGCGCTACGGCATCTCTCTGGATCAGGAGGCAGAGACCGACTTTACCGCTCGCTACTCTAGAACCTCCAGAGAACCCGATGGCTCAGATCGACAACACAGGTCAAAGGTAGAAGGAGGAGATGGGGTGGAGCATAATGCTTACACCCCTAGCCATCATGTAGATAGGGCCAGCTCACACATTTATAGCGATCCAGACTACATCCATCCAGAGTCCATCTCTGAGCGTGAGAGGATGATGAATCTGGAGAACCAGAGGAGGGCACAAGAGCGGGATAGATTCCATGGAGGGGTAGCACCTGATCCATCTGCATATATGGATGTATCAGGGTCTGCCAGGGTCCCAGGAAAGGAACCAGGGGCGATGGGGGTTCCCAGCTCGCCTAATGCAGGCCGAAGGGCCATGATGCCATCTCCCAAACAGGCAGCATCTCCTGGTGATCTATTTATTGAGCAGCAGGCTCACAGCATCCTCCAAAGACAAGGGTGAGTCCTCCCAGCATGATAGATGTTTCTTTTTTTGTCTCTCTATCTCATAGTAACCAAGTAGTATCTTTAGTCTTAATTTTTCTTCACTTACTCTTACTCACTTCTCTTGGAAAGAATGTTGGCTGGTATTCCCCTGAATCTGTCTTTCACAGGTGAAAGAAAGTCATCAATTTGCAGGATTTGGCTTGCATACTGTTAGGAGTGTTTTAACAGCTCCCTAAAGATGGGTGGGCTCTGTTCAGTATGACACATTATCCATTAGCATTGACCTTTACTGTCCTTTGGCAGTTGTTTCTTTATGGCATGGGTCAGTGCTCTGTGTGACGCATTGGAATTAAACTGCGTGCCAAATTAAGCAACAAAAGATTCCAGCAGAATTAAAATTCCCAACATCAAGCCAAGCCAAAAAATTACAAATGAATATGATAAAGAATGATATTCAGGAAATACCCAGAGCTCATTTATAATGTCAGCGTAAAGTTTGATTGGTTAGTTAATATGAACAAATGAGGACTTGGCCTTTAAAACCCTGTTCCCAGCAAGCCAAGCTCAAGTTTCATAACTTATTTGAGGCCCTACTTTCTTTTCAGGAACTTAGTTTCCTTTAAAGGGTTCCAGTAGTTCACCCAAAAATGAAAATTAGCCCATTATTTACTCACCCTCAAGGCATCCTAGGTGTATATGACTTCCTTCTTTCAGTCAAATGCTATCAGAGTTGTATTAAAAATTGTTCTGGCTCTTCCAAGCTTTATAATGGCAATGGGTGTTTTTTTTTCTCTTCAACAGTCCAAAACAAGTCCAATAAATCACATCAATTCATAATAAAAACAGCTACAGGGGGTGAATAGCGAATTGATGAGTTTTTGTAAGAAAAATATCCATATTTGTAATCACTTTAATCTAGCTTGCGCTAACAGTTTTACATGTGAGGCGCTCCAGGCAGATGACATAGGACGTATGCGTAGGGGACTTGTTTTGGATTGTTGAAGAGAAGCACCTGCCTATGCCGTTATAAAGCTTGGAAGAGCCAGAACAATTTTGATTATAACTCTGATTACATTCGTCTCAAAGGAGGAATATACATATACACCTAGGATGCCTTGAAGGTGAATAAATAATGGGCTAATTTAAATTTTGGGGTGAACTAACCCTTTAAGCCCCCCAAACCTTTTATTAAAAAGTTTTTTTTATTCCCTTTTTTTTTTTTTTTTTTTTTTTTTTTTTTATTCACTCTCCTGGGCTTTTCGCAATTAATTTAGCTCCTGTAGCCAGTCAACAAACCAGTGGTCACTTCAGACTGATTCAGAAGGAGACACCCTCTCTCTGATCAACTGGCCTTCCAGGTATCATACGTTTAGATTTATGGGTGTGTTTGACACCCTTCATTTAACAGTGATCCCACCTAACCTCATGGCCCTAACTCAAACCATCACTAGTCCTGTCCTATAAACATCCTTGCTGGTATGTGAGGTAAGAAGGATTTTGACAAGAGCTTTGTGGTTTATTGGATTGTAGTCTGGTTGTTCCACTTTGCAACTAACTGTAGCTATGAACTAGGGGTGTGCGATATTGAGACATTGATATATCTGCCTGTCATGGGTAAATAAATATGAGACTAAAACTTTTTTTTTTAAAGGGATATTTCACCCAAAAATTTAAATTGTTAATTAATTAATTACTCATGTCATTCTAAACCCGTAAGATTTAGTTCATCCATATTTTTGATGAAATCCAAGAGCTTTCTGAACCTGAATAGATTATCCCTGTCTTAAAGGGATAGCTCACCCAAAAATTGTATCATTAATTACTCACCCTCATCTTATTGCAAACCCGTAAGACTTTTGTTCATCTTTGGGACACAAATTAAGATATTGTTGATGAAATCTAAGAGCTTTCTGACCCTGAATAGACAGAAATGCAACTACCATGTTCAAGGCATTAAGGTTGAAACACTAATGTCATATAGACTTTTTTTTAACAATGTCCTTAAGCACCTTTGTGAGCCTTGAACATGGTAGTTTCATTGCTGTCTGTTCAGGGTCAAAAAGTTCTCAGATTTCATCAAAAATATCTTAATTTGTCTTTGAAGATGAACAAAGTTCTTACAGGTTTGGAACAACATGAGGGTGAGCAAATAATGACAGAATTTTCATTTTTGGATGAATTATCCCTTCACTGAATCATTCATTCAATCAATTTGTTCAAATAGGTTAATTCATTTATAAACGAAGCAAGTGACTGTCTATGTGAATGGATCATTGACTCAAATAATTCAATCAAAAACAGGTTTATTCAGGAATGAAACACCATAGTGTTGCTCCGGGAAACAAAAAATATTTTTCTTCAGCATTGTTTGGAGATGTTTTCGCTAGGGAAACAGAAAGAACAGACAATATTATGTCTAAAATCTAACTCGGCCCATATTGCAGTCTTGTTTGTTGAACTGTTGTATAAAATGAATATCGCATTTGCAGTTGCACTCACACGCTAATATTAAAAAAAAAAAAAAAAAAAAAAAAAAGGCACTGTTGTTTGTACGCTTATTTATATTAGTATAAAAACAAAATCCCATACACAGGGAAAACCCATTATAGGCGCATTCTAATAGGTTTCATCACTCTGTGAATGCTTTTGGACTTTCAAGATGTGTTTTTGTTTCTTTTTTGCAGAGTTACATACTCAGTGTCAGCTCACATATCATTAAAACAACAGTTGCGATGTTATCGCAGATGATAAATATTGCACACCCCTACTAGGGGGACCACACTAGGGGATCGTTCACCCAAAAATGAAAATTCTGTCTTTAATTACTCACCCTCGTCTCGTTCCAAACCTGTAGGACCTTTGTTCATCTTTGGAAGAGAGTTATGTTATTTTTGATGAAATCCAAAAGCTCTCTGACCCTCCATAGACAGCAAGGGTCCTACTACATTCAAGATCTAGGAAAATACCAAGAATAGCGACAAAATAGTCCATGTTCAACCATAATTTTATGAAGCTATGAGAATACTTTTTGTGTGCAAAAACCTAAAATAACAACTTTATTCAACAATTCGTCATGTTTGGGTAAACTATCCCTTTAAGTGATTATGGTAGCAACTTGGTTTTACAAAGAGCTAATAATTTCTGGTTTTGAAAACTGCAAGGTACAGGGCTCAGGGTGTGGTTTTGAGTCGGGCCTGTCATTTCCGTAACAAAGTGGCCATCCTCGCCCACATTTTTTACCACCCATCCCATCCACACTGTTAATGAGTGCTGTGGGTTTGAATTTGATCATTGAACAGTTAGACCTCTTGCTGCAGTTTACCCTTAACTATTGCTAATATACTCTAGGCGCTGTTCACTCTCCAGTGACTTTGTGTGTGTGTGTGTGTGTGTGTGTGTGTGTGGTTTATCCCTATATGGCAGTTACCGTCCTCTTATTTCAGTACGTGGCTGAAGCAAGCGTGACTTGTTTGAGTTTGTGGTATTGTGGTGGAAGAGAAAATTGTTGAGCTGTGAGTCACCAAACACGACAAGAATGTAAATGCAGATCATTTGGCCTGCCTTCGCTCAATATGCCAAATGGAGAGTGTGATAACTTGATTAGTCATGCAAAACACCAGAGCCAAGTTCACTGGGAATCATTTCACACGCAAATTGTGTTCCTGTTTTGCATCATTTTTTTTTCCTCTCTATTTTTCCCCCTTTTTATTTTTTAAGGTCTTCCACAGACCATACTAGTTTGATGTTTCATTCTTTACAATGTAGACTATTGCGTTTCTCCTTTGCAGTTCCTTGTCATTTAATGTCTGCTGACTTTAACAAACCCAGTGTAGATAAAAGAGATGGATGAAAATACAGTCCTCTTAGAGGAGGTTAAAAACAGTTCACATGACTCAACAATTACAGAGTGCAGAGCATGGTTTCACTTAAACAGGGGTCCGGAGGAGCTCAACGGAGTGCATGGTATCATATGTGAACCTCAAGTGTGAGTGTATAGATTGCAGCCGTCAAGCTCGGGTCATGAGAAACAGCTTTTATCAGGTAGAGGAGTATGGGATAGAACTCATAAAAGGGTGATGTGTAGAGAATGGTTGAGTAACTGGTGTTTTTAACAGTATTATGGCTCTCAGCTAATGGAAATCAAGCATTAACATAGGTGAACGGGTAGAAAAGACAAGAGACATACAAAGTGTGTACCAGATATGAAACAGACTTCTTTTAAAAGCATTATAGCAAGTTTTCTTTGTGATTTACTGTGAGTCCCTTCACTGGTAATGCATTGACTGCAAAAGGTTTTGGATGAGAGTCTTTTGCCTCCCCCTGCTGTGAGCTTTGATTCTGCTGACCTAAAACAAAAGATCCAGTCATCACAAACTAAACTAGTTTATCAGCAAGCCTTTCTCACCCAGCATGTAATGAAATGCTGTGTAGTGTGAAATTAGCTGGGTGTTTAGATGTCCATAGCTAAGAATTTATATGATATTATATAAGGGAGAAACCGCCTTTATGCCTCAAAATGGTTTGAGCTTTTTCTACAGTTCACAAATAAGCTTATTCAGAGTTCTCAATTCCGAATCTCTAGAATTTTCAGTCATTTTCATCTGAAGCAAAACTTTTCAAGCTGGGGTCTGTGGAACATAATTGTTTAATGATTTAATTTGGCATAATATTAATATAAGTAATATAAAATGACATAAAAGCTAACTATATAATTTTGTATGCCATTTCAGTTATTGCCTTTCATGCAGCGTGTAAGGTAGCTGTAAAGTGCCTTGCCTTCATTTTTTTTGTTATCAGAATCAGAAAGAGCTTTATTGCCAAGTATGCTTGCGCATACAAGGAATTTGTTTTTGTGACATTAGCTTCCAGTGTACATAGACAACAACACAGACAATTAAAAAATAAAAAAATAAAAAATAAATAAATAAAATAAATAAATAAAGGTAATAGAGAATAGAAAATATACATATGTAAATATAAATATAAATAGAGACAAAAAATATTTATATAGAAAAATGGATTAAGAAATAAGTGGCATATACAGTTGTGCTATTGATGCTTGATGAAAGTTATTGCACATATTTTTATTGCACAACGGGGTGAACATTTAGCTGTTCATAAGTCGGATTGCCTGGGGGAAAAAACTGTTCTTGTGCCTGGTTGTCCTGGTGTTAGGGGCTCTGTAGCGTCGGCCAGATGGCAAAGGTTCAAAGAGTGAATGGCTTGGATGTGAGGGATCCAGGGTGATTTTCTGAGCTCTTTTCTTCACCCTGGATGTATACAGTATACCAATAATCCTCTCTGCAGTCCGAACTGTTCTCTTATACTGCTCATGTCTGCGGCGTGCGGCTCTGACGCGGCCAACGGAGGAAATCGCTGAAGTGCTGCGGGTCGTTGAAGCGTCCCAAAAGCAACTCTCCGTGCTGCATCGCAACCATTCGAATTTCAGTAGGCGGGGTTAATTTTAGCATATTCTAATGGACCGCATTATGAATTCATAACATTCAGAAAACAAAAAAGCTTATAGCTTATAAAGCTTATAGTCCAAATGAGTCGTTCATTGTAGTTTTTGAAAAGGGATTTTTTAAAAACAAAATATCTCCCTTTGGAGTAGACTTTGAGATTTGTAGATTTGTAGATCTTTTTTATGCACAAACATACACACCACACACTGACTAAAGTTCAAAAAGTGGAAAAATATAATGGAACCCCTTTAAATGCGTAGTTTGAGAAAACTAGAGCATTTTTTGACCTTGCATTTACATAAACCTATTGTAGGAGACTCTTTACTTTAAAATGGTATAATAGGTGCACTTTCACAGTAAATTTTTATTACACCCTATAAATGAAAATATAGCTGCCTATACACTATAGGAACGAGGTCCCTTGAAGAGGGAACATAGTTTGGGATTTGAGGATCTGTGTTATCATAGTTAGAAAGCCTCTGATTCAATAGACATTCCTTTATTATGTTTTGACTATAAACCATATTTTAAAATTGTTTCAGTATGTTTCAGATGTCACAGTTGTGTTATGCTGTTTGATTTTGTTACAGTAAGTGCAGTATTTTTCACATGGTTCTTATTATTCCAACCACTGAAAAACTCAACTATGATACACACTATTAGTGTCTCAATGTTTTTTTATTTTATTCCAAACACTGTCAAAGTTGCTGTTTAACCACATTCTAACAAGCACAAACCATACTGAGATGCTTCGACTGGTTCTGTGGCTTGGTTTGTTTTGGTTGGATCAGAATTTCTTGCTTCCACTCACTTCCAGGATCATGAAACGGTGCTGTTTTTTTTTCCTTCTTTTGCAGAGTAAGTTAATATCTCATTTAAATCTAAGTAACCAACCCTTTTCTCTTCTTCTGAAGAATCCGAGTTAGGGAGAGACTGGCCCGTGACGAGCCATTTCACAGGGGTCAAACAACAGAGGGACCTGCATACAACCAATTTCCCCAATCATATCCTCGATACCACCACAATCGGAATCTCCCCGATGCTCCAGCCAAACAGCGGCTGACACACCCTGGACAAGAGGAACGGCATGACCTGGGATGCCAGAGCTACTTCTCTATGGGCAACGAATCCGGTTCCAGGCATAAGCAAGAGATTCAGGAAGTGCTTGAAATGGAGGGAAAACAGGATGTGAGGGCGGAGGGGCTCCTGCGGAGCAGGAAAGCAGTTTTACCTTCTGAAATTCGTCGTAAAGAGCGTAGCACCGAAGACCCATGCCGTGGAAGTACTAACAACGTAGAGGTAAACCCAAGCATCAGTCGGCACAGGAGAGAGGATGTTGTAGATGACCCCAGAGGGCGACGTGGAGGTCATTCAAAGCGTGAAGTTTACACAGAGCATGTGTCCCGACTTCAGGCCGCAGAGTCAATGCAAGCCAGGGCTCGAGAGGCCCATAGAAGGGCTGACACTAGCAGCTACGCCCCAGCCCAGACCTCCAGTGGGAGATATATGCCAAATTCATCCAAACCTCTAGATACTGTCCAACAGAATGCCATCAGCAGAGAGGAGAAAGTGCCCAATGGTGATCACCTATCCCATGATGCCAGGGTTTCAGTTGCCAAACTCCGCCACACCTACCTGGAAAGTGTTGCGAGTCCACGGAAAGCCGAACTGTAGGTGGTGGTACATTATCATTATGTGTCGACTAACATTATCTAACATTGACGATTGACATGCAGTTAATCAAAATCTCATCTAATGTAACTGCTTGGAGAATGACACTGACTTACAGAGGAATCACTCATTGAAAGTTGACCAGCAGATTTCAATGCTCTGTTTCTTCAGCCATCATGCTGCTCGGCTTGTCTATGCACACTTTGTCAGTAATAATTAACCATTTCTGTCTGTCTTTTGTCTTACCTTGGCTTTGCAGCTTTATATTTCTAGAGACGATTATGAATGTGTTTTATGCTAGCTGTGCTGACTTAACCACTTTGTTTGTAGGGTTTTTATTAGTTAGCCTAACCCACTGTGAGGATGCTCAGACGAAATATTCATCCAGCATTAGCTTTTTGCTTATTCTCTCATACCTGTGCGTCTGCCATTTTTCAATGCTGCCTCGTTCAGTCATGCTTTGTGACGTAATAGGGCAGAAGAGGTGCTTCCAGATACACATGCGCCCTGGAGAAGTGAGAGAGTCAAAGATCGCTCATCTCGTCGTCCTTTGCGGTATATATGTCCCACTGAGAGTAGAAAAACATCTGAGAGATTTAGAACGCAGCCGATCACATCAACTGAACGTGAACAGTCAGACCGGTAGGACTTTTGAGTAATTTCATGCACGGTATTGCAAAGTCATCCTGGAGTGCAAATTTAAAATCACGCTTGATGTACACTCAGTGATAACCCAGAAAACTAAACCCAGACTGGTTCGAAGTTTATTTTTTAATTTACCTTTTTTAACGGCACTGTATTTATGTACTGATTATTTATAAAAGTAATGCTATATTTTACTCCTTTAACACACTGTGTAATATTTGTGTAGTGGAATCTAATCCAAAGGTTTGGTCAGTGGTTTTATGAAAGGCTCTTTGTTATCGTTTTCTATTCTATTTCTGTGGCATGTGGCGAAATCTATAAAACTCTGTGGATTAAGCAGTCCTGATTGTGTTTTCTCCACTTTCCCACTAGTCGCTTTGTGTATTTTCCTGTTTCTCCTCGCTGCTGCATTTGTGTGCTTACTCTATTGCTTTTTTTTTTTTTTTTTACAAGTCAGCTGGTTGACCTAATCATTCTAAAATCCTAAACGATTTGATGTTTAGTTGTAACTATTTTATAAGATTTCAACTTTTGTTCTCTTTAGGTCTCGTCTAAGTCCTGAGCCACTGAGCCCTGAATGTAAGTCTTTGTTTGCATTCACTACACAATCTGTATTATCACTTACAGTTTAATATACCATATCTTCTGTTATGTCATTTTAAAATAGAAAGTTGCTCTTGACACCTTTAGTTACTGTTATGCTGTCAGACCTATGTGTAAAAGCTTTGTAATGAGACAGGATGATGCAATAACTTTACAAAATGTTTGCACTGGTTTCATATGTGACCCTGGACAACAAAACCAGTTGTAAGTAGCACGGATATGTTTGTAGCAATAGCCAACAATACATGTTATGGACCAAAACTATTTTTCGTTTTTTCTTTTATGCCAAAAATCATTAGGATATTAAGTGAAGATAATTTCCCATGAAGATGTTTTGTAAATTAACTAAGAACTTTTTCTCAATATTTAATTTTTTTTTTCTCAGCCTAATGCATCTTTGCAGAATAAAATGTGCTGAATTGTGACTTTTCAACAGTTGTACGTTATCTGCTGTTTTAAAGATGTAAAAAAAAAAATTTACTTTGAGATAAAACTTTGGTTAATCTATGATAATGACACTTAATGACACATGAATAGTTATGTTTTGGTTACCCAAACTTTTAATGGAAGGATAGAAATCTCTCTAGTTTCATTAATAGTGACTTCATTTGTATTTGTATATTGTATATATTCATTTGTATATTTTAAGATTAACCAAAATCCAATGGGTTTGAAGTAACAT
Organism: Cirrhinus molitorella; assembly: GCA_033026305.1. Lineage (NCBI taxonomy): Eukaryota > Metazoa > Chordata > Actinopteri > Cypriniformes > Cyprinidae > Cirrhinus > Cirrhinus molitorella. Next base: position 17,382,606 of record CM065136.1, on the reverse strand, counting down.
AAGGGTAAGTAAATAGTCACAGATTTTCGTTTTTGGGTGAATTGTCACTTTTAAGTGTTGCATGAATCATGCCACACCTTATATTAGAGCAGATTTTAAAATAATACATTGGATTTGGTAAATTCACAGCATTTCTTTTCCACTGCTGTGTGAAATCAGAGTAGAGAAGCAGAAATTTGCTTGTGTAATCTTTCTACCATATGTTTAGCATTGTGTTTGTCATCTGAAAGTCATGGGATTTCATGAGAGAGTTCTCATGAAAAAGCTTCTGACTCATTATTTTTCTTCTCCTCTTCCTGTGTTTTTTTTTCCAGTGGATGAAGAGAAACTGGATGACAGAGCAAAGCTGAGTGTAGCCGCCAAGCGCTCTCTCTTCAGGGTATGTGGTGCTTGAGTGTGTCTGTGCTTCTGTTCCAAACCCTGAAAGTGAGCAGCTTCTTTTTCTATTGTCTATAAAGAGAGCATCCTAACCAAACCAAAATCTTTTAAGAGGCCTATTTGAAATACTGTTTGTTGGCTACAACCCTGCCACACCAATATTGTTTTATGAACCGCACATAAGAATCAGAGTTGATTCCAATGAAGTCTGATGTTAGCAAATTGCTAAGCTAATTAATTGATGCTCTAATAACATAACAAATGCATAATACACCAGTACTGGATGAATTGCATTGCATTGCATTTTAGATTAGATATTCAATATTTTTCATTCAATTGTTTTTTTGTTTTGTTTTTTTTTTTTTTTTTTTTCTCCATGAAGGATGCATTCAGTTCTCTCTTCGGTTTAGTCCAAAACAAGATATCTTTTGCTGCCTGTGGATAGAAACATGCCATTGGTGTCTAACAATGTTGCTTACGTTTTCAGTTGTGTTGTTTTTGGAACAGAACCTGTCTGTCTGTGGTTGTACATGCTTATTAATTATGCATTCCAAGAATTGTGTATAGAGGACACACCTCAGTCCATTACCCCTCAACTCTCACATCATACACACATGCACATTCCTCGAATATGACATCTGAAAATTCAGATGCTAAGAAATAAGAAATTGTGTTGTGACCAACAACACAGTTTAGTGAGTCTAATAGAAACTCGAGCATAAGGGAAAACATCTGATATCTTGAACAAGCTAGTAAAGTTCCTCAAAGTAAAATACAGTATTTTAATGTTTAGATTTTTTTTTTTGTGTGTGTGTAATACTTTCATACAAAGTCTTTCTGTTTCTTAGGAGCTCGAGAAGACTTCAGATGGTTCAGTTTTAAAGACATGGAGCCGAAACCCTGCTGTTGAACGGAAGCTGAGGAGAGGTCAGGATCGCTCCCGCACTCAGCCGGTTACCTCAGAGGAAGTGGTCATTGCTGCCACGTAAGTTGTGTATTATGTGACGTCTATAATAATTCATATTGAGGGCACAAAAACCTAGCTTCTACATTTACATCGACAGGAATATTTAAAAGATTTGGCAAGATATAAACTACCGTTCATTGGTGGGTCTGTAAAATTAATGTTTTTGAAAGATTATGTTAAGGTCTCTTATGTTCATTATTATTTTTTTTTTTTATCAAAAATACAGTAAAACACCAATGTTTTTACATTATTACAATTTAAAATAACCGGTTTCTATTTCTAATATATTTCATTACTCCAGTCTTCAGTGTCATGTGATTCTTTAGAAATCATCCTAATATGCTGATTTCCTGCTCAAGAGTCATAATGTTGAAAGCAGTTGCTGCTTAATAGTTTTGGAATCTTTTGTAACAATATAAAGGCTTTACTGTCACTTTTGGTTGATTTAATATGTCCTTACTGAATAAAAGTATTTCTTTAAAAAAACTGTGGTAAAAGCATTATACAACATGTATCAGTCAACAAATTAATATGGCTTCAGAACAAGTTGTGTAGTATGTACACTACCAGTCAAAACTTTTGGAACAGTAAGATTTTCCAAGTCTCTTCTGCTCACCAAGCCTGCATTTATTTGGTCCAAGGTACAGCAAAAACATTACAATTTTGAAATATTTTTACTATTTAAAATAACTGCTTTCTATTTTAATATATTTTAAAATGTAGTTTATTCCTGTGATTTTAAGCTGATTTTTTTTTTTGTATCTTTACACCAGTCACATGATCCTTCAGAAATTATTCTGATATTCTGATTACCAGCTAAAAAAAAAACATTAATTACTATTATTATTATTATTATTATTATTATTATTATGTTGAAAAAGCGGAGTAGAATTTCAGGTTTCTTTGATGAATAGAAAGTTCAGAAAAACTGCATTTATCTAAAAAAAAAAAAAAAAAAAAAAGAACTCTTTTGTAACAATATAAATGTCTTTATCATCACTTTTGATCAATTTAAAGCATTCTTGCTATATAAAAATATTATATATATATATATATATATATATATAATAATTTCAGATAAATGCTGATCTTTGGAATGATTTAGAATGATTTCTGAAGAATCATGTGATCAAGACTGGAGTAATGATGCTAAAAATTTAGCTTTAATCACAGGAATAAATTACATTTTAAAATATGTTCAAATAGAAAGCAGTTATTTAAAAAAGAAAATGCTGTACTTCAGACCAAATAAATGCAGGCTTGGTGAGCAGAAGAAAAACAAAACAAAAACATTGCAAATCTTTTGACATTTTGACTGGTAGTGTGCATTCTTCTCAGTGCTATTTTTCCTTTAAATCCTATTCCTTCCTTTTCTTTTGTGTGGTGTATGTATCTCTGATCTGTTTTCTTCAGTGTCCTTCAGTTTTTTTTCCTGTGTCTCTGTTTCTTTCCTCCTGCTCTGTGGTTTAAAGTGTCCCTGGCCATTTGTCACAGTCCGTGACTGTACAAACCTCTGTAACGCGTGTTCCTAGTCCCACTCTAGTCAGCAGCTCTGTGACCAAACACAGGTACCCAGGACACACATATAAATACTCACATAAAAAGTGTGTGTGTAATACAGGCATGGTCAGGCACTTTTATCGATACTAACGTTTGTCACTGAGAGTTTGCATGTTCACAGATGTCCTTCTACAAAAATGTCTCTATTTCGATTCATTACATTACGTTTTAAAATAAAGGTTTCCTATTTATTGTTTTAAAATCCAGTCTTCAGTGTCACATGATTCTTCAGAAATCATTTTAACATGCACATTTTGTTTTCAGGCAACCTTTATTATCAATGTTGAAAACAGTTGTGCTGACTAATTTTTTATTTAATATTGATTGCTTTTGTGAATTATTATTATTATTATTGTTGTTGTTATTATTATTATTATTATTATTATTATTATTATTATTTTTATTATTTTTATTTATTTATTTATTTATTTATTTTTTTTTTTTAATTAAAAACATCTTACTGTTTCCATACTTGTGAATGATAGTGTAAGTTTAAAAATAATTTTAATGTATGTACACTAAAAAAAGAAAAGTTTTCAAATTTCAATTAAATATGAAATATTGAAGTAGAAAAAAAAGTTTTTCCTGTAAAGCATACACTAATAGTCTGTTTTATTTACAACTTTGAGAAATCAAATTAAGAACCAGCACCCTCTTGTGGTATTTTAAGCCCAATACAGATAATTAGTTTAAGAATTTAAAAAGCACACCCACAATTTTATGACTACAAATAAACTTATCCTGACCATCAGTGACTTGTATTAAGCTATAATATGTTAATATATGCTATTCATGTTTTGTAAGGTCACAAAATGGTAACACTTTATAAAAAATAGATCTGAATTACTTGTGAAAGTATGACACATTGGTGGGAGGGATTTGAGTCATTTCACATGTGTTTTTGATTCATCAGCAACATAGTGAGCATATAAACTGCATGACATGTTTATCTGCACATGCTACAATAATCTTTATATGAAGGTATGAAAATGTTTAACAGACATTTATTCATTTGTGTGGATAAATGGACTGCTGGATGAACAACACATCCAGAATATTGCCAAAATGTGTTTACATTCACACTGCTTTATTCATACTGCAACTTGAATCACGATTGCTTGTGTATTCTATGCATGCACGTGTGTTTAATCCAAATTTAATAGTAGTTATTTTCACAAAATGTTGGCATTCTTTAGTATTATCATAATTATATATGATAAATACAGTCATGCAGCCCAACCTTACAGGTGCCATAATGGAATTAATATGAAATACATTGAGTGTTTCTGGTGTTTGTGTTCTACAGCTTGCAGGCATCATCTCAGCAGAGTTCCATGGTGAGGGAGCAGGCCAGAGAGATTCGGCTGGCTCAGGAGGCAGCGGAGACGGATCGAGCTCACCACGTATCTCCAGGGGAGGATGCCCAAGAGGAGCCAGACCTTTCCACACTAAGTCTGGCAGAGAAGATGGCACTCTTCAACCGCCTGGCACAGCCGTCCAGCCATGGCTCTCGGGCCAGGGGAGACACTCGGTCACGTAGGAGCAATGCCCGCTACCAGACTCAACCAATCACACTTGGAGAGGTTGAACAGGTATAAACCATTTTCACTTCATGAAACAGTTTGACCATGCTTATACATGCCACAGTTGAGAACTGTATCAGTTTACTACATTACTCATCTTGTAATTTAAATCATGAATCATGACTGCTCATTAAATTAAGCACAGTTGGGTGTGATCTTTGGGTGTGCAAATGCTTTCGGCCATATACTGTAGCATAAGTCAGTTAAAAACCGGAGGAGAAGAGAAAAGGGTAAAACAATCGAGCTATAAGCAAGTCAGAAATCGGGGGTTAAGAAGTCAGAGGCTGATCCTGAAACCGCACACTCTCTGAGTAGGTACTTTTTTTAAAAAACTTACTTTGCAGCTATTAAAAAGTATGTTCTGTGTAGCAGTAATGTGTGTAGATTTAATGAAATAAGATGCACTATATGTGACCCTGGACCACAAAACCAGTCTTAAGTAGCACAGGTATATTTGTAGCAATAGCCAAAAATACAATGTAAAACAATGGGTCAAAATTATAGATTTTTCTTTTATGCCAAAAATTATTAGGATATTAGGTAAATACTTTATGTTCCATGAAGATATTTTGTAAATTTCTTATCATAAATGTATCAAAACTAGTGGTGTCAATCGATTGAAAATAAATTAATTAATCGCACATTTTTCCTGAAATTAATCATGTTTTTAATTATATTTTTATATTGCAATAATTTCACATTCGTGCTTCATATTCATGTAGATACAACATAAATAACATATATTTTTAATATTTGTTTAATGCCTTTTTTATGACTGAAGGCAAGTATCATTCCTAGCTATAACTTTAACATTTATTAGACTTAAAAGAAAAAAACTTTAAGTGAACTTGAAACAATCTTCACATAAACCCATTATAATAAATGTGATATAGGCTAACTACCTGTGCCCTTCAGCAAGAAAATATAGAATAAAGAAATATAGAATAAAGCTATCAAACACTAAATTATATAAAATTCTAAATTATATAAAGATAAAGTTACAGTAACTACAGAAGTTATTAGTTTCCTCTTTTTAATTTAGTTCTTTAACAGACGTCACAGCAGCTGGTTATTAGGATTAATTAATAAATATATATATATATATATATTAGTGGAAAGCTTATTTAATGCGCTTTCAGATTACGTAATATCTCAATTTCTAAAAATTGTCCCTTATGACTGGTAATCCATCAGTTGTATCACTTCTCTGTCATTCATATTCTGTTTTTCCACCTACTTTAGATTAAATTTAACTTTATAAAAAGTGAAAATGAGACTTGAGGGATTAAAGTACGTTTAAGAATATTGTGATTTTATATTTTTGCTCATATCGCCCACTCTTACTTTATACCCTGATTTACATTTGTTGGGCATATGTTGAAGTATTACACCCAAAGACATGTATTCAATCTTGCTCTTACACAAACACAATTGAGCATTTAAAGAGGTCTGTTTCTGACGCAGGATGATTCTGATTCTGAGATGTTTGACGAGGATTCGGAGTTCTCAGAGCGTCTGAGTGATCTGGAACATGTGAGGATACCTGAGTCCTCTAGAACCGTATGATATTTTATAGAAACCAAGGTTTTACTCTGCCTGCAGTAAAACCAGTGTCCCATGTTTTAGAAGCAGTTGTCCTAATGCTTCAGCATAAATGTCCCTAAATGCCAGTAGGCTAAATTCAGGCATTTCCTTTAAGCATCTTGCTTAGATGATAGTACAGCCACATAAAGAAGGCATGGAGTTAAATGCTTCTGTATGTGAATGTAGTTCTGGTAGGTCAAGTACAGGCTTTGCAGTCTTTATGTGCTTTTGAAATGGAGCTGAGAAATGTTAAAGGATTTGTTCACTTTCCTGATAATTTACTCACCCCCTTGTCATCCAAGATGTTTGTGTCTTTCTTTCGTCAGTTGAATAGAAATGGAAAGGTTCTTGAGGAAAACATTCCAGGTTTTTTCTCCATATAGTGAGCATCAGTGGGGCCCAACAGATTGAAGGTCCAAACTGCAGTGTTACATTTCAATCACAAAAGCTCGCCTTGCACTAGCTTGACCGCATTATGTAGTCACATTGAAGGTCACGTGTGAAGTAGGTAGAAGTACCTACCCAGTGTTTACAAAGCGAATGTGCAAAGAAAGTCAAATACCCTTAAAAAAGGTAAAACAACGATGCTCGACGATTTTGAAGTTGGAGGAGAAAATGAACCGGAGCACACAGACAAAGAACTAACCACTTGTGACTTTTCCAACGTAATCATGCAGTGCATGAAGATGTGCATGCTGTCGCAGAGCCAGTGCAAGATGAGAATTTGTGGTTAAAGTATATACTTTTTCTTTTTAAACGGCCAATCATTTCGCTAGAGAAATTCCTTATTCCTCGGCTGAGAGAGTGTAGAGCCCTTTGAAAGTTGCGTTAAAACTGCAATTTGGACCTTCAACCTATTGATCTCTATTGAAGCCCACTATATGGAGAAAAATCCTGAAATGTTTTCCTCAAAAACCTTCATTTCTTTCCAACTGAAGACAAAAAAGATAAACATCTTGGATGACATGGGGGTGAGTAAATTATCAGGAGATTTTTATTTTGGAAGTGAACTAATCCTTTAACAGAAACTGTGTTGACTGCTTATTGTGTTTTATGTATAAACATTATTAGTCCTGGGTTACTATGCAAAGAAATTTGCTGTAGTGTTTTGCATTCTGTGATTAGAGAACGATGAAGCATGGAAGAATTGTAAAAATACAGACAGGAATGTCTTGAGTCAATAAGGAACTATTTCTAATTACTTTGGGTTTTAGTAAACTATTAATATAGTCAGTTTTAATCACTTTTTGTATTACTATGGACTTTCTCACATCTGCCTCGTTTGGAGCATTTGTTTTGGAACCTGTTGTGTTTTCTCACTTAGGCATATATGAAAACAGTAAACGTACTGTTACTAAAATAATCGTTCTGACATTACCTGAGCGAGTTTCGGCCCGATTGAAAACTATGGGGTGGTTGCTTGTGGTGAGAAAGCAATTTGACCTAACAAACCAAACTGTCATAATGCGAAATATTACTTAAAGGGATAGTTCTCCCTAAAATTATTACTCATTATCCCCTTTCACACATACAGTCTTTACTGTTACATTACCGATAAGAGATCATGTGTGAATGGGACCTTTTCAAAAATACCGGTAAATTCGTTCCCGCAATTTACCAGTAAGGGTAGATGTAACATTACCAGTAAATTGCCAGAATCCTGCAGTGTGTGAACGTAGAATGAAGATTACAGGTATGAGCATGTGGAACGCACTGATGAATAAAGTCTGCTTTGGTCCAAATTAGCCAATCATGGCATTCTTATGGAGATTACATTATTACTCTAGCCTGTTTACAAAGCTCCACAGCTTTTTTAAATAAATTTTTCTATGTAAATATGCACTTGATGGATATCTTTGACCATTGCGTCTCGTCTCGCAGCAGTTTCAAGTGTTGCGCTCGAGACCCAGCCTTCCTTCTCATTCATCAGTGCTGCGGCTATGCATTTGGATGCCATTATTGCTTCTTGTGTTTATAAGAGTAATAAAGCGTTCTTTTTGATTATCTCATTATCCCGGTCACTCATACTTTTCAAATTAGACACATGCTGAAACTAAAGCATTTCTGCTCACATCGTAGAATTTACCGGCATTTTGTTGCTGTTGTGTGAATGGTCTCTTACTGTTAAAATGCCAGAACGCTGTTGCCTGTGCGAGCAGCATATTTCTGTATTTACCGGTAAAGTCATACTGGTAATTTTCCGGCAGTTTACTGGGATTGCTGTGTGAAAGGGGCTATTAATTACTCAGCCTCATGTCATTCCAAACCTGTAAGACCTTTGTTCTTCTTTAGAACACAAATTAAGATATTTGTTATGAAATCAGAGAACTTTTTGACCCTGCATAGATGGCAATATAATTACCACGTTCAAGGGTTAGAAAGGTAGTAAAGACATCGATAAAATATAGTCCATGTTATGGTACTCTTGTAAACGCACGTCAACTGAAACAGAAGAAATTGCTGAATAAAGTTATTTTTGTTTCTCTGAGCTTTATAAAATTATGGTTGAACCACTGATGTCACTACTACTTTTCAGGTCTTTGAACTAGTCAGTTGCATTGCTGTCTATGCTGGGTCAGAAAGCTCTCAGATTGCATCAAAAAAATCTTAATTTGTGTTCCGAAGATGAATGAAGGTCTTACGGGTTTGAAGTAATTAATTACAGAATTTTCATTTTTGGGTGAACTAGCTCTTTGCGCTTTGTTGTTTTTATCTGCAATAAGGCACTACTATACTGCTTTTAAGTAACATTTCCCACATATTGCCCACCCCTATTCATTATTGTTCTTTTTTTATATGTATTATTATATGATTATTTGCCAGTAATTGTCACACTCCATGCATTGTGATCAAGCATTTTTCTAGGGAAAGTTGGTTTTGGTTCAGTGGTTGTTTTTGATGATGTTCTGTGTTTTTTTGCTTCTGACTCCCTGATGAATGAGTGGGAGGTTTTGAGTGCTTTTAGGAGAAATGTGTCAGTACTGAATGCTCACTTTATTTGGAAATCAATGATCTTATTCTGAATGTACACAGCAGCTCTGCCTACAGTCCTGCTGACACAGTAGTGTCAAATTTAATTGATTGCGTCTGTGACTCAGTGTCTCTGTTTCTGAGGGCATGATGGGAACAGTCAGGTTCAGTATATAAAGGGCATGGCTTTGTGAATGGTTTTGTTATTGGCCGATTTGATGCTTGCCTTTCAGCTACAGGAAACGCACTAAGTCAGCCTCTGATTAGTCAGCATGATTGACGGGTGTCTGCTGATGAACTGTTTCCTGCCCATGCTGACTCACTTTTTGTTCTCATCTCATCCCTCTTTTTTTCTTTCCTTTTCATGCTGTTCACTCTCAAATCTTCCATCCTTTCCTTTCTACTTCTTCCATCCTTCTCTTTTTTATTCTCCTCTTGTAGCTGCAGCCTGCAGGTGGAGCTCATTTTGCCTCCACCTCTACCTCTGCCCTGAGATCCTCAACCGTTTCCACTGAACATGCTGGTGACATCCACCTGACCATGCCCAATGTATCTGGCCCTGCCTACTATGAGCAGACCCTCTCCCCACCTCACCGCCTTCAACCTGCCCAAGAGTTCCAGACACATCAGAGTCCAGATGTGTCCCCGGCGGCCCAAGGAGAAAAGCTGGTGTTGAGCATGGGGAAAAGGAAGCTCCCTTCTCCAGAGAGCATGAAACAGACACCACTCGCTCAACCGACCAGAGACTGGGAGGAGTATAAAGCACACACTGAGGCTCTGGTGACCCCTCAAGACCTTTCAGAAACAGATGGAGAGCACAAGTCAAAAGCAGCCATGTCAGGTAGAGAAATATGGGTGATTGTGTCAATTTTATTTTATTTCATTAATTTATAATTAGTTTTTAATTGAATCTCTCAACATTTTATAACAATAGCCAGGTGATAAAGATAAGAAAGAAGAAACTAAATTACAATGTCACTTGCCCTCTCTGCTATGCAACGTCATTTGCAATCCTCACAATGGAGAGAAGACGCTGTGGTGGTTAAACGATTAAAATTCATTTAGTACCATAACATACAGGGTTCTGCAAGTCATCTGTAGGAGAAAAAGATAAGACCCACAAATCCTTGGCCACAGAACAGCAGAATATAAACGCAATGTTAAGCATTTTCCTCCTTTAGAAAGCCATAAACACTTAATATGGCTTAATGTATTAAGATGCATTAAGTGCAATTTAAAATATCAAATTCAATTATATATATTATTAATGTACTACAAGGCAAGCATATGACAATGAATATAAGACGCAAACTTTCACTTTTCCACCCATACAGCAAAGCGCTTAATGCGTCATTAGTATGAACACGCATTAAGAAATTCATTAAGTGATATTAAAAGGGCCTGCTTCGTACAGGCAAGCAGATGAGCCTTGCAGAGGCACTTTTTTTTTTCTCCCATAGAAAATCGTTAAAATAAAACACGGAATGTAGTTTAATGGACAAAGACAATAATATAAAAGGGCTGTGGACAGTTTATTCTATATGGGAAAACTTGCATGTTGCGTTTATTCTGGGCTCACCTGCTTGTCTGTGCATATTAGTTATGTTTTAATAATCAAGAGGTCTTAGTCAATCTTAGTCCATTATGCCACATTTTGTGCTATGGGAGGGAAATAATATACATATACATAACATTCATAAACTGTATGCTATACTGAATTTGATATTTTAATAGCACTTTTTGTCTACGGGAGGAAAACCCTTAGCGAGAGACTTGCGCATTGTGCTCATATTCTGCTGTTCTGTGGCCACGGATTGCGGGTCTTGATTTTTTTATTTTTTTTTCTCCTACAGATGACTTGCAGAACCCTGTGTGTTATGGTACTAAATTAGTTTTAATCGTTTAACCACCACACTGCCTTGTCTCCAATGTGTGGATTGCAAGTGGAGAGTGCAAGTGCAAATTTACTGATACAGCTGAGGTCAAAAGTTTACATACACCTTGCAGAATCTGCCAAATGTTAATTATTTTACCAAAATAAGAGGGATCATACAAAATACATTTTATTTTCTATTTAATCCTGACCTGAATGAGATATTTCACATACTCACACACTCTTGATTCTTAATACCGTTTTGTTATCTGAATGATCCACAGCTGTTTTTTGTTTAGTGATAGTTCATGAGTCCCTTGTTTGTCCTGAACAGTTAAACAACTGAGGGACTCAATATGCAACTCTTATAGAAGGATTAAATGCGCACTGATGCTCCAGAAGGAAAAGAGCCAGGGGTGTAAACTTTTGAACAGAATGAAGATTTTTTTTTTTTTTTTTTATTTGCCTAAATGTCATATTTTTATAACACTAAACAAAAGAAAAAAACAGCTGTGGATCATTCAGGTAACAACACAGTATTCACACATGAATCAAGCAGATATAAAAATTTGAACAGGCTTTTGAACTATTTTTTTTCTCTTGTGGATTATATGCAAACGTCTATTATGAGAAATATATTATTTAGGTCAGTACTAGATAAAAAATAACATGCATTTTGTATGACCCCTCCTATTTTGGTAAAATAATTAACATTTTGCAGATTCTCCAAGGTGTATGTAAACTTTTGACCTCAACTGTATATAGTTACTCAGTTACACAGTGCATTTACAGGTTGGTGACGCATCATCCAATATATTTTATTATTAGGGAAAATAGGTGGACGCAGTTGCTTATTTAGTTTTAATTAAATTTGGCCTCACTGTTTGGGTAAGATGAGCTTCTGGGATAGAAGAAAGCCCCCTGGGATAGAGGTCAGGTCAAAGCGGTCATTGGATATTTGCTAAATATGCTATATATGCTAATATATCTGATATCATTATAAATAATTTATACTGCCAAGCTTCCAAACAATTTTAAAGTCTGTAAGATGTTTTTTTCTCAAGAAATTAATGCTTTTATTAAGCAAGAATACATTAATGTTACCAAAATGTGACCTTTATTTTCTATTTATATTTAGAAAATTGTTAAGTGATAACAGTTGATAATAAGAGATGTTTCCTGAGCACCAAAACAACATTTTAAAATGATTTCTGAAGAATCATGTGGAGACTGGAGTAACGGCTGGAATAAGCAATATAATAAATTATATCATATATTTCAATTATTAATAATATGTACATTATGTATTATGTATTATTAAAGATGATGTGCGTTTTACTCTACAATTTACACAGTCATGTACTGTCTGTTGGTTTGTTATGATGGTTTCCTGCAGTGTCTGCTGTACATGTGTTTTGTGCTGATATCAGTGACTTTACAAAAAGATAGTTGTGGATAGGATATGATGTGCGTCTGTTCTGTAGAGTCTTCCTGTTTTGTGTCTGTCATTCAGGCTGGTGGTTTTAAACTTCTCCCCATTTAAAAAGACAGAAAGATGTCTGTGTAAGCCACATGGCCACATTGTTTGCAACAAAGCTTTCTTTTATGCTTAGAAACTGAAACTCATTTCCTGTGTAGCACTTCTTACATATTCATCACAGTTGTGCCATGTGTGTATTCACATGCTCAAGCGAACATTCACTCTTGACAGCACTAAACGTGTGTGAGAGAGTTTGACTAGGATTGTATGTGTCTGTGGTGGCTCCGCCTGTCACTGAGCTGTTATTGATTGTATCACTGGGGCTGCTCTAACCCTTTCCTGTGTCTGTGTTTAACAGATCTTCCTGTGCACACGGCCGCAGTACGTGCAGTGGCAGCTGTATCACAGGGCTCATCTTCTTTACGGAGCGGCTCTCTCGCACAGCATACACACGCTCAAACGCACACAGAGTCTGCCGGACACTTCTCGGAGGACACCTGGAGAGAAGAAGAGCAGGAGACTGACTTTAAAACAGAGGAGGGCGACAAGCTATCAGACATCATGTCTGCCAGACAGATTTCCATCAAAGAGAGGTGAGTGTATGAAAGTATGAGATATCCTAAATGAAATATCTGAAGAGTTTGGGATGTGGTGATATGAAAGCAAGTCATCAGAATGTGATATGTTTATGTTTTCCTTTGCATAGGAAAGATTGTAAATCGATAAAACAAGGCTGCCTTTAGATTATTCCACTTTGACTATTTGGGGATAGTAGGTTGCACTGTGTGTCTTTTGACTACATGCCATTTGAATAAGTTGCATTGCTCTTTGCATTTTAAATTGAGAGCTTGGAGAAGATTCTATTAGAAATGGAAGCATTAGATGCTTTAAAGTCCTTATACAGCATTTTTGACTATCAACTAGGTCATTGTTGATAGTAATGATGCTGCGGTAACGTCTTCTGACTGCATCTTTGTGTTGTGGTCTGACAGCTCGCACACAAATGAAGCAGGGCAGATATTAGAAAATAAACTTGTTGAATGGAGCATATTTCAGTTCAGTGTAACTCTATATTGTGTATAACTCTATGTATCTTTATTTGTATTGATTGGTTTATGTTTAGTTTTGTCAGAGCTGTACTGCTATGTCCGGTTTGTGATCAAAGTATTGCGTAACTGATGAGGATCTGTCTGCTGCCATAGGAAGCAAGCTGACGCAAGCTGGTCAAATTGATTAATGACAATGCAACCACTCATCTGCATATGCATCACTCTGGATCACAAAACTAGTCATAAGTAGCACAGATATATTTTTAGCAGTAGCCAAAAATACATAGTATGGGTCAAAATGATCGATTTTTCATTTATGCCAAAATCATTAGGATATTAAGTATGTTCCATGAAGATATTTTATATATAAATTTCCTACTGTAAATATACCTTCAGATTCCAGATATTCAAATAGTTGTATCTCTGCTAATATTATCCTATCCTAACAAACCATACATTATTGGAAAGTGTCTTCATTCAGCTTTCAGATAATGTGTAAATCTCAATTTCAAAGAATGTACCCCTTTTTTTTGGGTCCAGGGTCACATATGCAATATGTATGTACATATGTAGGCACACTTGAAAAGAGTTAAATGCATGTGAATGAGCATGAAAAATGGCTATTAGTTTTTGTTGTTGTTTAACTTCCACAGAGATGAATCTCTTCCACAGAGATGAATTTGCAATATAAAATTCTGTTTGTCATGCATGTTTAGTTACACAATTCCAGTCAAAAGTTTCAACACATCTAATTGTCCTTTTAAAGGCATAGTTCACCCAGAAATGAAAATTCTGTCATTAATTACTCACCCTCATGTTGTTCCAAACCTGTAAGACCTTTGCTCATCTTCGGAACACAAATTAAGATTTTTTTAATGAAATCCGCAAACTGTTTGACTCTGCATAGACAGCAGTGCAATTACCACATTCAAGGCCCAGAAAGGTAGTAAGGACATCATTAAAATAGTCCATGTGATATCAGTTGTTCTTAATTTTATGAAGCTATGAGATTATTTTTTTGTGCACAAAGATTTTTTATCATTAACTCAGTCATTTAAGAATTCATGTCTCATGATTCTGTCTCTTGCAGGCTGGCACAGTTGAAGAAGAGTGGAGAGGAAGACTGGAGGAACAGGATAAATAAAAAACAGGATGTGGTGAAGGTTGCTGTGTCTGAAAGACACGCCCAGCTATGGGAAGTGGAGCAGAGCTTCAAGAAGAAGGTAACCTCTGAACCTTGAACTGTCTCACCTGACCATAAAGGTCAAAGATCCTGATGCATTGACTTATTTCGTATACAGTGTGTATTTAACAGCTGCTGTGTTAGATATCTTGTAACATCTTGTATTATCAGCTCCGGTTGTTGCAGAGCAAATATCATGCAACTGGTTGATTTTGTAATTAATAGTTTAGTTGTATGTTTTGCTTAGTTCAGCATTTCATCTTAGAATTGGCCTTTGTGCAGTTGAGTAACTCTAAACAGAGAAGGGCCTGTGCTATCTATTGTTTTCTCATCTTGTATCATTTCACTTTATTCTGTCCTTTCGTTTGCATGTTTTGTGGTGTGCATGGGTCACTTTTCAGTTGTTGTGTATTTATTTAGCATTTTGCTGCTGTGTGAAACTCAAGAGCTCTCTATGGCAGACAGGTTTGCTTAGAGAAAATTATTTACTTTAAAGGGATAGTTCACCAAAAAGTTAAAATTACTCATCCTCACCGTTGTTCCAAACCTGTTCCAAAAACTTTCGTACATCTTTGGAATACAAATTAAGATATTTTTGATGAAATCCAAAAGCTTTCTGCCCTTCCATAGACAGAAATGTAACTGAAGTGTTCCCAGGCCCAGAAACATAGTGAGGACATAGGTAAACAGTCCATGTGACATCAGTGGTTCAACTGTAATTGTACAAAGATACGAGAATAGTTTTTGGGCACAAAGGAAACAAAAATAACAAATTCTTCTCCTGCGTCGTGGCATTCTCGATAATGGCGGAGAATGGTGACTTGGAGAAGAATTGTTGAATAAAGTCTTCTTCTTTTTTTTCTACACAAAAAGTATTCTTGTAGCTTCGTAAAATTACGGTTGAAGCACTGATGTCACATGGACTGTTTTATCAATGTCCTTATTACTTTCCAGTTACTTTACTGTCTATGGAGGGTCAGATAGGTCCTGGATTTTGTTAAAAATATCTTCATTTGTGCTCCGAAGATGAACGAAGGTCTTAAAGGTTTGGAACGACAAGAGGGTGAGTAATTAATGACAGAATTTTCATTTTTGGGTGAACTATCCCTTTACATAGTGTAATGTGATCATGAATGTGTACAGAATATTTATAGCAAAGGGTCTTGGAATATTTGTATGTTTCATACAGTATGTGTTCTCAACCTGCATAATCTGTCTTTCAGCCAGTCCACTTCTTTTCTGCATATATATAATTTACTATAATAAAACACGTTTTAAAACTTGCATGCTTGATACTAATTCTCTAGAGCGGTGGGGGATGTGATGAGGTGGTGCATGTTTCACATGACTTTCTCTGTTTGGATTTATTCTGAAGAATGTTTCAGTCTCTTTACTGCATGGTTTTGATATCTTCAGGTTGCATAATTGCAATTGCTGTAATGTGATTTATTTATAACATCACTTATAACAGAGTTCAGCATAGGATATTAGCTCTAATTAGAGCCAATGTTCAGCTGACGGACAATCTGACAGATCACAATTTCTTTAAAAGTTTTACCTTTCCATCAGCATGAAAGTTGGCTTGAAATGAAAATTCATTTCTTTCAGCCATCTTTTTCTCTCTGGTGATGTATGCAGATCTTCCCCAGTCATTTTAAATAAACCCTCAATCATTATTGATAAACCATTATTATTTTCTCTTATTGATAACACATTATCAACAAGATTTCTTTTTTTTTTTTTTTTTATACAAAAGCTGAATAAATAAGATTACCATTGATGTGTGGTTTGTTAGGATCTGTCAATATTTGTTCGAGACACAGCTATTTTAAAATCTGGAATCTGAGGGTGCAAAAAAAAAAAAAAAACTAAATATTGAGAAAATCTCCTTCAAACCATCTTTACTTAGTATACTTATGATTTTTGACATATAAGAAAAATCGCTAAATTTGACCCATACAATCTATTATTGGATATTGCTGCAAATATACCTGAGCTACTTTACGATTGGTTTTGTGGTCCAGGGTCACATATGAGTATGGTTTTAAATATTGAGAATCCTATAGTTACTTTTATTATTAGAATTAATACAGGTAGCATCTTCAGACTGCATAATGAACATATTTATTCTTCACAGTAACCAGATTCAAGGTTAAGTTTTGCATGAAAGCTTTTAGTAGGGGATCATTTTTTCCCCTGTTCATTTTACCCCTTTTTCTAGGATGATGGGATGATGATAGATGACTTTGCTGTGTCTGATCAACTTTGGGTAAGGCTGTTAGCCGTTAGCCACTGTGCTAACAGGCTTAGCACGGGTGTTGCCAGTGTACAAGGCTTATGGTTTTGTTTTTGTGTTTAATCCTTGTAATCACTGTTACGTCAGTGTGCTGTCATGGTGTTTCGGACCTCAGGATTACCCAGTTGCTTGTGGTGTTTTTTTTTTTTTTTTTATGTGCTTGTTCCTCTCACATTGCTACCATGGTGACGGTATGAGTTCTGCAGTGTTAAAATGTATTTTCTGTTATATTTTAACAGCCATTGTGGTGGTTTTGTCATTTTACCCAAAGGCGGATTTATGGTTATGGTGTGGTATTAATTGCCTTGTTCAACCACTCAAAGACTATAGGCTTTTGTTTTCTAAATTGAGAGTTTTAACTGTTATTGATGTGCCTCCTCAGAGACAGTATCAATTAATGACAATGATACGCTTATGAAATTATTTACAGTTGAGGTCAAAAGTTTTCAGAATCTGTGAAATGTTAATTATTTTACCAAAATAAGAGGGATCATACAAAATGCATGTTATTGTGTATTTAGTGCTGACCTGAAAAAGATATTTCACACAAAAGATGTTTACATATAGTTCACAAGAGAAAATAATAGTTAATAAAAATGACCCTGTTCAAAAGTTTACATACACTTGATTCTTAATACTGTGGTGTTACCTGAATGATCTACAACTGCGTTTTTTGTTTAGTAATAGTTGTTCATGAGTCCCTTGTTTGTCCTGAACAGTTAAACTGTCCACTATTCTTCAAAAAAATCCTTAAGGTCCCACAAATTTTGTTTTGTTTTTTGTTTTGTTTTGTTTTTTTGTTTTTTCCAGCATTTTTGTCTATTTGAACCCTTTCCAACAATGACTGTATGATTTTGAGATTCATCTTTTCACACTGAGAACAACTGAGGGACTCGTATGCAACTATTACAGAAGGTTCAAATGCTCACTAATGCTCCAGAAGGAAAAAACATACATTAGGAGCTGGGAGTGAACAATTTTGGATTTAGTGGCCAGGGTGAATTTAACTTATTTTGTTATTTTGTCTTCTGTAGCCTCTGAAGGGCAATACTAAATGGGGAAAAAAAGATATTTAGGCAAAATAAGAAAAATGTACACATCTCCATTCTGTTCAAAAGTTTTCACCCCCAGCTCTTAATGCATGGTTTATCCTTCTGGAGCATCAGTGAGCATTTGACCCTTCTGTAATAGTTGCATATGAGTCCCTTAGTTGACCTCAGTGTGAAAAGATGGGTCTCGAAATCATACAGTAATTGTTGGAAAGGGTTCAAATACACAAAAATGCTCGAAAACCAAAGAATTTGTGGGACCGGAAAGATTTTTCTGAAGAACAGCAGGTCGTTTAACTGTCCTGGACAAACAAGGGACTCATGAACAACCATCACTAAATGAGAAAAAAAAAATGCAGCTGTGGATCATTTAGGTAACAACACAGTATTAAGAATCAAGGGGATGCAAACTTTTGAATGGGGTCATTTTTATAAATGTAACTGTTATTTTCTCTTGTGGACTATATGTAAACATCTTTTATGTGAAACATCTTATTCAGGTCAGTACTAAATAAACAATAACATTTTTCAGATTCTGAAAGGGGGGTGTACATTTTTGACCTCAACTGTACAGTACTGCATCTGCCCATTAAATTATTAAATTCCAGTACTTTCTTTTGAGTTTCTCTTGAAACTACTTGATTGAAATGACATCATACCGTTTGGAGAGATATTTCATTAGATTCAGGGTGGTTGTACAAGGCTGGTGATTGTGTGTTGAACTCTAGATTTGACCATAGCATTCTAGCAAATCACTTTTGTCTTGTCTAGAGGTCATGTGGTTATTTAGAGGTGACATTTTGCCTAAGGCTAGACCAGCGTCACCTGCCTGCTGTCTGTCCCTGTCCCGCTTCAATCTCTTCCGCTTTGTCATGTGTCTCTCCATCTTTTGTCTTGCTTTCCCTCTCTGTCTTGTCTGTAGGATCCTGTCTTTTCCTCCTCCTTTTCGTGTGCCTCTGAACCACTGGATCAAATAGCAATCCTCCCCAAGGTGAGAAAGAACAACCGATGTAAACTTTTCTTCTCATTCCGCCCTCAAATACTGACAGCCGGCCTCTCCTCTTGACCACTAATATTTTTCTTTTTTTTTTTTTTTTATTTCAACACCATACTAAATCCTGTTTTATTACAAAAACTACATCTAACATAAAATAATGTACATAAATAAATGTAACAAAACAAAAAGAAACATAACAAGAAGGAAAAACAACTGGCTTCTGGGAACATCATTTTACTATATATATATATATATATATATATATATATATATATATATATATATATATATATATATATATATATATATATTATTTTTTTTTTTTTTTTTTGACTTGTAAGAGTACACATACATTTTTTTTTTTTTTTAATTCTAACTTTTACAGAATATTATATGCTATGTACAGTCTATAAAACACTGAAACCATTATACGCAAAATTAGTTACATTTTTCTGTAATTTTTTTTTCTTCCCCATATTTGGTATAGTAACTTAGATGTGACAAAATTGATTTCTTTTTACCACTCATTTCAAAATGATCTTTTATTAATCTGTAAGACTTTTAACATTTCTTGAACTCCCAAGATATTACATTTTGTATTCCTTTGATTAATTTATTAAGCTCTTGACTGCTTTGTACTTGTCTTCTTGACAATTTCTTGTCTTCTTCCATAAAAAAAAAAATCTTTCTTTAAATAACTTTATGTATATATTTAACTTTTGTATGTAACTTTTTATTCATTTTGTATACTTCAAACCTTAATCCCCTTTTAGGCCTCTACATTAAAATTTTTCTACCATCTTCATTATGACCAACTGATAGCATACATACAAGCCTATATTATTGACCCTTCACAAGGACATTACGGTTACTATGTCCGACAATACACGGAGCTCTCACACATTGAAAAATACATCGCAGAGCAAAGAGGAAACTGACAACGTACCGTCAGACAAGACAGAGAAGGTTATTTTTGGTGTGAAGCAAATTTTGCTTTCAAATTTTTTAAAACATTCAAACAATAAATTCCATTTTGTGGCTTTTTAATGTGTCATGACAGATTGCTGTAGCGCCATCATCTTTTTTTTTTTCACTAGTTATAGCACAAAATAATCATGAATAAACATAAGAAGGTATCTTGTTTCTGCCATGGAAAGATGTCAGTACACACCGTTTTCAAGTTTGTCCACCAAGGTTAATCTGCTTTCCTTTATTGGCCAAAATGGCAGATTGGGCGTTATGATTGGTCAGATCGCCTGTCAATCAAACTCCATGCGAAGGGTCAATTGTAAGACCATTGTAATAGTAAACAAGGGGTAACAGGTCAGCGGTGAGGTGAAGAATTACTTTCCTATATCTATTAATAGTTGCCTCTTTAGTCTAGGATGCATCCTCTTACCTTGTATCATTTCTTTCCATTCTTTTCTCATCCTTCTTTCTTCCCGTCTGTCTTCCTGCGCTTCCCTCCGTGTGAAGGCTACCCCCCTGCCCGTGCAGGTGGATGAGCGTCACCCCTGGAGACGGAAGGTGCCTCTCACCCTCCAAACACACATCCACTATTCCTCCATAACACAACAATAAGACTTGTTGTAATGTATGTGAACGTATGTATGTTAAGTGTTTTTGTGGTGTCGTCTTTGGTGTCTTCTTTAACTAGCTAATTTGACTACATATAAATATTCAGAATGCTTTTGGTTTGGTTTTTTTCAAGGTTAATGTTAGGAAAACGGTGGCTAAGTGTATATACTTCCAATCGTTTTTACATTTCACAAATTTATTTGTTTTTCTTGGCTAAATCTTTTATGAGATGTGGTTTCTCAACAAAGTATCACTTTTTGTTTAAAATGATTAAACCGCTATTTAAATCAAAGTGTGAGAACATGTTTCACCCTGAAAGTGATGTAAATGCTTATTTTTTTTCCTCCTTTGTTATCTCAGAAGATGGGAAATGAGGTGGTGGAGACTCAGCGGATTGAGCGACTAGAGATGTCTATTCAGGAGCGCAAGCAGCTCATCACCGCACAAGAGGATGCCTGGAAGGTCAAAGGTTATGGAGCATCCAATGACTCCACTCAGTTTACAGTGGCTGGCCGAATGGTTAAAAAAGGTCAGTGAAAAGTGCTGCTTCACAGCAATGATACATTTGTATTTTTGTACTAGGTGGACAAAACATATAGTTTTGGTAGTTAGAATATAGTTTTGCTTTGTAACAGTGTGAAATTTTCTCCTGTTTTCTCTCTCCCAGGTCTGGCGGCCCCCACTGTTCTCACAAATCCAGTGCTGTCCCCTCTGTCCTCTAAAAACAAGAATACCTCCCATACTATCTCAAAGCCACATGAAGGTGAGAAGCCATAATATACTAGTACTCAAGTCCAGCTTATGTCATTTTCTTGGTCCCCGCTCACCCTTTTTTCTACTTTGTCATATATACATACATATAGTTATATCACTGCTGTATTTTCTTGAGTAGAGATTGAAGTCAGACAGGACATGAAGCTGGAGTCAGACAGGAAGCTGGAAAAATTGGAGTCATTCCTTGGTCGGCTTAATAGTAAAGGTGAGTGTTATAAGAAAATATGTTATATGTTGAGATGTTACTTTTGCTTCTATATCAACTTCAAGGAATAGTTCACCCCCTCATGTCATTCCAAACTCGTAAGACGTTCGTTCATCTTCAAAAAGTAGTAGCAAAAAGTATTCTTATAACGTCATAACATTACGGTTGAACCACCGATGTCACATGGAATGTTTTAACAACGTCCTTACTACCTTTCTGGGCCATAAAACACTTCAGTTGCGTTGCTGTGTATGCAGGGTCAGAAAGCTTTTGGATTTCATCAAAAATTTCTTTATTTGTGGTGATGAACGAAGGTCTTACCAGTTCGGAATGACATGAGGGTGAATAATTAATGACAGAATTTTCATTTTTTGGTGAACTGTTACTTTAATATTGTTTTCAGTTTATTTTTAATGTACGTTTTCCTATATATTTCATAGTTGCAGGACTTCAGGAGGCCACAATTGCAGTCACAGAGAAGTCTGTTAAAGAGGTCATGACTGTAGATGATGAGATATTCGATAAGTTTTATCGACACACAGAGGATATGGCCAAGATCACTAGCATGGTAGAAATCAACGACGATTTTGATGACATTTTTGGAGTGCAGCTGCCCAGGTAAAGCCAAAAGAAATAGTGTAGTGATTTGTGCTCTTTACAACTAGCCATATTTTTTTTGTTTTAGAATATAAATTTGTATATGAAGAGTTCAGATGCTAAAGCCTCTAAATCCATCTAGAATCTTTCTTTAAAAAATGCATTTTTGTCAGGGTCGGATGTATAGGTTTCTATGTAAGTACTGGTACTTCTGATTGGGCTGAGGGTGGGATTTTAGTGAGTTTGAAGTAAAAGTATTTGATGGACGTATAATGTGTCGAAAGCATTCACTCAGTATCATTATCTCATTTTTGACCGAGATGGCTTTTAGCTGGTTTTGCATCTGAACTCTTCATATATACAGCTTGACAAAACAAGGCTGAAAATATATATAAATATATATATATATATATATATATATATATATATATATATATATATATATATATATATATATATATATATATATATATATATATATATATTTGTTTTTTTTTTTTGTTTTAGGTTGACCTCAGACATGGTGCAGCACAAGCGTGCAGTACGACCCACCAGAAATGTTCAGTCATCCAAAAACCCCTTGAAAATGCTAGCCGTTCGGGAGGACATCAGACATGAGTACACCGAACAGAGACTGAATATTGGCCTTCTGGAGAGCAAGAGGATGAAACAGGAAAAGAGTGAGTGATTGAATTAGTCAGTTTATGAACCTGTTTTCTTTAAATATGCACATTTTTGTCACACATTTATAATTATAGTTCTGTGTTGGAACTGTATTTCAGTCAGCCAGTCTGTGGGACAAAAATCATCTTCTACAAAAAAAAAAAAAAAAAAACTAAGACAAAATTCTACACAAGGATTCAAGTGACTCAGTGAATCATTTTGGCATCTCTTGCCTTAAAGGGGACATTGCATACCTATTTTGTTGATATGATTCTTTAGGGTCTTCATGAAATGCCTACAAAATACTTTAGTTAAAATTCCTCAATGGTTGTGTAAAACAACATCTTTTTGCCTTGTCAAAAACAGCTTGTCTCTTTAAATGATAATGAGCTACTGCTCACTCTGGCCATTTCTTCCAGGTTTTATTTTTGCATATTTGGTGGTGCGTTACCTTCAAAAACAAAACTAATCAGCTGCATCCTCACAGTGGCTATGATGTTGGGAGAAAATGAAGACTCTTGGGGAAACTATCCAACGCTCCCCATTGACTTTGTATTGCGGGAAGCTAACTCTGTGTCATTTCTGATACATAACGAAAAACAGAGCAATGTCTAAAAGCTGCTATGTGACAAAGTGTACAGTAAAAAAAAATTTTATAAGCTGTCGACCAAAAAAACGAGCATTTAAGGACACAAAAGTAGAGCGCAACATGTCATATTACTAGAGAACTATGCCCACTGGTGGGAAACTTAATCGTTGACAGTAAACATTCATTATTTTTAACCATGTCAAAGGATTATTACACCACCCTGAGATGAGGAGATATATTGAGAAACTAAATTTTAATAGTCTATGTAAGTGCTTATTTTCCTTACCTTCCTTTTGCTGGAGAAATAATCCAACTGAATGGCCCAACGTGAAATACCCTGACATCTACAACTATTTGTGTCATTAAATGCTCGCATTTTTGGGGTCAACAGCTTATATAAACGTAGTTCTGTGCTTTTTAGCTTGTTTACTGTACACCTTGTCACATAGCAGCTTTAAGACATTGTTCTGTTTTTTGTTATAAATCAGAAATGACAAGGAGGTAGCTTCTTGCAATACGAAGTCAATGGAGAGTGTTGGATTGTTCCCCCCCACCCTGGTGTGGGCGTGGTCTAAATGCACTCTGTCTCTATGGGCGGGGCTTGAGCAATATGACATCATACTGCTCAGAAATCTAAACGGTTTGATAATTAAGACTGTTTAGGTTTTTTGTGGATTAAACAAAAGGAGTGTTGTTTTTTTTGTGGTTGTGTCCGCACACATTTATATGCAAACTTTTGCGTCCAATTCCCTCTTTAAACATGTCCCCTTTCTCTCACTTTGTTCTTTACCTCTCTTTCACAGTGAACAAGAACAGCGGTTTCTCTGAGGTTGCTCTTGCTGGATTGGCCAGTAAGGAAAACTTCAGCAGCGTGAGTCTGCGAAGTGTGAATGTATCCGAGCAGAGTTCCAACAACAGTGCCATGCCCTATAAAAAACTCATGCTCATTCAGGTCAAAGGTGAGTGACAGTGACAACAGCTGTTTGTGATACACAATATTTCAGCTCAATGACAGGGTAGAGGGCTCTGTTTACAGGTGACTCAGCTGGTCAACAATATTCATCATCCATTTTGACCTTGTTTGGGCACAGCTTTATGCACAACTCTGCTTCATATGAAGATGAATAGTCTCTGATTAGCAGCTAGCCATATAGAGTATGCTGTATCTGTGTGTTTTTGTAGAGAGAATACTTATTTGGCAGTAAGACAGCCATGAAAGATGATGTTTACATAAAAGTGGGAGGGTAAACCCATCTTGCGTGAGACCTGCTGCTTTTGTTATTGGGACTGCTGTTGTAAGAGCTGTGAATACCAATTCCTCATAAGGCGTCCCTCTCAATCTAACCCTACGTGCATATTCCCAAAACAACATTCTACCTTTGATAAAAACAGAGTAAGAAACCAGATAAGCTTAATGGAGAGAACAACAAATGAGCAGTTTTGTGCCTAGATTTGTCCAGATTTTAAAATTTCATTGTAATGCATTTTATAATAACATAGGTGTCTTCTGAGTTTAAAAATCAGCCAAGATAAAGCTGTACAGTCAAACAAATCACTTGGTGTTTTTGATCCTGTCTTCAGGGGGTACAGCATGTGACTCACATTGATACTGTCCCAATTTTTATGTGCATTTTAATCAGGTCGACGGCATGTTCAGACCAGACTGGTTGAGCCCAGATCTTCGTCCCTGAACAGCGGTGACTGCTTCCTTTTGATCACACATCATCATTGCTTCATCTGGATTGGAGAATTTGCAAATGTCATCGAGAAGGCCAAAGTGAGTGTATTCTGCAACATGTACCACCAACATGTAAAATATAAATATTTTCGAGACAAAATTTCAGTTATTGTTAGGGTTGAGAAAAAAAATCACTAAAACAAAACTAAAAGGTAGTTAGAAATATAAAAAAAACGAATAAAATGACAAAAGCACATAAAATTAAAATGTAAACTTAACTTAAAATGGAAATGTAACATTTAAAAATAAAAGCTAATTCAAACTTACAAAAGAACTGTGCTATTGTATATAAATAATTAAAAAAATAATACTAATAATACTAACTGTTATCTGACTGTTAGTGTAAGATTATGAGAGTATTAGTCACTGCTATAAAAAGCTCTGCTTTTTTGGTTCTTAGGATTTTGTTACATTTAAATCTGTCATATCCTGTACTCAGCCATGGTGTTTTCTATACTAATTCATATGTTGGTGAGCCCCCCCCCCCACGTGCAGGAAGTAAACAGAATTAACCACAAAGGAAATGTCATGTTGTACAGGAAGAAGGAGGTGAATTGTAAAAGCTTGTGTGTGTGTGTGTGTGTGTGTGTGTGTGTGTGTCTCTCTTACGAACAACTTTCTATTATTGTTCAATCCGGACTGTATAGGTCATTGAACTCTTGAGTTTGACCTACATCTCACCAATGATGAAATGTTCATTGTCCTTAACTGATGGAAAAGTTTTTTTCAGTTGAATAATGAAGAGAGCATACAGTCAAACCAAAATGTATTCAGACACCTTCAATATTTCTCTTCAACATTATCAGATTATTCGCTATAGTTTAGAAAATTGTAAAAAGAAAATATAACAAGAAATCAAACTCTGTCAGAACAAATTCACCTTGATAATGTCAGATAACTTTGAAAGGTAACAAAAAATGGTCAGGTCAAAGTGTCAAATAAAATTTTTGGTAGTTTATTTTACTATCCTCACTTACATAAATGAACTATAGTGTCCTGCACTCACTAGTAAAAAAATATCAAAAACTATGTCTGGTGTCTGAATCATTTTTGGTTTGACTGTATGTGTATTTCTGTACTTGGGATCAGAGTGGGGTGAACAGAGATCTGTATATTATGTTATATTGTGGTGCAAATAAAAAATAAAGAGTTTGTATCTTCAATCATGCAGGCCGCAGAGTTAGCTGCATTCATTCAGACCAAGCATGACCTGGGATGCAGATCTTCGTATGTGGAGACCATCGAGGAAGGTGCCAACACTCACACTTACGCTGCCAAAGAATTTTGGAAGCTTCTCGGCGGCCAAGCCAGTTATCAAGGTAAGCTAATCTGTAATTCCTTCTGCTGAAGGAAGAGTGTTTGAATATCTGTATTTTTGTACACAAGCATAATATGCTTATGTCTGAGCAGTTTCATGGCCTTTACTTACCACAGTCCCTGCCTTTACTTACCTACAGGTGCTGGCACTCCAGAAGAAGATGAGTTCTATGAGAGTGCTATCGTAGAAACCAACTGCATCTACAAGCTCTTGGAGGATAAACTTGTTCCTGAAGATGACTACTGGGGCCGAGTCCCTCGATGCTCCATGCTTAACCCTAAAGAAGTACTTGACAATACTCCCCTTTTGTTTTTTTGTTTTTTTTGTTTTTTTATAAAGGTTATTTATTTTTGTCTTTTATTATGATAGATTAAACATCAGCCTACTCCGCTGAATACCTGACAAATTAATTTACATTCAATTCATTTGAATTATGAATGGAAACCCATTTCCACCACTGAGTTAAAAAAAATATATATAAAAAGGTTATGATGACTTTTTATCTCACAATTCTGACTTTTTTCTTAGAATTGTGAGATATGAACTTGCAGTTGCGATTTATAAGGTCAAAATTGCAAGATAAAAACTGGCAATTCTCACTTTTTACTTGCAAATGCAAGTTTGTATCTTGCAATTCTCACTTTTTTTTCTCAGGATGATGAGAACTCGCATTTCTGACTTTTCTCGCCAATGCAAGTTTGCATCTCACAATTCTATCTTCTTTTCCACGCAATTCTGACCTTTTTTTCTCAGATTTGCATGATATAAGCTCGCTATTGAGTTATAAAGTTAAAATTGCAAGATAAAAACTAAGTTTATAGTTTTTTTATTCGCGAATGCAAGTTTGCATCTCGCAATTCTAACTTTGTCATTCAATTCTGACTTTTGTTTCTCAGATTTGCATGATATAAACTCGCAACTGAGTTATAAAGTCAAAATTGCAAGATAAAAACTCTCAATCACAAAAGCGAGAAACTAAGTGAGAATTGCGAGATGAGAACTCGCAATTCTCAGTTTTTTCTTGCAAATGCAAGTTTGTATCTCGCAATTCTCCCTTTTTTTCCGCAAATTTTCACTTTATTGCGGGAAATAAAGTGAGAATTGCGAGATAAGAACTTGCATTTCTGACTTTTTTTTCACAAATGCAAGTTTACATCTCGCAATTCTAACTTTTTCACGCAATTCTGCAATTCATGCAATATATCTTACAATTCTGACTTAATAACTTTTTTTTCTTAGAATTGGGAGACAAAGATAAGAACTTTTTTTTTTTTTTTTTTTTTTTTTGCAAATGCAGGTTTGTATCTCACATTTTTGACTTTTTTTTCACTCAATTCTGACTTTTTTCCCCCCGAATGTTTTAGGTATAAACTCACAATTGTGAGATATGACTGATATGTTCTCAGAATTGTGAGTTTATATCTCCAAATTCTGAAATAACTCGCAACTGTATGTTATATTGCAGGAGACACTAGCAAAGAAAAAGGCCGCAATTGCAAGATATAAAGTAGCAGTTCTGAGAATAACGTCAGAATTGTGAATTTGTCTCACAGACTTTATAACTTGTAATTCTGTGAAAGAAGTCAGATTTAATAGTTTATATCTTGTATTTTTAACTTTTATAACTCATAATTTTGTATATATCACACTATATAAAAAAGTCAGAATTGCAAGATGTATACAAAAATGTTGCGTATCTCTGCTAAAACACTCTATATTATATAATGTTAACTAAAGTAAGGCAAACTTTTTATTCTTGTTCGACATCTAGGTGCTGGTGTTTGATTTTGGTAGTGAGGTCTACGTATGGCATGGTAAGGAGGTGACGCTGGCACAGAGAAAAGTGGCTTTTCAGCTGGCAAAGCACTTGTGGAATGGCACCTTTGACTACACCAACTGTGATATTAATCCTCTGGACCCTGGAGAATGCAACGCACTTATACCCAGGTACAATTCAGAGCTGAGAATGTTTGGCTCTGCTGATGCACAGTCTTCCATCATAGATCAAGTTTTGGCACTTGTGACCTTTTAAAGCTCATTCACGAAGTCCTCTCAGGTCACAAGTGTGCTACTGTTGCTTAACTTACTACACCTGTCAAAACATTAGCTTCGTGTCTCAGTGTTCATAAACAGACTTGGGTTGCCAGCAGAATTTCTGATGCGTCACTCCTAAAATAAATGAGTGCTGTGTTTACATCTCAGTTTTGTTTTCTTCTGTTTTAATGAACTTATATCAGAAGTTATAAACAGATTTGTATATAATCTGTATGAAATTAAAGCAATTGTTGTCTTTTCTGATTCTGTTATTTATAGGAAAGGCCAGGGACGACCAGACTGGGCTGTGTTTGGCAGGTTAACTCAGCACAATGAGACTATTCTTTTTAAAGAGAAGTTTTTGGACTGGAGTGACGCCAAGAAATCCACTAAGAAGAATGGCGACTCACATGTTGTTGAAAACAAGGTAATCTTGCACAAAATAAGCTACTAAATTAAAATGAGATACTTTCGAATATATTTAAAATTACTTAAAAAAAAAAAAAATTCTTTAGGAGCACAGAAGTGGGGAATGTCGGCCGTACAATGCGTCACTGATGTTGACGACTGTACGGACGCCAGTCAAGACCGTTCTGGATGGGGTCGATGTCGGACGAGGTTATGGATTGGTTGAAGGCGATGAGGGGCGTAATTTTGAGATCAGCACGTTATCTGTTGATGTCTGGCACATTCTGGAGTTTGATTACAGGTAGGATGGATCATTTATTTGTTAAGATTATTAAATTAATAGGGTTTTATATACAAACACCATCTCTCTTGCTTGTTTTAGTCGTCTGCCCAAACAGAGCATTGGTCAGTTCCATGAAGGGGACACATATGTGGTCAAATGGAAGTACATGATCAGCACAGCAGGTGAGTTGTATGTTGCAGGTGTGCATAGTAATGTTTTTGTCAACTACAATATGTAAGGGATAATGCACTAGCTAGACGGGTGCTCTGGCAACTAACCAAAATATGTTTAAGTGCTAAAATTGCTAAAACTGAGGGGGGAAAAAAATGCACTTTTCACTTTATTTGCACCTTTTAAATATTTCTTGTTCATTTAACCCTTAATTGTCACTCCCATTTTTGAACACAGATGTGAAAATGCAGTATTTAAACTTAATTTTTGTACAATTCCTGAACAGAAACATTTTGTGATATGATTTTGATGCACCTTTTCCATCATAGTGCAGTGTCTGATTTTAAAATGGTTTTTAAAGAAGTTTTCAAGTGATATATAATTTCTTATGATTTCTAAAGCATGATAGGGAAAAAGGCAACGAAAAAAGTATTTTTGTGACAAGGGTCAAAACTCCTGTTATGAAGTAGATTTATGAGGTGCACGCTTGTCATAGATTAATCTATTACTTTTCCTACGCAATTTGTAACACAAAAAATGGTAAAATACCTATTTAGAAGTCTTAGACCCTTCCAAAGATATATTTTGTCATGATTAGATTAGGATTTATTTGTAAAATGGTGAAGTAAACTTAGGCGTTCCACAGGTGGGATGGTGACAATTAAGGGGTTAATTTATATTAAACCTGCTGCTCTTCTATGTTAACTTGCTGTCATATGTGAAATCTCAAAATACAGTGCTTCAAATGTTGTTTGACCATGATCCAAAATTCTCTGGTTTTGTGTACAGTTGGCAAGAGACTGCATTCAGAACGGATCATCGGTCCAGGGAAGGAGAAATGTTGTTATTTCTTCTGGCAGGGCCGCAACTCCACTGTAAATGAGAAGGGAACCTCAGCACTAATGACTGTAGAGCTAGATGAGGAGAGGGGTGCTCAGGTACTCACTATGGATCATCTTATACTTTAAAACTCATTTTTAGGATATTCTTAAGCGTGTTCTATGAAAGCCGTTTCTGTCACTGAATAAAAAATAAAAAAGGTTATTGTGATTTTTAGCTCACACTTATGACTCTTTTTTTTGTTCTTCTCAGAATTGTGAGATATAAACTCGCAATTGCAAGTGATAAAATCAGAATTGCATTATATAAACTCACAATTGTGAGAAATAAAGTCTGAAATGCAAGATAAAAACGCTCAATTCTGACTTTTTTTTTTTTTTCTCGCAAAATCAAGTTTATCTCGCAATTCTGACTTTTGCTCTTCCATACTTTTCTGTACTAGAGTTTAAAAGTTTTGGGTCTGTAAGAAGTTGTTCCAGTTTTGAAAAGTCTCTAATGCTCACCAAAACTGCATTTATTTGATCAAAAAATACAGTGAAACTGTAATTTTGTAAAATATTATTATAGCTTAAAAGTTTTCTATTCTAATACATTTTAAGTTGTAATTCATTTTTGTGATGACAAAGCTGAATTTTTCTGCAGTCATTAACTTCAGTCTTCAGTGTCACATGATCCTTCAAGAATTATTCTAAAATGCTGGTTTAATTTAATCAGTGTTGAAAAGGAGTTGTGACGCTTAAAACACGTGTTTTTTTTGTTTTTTTTTGTTTTTTTAGTATTTTTGTGATGAATAGACAGTTCAAAACAACTAAATTGATTTGAAATAGAAATCTTTTGTAAAAGCAAGTCTGTTTAACATGATGCTTGTTATGCAGGTCCAGGTACAGCAAGGAAAAGAGCCTCCTTGTTTCTTACAGTGCTTCAATGGAGGAATGATTGTTCATGCTGGAAAGAGAGAAGAGGAGGAAGAAAATGCACAAAGTAATCTTTTTTTTTTTTTTTTTTTAATTTACCACACACTGTTTGTAATTTAAATAATATTTCCTTAACCTTGTTAGGTTAGTATAGTTAAAATATATACATTATTAAAATCATATTTTGAACCGATTTACTTCATATGGAGTTGAGTCTATTTCCCTTATTTTTACAGATGACTGGCGCTTATACTGTGTTCGAGGAGAGAAACCCATAGAGGGCCATCTGTTGGAGGCGGTGTGCCACTCCAGCAGCTTACGGTCCCGCACCTCTATGATCCTCCTGAACATCCCAAAAGCCAGCATGTACCTGTGGCACGGCTGCAAAGCGCAGATGCACACACGTGATGTGGGTCGTACCGCTGCCAACAAAATCAAAGAGCAGTAAGTTAACTCGCACACAAAGCAACCAACAGCACTTCACCTCAAAAAAGGTCGCAGACCCCTGACGTAGACTTTCTGGTCTCCAGGTGTCCTCTGGAGGCAGGGCTTCACAGCAGCAGTAAAGTGTCCATCCAGGAGTGTGATGAAGGTGCTGAACCACCGGGCTTTTGGGAGGCCTTGGGAAAGAGAGATCGAAAGGCGTATGACTGCATGCTGCAGGGTGAGCAGAAAAGCATGCGTCTGTGTGCTGCATGCTGATGTGGAGGTGGTTTACAAGGTTCTATAACAAGTCTTAAATTCAATTTGATTAATTGAAGGTCATAACAAGTCTTAACTACTGAAAGAGTTTACAAATGGCAGAGACAAGAAACGCTAGATGCCAACCTGGCAGGATGTAAACATGGACATGTCACTTGATATCCAGGGCGTTTAGACTCGTTGTGAGGTAAAAACGATGGTACAGCATTTGGTTTATTTATCACCGCCACTTTTTCAGTAGCTGTGGTCTACTAAAAGCCTTAAAGGCATCAGGGCTAAAGTGGAAAGAACAAAGACGCTGGTCTTTAGGAAGTTTTATTCGTCCACAGGCATCTTCCCATTCTTTTCTCCTCTTCTTATCGCTAGGAAAAGCAGTGAAGACTTGCATCGCTTCTCTTGCTGCACTTCGACTGAAAATTACAACCAAAAGCCGCACACACAGAGTTGTGTTGCGGTAAAAAAAGCAACAGCTAGCACAAAGTGCGACCATTTGATGTCATTGAAATAATGATGCCAAATATGTATAAAATTATGTGGATTTTTAAAAATACCTACTAAATATTTCCTTAAAGATATGTAATTTATTTTGAGATTGTGTGGATTTGCTCTGGATTGACATATATATATTATTTTTATTTGTACATGTCTTAAACAGATACTGTGGATTTAAGTGTGTTCTTGTGTTTCTCAGACCCGGGAAAGTTCAACTTCACTCCCCGGCTGTTCCAGTTAAGCAGCGCTTCAGGCGAGTTTGTGGCAGTGGAGTTTGTGTATCCATCTCAAGAACCAAATTTGGTCAACTCGATGCCTTTCCTACAGGAGGATTTGTATACAGCTACTCAGCCAGGTGCTTGACATATTCATGTTTGCTAAACACTGCTAAGAGTGCTGTCTGATGTAACATGATAACTTGTGCTGTTAGGTATTCAGGATGGGTGTCGGTTACGATTTAATTAGGCTTTTCCCACACTCATTGCATGCATAATGTATTAAGGAAATTTGATTCTTCACACTCATTGAAAAATCATGAGATGTCTGTGACAGTATCATGACGTCTCTATTTGTGTTTGATTTTCTTTTAGCCTTGTTTTTGGTGGATAATCACCATGAAGTGTACCTGTGGCAGGGCTGGTGGCCTCAGGATAGTGAGAGCACGGGCTCAGCTCAAATTCGATGGGACTCTGACAGGAAATGCGCCATGGAAACTGTACTCCAATATAGCAAAGGTGACTTAAAAAGACACGCTAGTCTTTAATGATGATGTTAGGAAGTTACGTTCTTGTTTCTAAAGCATGATATGTTGACTTTCTAGCAGCTCCTTGTTTAAACTACTACTAGTTATTTGTGCGAGTAGATTACATGCAAAGACTCAAATAGATGCAAATGCGCAAAAGGCGAAGTGAATGACGTTAATTGGGGTGACCGAATTGCACAAAACTAGCAAAACAAGTTCAATGCAGACTGCATTATTTCCCGGTCCCAATCAAAATGTATTATTTTATTGTAGTTTAATATGATGACAATATTAAATGAATGCAATGAATAATTAATACAATAACATTGGTTTTGCTTTTGTTTTTTTATAGAAAAAAATGAGAAGAAAACTCCAAAATCATACCTGATCCACGCAGGACTTGAGCCTCTTACCTTTACTAACATGTTTCCCTGCTGGGAACATAGAGAAGACATTGCTGAGATCACTGAGAAGGTAAAAAAGAAAGTTTTGATGGCACATGCCAAGTTTGTTTTTTGTATTCTAAGAATATGGTTTAAAGATTTTGTTGTGTTCTGTGATTTCTAGGAGGCTGAAGTATGTAATCAGATCATTCTTGTTGAAGACGTCTTGACTAGACTCTGCAAGACCACTTACCCACTGGCTGATCTTCAAGCCCGTCCACTACCAGAAGGTGTTGACCCTCTACATCTTGAGATCTACCTTTCAGATGAGGACTTTGAGGTGAGAAATCACATTAACAGTCAGTTTCAAAAGATTACGTTTAATTAGTGGAAAAAAGCTTAATTACGGACGATTTAAAGTATTGTATGATTTTGAGACAGTGAACAGGTGTATTATTGAAGTGTATCTGTAACATCTGTCTGCCTGTGTGCGCTCATATGTTCTGTCTTAGTATTATCTACTTTTATTTTGCCTTTTCCCCGTCATCTATTTCATGTTTCTCCTTCTGCTCCCATTATGTCATCTTTAAAGCAACCTCTCTTAACCTGTCTCTCCCTGCATCTTTCTGCTTTTCCCCTTTTTGCTGGTGTAGTCTTGCGTCTGATGAGGTTAATTTTTCCCTTCACATGCCAGGGTGTAGGGGCTTCTGGGAAGGTGAGTTTTGTTTCCTGAGGAACAATGGTGTTTTCCCACTAATGCCGCATCCTCACTGTGTGAAGTGCATCACCATGTGCTTGTAAATCACATGCCTTGGCACAAACCGCCTAGTATCTAGCAGCGTTTGGGTCACCGTTCACCACTGATATGTCACTGATACTCTAGGTAACATACGTGGGGTCCGTTTTTCGTGGATATTTGCTATGGTTCAAGAGTTTGGGGTTATTAAAGTTTTATTTTTTAAAGAATTCATTTGTTTCCACCACTGAATAACAAATAATAATAATACAAAAAGGAGGTTCATGTGACTTTCTCTCACAATTCTTACTTCTGACTCAGAATTGTGAGATATAACAAAGTCAGAATTTTTTTTCTTATAATTGCGTGATATAAAGTCAGTTTTTTTTTTTCGTAATTCTGATTTTATAACTCGCAATTGTATGTTTATATTATGCAATTCTGAGACAAAATTCTGAATTGTGAGTTTCTCACAAATCTGACTATAACTCGCAATTGTGAGTTTGTATCTCACAATTCTGACTTTTGAACTCACAGTTGCGAGGTTATATACCACAATTCTGAGAAAAAGTCAGAATTGAGTTTATATCTTGCAAATCTGACTTTATAACTTGCAATTATGAGTTTATATCTTTCAATTCTGAGAAAAAAAGTCAGAATTGGGGGTTTTTATCTCACAATTCTGAGAAAAAAGTCTGAATTGTTTTTCTCTTGCAAATCTGACTTTATAACTCGCAATTGCGAGTTTATATCTCATAATTCTGACTTTTGAACTCGCAGTTGCGAGTTTATATACCACAACTCTGAGAAAAAGTCAGAGTTGAGTTTATATAATGCAAATCTGACTTTATAACTTGCAATTGTGAGTTTATATCACATAATTCTGTGAAAAAAGTCAAAATTGCGACATATAAACTTGCATTTGCGAGAAAACAGTCTGAATTGTTATTCTTATGCAAATCTGACTTTATAACTCACAATTTTAAGGTTATATCTCACAATTCTAAGAAAATAGTCAGAATTGTGAGTTTAAATCTCACAATTCTGACTTTTGAACTCTGACTCGCATTTGCGAGTTATAAAGATGAGGAGTGTGAGAAACTCAAAATTCAGACTTTTTTTCCCTCAGTTGCGTTATATAAACTTACAATTGTGAGTTATAAAGTGAGAATTACAAGTAAATATATATCGCAATATATGCTTTTTTTTTCTTGCAAATGCAAGTTTGCAATTCTGAGAAAATTTTGAGTTTATTTCTCACAATTCTGGCTTCATAATCCGCAATTATGAGTTTATATCTCACAATTAAAAAAAAAAAAAAAAAAAAAGTCAGAATTTTGGGATGTAAACTCATATTTGCGAGAAGTCGCAAAATTTAAAATTTAAATTTTAAAATTTAGATTCATTAATCTGTTAAAAAAAAATACATTTAAGCAGAACATTTTCAACTGTCTTAGTAATAAGCAATGTGTCTTGAGCACCAAATTAGCTTATTAGAATTTCTGAAAGATCATGTGACATTGAAAACTAGAGCAATGGCTGCTGAAAATGTAGCTTTCCCATTACAGGAATTAATTACATTTTATTATTTTGATCAAATAAATGCAGCCTTGGTGAGCCTAAGAGCCTTTTTTACATAAAAGAAATCATACTAACCCCAAACTTTTGAATTGTTGTCTTGTTATATTGTGGCATGCACTAATAGTAAAAATTATAATACAGTAATTGTTTTTGTGTTATGGTTACCTATAACCAATTTTTTATTGTTATTATTATTATTATTATTATTATTATTATTATTATTATTAAATTAAAAAAAAAAAAAAAAAAATTATATATATATATATATATATATATATATATATATATAATTTTTTTTTTTTTAAATTAAAAAGATATATATATATATCTTTTTTTAGTGCTTTGTGAATTTTGCCATTACAACATCATTATGTACAGTATAAAAAATTATATTAATTTTAAAAATATTCAACAGTGTTTTTAAATTACTGGTTTTATTAACTTTGAGTGTTAGATGTACATGTTAGAAGTTAATTTGAGTGTAAAAATGGGAGAATCAACATGAACAATGACATTCAACATTGGTTGATACCTATAAATAAATAAATAAATAAATAATATCAGCTAAAAACAGATATGATACAGATAAATCGTGCATCCTTAATTTAAATACATTGTACTCTAATATGTTTAACGGTTTTGGACTGGTGAATGGCAGTGACTAGTATCCCACAGCTCTTATGTTTGTGTGTGTGATCATTCATCCATTTTGTTCAGCACTTCAAAGTCTTATATAATATAAAAAATAAATATAAATAACACTTGTATGCCATCTCCATGCTTTTTTAAATTCTGTACTTAAAATGAGTGTGTATGTTCTCTACAGAAAGCATTGGAAATGACAAGAAGTGAGTATGAGGCACTGCCAGGATGGAAGCAAGTGAATGTGAAGAAAGCCAAAGGACTGTTTTAAAGGAACTCTGACTGCACTGGAACTGCTGATTGCGATTGTGAATCTGAAGCAGAGACCTTCTCATTCCTTTTGATCCAGACAGGACAAACGCAAGTGAAGATCTACCTGTGTCAAACCACACAGGGAAGTGAAAAAGAGCTGGAGGAAGAAGAAAAGACACACATGGGCAGGGGTTTACCAGCCTCTTGTAGCACATTTCTCTCCCATTTTTTTTTCCTTTTTTTTTTTTATCAGTGAATTAGCAAAATTAGTTTTCTTGTTGAATGTTTCGAGTGCTCCCCAGCATCTTTTCCTCCCATTGCTCTGCATTGCTGTGTCCACGTGAAGCCAGTCACCGTCCAACATGCACAAGGCAGCCCTCATGCACTGCCCAGCTTTATATAAAGACCTAATAAATGAAAAATGCCTTTTAGTTATTATCTGATTGTAAGAAAGCTCAAAAGAGCACTTTATGTAAGTACGTTCATACCTGCTCTCATAAAAAGCCTCAAAATGTGTTTAAACCTTCCAGATAGATCTTTGAACTTGAGAACCCTATCTGTGTTTGTGTGTGTGTATGCATGGGAGAGTGTTTGTGAATCCATATAGTGTGTGTGTGTCTCTTCAAACAAGATTGAATGAAACTGTGGAATAAGAGAAAGTCTCTTTCTGCATTGTATAGTGCCTTGCCTTCATGTACAGTTTATATAAAGACAGATGCTAGTCTGCATTTTGAAGACATATTTGTGATATAAATAAATAATGG
Organism: Cirrhinus molitorella; assembly: GCA_033026305.1. NCBI lineage: Eukaryota > Metazoa > Chordata > Actinopteri > Cypriniformes > Cyprinidae > Cirrhinus > Cirrhinus molitorella. The sequence continues at coordinate 17,345,231 of CM065136.1, read as the reverse complement.
TGCAAATAAACACTGAATAATGTAGATAATGAACGTTTTGTCTGGTGCTTTGTTCGCAAATCAGTTTTGATTATACATTTTTGAAATCAAACTCCATAAAATCACAATTATAATCAGTATTTTTGAGGTTTTAGCCTTATGCATGTATGATTTTGATTTTGGTGTGGTGTTTGACATGTCCCAATTTGCATACTATTCGTCTTAAATATAATTCGAAATTAGAATTAGTGTGTCCCAAATTGTAGTATGTTGTGTCTTGTAGTGAAAATCCAAAGTGCACCATAAATATATGAAACAAAAATACTTTGGGCTTTAGCAGGCAAACATTAAGTTTCTCAGAGGAGCTCAAAACTATGTTAGCCTGTTTCTATGGAAGCCTGTTTCAGCCACTGAATTTTTTTTTTTTTTTTTTAAAGGTTAGTGCGGCTTTTTATCTTACAATTCTGACTTTTTTTCTGAATTGTTTGATATAAACTTGCAATTCTGACTTTATTCTGGCAATTACAAGTTTTAAATTGCGCAATTCTGAGTCTTTTCATGCAATTCTTTTTTTTTTTTTTTTCTTAGAATTAGGATATAAACACAATTCTTTCTCAGAATTGTATGATATGAACTTTCAATTGTGAGAAATAAAGTCAGAATTACAAGATAACTCACAATTCTGGCAATTTTGAGTTTGTCACAACTTTTTTCACACAATTCTCACTTTTTTCCCTCAGAATTGTATGATATAAACACGCAATTGTTAGAATTGCAAGGTAACTCAAAATTCTGACTTTTTTCTCGCAATTGAGTTTATATCTTGCAATTCTGACTTTTTTTCTTGAAATTGAGATCTAAAATCAGTTCTGACTTTCTGACGCACATCAGAATTGTGAGATATAAACTGCCAATTGCAAGAAATAATCAGAATTGCAAGATAACTCGCAATTTAGAGGTTATTCTCGCAATTTCGAGTTTGTATCTTGCAACTTTTTTCTCAGAATTAAGATATAAACTCACAATTCTGACTTTTTTATCAGAATTGCATGATATAAACTAGCAATTGTGAGACACAGTCAGAATTGCAAGGTAACTCAGAGTTTGTATCTCACAATTTTTTCCACGCAATTCAGACTTTTTTTTCTCAGAATTGTGAGATATAAACTCAAAATTCTGACTTTTTTTTTCTCAGAATTGCGTGACAAACTTGCAATTGCAAGAAATAACTGGAATTGCAAGATCACTCACAATTCTGATTTTTTTCTTGCAATTTCGAGCTTGTATCTCGCAATTGACTTTTTTCACACAATTCTAACTTTTTTTCTCAGAATTGCGAGTTTGTGTCACAATTCTGAATTTATCTCGAGATTCTGAGAACATATGTCTTTTTTCCTTGCAAAACTGTTTCTCTCAAACTTGCAAACCTCGAAACTTTTTTCGAAACTTGTAATTCTGACTTTATCTCGTAATGCAAGTTTGCATCTTGCAATTCTGACTTTTTTTCCTCAGATTTAAACTCACAATTTTGACTATTTCTGCCACTGAATAAAAAAGGTTTGACTTTTTCTCAGAATTGCAAGTTTATGACTTTATAACACAATTGCGACTGAAGTCAAAATTATATGAACTCGCAATTCTGAGAACATAGTCTTTTTCGTCGCAAAACTATCAGTTTTGCGAGGAAAAAAGACTTCTTAGAATTGAGTTGATCTCTCACAATTTTGTGTTATAAAGTCATTAAATCGCAATTCTGAAGCAAAAAGTCAGAGGAAACAAAAAAAGTCGCAATTACCTTGCGAGTTAAGTCAAAATTGTGAGATATAAACTTGCAATTCTGAGAACATAGTCTTCAGTTTTGCAAGGAAAAAAGACTGATATGTTCTCAGAATCTCTCACAATTTTGATTTAACTCGAAATTGTGTTATAAAGTACTAAAATTCTGAGACAAAATGTCAGAGGAAAAGAAATGTGCTTCCATTCTGAACAGTGTTGCCAAGTCCGCGGTTTAGAATTGGGCTACATTAACACTGTTGCCACGGGTTGTTTTTGATGTCCGCGGGTTGAATCGACCCTAATAATGTCATATTTGGCCCCTGAAATGCGAATTTACCAGGGGAACACCGACAAAAAACGTGTATTTTATCTCCCTAGAACGCGATTTAACGGGGACCCCCCTTGAAACGCGATTGGCTAGTTTTAGGCTACTTTTGAGTAGCAATTGGACGGGCTTTGTTGTGAAAACCTGGCAACCCTGATTCTGAATGATAAAATTCTGTTAGCAAACGCAAGGGTTCTTAATGGAACATGGGAGTTTTGAGAGCGAATGCAAATTTTTGTTGCTAAATATAACGTTTCTGGGGGGAATGCAAATATTTAAATAAACTTTTCTTCATGTCTCGTATTTTTCCATCACATCACAGTTTGTAGGGACTTTAGCACAGCCAATATGTAGGCTAGCACAAACATAATTCGGCAACAGTATATAGGCTTGTATATCAAATAATGAACCCATTTCGAAGGGAAAATGTACATAAAAATATTAAAGCAGCAGAGGGCGCTGTTGTTCCACAAGTGAAAGTGATTAGTATTGCGTCATCCGAATGTCCGATCATAAGGAAAACAGAATATCTGAATATATCTTTGCATTACCTTATTATCTATCTTTTTTCTTCAAATTGCCATATTTCTGTACAGAACCATTAAAAACAATACATTTTCAGTACTTCTATATTAAACAAACTGCCAATTTGCTTACACCTAAATATCCACAGTTAAATCTATCAATCATCCCTCTAACAAACACAGTTCTATATTAGAAATATTCATCATAAATGACAAAATCTGAAAGCAGTCACAAAAAAACTAAAACTAAGCATTGACATTTGTTGTGCAAGTCCACAAGAACACAGTTAGGACACCAGGAGTGGAGGCTTTGAACTCTTCAGGTCAAGTGGGATTTATAAGTCACATGATCCAATCAAAGTCAGGGCTAAAAATGTTGTAGGGCCAAGGAGCTGCTTCCTGTCTGTCCGACTGAGGATTGAGGACATACCTGCATTTAAGAAAACAACTCTGATGCAAATGCACAACCATTGTACGCTAGCCATAGTGTACAATAGCCATTGTTGCAATTCGTGTTAACACATTTGTTTGTAACATTAACATGCATTTTGCATGCATGTTGGCAAGGTGTAACTGACTTCAAATAATAGCTTTGAGGGGCTTGAAAAAAATAGCATGTGAATATTCTGCATTCTGGTCATTTTAGGTGCTCTATTCTCTGTTAAAACTGACTTATCAACATGTTTTAGAGACTGGCAAGAGGGCCTAGTTAATCCAGGATCTCATTAACAATACCCATGATCAGAGCAGACAAATCTGCTTTACCTGGAATGCAATAACCCTCCTGGCAAAGGATCTGATTGGCTGAATGGTAAAAGGTCACTGCATCTGATTAGCTGGAATTTCTGTACTGAATTTCCGATTGGTTGGAAAAGACATAGGGTGTGCGGTTGACGGGTAATAAATGACCTTGAGGAGCCTATCAAGCAAGGAGCTGTGGGAATGTGGCATATTTTTTTATTTTCTCTGCCATGAATCTGCTCATTTTACGTTGACCTGTGGGTCTGCGTCAAGCTTAGAAACTGGAAATCACTTGAGAGCTGAACAGAACAGGAAACATGAGAAAAACTGAACTGAATTGTTAGACTGAAGGCCCATTGAGCTGCAGAAATGCACACATCTTTGTACAACTGAGAGCTCATTCAGATGCTTAAGCAAAATGAGAATAAGAGCCGCTGAAGAGTGAATGCACAGAGCGCTCTTCCCATCTTTTGCTGTGACAGTAGGTCAAGTGAGTTGTAGTGCACTGGGTCAGTACACAAGGAAGGAACCAAAGCGGATTTAAGTTATCTCGTTAGTATCATTGCCTCGCATAAACCGTTTAAACAAAGTGAAGGGCCCTATATACAAACAAAGCTCACGTCGATCGGATGTTCTAAGCATTTCTGTGGTTAAAGGACATGTTCTTACTGTAGTTCCAACTATAGTGACACAATCAAAGGCTTTTTTTTAAATGATTCATGCGCACATATACTGTATACAACATGCTATGAGCTAATGACATTTTTTTTTTTTAAATATAAACACAACATGCTGTTTCCTATTTAAATAATTGGCTTTCATATTGCCTTTATACTAAAACCTAAATATTATGAGGCAGATAAAATTATTTATATTTTAGTTTATATTTTAATTATTTTATTTTATGCTGTTGAAAAATATTTAGTGTTATTTATTTATTCTTAAAAAAAAAAATATCAAAATGGCTAAATATTTTATGCTACTGAAAATGTATTAAAATAAATTGGCATTTATTTAGTGTTATTTATTTATTAATTTGAACAATGATCAGAGTGACAATATTTTATGTTATTTTTTATTTTATTGTTTTATTTTATGCTACTGAAAAGTAATTAAAATAAAATGACATTTTATTTATTATTTTGAAAAAATATAAAAATGGCAAAATATTTTATTTTTTGTTTTATTATTTTATTTTATTCTACTGAAAATTATTTAAAATAAATTAACATTTATTTCATGTTATTTATTTATTCTTTTGAAAAATGGTCAAAATGACAAAATATTTTATTTTATTTTATGTGACTGAAAATTAATTAAAATAAATGTACATTTATTTAGTGTCATTTGTTTATTTAATCTTTTGAAAAATTCTTAAAATGGCAAAATTATATTTTATTTTATGCTATTGAAAATTAATTACAATAAATTGACATATTTAGACATATTTTCTTGTGTAAAATTATCAAAATGATCAAATTGATCTGCTGTTAACTTTTATTTACCTAATCTTTTATTTTAGTTATTGTTTTATTTTACACCTTTTGAAAATGTATTAAAGCAACACATTTATTTTGTATTAATTTTTGTGTTACTTTTTTATTATTCTTTTCTTTTATTTTACACTTTTTTTGTGTGTTAATTGTTGTGTTATTTTATTGATTGTTTTCTTTTATTTTACACTTTTGAAAATGTGTTAAAACGACAATTTTTTTTATTTATCTATCATCTATTTTATTTGTTTTTTTTTATGTTATTTAGTGTTCATGTAACTGTATATTTATATCTTAACGTTACATTTATTATTTCATTTATTGTTTTACACTGTCAATTAAAAGAGGACTATTTTTTACGTTAAATTTATGTTTTTATTTTGTTTTCCCGCTTTTGTTCACGGACCGGCTAGCGGCTCAATGCACCTCCCGTTTGCTAACTGTCCATGTTGTTATTGCTGAATATGCAGGTGAACACCAGAAGGGGGCGCGCCGCTCACGGCTCATTGTTGCACCCGCCGGTGTGTGTATGTATGCGAGTCTGAGCGTGTGTGTATGTGAGTGTGTGTCTGTCCGTGTGACTCGTAATATGTGTCAAGAGAGTGAGGGGAGACTTCTCTATGTAGGTGACTGAAGCTAATGTGTTTAACACCAGAGGTCAGAAAGACAGAGATCTGTCGAAGTTACAAGTTTTGATCTGAAACCCGCTCCACAACACCGGCACATATGCGAAAGTAGCGGATTTTGTGAATAAAACAAAGATTTGTCAAGGGAACTTCTGTCAAGAGGGGACGGAAATAAGCCGGACACGTCAGAAGAGGATATTTATTTTTGGGAAACCGTAATATGAAAAAGGAGCAGGCCGAGATATTAGGTTTTGTCCCTCAGAAAGAGATCGTCTACAACAAACTTCTCCCGTACGCAGACAGACTAGACCGCGAATCCAATGACATTTTGGCCCAGATTAAAGGGAACTTGGGTCGGGCTGTCCAGCTCCGTGAGTTATGGCCTGGAGTTTTACTTTGGACCCGGAAACTCTCCACGTAAGTACATTCGAGACTCCAAAATGCTTTGCTTTTGGAATTGAGCCTGTTTTATTTCTAAACACCATGGACAGCTGAATGACTCAGGTAGCTTGTAGCCGTTAGCTCGGGTGCTAAAAGCTAAGCGCTAACGTTACATGAGTCACTCAACTGTCCTTGCGCATATGTAAACATCCCATATCTGTCCGCTAGTACTTCATAATGACCTTTCATACTATCGAACGTAGTATTACTTCGGTCAAGTTTGCCATTGTGGCTTCAGTCGGTAAAATGCAGGAAACGCAGGACAGTTGTAAGCTCATTTCTAAGCTAATCAGCTAACGGAGGCTAACATTAGTGCTGGATAAGCAGCTGCTACATGCATCACTGCAACTAGTGGTTTAGACATGGAGTCCTTAACAAGGCATTTTACCTGGAGGAGTCTGCTTAAACATTGTAAAACATCATCTTTATGTTTAGCCTTATTCATTCCCATCTGTGTAGTACGTTTCTTATTGACACGTCAAAGTGCTTAATGTTTTTGATCATGTTGAATAACAGACTCTTGCAATGTTTGCAGTGTAACCTTATTTATGGATAGTTTAAGAATCTCAAGGCCTTTTTAAGATAAGATAAAAGGGTTATTATTTTATTCAGATGCTTGAGTTTCATGATGCAGTATTTAATGACACTTAAGCCTTACATAAGTTCATGCTGCGTAACATTTAGATGGTACTCTTCAGTTCTGTGAAGTGTATTACAAGTGGTTTTGACTGTTGCACTTTGTATTATTTCTGCTTAAATGGGCAGTGTGTTTAGAAGCATAATTTCTCGACTATTTGGCCTTTTACCTCATCATCAGATTCAGTTCTAGGGTTTTGTGTTCATAGCAGGCATGTTGTGTTGAATTGAGTGAGTGTCAGGACTTAGTAAGCAGGAAAGAGCACAATATTTTGGCAAACTAAAGTTAATATGTGATAAATATACATACAAGCAGTATTAATTAAGGTATTAGCCTAATAATTTACCTACCTGACTGAAAATGATAAGAACGAACGCAAATGTTGTCAAGATTCTTGCCCTGGAAATCCTGGTTCAGTTTGGCCAACAACAGCACCTTTTGTTCCTCAGTTTTTGCACTCTTCTCCTTGATTTGTTATACATTTTGGCAGTAAAAGTACTCAATGTTTTTTCCAATCTGACCAATTTAGTACAGCCCTAAATATGATAATAAATGACCATTTTCAGCAGCTGTAATCAGCAAAGTATGCAAGTTTCATTCGGTTCAGTGGCATTCTTTTGTTCAGTGCCGCCAATATGGCTGATTGATGAGGCATTGTGTAAATACTCTATTTGATTCTTGCTTACTCATTGTCTTTTTAAAGGTAGAGTATATGCTTGAAGAAAAATAACATTATTTGCTACTGATCTTTATTAAAAGTTATCCGTTACTCCAGTGTAACTTGTTAAAGAGATGCATTAATTGTCTCGCCGAAAAACTGTATTACAGCATTTTCTGACAATGTTATTGATGAATAACAATATTGGCAGCTGTATTTCCTGACAAAGTATACTGGGCATGTCATCACTAGGGCTGTTACGATTGTTCAATTCAGTTTGAGTACTCGAATATAAAAAATTGCATTTTGCTTGTGACCTGTAACTGGCAAAACTGTAACGCAACAAACAAGAATCCATAAAACTCATTATTAGACCTTTTTCCAAGGCTGCCCGATATATTAAACATAAAAATCATAATAAAGAATAATGCTATTGTGAATTCTCAAACGCTATGATTCAATTACGCTTATACTATAGGACTGTTGAATGCTTGAATCTGATTGGCTGACGAAAGTTCTGAAGGTGTGCATTATTTTCCGGGAAACACACGGCAAACGTAGTTCCAGGCAGCTCCTGACAGCATTGTATGTCTCTATATCACTTCGCCACACTATTTCAGTTATTTCAAAGGTCCTTACAGCCTAAAACGGCAAGATAAACAAAACCCACAACGACACAGGCCAAACAAATACAGTAAACAACAGGATAAAAACGACCGATTATTTCCATGTTTTTGCCGCAAAATTAAATGTTTTATTATGTACGAAAAGAGCACACTCTTTTTCTCTCACACTCTCTCTTACAGACGCACACGTTAGCATACACGCTAAAGTTGTTAGCGCCGCTCTGAGAGTAACAACTTAAAGTTTCACTATAAGTAATATATGTGCTTCTCTCAAACGCTGCTGATCACGTTTGAGAGAAGCACAGACTCCCAGAGGTAATTCACAAGCTTTTCTTTCTTTCTCTCTTTCTTTCCATCTGTCTGCTTGCCAGTCTGTCTGTCTAAACTACATTATTAACTGCATAGTCTGCTATCAATGGCTCAAGCGTCGTTACTAGGTCTAAAATGACTTTTGGAATTATCAACGAAGGAGTTGGGTGAGTTGTGTAAGAAATGAATCCTACTCACAATAGTGTTTTAAGGGCAAAAACCAGATGAATGCCTTGAAATGTATCATCTGATCGATGTCTTGAGGTGTGGTAACCGTAGTATAAGTGGAATAATTGACTTCGGGACATTGAATTCCTAGAAAATAATGCACACGCGAGGTTGAATTATTTACATGCGTGTTTCCCAAAAGCAACTATGGTCACAAATTCCGTTCACTGGAGCTAATGACCATAGCTAATGATGCTTTTGGGAAAAGCATCCCAGAATGGCTCCATTCACTCTAAATACTGCTCAACACAAACTGTTATCATTTACATGTGTGGAGCGTCTCAAACTCCATCTCTGCATATTGTTGTGAGTTTGGGTTTGTCATAACATTCATCTGGGAACGCAATGTGCGCCATTTCATCAGATTTGTAATGTAATTTGTTTATAAACCTATGCAAACACAGGAGAATATATCAGTATCTCATGAATAAAAGCTCCAACCCTTGCTCTAAGTTTACGCTTTTTGACGTCCACATATTCAAGAAATTACAGTGGATATAGTATTTGAAGTGAAGTGTAAAAAAAATCATCAGGCCGTTGGCACCCATTGCAGGCCTTTTATGTAATGCATAATGTACATTAGTTATATTGTTTATAATACATTATGTATTTTCATAGTTTTGTTCAATAAAACCATATGATTACTTGCTTTTGGTACTTTATTTGAACCAATTGTTATTGCCTCATTGGTATTATAAATGTATTTTAAGTAATTATGGACCTGTTTGCTCGAGTCTATTTTTATTACCTCAAAAAATATATAATTGTAATTATCTGATTACTCGATTTATCGTGAGAATAATCTACCAATTACTTGATTACCAAAATAAACGTGACAGCCCTAGGGGTCATGACATGGACTTTTTTTTTATTCGTTTAATGTTCCTTGAGGTTAACTTATGTTAATAAAGATTTTTGCATGAAAATGATTCATTTCAGCTCTCTTTCTTTAAAGATTTTTAGGCCTTAGTCCTTTAAGACTTCTTGGTAATCGGCCACTGTTATGATTGTCTAACGTCATTGCATAAGAAACAGTATCAATGCCCCGCCCCCTCACTATTGCATGTGAGTGTTTTGACAGCATAATCAAAATAAAACGGTGATTTCCAGACACAGCATTATAAAATCATTTACTTACAGTTTGTGATGCAGCTGCAGTTAGATCTAGTACCACTTTATCTTTCAACAAATGTTTCTTTGTGAACTCTCATGACACTGTGCCTCATTTGCAAAATAAAATGCTCTGATCAGTCCTCTTACACGATCCGGGATGCCAATAAAAAAATAAACTATACATTTGTTCCCTACGCTGGGATCCTACTGATATCTGTACAAAGATGCGAACGTGCTGTTTAAACCAAACGTGTCATTTGTCCTATTGACGACAGACTCAAGCGCGTGGACTGTGTCCAAAAGAGAATGTGCATCTGTATGCTGTATCCAGTGTATACAATATAGTGGCAGTGATTGTAATCTCTATTTGTACATAATTTGTTTAAAAATGTCTTACCGGATTGTATTTTAAGTTTTTTATCTTGTATTCATTTGAAATGTCTTTTGTAATTTTTTGGTAAATGGATTTTTGTTATTATTGTACATTTTTGTAATCGCCGTGAAGATAGCCCTGGTGCTGGCATGGTGTAAAAAAGACAATAAATAAATAAATAAATAAATAAATCTCTATTTGCTTTTGACACTACGCGACACACATTCAGTGTAATCAGGTGTCAGCCATTAAGCGACTGAACGCCAGTGGGTGGGGCCTATGGTGAGAAGAAGACTATTCGTCAATGTCTTGCTCTGGGGTTGGTGTTTATGCAAACAACTGTGCCCGGGTGCATCACCTCGCACGTTGTATCCAAACAAACCATTTTCTTCATGCTTCATGCTTTTTTTAATGTTGATGAGGACATTTTAAGTTATGAAACTTGCAGGATGTATTAAGAAGACAAAGACCTCTCTTTGTCAAAAGATCTAGTGAAATTGAATTTCTCATGCCATGACCTCTTTAATAATTGCTGGCAAATCAGCTTTGCCATTACAGAAATTAATTTCGTATTGAATATATTACAATAGAAAACAATAGTTTTAAATTGTAATAGTGTGTGTGTGTTTAAGGACGTGTGTTTTCAGTGTTTACTCTGCTCTCCCATAAATACTGTTTGCAACTAATAAACTACAGTTTAATAGTTGCAGAGGAAACTCTGCCAACTTTTGCCAAAAAAAAAAGACTCAAGTGGGAATAAGTCTGAGTTTGTGACATTTAGTTGAATGTTTCTAAGGGCTTTTATATAATCTATTTTAAAGACCCATTTCACTATTTATGCCATGCTAGCCTGACTCAGCTTTAGTCAGACTCACAGCTCTCTCTGTTTGTCTCATAATCACATGGTGGCCTTCATGCTTACATATTTAGTGATAAGGTCAGAATTGCTCCTACAGATAACTGATAGCCATATGTGCTTCCCTCCCTACCAAAATATTTTTTCCCCACCTAGGCTTCCTGTACAGTCACTGTAATATGTTGTTTTGGGGTGGTGGATGCCCATTTTCATATTTGGTAGTTTATTATTGCTTTATTGTATTGGTTTGGAAATGAATTAGAGGAGAATTAAAGGAACACTCCACTTTTTTTTTGAAAATATGCTCATTTTCCAACTCCCCTAGTGTTAAACAGAGGAGCTTTACCATTTTTGAATCCATTCAGCCGATCTCTGGGTCTGCCGTTAGCACTTTTAGCATAGATTAGCATAAAACACTGAATCAGATTAGACCATTAGCATCTCGTTCAAAAATGACCAAAGATTTTCGATTTTTTCTATTTAAAACTTCACTCTTCTGTAGTTTTAATTGTATTTTCCAGGCTGATATGGATAGGAACTATACTCTCCTTCTGGCGTAATAATCAAGGAACTTTGCTGCCGTACCATAGGTGCAGCAGGCGCAATGATATTACGCAGTGGCTGAATATAGTGGAGTGTTTCTTTAACAATTTTTTAATTAAAGACTCCTGAACCAGCTAATCAAGGTCTTACTAGGCATGCTAGAAACTTCCAGGCAGGTGTGTTGAGGCAAGTTAGAGCTAAACTCTGCGGGACACCAGGCCTCCAGGACTGAGTTTGGAGACCCCTGCTCTAGATTTATGGACGATGCAAATTTTGGAACCATGCTGTTTCTCTTCTGCTTTTTGTTTTCCACTCTGACCACTGTGATTTAATTTATGGCCCTTTATAGGTACCTTCGGCTGTACGGGAGAAAGTTCAGCAAGGAGGACCATGTGCTCTTCATCAAGCTTTTGTACGAGCTGGTCACCATCCCAAAGCTGGACATCAGCATGATGCAGAGCTTTGCACGACTCCTCATCAACTTACTGAAGTATGCAAAAGTGTCCCTAACATTGCCACGTAATTGAGAATAGCACAGCAGATTTATGTTTATTTACATGAATTACATGGTTAATTATGCAAAATTATAATTAATTGCATATATCAATAAAAAAATCAAGGTAATTCGAAGTTTATTCTTGTTATATGAGAAGTAGTTATTTAACTCAAGCCCCTGACTATGATTAATGCATTATTATTTTTTATTTTTTAAATAACAGATTCAACTAATGTTTTAAATTGAATGCCTTTTAATGAATTCCTAATGTTTCTGAATGCTCTTTTTTAATGTACAGGAAGAAAGAACTGCTGTCTCAGGATGACTTGGAATTGCCTTGGAGGCCTTTGTACGATCTCTATGAGAGCATCCTGTACTCAAAAACTGAGCATCTCGGTCTTAACTGGTTTCCAAAGTAGGCCTCTTGCTCTTTTTCATCTTTCTACTTATCTGCTATTATCTCACAGATTCTACTTTGTTGTTAAATATGGATACAACTCCAAACAAAATCTTACATGTGACTGAATATGTTATAATAGTATGGAACCTGATGACCAGGCCCACATTACTGCATCCCATATTCGCTATACATGTATTATTAGCTATACCATGTTTAAACCCATTCAACACATTTTCCTTTTAAAACCAGCACAGAAATGTGAAATGAAGTCTTCAGTTTCTTTGTGGGCCTGCTCATGATATATTTGCAGCAATGTAAAGTGTTTCTTTATGGTGAACATACATATGACTCATGGTGAGGTTGGTTCATGGAGAGCAAGCAATTTGCTTCATCTTGTTTTATTTTTGTCTTCCCACGTTTCATTTTGGGCCTTTTATTGAGCACTGCTGACTCTTGTAACACAACCATTCACATTTAACACACCCTGTATTTTTAGAAGACCCTGTTAAACAATTACAACTGTGAGATTGATTTTATTGGTATGTCTAGCACTGGCTTATTTTTTTTTCCTTTTCTCACATTCAGTTATCGAGCAGAAGCCTCAACTAAACAAAAAATGCTTAATATTGTGCGCAAGCGGTAAGCACAGCCCGTGTTTTACATGTTGCACTGTACCTTTCCAAGGGCAGCCGCTTATGTTTATTTGCATGTGTCCAAAATGAAAAGCAAATCAACAAACTAAAATGAAATTCCCACCACAGCTTACACCTGTGTTTGTATTGAATCTTTGTTTCTGTAGTAGCCAAGTCGTATCCACTTAATAACATGCTTCATAACCACATCAGGAAATGGTGCTCCTTTTAAAGTTTCTAATATTTCATCTTTGTCTGTCAAACACAATTCCTGGATGCTCAGAGGTGTCAGTCAGCTCTTATATTTAGGCTGAAGAACTCTCCTGACAAACTGTAACAGCACAATGACAAAAAAACTCCCAACACCCTTCTTCCAGGAATGGGATAGACTCATCGCTGTGACTTCATTCTCTTAATCTAAGAGTCTTTTGATTGTCTTTTGATTGTTCTCACAGGTGGGCGAAGGGTTTATATTAAAGGAAGTTACTAATCAAAGCTGTGTTTCCCAAAAGTATCTCAAGACTATAGAGTGCAAAAGTCATGATCTGGATGTTGTTAATTTTCTCCTTAGGGAAGTAATTAAAGACAGAGTTACCACAAGTTTCTGAAGTTGTTAGTGATTCAGGATATACACAATATATAAATATTCAAAAAATATTGTTTCTATAGATATAATCAACTTAAAGGGATATTTCACTCAAAAATTAAAATGATGTCATTATTACGCTCATGTCATTGAAATAAAAAAATCCTATGGGGAAAAAAATGTTACAAATCCTGAACGTACACCACTGAAAAGTGAAAATGTACTCTTGCACTCTATAGATTAAAGAGACCACTTGTACAAATGGTATAGTGGGATAGTTCACCTAAAAACACAAAAGATATTATTTTGATGGTTGATAACACAACCACATTGAAGCCTGTTGACACTATTCTGTGTACAAGAAACACTGAGACAATTCTCAGGAAAAATAACTTCTTTTGTGTTCTGTAGAAGCAGGAAACTCATGCAGGTTTTGAACTATGTGAGGGTGAGAAAATAATGATTGAATTTTCATTTTAGGGTGAACTATTCCTTTAAGCTTACAGTGTTTTTGGCAAACACAGTGTGGTTTGTTGTCAGTCCTATTTCTTTTAGGTCAGGCTGTATATGTGGGTCAGATCACTTTGGCTCGCTGTTTTAGAGGGCAAGGTCACCCAACGTTTGCCAATTTTCCCCTTGGGTTCTGGTATCATTGTGTTCTATTTTAATCTTGTCCGAACTGAGAGAGTGCTGAATGTGGAAGGTGTTTGTTTACACTTGTACCGAGAGGAAGATCAGCAGCTGCTGCGTCTTGCTAAGTTTCGCTGGCAGTGTATTTTTAGAACTGGAGATGTACAAGACAACATATTTTAATTATTAACTAGTTAGTGGGTTAAATGACCAACTAGTTGACAGGGCTGTCTTAAATTGACACAAATCCCATCATGTCTTTGCAAACCTAAAAACAAATATAAATTATTGACTTCTGTGGAACACAACAGGAGATATGTTGCTTTATGTTCCACAGAAGAAAGAAAGTCATGAATTTTGGAATGTTTTTAAATGACACAATTTTAATTTTGGAGTGAACTGTTCTTTCCAGAATAAAAATGTGCAGATAATATACTCACCACCTTGTCATCCAGGGTGTTCATGTCTTTCTTTCTTCAGTCGTAAAAAAATATTTTTTTTGAGGCAAACATTTCAGGATTTCTCTCCATATAGTGGACTTCAATGGTGCCTGCAAGTATGAACTTTTAAAATGCAGTTTAAATGCAGCTCCAATATCATTTTGAAAATTGAAAACCAACTTGAAAATTGTCCTACTTAATGAGATGGGAGTTTTTCAGCATACCCTAACTCTCATGATTTGGAATACACAGAGTTCACGCAGAGCTAGACAAGATGAGCGTTTTAAGGTTAAAAAGCATATATATTGTAAACAAAAATGAACCGATTGTTTCGCCTTTTTCCTCTGCTGGGATCATTAAGAGCCCTTTAAAGCTGCATTTAAACTGCATTTTGGAAGTTCAAACTTGCGGGCACCATAGAAGTCCACTGTATGGAGAGCATTCCTGAATTTTTTTCTTTCTTTAAAAAAAGACATGAGTAAATTCTGAAAGTGAACTTCTCCTTTAAGTTAGCTGTGATGAACAGGATTAGTAGACCCCAGAAGAATGTGTTACTAAGGCGGTTAATTTGGTGTAACATTCCATAGTACTTCACTATCATAGTCTTCCCAAGAAAGTACCACTGCCAAAAATGTTACCTGATCATCCAGACCTGATCCTGAGCTCTATTTACAGCATTTAGTAGCATAATTGTATTCTTAAAAGATTAGTTCACTTCCAGAAAAAAACAATCTTGATAATTTACTCACCTTTGATGGTGTTTATGCTACAAAATAATAAAACTGAGGTACTTGTAACACTGATTCCAGGTATCCTGAGAGAATTGGCAATGGAATTTGGAATATATTTTATTATTCAGCGTTCATTTTCTGGTTCATAGGGCTCTACACTATCCCAGCTTGGCAATAAGGGTCTTATCTATTGAAATGAGTCATTTTCTAAAAAACACACAAAAGCATTAGATACTTATTCACTACAAATACTCATCTAGTACTAGCTTGACTTTGCACATTATGTAGTCACCTCAGGAAAGGTCAAGCATGACGTAGGCGGAAGTACCGACCCAGTGTTTGCAAAGCAAACATGCAAAGTGAAAAGCCCTTTACAAAAAAGGTAAAACATTGAAAACCCTGTATTGTTTTCTTAAAAACCTTAATTTCTTTCGACTGAAGAACGAAAGACATAAACATCGTGGATGACATGGGGGGTGAGTAAATGATCAGAATTTTTATTCTGGAAGTGAACCAATTCTATAATGTCATAATCCACAGGGTTTGCACATTTTGGCCAATTTTGTTTAGGTGAAAAATATGTATATATTTAGGAGCAGCTTCCTGATTTGAAGTGGCTGTTAATGCAGTGTGACTGTATTCAGCGTTTTTGAGCTCTGTTATAAAAAGGACCTGAGAAGAACCTGATAACCTGGCATGTTGCGCTCATGTGCCCAGGCTCTGGTGTTGGGAAACTCATTTACACTTTCACCAAACGCACTGTAGTTGGGTTTCTGCTTTGCACGTGGTCTAATCGCATCTATTGCTTCAACCTCAAATGAGCCTAGCCTTTCGTTTTATATTAATGCACATCCTTTCTCTGTCTCTCCCCGTTCCCTTCCTTTAGCTCCGTGGAGAACGTATTGAAGACACTAGTCAAGAGCTGCAGACTGTAAGTGCTCGTTCAATCCATCATCATTCACTAATGTGCCTATAAATGTTCAAGCCCTTTCACAAAAGAATTGCACATTGTGTTAATCAGCTTTCCGTTGTGCTGTTGAAAGAATCATGTAATCAGGCCTTTGTTAGACAAGCCCACAGCTTTCACACTGAGCCGATTACAGCTCTCCTAACACATTATACCGTTGACCGTTTCATTCATGTAACAACCACTTTTCATCATTTTGCAAGAGCTCACATAACAAACAAACAACCATGCATCTCAGAAAATGACATGTGATTGTGTTCTCATAATAGTGTGTCTGTGTGCATAGTTATTTCCCTGAATCAGCCACACAGGAGATGCTCGATGAGTGGCGGCCATTACTGTGTCCGTTTGATGTCACCATGCAGAAGGCCATTGGCTACTTTGAGCTCTTCTTGCCCACCATCATGGCCCCAGAGCAGCATCACAAAGGATTTAAGTAAGACTCTCTTATGCAATTTTTTGTGACATAAGAGGGTTGCAATCTAATAATAAATTACACAATATTCATAAAGTGCAACCAATAAGTCTGACCCAGTGTAATAGGAGGATTTGTGCATGTTTTAGGTTATGGTTTGATGAACTGATGGATCTCTGGGTCTCGGTGCAAAACCTGCCTGCTTGGGAGGGTGTAAGTACTTCTCATGAATTCATTTGTTAAGTGCTAAATATTATATCACCATTGGCTTTTTATCCTCTGTTAACTCTTGATTCCTCTTACAGAATCTAGTGAATATCTTTGCACGTCTGGCTAATGACAACATTGGCTATGTGAACTGGGATCCGTACATTCCCAAGGTAATGTCCTTCTTTATATAAGCTAGTGTTAAAAAGTTTTAGGGTCATATTTAATAAAAAAAAACAGTAATATTGTGAAATATTATTACAATTTAAAGTTATCGCCAGTCTTCAGTGTCACATGATCCTTTAGAAATCATTGCTGATGATGATTTGGTGCTTAAGAAACGTCTGTTATCAATGTTGAACAGTTGTGGTGCTTAATATTTTTGTGGAAACTGTGATCCATGGTTCTTTGATCAATAGGAAGTTCAAAAGAACAGCATTTATTTGAAATCCTTCCTGGATGTCCTTCCTAAATTATTGCCAAGAAATCTTACTGACCCCAGACTTTTGAACCATAGTGTAAATGTTGATCTAAAGACATCAGAGCGTGTTATCAAATTATTTTATACTGATACTTTGTCGTCTTCCTATCAGATCTTCACCAGGATTCTACGTAGCTTCAATCTCCCTGTTGGCACCAGCCAAATGGTCGTTCCCCGATACTTGACCAACTCTTACGACATTGGTCACGTGGTCCTCTGGATTTCTTCCATGCTTGTAAGTTTAATGAGCCATACTTGTCCTATAAAAGATTAATTATTAAAAGAGTGCATTTATTTACTGATCTTTATCATTTTTTTCCAGGGCGGCCCACAGAATCAGGTCCAGAAACAACTTAATGGACTCTTCAGTAGTATAGCATCCTTCTATCACCCTTCAAACAATGGGCGCTGGCTGGTAAGATGTCCCCTATTAGGACAAACATCCAAAACAATATGGTGGAATGCAAAAACGTCTTCCTCAAAGTCCAGCCCACTCCTTGAATCCATTCTAGAACTCTCTCTGGCCTGTGTGTTGTCGGCTGTGGTTTATGTTTGCATGCAAGAGGGAGATATGCAATGACAGATGGTCCTCTGACAGAGTGAGGTCACTCCACATTCCAACTACTGGAACACCACTAACAACTTTCCAGTTACTGACCACCTATCAACCTAAACGTGCATTCTTTTCCTACACTCATGAGTCATGACAGTATCATAAGGGTAGTTTGCAAATTGAATTACTAAACTTAATATGTCAACAAAGCCAAAGCCATGTTTACCTGTTGTTGTGTGCATGAAATGTACATGAGATGTTAAGTCAGTCTGTTTATTAATATTTTAATATTCGCAAAGTCCTATGTCTACTTAAAGAAAAACTGTTAGTACAGTCATTTTGAGATCATTCTAAAATCTTAAGCATTTTAATTTGGTACCACAAACTTTAGAAAAAAAATTGAAAAGCCCATTGCAGTGGTTAATAACTTTTTCAGATGCTGAGGTATTGACTTCACGAAGTCCAGTTTTGGTTTTAAAATAACCAAAAAAGAATCTCATGTATATAGAAGTTTATTGTTCTGAAAGCTGTCCCATCCTATATACACCACAACAACAGTCTGTAGTTTGAGAATCCAAAAGCTTAATTAAAAAAAAAAAAAAAACATGCCAAATGCTGGTTTCATCTGCAGCAGTCAAGAAAAGACTATGGGATGCTGCTGGTGCTTTAGATGGGATTTCTCAAAAAGCTTAAATGGATAATTCACCCAGAAATGAAAATTCTGTCATTAATTACTCGCCCTCATGTCATTCCAAACTTGTAAGACTTTCGTTCGTCTTCGGTACACAAATTAAGATATTTTTACTTCAGTCTGAGAGTTTTCTGACCCTGCATGCATGGTACTGTCACAAATACACATCGAAGACTGACAGGGAAGAGAAGAAATTGTTAAATAAAATCTTTATTTTTGTTTTCTTTGTGCCCAAAATGTCCTTACTACCTTTCTGGGCCTTGAATGTGGTTGCTGTTTATGCAGGGTCAGAAAGCTCATCAAAAATATCTTAATTTGTATTCTGAAGATGAACGAAAGTCTTACAGGTTTGGAACATCATAAGGGTGAGTAATTAATGAGAGAATTTTAATTTTTGGTTGAACTATCCCTTAAATCTGTGAGCTGATCACTACTATGGGAGGTGATACAAAAAATATAGGATGAAACTTCAGCTGTATTTTGTAATTGAAATCCTTACAGGACTGAGATCCAAACTCCAGAATTCATTTATTTTGGCCATCTGTGTCAGTCATATCGTAATATCGCTGCTGTCTGTTTCTTATTTTCTTCTCCAGATGAAGCTGATGAAGCTTCTACAGCGTCTGCCTGCCAGTGTGGTTCGACGGCTACATCGGGAGCGCTATAAGAAACCCTGCTGGATCACCCCTGTTCCCGCCAGTCACAAACTCACGGACCAGGATGTGACAGACTTTGTGGAAAGCATGAAGCAGCCGGTACTGATGGCCATGTTCAGCAAGACGGGCAGCATGGATGCAGCTCAGGCCTTGCAGAACCTGGCCCTAATGAGACCAGAGCTGGTCATCCCACCTGTGCTGGAGAAGTGAGTGTGTGGAACTGTTATACTGTTATAGATGCATAAGGCATATTTACAAAACCCAGTCAGTTGCACTGAAGAGCATTTTTATTCACTCTATTCTAGTGAATTTGTTAGTGCATGATGACGTATAGATGAATAAAATGTTACAGTTGATGTCAAAATTTTACACCCCCTTTCAGAATCTGCAAAATGTTAATTATTTTACCAAAATAACAGGGATCATACAAAATGCATGTTATTGTTTATTTAGTACTGCATAAAGTCCACAAGAGAAAATAATAGTAGAATTTATAAAAATGACCCTGTTCAAAAGTTTACATACACTTGATTCTTAATACTGTGTTGTTACCTGAATGATCCACATCTGTTTTTTTTTATTTATTTATTTTTTTTTGTCATAGTTGCTCATGAGTCCCTTGTTTCTCCTGAAAGGTTAAACTGCCTGCTGTTCTTCAGAAAAATCCTTCAGGTCCCACAAATTCTTTAGTTTTCCAGCATTTTAGTGTATTTGAAACCTTTCCAACAGTTACTGTATGATTTTGAGATCCGTCTTTTCTTACTGAGGACAACTCATACGCTCATACGCAACTATTACAGAATATTCAAACGCTCACTGATGCTCCAGAAGGAAAAAAAAACATGCATGTATACTTTTTGCATTTGAAGATCAGGTTAAATTTAACTTATTTTCTCTTCTGGGAAACATGTAAGTGTCTTCTGTAGCCTCTGAAGGGCAGTACTAAATGAAAAAATATGATATTTATGCCAAACAAATAAAATAAAAAATAACTTGCACATCTAACTTGCATTTTTTTTCTTCTTCTGGGGCATCAGTGAGCATTTTAACCTTCTGTAATAGATGCATATGAGTCCCTCAGTTGTCCTCAGTGTGAAAAAAATCATCTCAAAATCATGCAGTCATTTTGAAAGGGTTAAAATACACAAAAATGCTGAAAAAACAAAGAATTTGTGGGACCTGAAGGATTTTTCTGAAGAACAGCAGACATTTTAACTGTTCAGGATAAACAAGGGACTCATGAACAACTATCACTAAACAAACAAACAAACAAACAAACAAAAAAAAAAACACAGCTGTGGATCATTCAGGTAAAAACACAGTATTAAGAATCAAGGGAATGTAAACTTTTGAAAGGGTTAATTTTTATAAATTCAACTATTATTTTTTTATATGGACTAAATGTTAACATCTTAAATGTGAAGTATCTTGTTCAGGTCAGTACTAAATGAGCAATAACAAGCGTTTTGTATGATCCCTCTTATTTTGGTAAAACAATAACATTTTTCACATTCTGAAAGGGGGTTTAAACTTAACCTCAGTTGTATTTTCTAGTAGTAGTTGCAGTATAAATGTGTAAGCTAAAGTCATAAAGCTGTATCGTAGTCCGTATAGTGGCTTCTTTTATTCACTGTCGGGATTTACAAATCCAATCTTTGTAAATAGGCTTTCTAAGCAGTCATCTTAGAATCCAGTGTAAAGCAGGAGCTGGACTTTTTCCCAAGGGAGGAACCAACCAATAGCTAATGTGTGAATGTGCTGCCCCCTGCAGGACGTATCCTGCTATGGAGACACTGACAGAGCCACACCAGCTTACTGCCACTCTCAGCTGCATGATTGGCATGGCCCGCAGTCTTCTCAGCGGTGGCCGACATTATCCCGAAGGTCCTGCGCACGTCCTACCCCTGCTAATGAGAGCACTGCCTGGTGTTGACCCTAATGATTTCAGCAAATGCATGGTGGGTAAACTGTTCAAGGATTAGTTCACTCCAAAATTTAAACTTTAAATGTTCATGTCTTTCTTTCTTCAGTCAAAAACAAATTAGAGGTCTTGAGGAAAACATTCCAGGATTTTTCTCCATGTAGTGGACTTTAATGGTGACCAAAAGGTTGAAGGTCCGAATTGCTGTTTCAGTGCAGAGTCAAAAGGCTCTACATGATCCCAGCTGAGGAATAAGGGTTTTATCTAGCGAAACGATCTGTAATTAAAAAAAAGCATTTGTCCACTATATGGAGAGAAATTCTGAAATGTTTTCCTCAAAAACCTCGTTTTATTTTCGACTAAAGAAAGACATAAACATCTTAGATGACATGGGGGTGAGTAAATTATCCTCTTGAAACAAATAAATAAATTAAACCAAAATATGACAGTTAAGATTTTAGATTCCTTGTTGTTCTCTCATCTGTGATTTTATTCATAATTGAGTTAATGACGTTCACATTTTGTTTTTAGATCACGTTCCAGTTCATTGCTACTTTTACTACTTTAGTGCCTTTGGTAGACTGTTCATCAGCCCTCCATGAGAAGAATGACTTGACAGAGGTATGGCTCTGAAATTATGTAAAAGACCCACTTCAGAGATTTTATATAATTATGCTTTCTGTATTCCATCATAAAATCTTTCATTTGTTGTAGATGGAGAGAGAGTTGTGTTCGGCATCTGCTGAATTTGAAGACTTTGTTCTGCAGTTTATGGACAGGTGAGTCATTTAGTGAGACTGTGTGCTTGAAAAAGTATAAAACACTGTTGTGGCTTATTCCCTGTTTTGTGTTGTCGGTAGGTGTTTTGCATTGATTGACAGCAGCACTCTGGAGCAGACACGCGAGGAGACGGAGACAGAGAAAATGACTCATTTAGAGAGTCTGGTGGAGCTGGGCCTTTCATCCACTTTCAGCACCATTCTGACACAGTGCTCCATGGAGATATTCAAGGTGTTTTTTTTTACACTTAATAAGATTTGAACTATTAAACTATTTCTTATTTTTAACATATTTTCTTTAATGAAAATGCTGTTTATTACAAGTTACAAAAAAAAAGTCTCAGACTTGTCTGTTGTCATTTTATCTTGGTACTTAAATTTTGCTATCCTTACAAATGTAAAAGGAAAAAAAACATTTTAGACAAATTAAATTTATTACTACAGCAGTCTCAAACTACATTTTATGTTAAAACTATTTATTAAAATGGGAGTTGTCTGACTGAATCACACCATGGTCAGACCAATGACTTGTTATAGACTGGTTTATCAGTTGTTTTGATTAATCAGCCAAATTTGACAGCACTTTGCACTGTGTGGTTGCATTTGTGTATATGGGCCATTCTACAGAATTGGTTCAAAGAGTTTAAGAATGTCCTTTTTTTTTTTTTAAAAGCATTTTTTCTTTAAAGAAATTAATTTTTATCGGGCTCCGATGTATAGTTTTCTATCTAAGTACCGGTACTTCTGGGCTGAGGCTGGGATTTTAGCAGGTTTGAAGTGAAAGTATTTGATGGATGTATAATATGTGTCGAGAGCATTCACTCAGTATCATCATTTTAGGGGGTTTTGCATCTGAACTCTTCGTATATTTTTGCTTTTTAAAAAAAAACAAACAAATCAGAGGTAATCAATAACAGTTACATTTCTAACAACATTTCAAGTGTAATTTAGAAGATTTGTTGCTTTTTGAATCTTTTTTTTTTCTGTAAAAGTCAAAAAGTTGATCATACTGATTTCAAAGTTAAGTATTCATTAGGTTGAATATACATTGAGCCAAAAAATATCATAACATCATAGTTGATAATTCAGTATACTTTCTTTTTGACAAAACATCCCACAAACTTTCGTTAGTGACAAGAATGCTTTTTTAGCGACATCACGTCACATTACATTACATAAATTTTAACTTTGCAAACTAAACCACTACTAAAACATACTAAAATACTAAAAAATTGCATAACTGTACTAAAATGTTGTTTATTTCCCCAAAATATGAAAACTGTGTTCCCTTTTATCATTACAAAAGGGATGAATAACACAATAAATACATGTTTCAGTCACACCTGTTTTAGGTAGTGACTATTTAATGGGATAACACCTAAAAAAACAAAGATGTCACTACCGATACTCCACTAAATGTTTCAGTAGTGACAATTTTTGAACTTAGCTCAAAGATGATTTTGTATACATTTACCTCAAAATAATGGGACATATCTACTCACACTTTAGCTATGAGAGAGTGTGACACAAATATTTTCTGATCATAAATTTATGGGTGTAGTCAGTGTAATCTGTCTCAACCAGTGGACTGAAACATACACTGAAAAATGCAGGGCAGATTTTTTTTTTGTTAGCATGAAGTTTCCCAATTCACAAAAACACCCTATTAAAAAAAACAATGGAGAAAAAACAAAAATAATTGTAATATTTAAAAAAATAAATACATTTAAGGGTTAGGGTTCGGGACAGCCACCTCCGAATTGAAAGTACCAAATATTTTAAATATTATTGCGGGTTTTTAATAGACAATAGATAAAAACATTTTAATACTTAACCAAAAAATGTTTTTGCATTTGTGAAATGGCAGTTTGCACCAGTTCTGTAGAATGGCCCATATATATATATCCCAAATCCCAAACTTCTGAACAGTGTATATTCTCATGTACGCCTTTTAGATTGATATTATCAGTTAACAGCTGTTATATGTCCATAGGTTGCTCTTGAAAAAGTCTTCAACTTTGCCACCACCAACATCTTTGAGACTCGTGTTGCAGGCAGGATGGTGGCAGACATGTGCAGAGCAGCTTCTAAGGTAATTTTTTTCCTTTCCCCATCTTTTGCTGACATGCACACACAGCTGTGGAGCCACATTGATTCAACTGTCCTCTGCTTTGTTTTAGTGTCACCCTGCTGAGTCTCTCAGGCTGTTTGTACCACACTGCTGTAACGCCATTACTCATCTAACTGCCAGTATGTACAAAAAAAAATGACAGTTTGTGTTATCTTAAGCCTGTGTCAGCATCCTCACTTGTTTTGGTGCGTTTCAGATGAGGACGTTTCGAATGAGGAAGAACTGGATAAAGAACTGCTCTGGAACCTCCAGCTGCTGTCTGAGGTCAAAATAACACTTGATCAAACTGTACTTGAAAGATTTTGCACTGAGGAGCTTAAGCTGTATTGCAAAATCATGATAGCTGCCTCATGATTTACTCACCCCCTCATGTTGTTCCAAACCTGTATGACTTTGTTCTTCAGGAAAAAAATAGAAGGTATGCATGTAAAAATGTTAGTAATCAAGCGGTTTCAGTTCCCATTGACTTCCATTGTTTGTTTTTTGTCCATTTAGCGGAAGTCAGAATCGAAAATGTTTGGTTACCAACATTCCTCAGTATACTTTGTTCCACAGAATAAGTGAAATTGTACAAGTTTGGAACAACATGTTTGTGAGTAAATAAGAGTTTTAATTTTTAGGTGGACTATCCCTTTTTGTATCGCATCCATTTCCATTAGAAACTTTAATCAAGTCACTGCCTATGAAGAGTTTTTCACACCACCTGTATCTAACGTTGCCTCCCCCTCTCGCTGATGTTCAGGTGACCCGTGTGGATGGAGAAAAGCTCCTCCCGTACCGCACACAGCTGGTGCAAACTCTGCAGCTGACCTTGCGTTTGCGCTGTAAGCAGGGCTACACTCTGGCTTGCAACCTGCTTCACCATATCCTGCGTTCCACAGCACTCACCTACCCCACAGACTACTGCAGTGTGCCTGGTGGCTTCAGCAAACCCCTGCAAGAGTACTTGCCCATTAAGGTACTGTGAATGTGTAATGTGGAGACAACAGAGAAATGTATTAGATTATTGTTGATCCCATAGTGTCTCACTACTTCCCTCCTTGTTTTCTTTTTTCACAGGACTGGGGTCGTCCAGGGGACCTTTGGAACCTGGAGATCAAGTGGCATGTGCCCAGTGCAGAGGAGACTGCATTCGTGTTCTATGTTCTGGACCTGCTGCTGCAGCCAGAGCTCCAGCGTCTGCAGAGATATGCACAGGGAGAGCAGGAAATGAGCAGGTCAGTGGTCAAAAGTACACTCTGTAGTAATGGTAAAGACAAAGTACCATTATTCTGTATTGATTTTAAAAGCCTAAATTGATTTTTGCTAATGTTTATGCACTTTAAACAGAGATGATGTTCTTCAGAGTCTGTGTATAGTCCAGCACTGTCTGCTGGGTGCCGGCAGCATGCTCCCCCCTCTTGATGGATCCACAGTCACTGGCCTGTAAGTCCTATAACTCACTCAAGTAATGATCGCTTTAAGCAGCGGGTATGGGAAGGGACGCACAGTGCTGATTAAATCAGGATTATGTAATCCACTGTATTTAATTTTTAAAAGGGATAATGTATTTAATCAATACTTTGATTAATCTGTGACACATTAAATTGATAAAAGTGATAGTACAGATGTTTATAATGTCACCAAAAGTTTTTGATCTGCTATAAATGCTGTTCTGTCATGACAACTTGGAGAGTTTAGCATGGTAATATACGGCAGTGTTAATGTGTTTGGTCTTGGCATAATAGATCTGCTACACTTCTGCTGCTGTGGCAGAGCAAGTAACAAGACATGCTATATCCAATACATCCACAGACATGCTGCTGTGAGCATGTAAGAAATACTGCTGCACATATATATGAAACAGACCCCATATATAACATACATGAAATCACTCCGACTTTTTTTTTTTTCTTGATTTAGAATTGCTAGTTAAAAAGTCACATTTTGAGGGGGATAAAGACTGATGTGTTCTCACAATTCTGACTTGACTCACAATTGTGTGTTATCAAGTCAGAATTGCGAGATATAAACTCAATTCTGAGAAAAATCTCGCAATTCTGACTTTATAACTTGCAATTGGTTTATATCACGCAATTCTGACCTCATTTCTCAGAATCACAATTTTGAGAAAAAAGTTAGAAATGCAAGATTTAAACTCACAACTGAGAGAAAAAAGGTCAGAATTATGTGATGCAATTACCTTTTTTATTTTTAATTCAGTGGCGAAAATGGGCTACCATTTAAAAAAAAAATAAAAAATATTAAAATTGTAAAAAAAAAAAAAAAAAGGGATATATAATGGGATTTTATGATTATAATTTTTTTTTATATCAATCATATTTTTTTGTTCATTCTCTTCTCTGTAGTGTACCCAGCATGGTTAGTTTGGAGGAAACAAAGCTCTACATTGGTGTTGACTATGGTAAGCCAAAATTGGGGAAGTTCATAGTGAAACTCAGCGTATGGAACCTGCTGTGCTTCATGTTGGTTTGATGAATGTGCAGTTAGAATAACATTGTGTATCATGATGATAGAATAGAATATCAGCTTCTCAGTAAGACATTGCTGATTTTTCCAGATGAGTCCAGAGAGAACTACCGTGAGGCCATCTGTAAAGTAATGAGACAGTTGCTTCGTAAGTGATCCTCATTTAGAACACCTTCCTGCACACAAAATGTTCATCTACCCACATGTACGTTACCCACAGTTCTTAAAACATGCATGCATCAAACATGCATCTTCTAATTCTCTTCTGTAGATTACATTCTGGAGCACTCAGAGGATGACACCAAATCTCTTTTCGCCATTATCAAGGTAAGTGTGCACAGTAGATATTTGAGCAAAATGAGCTGATCATTGTTCATGAAGTTGTCGATTGTATTGGATCATATAGCTATTTTTAGCCATTAAAATTTCCTGGTTTATCAGTTGTTTTTCTCCATCAGATCATCAGTGACTTGATGCACTTCAGAGGTTCCCACAAACATGAGTTTGACTCTCGTTGGAAGAGTTTCACCTTGGTGAAGAAGTCGATGGAGAACAGGGTGTGTAGTTGGGCCTAAGAAATCTCCTCTGCCATTTATTTGAAATGTATAATTGTCTTAGGAATCTTCTTGTTCTTTCCAGCTTCATGGGAAGAAACAGCACATCCGAGCTCTTCTAATTGATAGAGTTCTTCTACAGCATGAGGTAGGAGCCAATGCTATTTACCTGGCATAGAGATTTGGCACATAATAGATACTGTAGTGCTGTTACAATATAAATTTTTTACTATATTATCATCATGGCCAACAGAATTGACAAGAACAATGTTATCATGGTATCTATAGATGTTTTGGAAAAATAAACAATGCATTTTCAGTTGTTTGGCCAAATAATCACGCTAAATATGATTTTTCTGCTTTCCATGTTTAGATGAGAAAGTTGTTGGTCGAGGGGTGTGAATATAAGACTGTTCATCAGGACCTATTGAGGGACCTTTTGCGTCTTTCCACCAGCACCTACAGCCAGGTCTGATTTCACATCCACCAAATTTTACATCAAAATCATCTCCTTTATTTTATATGTAATCCTGAATGCCCATCTTTTGCACCCTCAGGTCCGCAGCAAGGCTCAAAATGTGTTGTTCACAGCTTTGGGGACCTATAACTTCTGCTGTCGAGACATTACTCCACGTGTCCTAGAGCTACTGGAGCCCACACGAACTGATGTCACCCAGCAACAGTTCAAGGTCTTAATTCTGTATATATATATATTTATAATTAACGTAATGCTGTATTTGTCTTTATTGATTTAATACCTTTGTTTTATCATATTTTGCTTTAGGGGGCGCTCTACTGCTTGCTTGGGAACCATTGTGGCGTGTGCCTTGCTAACCTACATGACTGGGATTGCATCGCTCAGACGTGGCCAGCCATAGTCCGCTCAGGCCTCAGCTCAGCTATGTCTCTAGAGAAGCCCTCCATTGTCAGACTCTTCGATGACCTCGCGGACAAGGTCCACCGGCAGTACGAGACCATCGGCATCGATTTTACTGTGAGCAGCACTGCCTGTTTTGTATATAAACTTTGGAATAATGTTGTGTGTCGTTCAGACTTGTGCAGAAAAATGTATCATTCCTAGGTGAATATATTCACAGGTGAAATCCAGTCATTTTAATAGGAATCCAGGTGTTATGGAATTTCACATGAAAGATTTCCACACAGATTGAAGTTGGTTAAATTAGGTGCATTGTCCAACAGATGCTGCTTAGTTTAAAAGTGATTTTTGTGTAAGCTGTAGTTCATATATCACTACACTATTTATAATAGACAATAGACTTTATTGACAGCAACATTTTTGCAGAAATGAAAACGCTAGTTATAAACGTAACTGTGGTTTTGACTAAGTGGCCTATGACCGCCAAAAGGCAGTGCTGAAAGCACTAGTGGAAAATCCCAAGAACAGAATAACAAAATTGTCACCTCGTGACTCATGGCGTGTCTTGAGCTATTTCATCTCGACCTTAAGATCATTCTCGTGATACCGAGTGACCAGAAATGGTGGTCTTCCCATTCACAGAACCACAGCAACGTTTGTACCTAGCGTTCTATTTCCTTTCGCTCAAGACCATCAGAGGCAGTACTGAAAGCAATAGTGAAGTATGAAAACCTATGCAGTCACGAGGAATAGCCTTGTGAAGCATTTGTACAGGCTAATAGCACTGCAGCACAGACTGCTGGCAAGGAGGTTACATTTAATGAAAAAATGTGCGAGATGAACTCCAAGTTGCTGCAGCAGAAATCTGAGAGCGACACTCCTTTGAAACAAACAAACAATTGGTCTGTTCTACGCCAAGCTGCTCTCTTGTAAATATATGCCTCCCAGAGAGGCCTGGTGGGCTCAGAGGCCACACCCAAAGCTTCTATCGGTCTGGATGTGGGGTGCCCAATTTTCCCTCCTAACTGACTCAGTAGGTCTGGCCTGCTGGGCAGACGACAAGGCTGTGCTGCTCTCAGTGAGAGAAGAGTCTGAAACCATAGCCTTGCAGGCCAATGTGGAGCTACTAACAGCAAACGAGTCCTCCAAATCAGTGGTAATCCACGGCCTGTTTGAGTCGACCTGGCATATACACTGCCTGAATGGAAAGCAGGTTGGTCTAAACCCAAATGAGCAGTTTGTGACCCACCTGAAGTGCACTTACCTGAAAGAAATTACCTGTGTTCTGGAGTAATCGGAACATGAAAATTGGCATACTTCAAATCGATTGTTACAAAGCAGTGTTGCGACAAAAATCAACATTCCACAAACCTTGCGAACAACAAGTGCATCATGCACAAAACCATCTGCAATACATCTGCTGTACGCAACATCCGTAACGGAAGGAACTTCAGAAGGCGATTCAGATTTCACAAGTCTAAGATTGGCCGAAACACCTGAACTTCGTATGCAAGTGCCTCTGTCTGGCATGGACCAAAAATTTGACCAGGGACTAATGGTAGTTGTCACAAATTTCGACACACCTGGCAATGAAGACAAAGCCAACCAAACCTGCCTTTGAGCTTCAATTATTTTGATCACTAATGATGCTTCGCTTAGAGAAGAATGTAAAGCTACAAGCATGTATGCCAAGGAATTAGAAACCATGACAAGGGCTTGCTGTAGAATTGTATACACAGGACAGCAGCTCATCAGTGCATCTGACAGGACACTGACTATGTCCATCCATGATATCCATTATATTAGGGCACGTAGAGCATCTAAGTGTATCCATTTTGATTCAATAATCACCTTAAAACAAGGCCTCTGTAAACTCAGCGCTCCCTAGTGCAGTAGCCCATCACTGCAGAACACAAGATCCAGGGGGTGAGGTTGGATCCACATCTAGGGGGTGGAGTTGGGTGGGTTTAGGGATTAGGGGGTGAAGATGGGAAGGTTTAGGGATATGTAAAGTGGGAGGAGTTGGATCTGGATTCATCCTCACCCCCTGGATCGTGTGTTCTGCAGTGAGGACCATCTCTCCTAGTGGGGCATATACGTTCTCAAGCCAAGGCAACCAGGGCTTACAAGTGCGTATCTCCCCTGAGGCATTCAAACTCGTAGGCACCCAGAAAGTTGAAGCCTCCACAAAACGTAATGTTTCTTCTATAACTGTAGTCCAGACTCACAGAAATCCGTAACTGATAGCAATGCAGGCAATGACAAAACCACTTGTGGATATCCTGAAGAACTTTTTTTTAGTAGCAAGCTGGACAATATATAGTCACATTCGAATCACTCATGCGATTAGGGATTTTCCACTAGTGCTTTCAGCACTGCCTCTGGTGGTCTGGAGCGAAAGGAAATAGAACACTTGCATTTTATCTGTTTATAGCATATGTAGTGTTTTTACAAAGTGACATAACCATCTAGTTGCAAGGCATGAATAATACAGTGGATCCGTAAACGTGAAATTTTTCTAAAACAAAATAAAAAAATGTCTGTTTCACTTTCTGTCATTGTCTTGTAAACGTACCCTTAGATACAAAATAACATCTTGTGCTATAAGACTCATGTTTCCCTGGTTGAATCCATAGTTACCTGAGAGTGCTGTTTTGCTGGGCCGGTGCATCACAGATTCAAGCCAGCCCACTGCACACATTGGTACTCCCACAGAACAGGAGCTGGAGAAGGGGCTGGTGCTTCAACAAGACAAAAACCAGGATGCAGTGCAGTAAGTGCTACACATTTACACACTCACAACATTTCATACTCATTTAACATGGAATATTAAAATTGGGTCTGTTTTTCCTCTTTTAGGAAATATGAAAAGCTTGTGAAAGACTTGTTGGAATGTCTAGATGACAGGGACCTGTGAGTATTAAATAATGTTAAAAAGTGCTACATTGTTTCTGTAAAACTGGACACATATGAATAAATGTTATTATATATGTCATCAGGCCTTGGAAATTTGAGCACATTGCTATTGGCTTCCTGTCTCTACTGCTAAGAGATGACTATCCCCTCCCAGCCCCAGCAGTGCTCTTCTTTGTACAGAGCCTCAACCATGATGCACTTGTTGTTCGCAAGGTTCGTGGAATGCAGATTTTTGTTGAGTTTTGTATAAATCTGTATAAGGGTTTACTGGGGTTTAACTCCAGCCTGCTCCAATACACTTATATACAGTGAGGGAAAAAATTATTTGATCCCCTGCTGATTTTTTGCGTTTACCCACTGACAAAGAAATGATCAGTCTATAGTTTTAATGGTAGGTTTATTTGAACGGTGAGAGACAGAATAACAATAAAAAACCCCCAGAAAAACACATTTCAAAAAAGTTATAAATTGATTTGCATTTTAATGAGTGAAATAAGTGTTTGACCCCTTTGTGACAAAACATGACATAGTACTTGGTGGCAAAACCCTTGTTGGCAATTAGGCATTTCTTGTAGTTGGCCACCTGGTTTGCACACATCTTAGGAGGGATTTTGTCCCATTCCACTTTGCAGATCCTCTCCAAGTTGTTCAGCTTTCGAGGCTGATGTATGGCAACTCGAACCTTCAGCTCCCTCCACAGCTAGGCCACTCCAGGACCATAATGTGCTTCTTCTTGAGCCACTCTTTTGTTGCCTTGGCCGTGTATTTTGTTTCATTGTCATGCTGGAATACCCACCCACGACTATTTTTAATGCCCTGGCTGAGGGAAGGAGGTTCTCACCCAAGATTTGACAGTACATGACCCGTCCCTTCGTCCCTTTGATGTGGTGTAGTTGGCCTGTCCCCTTAGTAGAAAAACACCCCCAAAGCAAAATGTTTCCACCTCAATGTTTGATGGTGGGGATGGTGTTCATGGGGTCATAGGTACAGCGTTCCTCCTCCTCCAAACATGGTGAGTTGAGTTGACGCCAAAAGCTCGATTTTGGTCTCATCTGTCCACAACTCCTTCTCATCTGACCACAACTCAGTTCTCCTCTGAATCATTCAGATATTCATTCGCAGCATAGTGTGTTACCGATTGTTTTCTTGGTGACTATGGTCCCAGCTGCCTTCAGATCATTGACAAGATCAAATGTAGTTCTGGGCTGATTCCTCACAGTTCTCATGATCATTGAAACTCCACGAGGTGAGATCTTGCATGGAATCCCAGACCGAGGGAAATTGACAGTTATTTTGTGTTTCTTCCATTTGTGAATAATTGCAATAACTGTTGTCACCTTCTCATCAATCTGCATGGCGATTGGTCTTGTAGCCCATTCCAACCTTTTGTAGGGTCGCAATCTTGTCCCTGACATCCTTGGACAGCTCTTTGGTATTGACCATGGTGGAGAGTTTGGAATCTGATTGATTAATTGCTTCTGGCTCCCAGGTGTCTTTTATACAGGTAACAAGCTGAGATTAGGGGCACTCCCTTTAAGAAATGCAGCTCATTACCTGCATAAGACACCTAGGAGCCAGAAATCTTGACTTGAAATCTTTTTTTGTTTTCTGTCTCTCACTTTACAAATAAACCTACTATTAAAATGATAGACTGATCATTTCTTTGTCATTGGACAAACGTACAAAATCAGCAGGGTATCAAATATTTTTTTTCCTTACTGTAGATGTTTTTCCGTTGCTGATAAATCTTTATGAAGCATTAAATTAGGATTAGTATTAGGTTTAGGTTTAAAATCTGTAAACAAGTGGCTGAAAATATGTTTTGTTGCTTAATATTTTTGTGGAAAGTGTGGTAATTTTTTTTTTTTTTTTTTTTATAGAATTCCTTGATAAATAGAATGTTTAAAAGAACAGCATTTATTGAAATCTTATGTAAAATCATAAATTCCTTTACTGTCAATTTTAGTGCTTCCTTGCTGAATAAAAGTATTTGTTTCTTAAAATAAAATATTCACTGATTCCAAGTGTTTGAACATTAGTGTATATGCACTTGGTTTGTTTCATGTAAAAAAAAAAAAAAAAAGTGTATTTGTTTTTCTTCAAATAATTGCTGCTATAGATGGCGATTGCTGCAATGGCAGGGATACTGAAACAGCTGAAGAGAACACGCAAGAAAATACCTGTTAGTCCCTGTGATATATGTGAGTAAACAATGCTGTACAAACACATGAATAGTACAATTAAATGAGGAGGCGATTAAATTATTCTTCACCTCCATCTGTTGGTCCATCTGTAAGATTTCAGTATCTGTGGAAGGAGATAATTACACATGTGGTGCCTTGCAGGTGGGGTAACGGAGCCAGAGGGGCTGGTGGCAGGAGACAGGCCGGGGAATGACTGGCTGCAGTACCACGGTGACAGCCTGCCGAGCACCCAGCAGGACTGGGACAATTTCTGCTTTATAGAGAAGACACACTGGGGCTACTACTGCTGGCCAAAGTAAACACTCTCAGCCTCTCATCACTGTGTGATGCACTCCAAATCTCTGCTTCTAGCCATTTTTCTCACTCTCTCCATTTCTCTGCTTATAGGAAGTTGATGATATATGCCCCAGCAGCCGAGCAGCCCAAGGATCTTACCGCTGAGAACATGAATGAGGTATACATGAACTGAAGACTGCACTAGACATTGTTTTACTGCCAAACCGGACAGTATGTATACTAAACGTGATTTTCTTACAGAGGGAGCGTATCATCTGTGACCATTTCACAGACCCCAAGTTTATCAAACAGCTCATTGAGTTCCTGTCTCTTGAGGACCGAAAGGGCAAAGACAAGTTCAATCCTCGTCGCTTCTGTCTCTTCAAGGTACCATAATCAAGATAGTGGAGATAAAAGTATAGTTTGACAGTAGGTTAATGTCTTTATTTTGTATTAGTTGAAAAGAAATTAAGGTTTTTGAGGAAAACATTTCACATTTTTTCCATATAGTGGGAGCCAACAGTTGAAGGTTCAAATTGCAGTTTTGTGCAGCTTCAAAGGGCTCTTATCGATCCCACTTTAGGATTAAGGGTCTTACCTAGTGAAACGATTGATCATTTTCTAAAAAAGTACAATTTATATGTTTATTTATTTATTTTTTTAACCACAAATGCTTGTCTTGACCTAGCTTGACTTCACGTATAGTCACTGTGTGGAAGGTCATATGTGATGAAGACAGTAATACCAATTCATTGTTTACAAAGCGTTCATGCAAAGAGAGTCAAAAAAATGGTAAAACGATGTCAGATGATTTTGAAGTTGGAAGAGAAAAATTTTTTTTTTTCGTTCTACCCTGCCTTTTTGAACCGAAGTACACAGCCGAAGAACTAACCTTGTGTGACTTTTCGAATGTGATTACATAATAGGAGCATTTGTGGTTAAAATGTATAGAATTTTTTTTTTTTAGAAAACACTGCTGGGATCATGTAAATCCCTTTGAAGCTGCATTATAACTGCAGGTCCCCCTTTGAAGTCCACTATATTGAGAAAAATCCTAGATCGTTTTCCGAAAAAACATTCATTTCTTTTCGACTGAAGAAAGAAAGACAGACTTAAACATCTTGGATGACATGGGGGTGGAGTAAATTTATCAGGAAATATTTATTCTAGCAGTGAGCTAATCATACCCGGCTCTCATTGAATGCATGTTGAATAGCCTTGATGCAATCTGTAGAAATATTTTTAGATGTTCGTGCGCATCGTGTTAACAAGCCACTATTTGTCCTGGACATTTGCTTACAGTGTCCTCTGCAGCAGGGTGCATACAAAACTCTCAGACACAGAGAGTACATTAAGATATGCTCAATCCCCACATAATTCCCCTGCCTTGTATTTTTGGGTTTTCATCAGTGAGAAAACATTTGTAGCATTTATTGCATCGTTATCATCCTGTTTATGTTCACTGATTCCAGCAGTTTTGTTGCAGTTTCCCCAGCTGTAATTCCCAAATCGAGAGATTGCACAGATTGTGAGGGCGTATTCAATAAATGATTTGTGGAGAGGAGTAAACACAATTGTGCTCCCAGCCACATCTACCTGCAAATCTCTGCATTTTAACCAGCTCATAAACCTGCTTTGCTCACCTGCCGTAAGAATTTATTACAAAATACAGATGGCTTGCTTTCCCATTCAACGCCCACAGGGACTTTTCCGGAACTACAGTGATGCCTTCCTGCCTGTTCTAAAGCCTCATATGGAGCGACTGGCAAATGACTCTCATGAGAGCACCCACCGCTGTGTGGCCGAGATCATTGCAGGACTGGTTAGAGGCAGCAAGCACTGGAGCTTTAGCAAGGTAAGCACCGCTGTACTAAAAATAGGAAGCCACTGAGATGTTCATCCACACTGATGTCTGAAACTCTTTCTTTAACATAGGTGGAGGCATTATGGAAATTCCTGATTCCTTTGATGCGAACAGCACTGTCCAATATTACTGTCGAGACCTATGCTGACTGGGGAACCTGTGTGGCAACTGCCTGTGTATGTGACATAAATCTTTACTCTGTTAAATTGTATGTCACATAATCCATCACTTGAACATCTACTAGCAAAAATGAGATAATGATACTGAGTGAATTCTCTTGACACATATTATACGTCCATCAAATACGTTCACTTCAAACTTGCTAAAATCCCACCCTCAACCCAATCAGAAGTACCAGTACTTACATAGAAACCTATACATCGGAGCCTGATAAAAATGCATTTTTTAAAGAAAGATGTCAGATGGATTTAGAGGCTTTTGCATCTGAAATCTTCATTTCTCCTTATCGAATTAAACTGAAGGACCATGTGCTACTGAATACTGGAGTAATGGTTGTTGGAAATTTAGCTTTGCTATCACAGGAATGAATTTTAAAATATATTAAAATGGAAATCTATGAAAGCCAGTTTCCGCCACTGAATAAAAAAAAGTGACTTTTATCTCATAATTCTGACTTTTTTCCCCTCATAATTGAGATATAAACTTGCAGTTGTAGTTATAAAGTCAGAATTGTGAGATATAAACTAGCAATTTTGACTCTTTCTCATAATTGCATAATATAAACTTGCAATTTTTACCTTTTTTTTGACCAGAATTACGTGATATTACTGAAAATTCCAAAACATAAAGTCAGAATTGCAGAATTTTTTTTCTTGCAAATGTGACTTTTATTTAGCAATTATGTCTTTTCTGTTGCAGCTGCAAGCTTATATCTTGCACTTTTTACTTTTTCTTGCAATTGACTTTTCTCAGAATTGCGTGATATAAACAGGCAATTGCGAGTTAAGTCAGAATGGCACATTTATTTCTCAGAATTGTCCAACAATTTTATGCTTTATAATTCTCAATTGCAAGTTAATATCTAAATAAAGTCAGAATTTTGAGTTTGTATTATGCAATTGCAAGAAAAAAGTAATAATTGTGAGAAGCCGCAATTACCTTTTTTTTTATTTTTTATTCAGTGGTGGAAACGGGTTTCCGTACAATTTTTTTTAATGCACAATGCAATTTCTAGGAGCGCAACTTTCGTTGTTATTCTGTTTGGATGTCCTGCCCGAAGTACTGCGTTACCACATAGACCAGTCGTTAACGATCTGTTCATCTTTTTATTTTTTTCTGCGACAAAGCTTCTAATACAATTTTGGTCAATCAAGCTTCTTCTGATCGACTAACAGTTAGTTGACTATTAGGGGGCAGCCCTAAAAATTTCGGTATTACTTTTTACTGTTTCTTTAATCAAATCAATGGAACCTTGGTCAGTGTAAGAAACTTGTTTTGAAAAAAATTGTTAAAATTGTAATTTATTTCAAACTTATGGGCAGTATGTAAAACTCACTGCTGATGTTTGATGTTTTCAGGAGAGTCGAGATCCACGAAAGCTCCACTGGCTTCTCGAGATGCTGATGGAGTGTCCTCTCAGTGGGGAAGGTGGATCGTTTGTAGATGCCTGGTAGGGGTATTTTTTTGTTTTTACATTGTCGGACAATTCAGAAAAATAGGTTTGATATTTTAATATTTGAGAGGGATAATTTCTATCTGTCTCTGTAGCCACCTGTACGTGCTGCAGGGGGGTCTGGCACAGCAGGAGTGGAGGGTCCCAGAGCTGCTACACAGATTGCTAAGTTACCTGGAGCCCAAACTCACTCAGGTTTATAAGAATGTGAGAGAGCGCATTGGCAGGTATGTCTGCAGTTGGTGTCAGAATGGTCACTGTAGTCTAAAAATAAACTGGCAGTTCCACTGATTCTCTCTTGTCATGTTTTCTGTCATGTCATTTCTTCTCTTGCAGTGTGCTGACGTACATTTTCATGATTGACGTCACCCTGCCATACACTCTGCCTACTAAGTCACCACACATTGCTGAGTTTACAGAAAGGATCTTGTCTCAGCTGAAGCCCCTGATAGAGGGTGATGAGGAAATCCAGAACCACGTGGTGGAGGAAAATGGAGTGGGGGAGCAGGACGAAAGGACACAGGCCATCAAACTCCTCAAAACAGTTCTGAAATGGCTGATGGCCAGTGCGGGGCGCTCGTTCTCTACTCCAGTACCTCAGCAACTGCAGCTGCTGCCCCTGCTCTTTAAGGTCTCACATGGTCGCTCTCTCTCTCTCTATCTTAGCGTATGCTCTTTGTATCTCATCCTTTATACATTTGTGTGGAGTGCTCTTAAGTGGATTGCTGACTTCCACTCAGTGCCTGTTTTTCTCCATCCGCAGATCGCTCCCGTAGAAAACGATGACAGCTATGATGAGCTGAAGAGGGACGCAAAGACATGCCTGTCCCTCATGTCCCAGGGTCTACTCTATCCTGAGCAGATCCCTATGGTTTTGAAGGTGCTACATGAGGTGAGGCCTCAGACACGCTAGGCACAACCCCACATATCAGGATGATAGTTTGACCTTGACTATTTTTTGTTTTAAGGGATAGTGCACCCAAAAATGAAAATTACCCTATGATTTACTCACCCTCAAGCCATCCTAAATGTTTGACTTTCTTCTTTCAGACAAATACAATCAGTTTTTTTAATCAGATTTAAAAAAATGTCTTGGCTTTTTTAAGCTTTATAATGGCAGTGAATGGGTGTTGAGATTTTGAAGCCCGAAAAAGTGCACCCATCCATCATAAAAAGTGCTCCGTGCAATTTCAGGGGGTTAATAAAGGCCTTCTGAAGTGAATCAATGCGCTTGTGTAAGAAAAATATTTATATTTAAAACCTAATAACCGTTCATAAGAGAGTGGTGTTTCAGCTGATGACATAGACGAAACAAGCTCCGGTGTCAATATGCTAGTCTCGTGAGAACCAAGTTTGGTTTACAGCAAAGTAAAACCAGTCTCCTCTTGGCTTATGTCAAAATCATCCGACATTTTTCTTTACAAATCCTCATTTTGTTCTTCTAATTCTGTGTTTTGTTTTGCTCTCTACTCCATGCTTCGCGTTTGTCACTTCTCACCGGAATTGTAAGATTCTTGTTATCGTTTCAGATTGCTGGTAGCAGCTCTTGGCATGCACGATTCTCAGTGCTAACATACCTCCAGATAATGGTGTTCTATAATCTGTTCACCATACTGAACAATGAGCAGGCTGTTCAGGATGTTAGAGCACTGGTCATCAGGCTACTGGAGGATGAACAGCTGGAGGTACCTTTTTAGGCCACACTGGCATGTTGGCATCATCATTTATTCACTTTTATGCAGCCTCGTTCATTAAACCTTCATCTCTGATTGTCTCTGTACCGTAGGTGAGAGAGATGGCTGCCACCACTCTTAGCGGCTTCCTGCAGTGTAACTTCTTGGCAATGGATGCCTCCATGCAGACTCACTTTGAGGCACTATGCAAAACCAGATTACCCAAAAAGAGGAAGAGAGGCTCTGTGGTGGACACCATTCCTTCAGTTGGTATGATCACGCTTTAATCACATGCTGTGTGGTGTGCTGTTTGTATCAGAGACATGGCATGGTGGTAACATTTAATGCCTGGAAAAAGAGCTAAGGTCATTTAAGTTCAAGTCTAGTCCCATTCCCCAATTCTAATTATTCTGTAAAAAGGCAAGAAATGCATGTAAATAAAATAATTATTTTATTTATGTGCATATTTTCTGTTTTCAAATAAAATATTTAAATATCCTTATGACACAATACATTCACTTAATAAGCAAAACTCAGGACAAATGCAATTATTTTACTGGAAAACTAAAAAAAATATTTTAAAAATAAATTAAAACACTTCTTAAAGCATAAACATGCATCTGATTCTATATACATAAATCTCTCTCTCTCTCTCTCTCTCTCTCTCTATATATATATATATATATATATATATATATATAAGAGAGAGAGAATTTTAATTTATTAGACATTTAGAGTGTGTGTTTTTTTTTTCTTGAATGCGCATTTTATTTGTATCCTGTTTTAAAACAAGAAAACTCCTCAGGAATCTTATTTATTTATTTATTTTGCTCTTCTAGTAAATGTATATAAATATAAATAAATATTATTTATAAATAAATACCACTATATATATATATGTGTATATGTGTGTGTGTATGTATGTATGTGTGTGTGTGTGTGTGTGTGTGTGTGTATATATATATATATATATATATATATATATATATAATTTTTTTATTTTTTTTTTTTGCTCTTCTAGTAAATGTATATAAATATAAATAAATATTATTTATAAATAAATACCACATTATTTATTTATATATATATATATATATATATATATATATATATAAAATATGATCCAGCAAAACCCAACAAACGTGTTGCTGTTTGTCTGTGTGGTGTAAATTGGCATTTATATTATTTGCTACAAACCAAATAAAATGTAACTAAAAACAAAATTTTAAATGAGTACATAAAATTTTACTTTTATTCTAATTTAAAGAGATACTTTCTTGTTTTTTTTGGAAAAAAAGAACAGAATCATTTTGCTATACTTACCCCCTGTACTTTGCGTCTATCCTTAGATCTGGTACGGCGTCACGCCGGAGTGCTAGGTCTCAGTGCTTGCATCTTATCCAGCCCATATGATGTCCCAACATGGATGCCTCAGCTCCTCATGGACCTCAGCGCACACCTCAACGACACGCAGCCTATTGAGGTACACCGGTCACATCACAACAAACACAATTGCTTTCTGTCTCCCTCTTGTGCTCTTCGCTCTTAGGGCCCATTAAATCTAACAAAAATCAATACAAGCCTCTCTCCATGTGATTTAGATGACCGTGAAAAAGACTCTGTCTAATTTCCGCCGTACTCATCATGACAACTGGCTGGAGCACAAGCAGCAGTTCACAGACGACCAGCTCGTGGTGCTCACAGATCTTCTTGTGTCACCCTGCTACTATGCATAGACGGGTATGTTACAAAGACACTTGTTTAAGGGATTAGTTCACCTGCAGAATAAAAAATTCCTTATAATTTACTCACCCCCATGTCATCCAAGATGTTCATGGTTTTTCTTTGTTCAGTCGAAAAGAAATTAAGGTTTTTGAGGAAAGCCATCACCTACATCAAAGATCTAGTTTGTTTCTTCATCAGAACAGATTTTGAGAAGTGTATCATTACATCACAATAATTGGCTGTTTTTAGCAGCTGTTTGGGTGGCTGCCACAATACAAATAATGAATAGAGGACTTTTAAATATTATTTCCAATCATTTACTGTATTATACCATGAATAAAACAGCTTGTGAATAGCCACTTGCATACCTCAGAAAAGACAATAGTATAACTTATGTTAATGAGTTGAAGCCCACTTCAAATATTAGAAAGTTTTATTGTTGTTTTTAATTAAATACATGTGAGGAATGATAGATTGGATGCCACCGACGTTTTTGCAGAGTAGATGGTGGAATTTTCACCAAGAAAACAGTATAATTTAATGAAACAAATGTCTCATTGTAATCGAAAAGACGATTGATTCACATGAATACAGTGATCTGTCTGCAACATTAAAAAGCATAAAAACATATTATTAGACACATTTGTTTGTAATGCGCTATAAAACTGACAGTTTTTAAAAGCTGAGAGTTTGTTTCCGGTGGCCTGGCAACTTCTCTCTGTGGCTTCATTCCGGGCCATTATATATGTGGGCTCTAATCCGGGCCATAAATATTATAACTTTAATTGCTATAATTTAATTCTCATTACTTTAACTTTATTTTTGAAACATTTAGACTTTTCTCATAATTTTTATTTATTCTCAAAAATTGACTTTTCTCCTATTTTCGTCTTTATTCTACTAATTTCGATTTTCTCAAAACATTTAGACGTTATTCTCATAATTTTGACTTTATTCTTGTAATTTTCACTATTCTTAAAACATTTCATCTTTATTCTCATAATTGTAACTTTATTTTGAAACATTTCAACTTTATTCTCATCATTTCAACTATTTTGAAAACATTGACTTTATTCTCAGAATGAAAATTTTTCTCATAATTTTGACTATTCTGAAAACATTTTGACTTTATTCTCCTAATTTTGTCTTTATTCTTATAATTTTGAATTTTTCAAAACATTTAAACTATTCTCAAAAAATGTTATTCTCGTAATTTCGACTTTATTCTCGTAATTTTGACACTTCTCAAGACATTTAAACTTTATTCTCGTAATTTCGACTATTCTCAAAGCATTTAGACTTTGTTCTTGAATTTATTCTCCTAATTTCATCTTTATTCTCATAATTTCAATTTTATTCTTGTAATTTTGACTATTCTCATAATTTTTACTTCTGAAAACATTTCAACTTTATTCTCGGAATTTCAACTTTATTCTCAAAACATTTTGACTATTTTCGAAAAACATTTTGACTTTATTATCATCATTTAGATTTTTCTCATAATTTTGACTATTCTCAAAATATTTTGACTTTATTCTTGTAATTTTCACTATTCTTAAAACATTTCAACTTTATTCTCATTTCAGCTTTATTTTGAAACATTTCAGTTTTATTCTCATAATTTCGACTGTTTTCAAACATTGACTTCATTCTCATAATTACAATTTTTCTCATAATTTTGACTATTCTGAAAACATTTCGACTTTATTCTCCAAATTTTGTCTTTATTCTTATAATTTTGAATTTTTCAAAACATTTAAACTATTCTCAAAAAATGTTATTCTCGTAATTTCGACTTTATTCTCGTAATTTCGACTTTATTCTCGTAATTTTGACTTTATTCTCAAGACATTTAAACTTTATTCTCGTAATTTCGACTATTCTCGACTCATTTAGACTATTCTCGAATTTATTCTCCTAATTTCATCTTTATTCTCATAATTTTGACTTTATTCTCATAATTTTTACTTCTGAAAACATTTCAACTTTATTCTCGGAATTTCAACTTTATTCTCAAAACATTTTGACTATTTTCGAAAAACATTTTGACTTCATTATTTATTTGTTTTATTTTATTTTTACTTTAAAGTCTTTATTTTAGATTCATTTTTTTAACGTGGCACTAAAGCACTGTCGTATCTAGATCTTGGATGGCCATAGGGTGAGGAAATTTAGAACCGTTTTTCATTTTTGGGAAGCCTATTCCAGTTTCAGGACAAATTACAACTATAATGACCTGTTAATGCTGTTAGAAATGCTGTTTGAAACAGGCATTTTTCTCTACTGATTTTGACTGTGCTAATAATATGTTCTGTTTCCATAGTAATGCATAAATGAAAGCTTTTGTAGTCTGTAAATGCAGCTTAATTGCATGATCATAACCTGATGATATTTAATCTCTTTCTTTTCAGGTTGTGACAATGTCGCGTCAGGTTTTAGGTTTTTTTTGGGGGGGGTGTTTAATTTTATATTCAAATAAAATATCTTATGCATTCACGGGGATGGGATGGGAGAACACAGATGCTCAGGATCTCAGCATCTATAGCAGAACCTCTCGAACCCAGACCCAGGAGCCCACTAAACCACGAGCACACAACGAGAGGAGGGCAGGAGGCACATATAGGCACGAAGGAGACACGAGATGAGTGATTTAACAACCTAGACATATACTCTGTACGTACTGTTTGTATGTATATACCTAGCCCATATTTTTGCATTTCAACTATACTTAATATTTAAGGTTTACCAGTGCAGGAACGTATGGCCTGCAGTCTGTAATATTATTGTACAGATAGATTTTTTTTTCCTCTATAATCCTGCGTGTTGACATGAACTGTGATGAAGGACGGAATGCCTA
Organism: Cirrhinus molitorella; assembly: GCA_033026305.1. Classification (NCBI taxonomy): domain Eukaryota; kingdom Metazoa; phylum Chordata; class Actinopteri; order Cypriniformes; family Cyprinidae; genus Cirrhinus; species Cirrhinus molitorella. The sequence goes on along the minus strand of CM065136.1, from coordinate 17,302,219 downwards.
TGGATCGCCCCATAAATCTAACTCCAAAGCCCCCATGATGCTCTCTCCCATGAGGTTCTCAGTGATCTGAACCACTTTTCTGCATTTAACTGGAAGATTTTTCATGTTTTAGCATTTAGTTTTACAGGTAGCAGCATGTGAGTCTTGGTTCAGTGACATAGAGACATTTTTGGCATCTTTTTTTTAACCGAAACCTCCACGGTAATTTGATGCGACAGGCACCTCTTTGGAAAAAACGCATCGGTAACTTGATGAAAAATATATACGGGCCAAGCCCTGGTTATTTATCATCACATGAGGACGCAAGTCTGAGTACTGTGACGTTATTGTGGTATGTGTGTCTGAAGGTATCTGTGACATCGTCCTGTAGCTCTCTGCTCACATGCCATCGTAACAGGGTTTTGTTTTGTGTCCTATGTGTTTGTGTATTCATATGTGTATGTATGCATTTATGTACTGTACATATGCATTTATCTATGCATAAATGACTGACACGTCTTCATGCGAGAACAGCCAGACCGGATTCAGGATGGGAGTTTGTGGAAGGTGGCGAGATACATGTGCATGTTGGTGTGAGTGTGCATGTTTGTAGTTTGACCAAATTATGGCTGAGTCGATCATATTTTGAGCCGTTTCTTATTGGCATGTTACAGAATCCAGGATTGTTTTGTTTTTTTTCTTTTCTGTCACTTTTTTTCTTTACTCCAGCCTCAGTACAGAACCACTTTAGATTGTCACTCAAAGCGCCAAGAAGGGCTTCAGGTTCTATGGTTAGTTCTGTTTTACATTCGGAAGTGTACATAACAGAAACATTATTTAGCTTAGTGCCAAAACTGCAGTGATTTTTCTCTATTTTTTTAGATGTTTGCTTTGTTTTACTCTCAAGGCCAATAAATGTATTGTTTTTAAAAAAATAAAACACAAGGCCTCCTTTTTCCCCACAGTGTTGTTTTATTTTTATTATTATTTGGTTATCACAATAAATATGCCATTATTATTATTATTATTATTATTATTATGTAGTAATGGTGTACTCAAAGTTTCAGTACACACAATGTTGTCAATACAACAACAGACTTATGCTAATTGATCAATTTTTAAGGCTGGGTTTTGATACAAATTTTTGACGATTTGATTCTGATTCACAAGCTTGCAATTCGATTAAGTTTGATTCAATATAGATTATTTTGGATGACGTATATCAGTTACAGTACATGCCAAATTTTCTCAAGGGAAAAAAAAATCAACTAAGGGGCCGTTCACATGCCGCGTCTTTTGCGCGTCGAAGTTCCTTATTTTAAATGTAGCCGCGCGTTTAAATTGGAAGCGAAGCGCACATTTTTCCAAGCACGTCCGCACCGCATTGAGATAAAAGTGTAACTTTTCAGAATGCCGCGAGCGCACCGCGAGTTATGTGACAAGAAACAACCAATCAGCTTCATCCTTCCCCGTAACAACATTGAAAGCTCAGCCAAGATGGATGAACAGCTGATCATAGCTGTTACAGGGATAACCATTTTTAAATAAATGTAGTAGCAGAGTTACTGCAAGCGATGTTTAGTGCTGAAAATCCATTTATGCTTTGCTGTAACATCCGCGTCTTTGTGGCGAGCGCAAGTCAGTGTTACTTAGCAACGGCAGACGCCAAGGCGCGCCTCGCGTTTTCCACGCGTTTTTAGGCGCGACATGTGAACGGCCCCTAATGCTGTAAAATATACATGAGTCAGTTAGTACTGCATTTTTTTTATGATATTGAAGGTTAAAATTAACTGATTTATATACAAAAGCCTAAATTACATGGAGTTTTTATAATAATAAAGTTACATAATATTTCTACTCGAATTCGTTTTTTTAAAAATATACATTTTAATGGTAGCTGCCATTTAAAAAAAAAAAAAAACGTGGCGAATTTACTCAAATTACACATTGACGAACAGTACAATTATAATGAATGTGTTATTATTTGGTGCATATATTTAGCAAAATGCTCCTCTCTAGAGTTTATTTTTCTAGCTGACTAACGAGCGTATGGTCCAGGGTTGCCAGGTTTTCACAATTGCCCAATTGCTACTCAAAACTAGCCTAAAACTAGCCAAATCGTGTTTCGACGGGTCCCCTGTTAAAAATGTGTTTTTTTCGGGGTTCCTCTGGAAAATTCGAACTTCAGGGGCTAAATATGACGTTATTGGGTAGCTTTTATATAAATTTCTATGGTTGCTTCAACTCGCAGCAACAGTGTTAAAGTAGCCCAATTCCGCGGGAAAACCGCAGTCTTGGCAACACTGGTATGGTCACCTCATGTTTTCTCTGAGGTAAATGTGACGTTGCAAATTAAACAAATTAAATATAGAAGAACAATGTAACATTTATAATATGTTATATGGTGTAAATGTTTCGCAAAATGCTCTTCTCCAGAGTAATTTTTTCTAGCTGACTAATAACGAGCGTCACCAAGTGTGTGTTTTTTTTTTTTTTTTTTCCTGAGGTAAATGTTAATAAAACATTGTGACATTGTTGAAACTTAGTTTGAGCGATTACATGAGACAGGATACGGAATTCGGAAAGTTGTACTCTTTCTTTTAACATAATTTCGGATTTTTATTCACGTTTATTTCGTGCTGAAACTGGCATTAACTGGAGGAGACGATCAGTTTTCTCGAAATGAGGCGTTACAGCGATCTGTCACTCCACATTAAACAGCGCCAAAACGGTATTTATTGTTTGATTATTGTACTAAACAGACAAAATTTTAAGGCTGAGACCGTATAAAAATTAACAAGGTACAAATCTTACTTCGATTAATGGGAAGCAGGCTACAATGTCCTGTTCATTAACTGAAAATAGGACTAATCGAATCGATGTCGTTTCATACAAATAGATGTGAAGGAATAGATTTTTTATTTAATACATTTGAGATATTATAAAGGTAACTAAATAATACATTATTTGCCAAACAAAAAATTTAAGTAAAAAAATCATTTATTTTTCTATAATAGGAAATAAAACAAAAATACAATGTTAGTGTGATTTTTAGTTGGAAAACAGATACATTTAATTACAATGTTATACAGTGCTAAATATTTCTTAATTTAGTTTATTCCAATTATTATTGTTTTAGAGTAAATTGGTGACTTGCACACATTAATGTTCATGAGACTCACTTTGCTATGGCTTATTTGAAGATTAGGATGGAAAGAACTAAATAGAAAATGGCTTTGTAACACATTCAAGTATCCGGAGTAAAATAAACCAGCCTCTGAGAAAATTAAACTGTCACTTCCTTACATTTTCATGGACAAAATGGCATTATATATTGCACTGTGCGCAATATATCAAGAACTGAAATATAATTCTTGATTCATATCTCAAGGTTTACAGCGAGACAAATTATGTAAAACATCACGTCATAAAATGAAATGTAGATTAAACCGTTCATTAAAGAGACTACCATATATTAAATAATCGTTTTTAAAAACAGAACGATAAAGTTTTCCTTATCTAATGCTTTATCAGGTAATCCCTTTTAGCATGCAACAGCTTTCATAATCAATATGTGAGCAACAAATGGACTAAATTCCTGAGTTTTTCAGAAGATAAAGGACTATAGCAGATCAGTTCATCTGCTCCCGCTTCTGCAGCTCCTTCACAAGGCGCTCCAAAGAGAACAGGTGATCGTCAAAGTCTTCAGGTACTAGCTGCCTGAGGGCTTCGGCGAGCTCAAACAGGTAATCTGTATTCTTGCCACTGGGGCCTACAGACTTCACAATTTGCTGAGCAATTGTCTCCAAAGGTGCTGGGCCAAGGTAATTTGGGTTGTCAGAGGAGCCGATGTAGAGCAATGTGTCCTGCGTTGGTTGGTGTTCTTCGTCTTTGGGATGAAATGTAACCGTGATCACCGCATAGCCGCCTTTCTCTCTGTAGTCCAGATATTCTTTCACTTCCTTTTCTCGGCCTGATGGCAACTTATAAGCAACGCCCCATACACAGCCCTATAAACAAACAAAGAATGAACAAATAGAAAAAAAAAAGTTTGGATTATTCACATTTATCGCATAAGATATAAGTCTGCTAAAATATAAATTGATGTAAATGAAATGCATGTAAATTTTATATACTGTCAATGAACTGACCACAAATATAATATCAAAACTATGGCACTTCCCATTAATATTGTACAGAACATGATCTGAAACTTTATGTATTAAATAAATGGTCATTGAAAGGAAAGTGTTGACTGAGGTTTTGAACCTCAGAAGATTGAAAAATTATTTATTAAAAAATGTTTAATTTAGTTTTAAAAACATTATTTAAAAAAAGTACAAAAATATTAAAGTGAATTAATAAATTAATAGTGTAACAATTAATTTAATTATCTTTTTTAATTGAATACAATTAAAAATATTAAAGTAAATTAAAAGAACTGTCATTGTATAAAAGCACAGACATATGATTTGTTTAAAAGGAGCTACATTTAAATGCAATTGTTATAATAGTTTATCTAAAAATGACACACACACACACACATATATATACATATATATATATATATATATATATATATATATATATATATACATATACATATATACACATATATATATATATATATAAAAATGGACACACTGTATAAAGACCAGATACAGATATTTTATGTTTAATAGTATTAAAATTTCATACCAGGTTAATAATAATATTTTACATTAATATTTAATATAATTAATAACTATTGGCATTGTAAGTACTGCATAATCATTTAAAGGTGGCATACATAAACGTGATGCGTTTAAAACTATAGCTACATTTCATTCAAGGTTATGTTATATAATACATTTTTAATACTATAAATTATATTATTTTGAATATTTTTTATTATAATTTAGGTTATGTTAGATAATAATAGTTTATTTAAAAATTATAAGGCTGGATACAGATATGCGTTTATGTGATTAACATTATTTAAGGTTAATAATATTTTATTTCAAAATTAAAATAATAAAATTAATGAAATATTAATGTGAATTATAAAAATAAAATAAACTGACAGTGTATAAAATACTGCATAATCATTATTTTAAGGTGGGATACAGAAATTTGGTAGCTCTACATTTGATTCAAGGTTATGTTGAAAGGTTATGTAAAATTATTTAAGGTTCATCATAAATAATTTAATTTATACAATAAATAAAATCTTAATGTGAATTATAAAAAAAAATGATACTATAAAAATACTGCATAATCATTTTAAGGTGGGATACAGAAGTTTGATGCGTTTAAAAGTAGCTACATTTGATTCAAAGATATGTTATATAATTAAGCTTATTTTAAATATTAATTTGTAATAGTATAAAATATATATTTTTTAAATATAATTTAGGTTAATTATGTAGGATGATAACAAAAAAAAAAAAACATGAACAAAATATTTTTTATATGAATTAAAAGATAAATTGATGCACTGACTAATAAAATATTGCATCAATATTATAAGGCTGGATACAGATATTTTATGTTTTTACATTTTACATTTATACAAAATCTGAAAGCTAAATAAAAAAGCTTTCCATTGATGCATGGTTTGGTACGATATGGCAATATTTGGCTGAGATGAGAAGGTGCAAAAAAAAAAAAAAAAAAAAAAAAATTCTAAATATTGATGAAAAATGTAAAGTTGTCCAGAAGTTCTTAGCAATGCATATTACTAATCAAAAATTAAGTTTTGATATATTTATGGTAGGAAATTTACAAAATATCTTCATGGAACATGATCTTTACTTAATATCCTAATGATTTTTGGCATAAAAGAAAAATCGATAATTTTGACCCATACAATATATTTTTGGCTATTGCTACAAATATACCTGTGCTACTTAAGACTGGTTTTGTCGTCCAAGGTCACATATAATTAACAGCTTATTTTTAATATAATTTTTTAATATTACAAAATATAATATTTTATATATATATATATATATATATATATATATATTTTTTTTTTTTTTTTTTTTTTTTTTTTTTATTATCATTTATATAAATTTGATGCTAGGTAATTACAAATGTAATAGAATTTATAGTAGATAATTCTTTATGAATCTCTCAGAATCTCTCAAAAAGTGCCTTCCATGCTTAAAAAAAAATAACAAATAATGTAATGTCCTACATGTCGGCATTGTATTGGTTTCAGCCGTATAAATCAAGCAGTATTTAACAGGATGACAGTTATTACCTCAGGGTCCTCTATTAATGTCACCACCCGCCCAGGCTGAAATATAATCAATAAGAAATAAAGTTAATCGTACTGTGTAAAAGTGCTCTGCCATCCTGAAAGGTCACTATGACTAGGCATCTAATGCTCGTAATGAACTCCTAAGACTCCTAAAATGAGGAATAAGTGATTCGGGTCCATACCTTTCCAGGTACCCCGCGATGATCCGTACTTCCCTGCCAGAATCTGCGACTGAACCCTTTAACGAAACCCACTCGTTTCTCCTCGTATGGAAAGTCAACTTTCCAAATTAAAGATCCGTAACCAAAAACCCACATGTTTCCTGCTGAGAGCTCACAGTGTGTCTGAACACATAACGTTACTCCACTTATATTCCGATAGACGAGTTTTTAGGGCCTGTGTGCCACTGACGAGTCTCGTTAGATACGTTGACACCACAGGTGTGCTCACAACACAATTATTACTATTGGCAAAGAATACAAAAGAAATTAGTCATACTTGCCAAGGGCAGATACAGATCTAGCCGGATATCGCTTCAAGTCTCATATGAGTTGTCGTCTGATTACGCTGCCGTGTTACTGTTTATATATGGTTTCACTAAAATTAAATAAATAGATAAATATTCGTGTATATCAACGTTTAAAGCGGTACGCCATTAATTTTATGTATGAGCAGGGTAATAAAAGAGATTATTTTTCAAAATAAAAGCCACCGGCTTTAAAAATAAACCCTGACGAAAAACATGATTACCAGAATATCCACCGCTGTATTTTAAAATACACTACTTAAGTCATTTACAGAATGAAACAGAATAAAACCTGTGGGTATAACTGTTCTTCATGTAAAGGAAGTTATGTAACGTTAATTATATTTAATAAAGGGCACGGAACAAAAATGACTAGATAGATCTCCTTTTGTTGACATGGTTGCCATTCAGTGGGTGGATCAGCTGAAAATATGCCAAACAAAATACAGGAGTCGTTTTTATGTTGTTGTTGTTGTTGTTATTTTTATTTTTATTTCCTCTTACTTTCTATGGACGGAACGAAAAAAATCCCACGTGTGTTGTAGCCGGAGCTCTGAATCTGCCAATCAGAAAACGGCATCGCCGGAAATGCATCCAGTCATAAAGCGTACAGGACAGTAACATGACTTTTGCTTGATTTTTTTGTTGTCTTGTCGACTTAATAAAGATTCAAAGAGGAAAAGTCCAACCAAATGACTATAGTATACTAAATGTGGCACAGCACAACTGTTAACTCGTTTATTTTTCAATCAATGCACCTTTATCTCTCCAGCTTATCATATTGATGTAACCTGGTGTGAACTTGACTTGGTTGAGCTTAACTTGTGGCACTGTAGTGTAAGTCAGGTGTAACGTTAATTTAAGACCTAGGGCTGCTGTGTGTAAATGACAGAGCGCGAACTCCTCCAGTAATGTTTGAGGCACAGGGCTGTGTTTAAAGGAGAATAATCTGATGGACTTCACGGAGTGCTATGGAGACACTTGCTCAGCCGTCGCGCTGGCAGCCCGGGAGGGGAAGTGTCGACGGGTGCAGAAGCTCATCCAGAGAGGCTTCGCGGTGGACGTGAAAGATAACAGGGGCTGGAACGCCCTGCATGAAGCTGCGGCGGCTGGATCAGCGGAGTGTGTCCGGATTCTTCTCCCTGCAGCAGGTAATACTTTAGATGGGGGGTGTTTAGGTACTCTGAGTGTCTGAACTTATGGAATATCAAATAGAGTGACTTGTTTAGACAAGGAAGGGTAGTTCATATGGATATGCACACTCTGGCATCATTTACTCACCCTCATGTTGTTACAAACATGTATGACTATGTAAAAGTAAAGCACTAAAGGACATACTTGGCAAAATGTTCATTGAAGTATAAATTAATGGAGGCTTGGGGCTGTCACTCTCAACAACAGACATCATTGTGCAACAACATTTATCTTTACCACATGAGTGCCATATTTCAAGTGTTAGAATAGTAAAAAAAAATGTGCTCAGGCAACATTTATAATTTTTGTTTAATTTGACTTACTACACAGTGCGGTACTATTTCAAAGTACTAAAATAGCTCAAAGTGTAATAAAAAAAAATACAAAAAACTATATAGACATTTAAAATAGTAAAAATTACATGTTATTTGTTTTTGTTGAAGAAACAAAATCGGTAAAGTAAATAAAATACTTTTTTATGATGAGTTAAAAGTCTAGAGATATAAACTCACAATCTAAGAAAAAAAATCACAATTAAAAGTTTTTATCCAGCAATTCTGTCTTTCATACTTTATAACGTGCAATTGTGACTTTTTCTCAAAATTACGCATTTATATTTAACAATTTTGACATTATAACTTGCAGTTGTGACTTTTTCTCAGAGTTACACGTTTATATCTAGCAATTCTGACTTTATAACTCACACTTGTGAGTTTTTCATTTATATATCACAATTTCTTAATAAATCACAATTGTGACTTTTTTTCATAAAGGAGAAAGCCACTGAATAATAAAAAAGGTAATTACGACTTTTATTATAGGTAATTACGACTTTTTATTTCCTCAGAAGTGTAAGATATAAACTCATAAATACTAGTTATAAAATTATAATAGAATTCTGAGATATAAAGTCAGAAATATGAGATAAAAAGTTGCAATTCAAATTACTTTTTATCAGAATTGCATGACATAAACTCGCGATTTTAAGAAAAGCTTGTGACTGTTTCTCAGAATTACTCATCTATATATCACAATTCAGAGTTTATAAATCGCAATTGTGACTTTATCAGAATTATGCATTTGTATCTCGCAATTCTGACTTTATAACTAGAAAATTTGACTTTTTCTCAGAATTATGTTTATATCTCACAATTCTGACTTTATAACTCCCAGTTGTCTTTTTTTCCAAAATTACTTGTTTATATCCTCCAATTCTGACCTTATAACTCACACTTGTGACTTTTTCTCAGAATTACACATTTATATCTTACAGTTCTGACTTTATAAATCACAATTGCAAGTTAAGTCAGAATTGTAAGATATAACTTGTAATTCTGAGAAAATATTTTTCCATTCAAAACTGGACTTTACAAATTACAATTGCGAGTTTACATCTCACAATTCTGAGAAAAAAGAAAGAACTGCGAGATATAAACTCATGCGAGAAAAAAATCAGAAGTTGAAAACTTGCAATTCTGACGTTATAACTTGAAATTGCAAGTTTGTATCAGTTTAGAGAAAAAAGTCAGAATTCTTAATAAACTCGTAATTACCTTTTTTCATTATTCAGTGGCATAAATGTGCTTCCATACGGATGAGTAAATGATGTTGGATGAACTATGTTTTCTCCAGTAATCTTAATAATCAGAGCTCTTTTGTCACACAAGTCTGTAGATATGTGATGTTTTTTTCTCTAATGTGCAATTCATTAGTTGTATGTCCCTGTTCACTTCAGTCAATTGTGAAGACTATGTCAATACTTTGACACATAACTCAGAGACTCCTCTATACTTCGCTGCAAGAAATGGACACCGCCGGGTGATAAAGTGGCTTATTAAAGGTGGTGCGGATATTAACAGGACAACCAATGAACTCTCCTGTCCCCTCTTTGCAGGTAAGCTCAAAGATCACAATCTCAGATCATGTTAACCATGTGTAATTTTCCTGTTTTGAGTATTGTTATATATTTTTCTCATTTTTTTCTTTCTAGCTGTAGATGGTGGGCACAAAGATGTGGTAGAGCTGCTGGTGGAAAATGGGGCAGAAGTCAACGGGTCTTACTCCGTGTCAGGATGGTCCTGTCTCCATCAATCTGTTTACAAGGTTATAGCTTTAATCTGCAACTCTAATTTATGATTTATAAAGCTTTTATGTTTTGGAGACATTAAAAAGTTCTAAATTCACATGAAGCTCTTCTTACTTACTTTTAAGTGTAAATGCTTATCAGCTAGTTGTTATCAGGAAAAAACACATAACAGTCAAATGATTATGTTGCTTATTATGGCTACTTTTAAATTTATACTACTTTCAATCATTTTTATGCTTCTAAATGTTTAATTAAACTTGAAAAAAAATGAAAGCCCAAGGCCATTTAGCTTTTTCTGATTTAGATCCTACATCTAAGGCTTTATCGAAGTCTTTCATCAAAAAACTGATGAAATAAATATCTGTTAAAACCATTTCCAGGGCCATACTGAGATTGTGAAGTACCTGGTGAGCATGTGCTCTCTGGAGGCAGTCGATGACTATGGGATTACACCATTATTTGTTGCTGCACAATATGGACATCACCAATCCTTAGAGATTCTTGCAGATGCTGGTGAGAACATTTGTACATTTCTTTAATGATTAACCCTGTACGAGCTGCATCTAGCCAGTCATATGCTTCTCTTTGTGTGCATTACATGCTGTGGTCAATGTTCAGTGTTAACTTTAGCAACATCAGAGTTACAGTGACTTTCTTCAGAGGCTGATAAAGAATTTGACGCAAGGGTTGTTGACATGCCGCTCATTTTTGTTCAGATCAATTAATTTAAAAATGCAGTTCATACATACAGAAATGTGACTACAGTCCTCTTTGATTGGTATGTTTTTAATGTAAGCTCTTATTTGGTTGTATGGCTGTGCTTTGCTGCTTATTATTATTGAAAATCTGTCATGGCAAATCATAATATATTGAGAAGACCCCTGCAGACCCTTGTGACTCTTTGTCCAGGTCAGTAAGTCTCTTAAAGTGATAGTTTACCCCAAAAATTTGTCATCATTTACTCACCCACATGTCGTTCCAATCCTGTATGAGTTTCTTTCTTATGTAAAATATAAAAGAAGATATTTTGAAGAATGTCATTGGGCGCATGATGGGGGCCAACAACGTTTTTTGTAAGTATTTTGTGTTCAACATAAAAGAAGAATAAACATATACAGGTTTGGAACAACATGAATGTGAGTAAATGATGACAAAATTAAAATTTTGGGGTGAACTGTTCTTTTAAAATAGCAGGTCAAAAATATATATATATTATTATAAAGCAAAGTTAGTTTAGATTGTAAAATGTCATGTGGTGCGACTACAAAAAGAAATTGTATTTATAGTTCATTTATTTTTTTAAATAATTTGTAAATTAATACTTTTGTTCAGCAGGAATGCATTAAATTGATCAAAAGTGACAAAGACGTTTATATTGTCAAATTAATGCTGTTCATTCAGACGTTCTATTAATCAAATTCCTTAAAAATGTATCACTGTTACAACAAAAATATTAAGAAGCACAACGATTTTGTATTATGCTTAGGCTTTTTAGAATAGAAATTTACTTATTGTACTAATATTTATATTTTACATAAATTAAAATATTAAAATGTAATATTTATAAATTCTAATAATATTTTAATATATTTTACTGTATTTTTGATTAAATAAATGTAGACCAAACTCACATTTTGAACGGTAGTGTGTGTGTTTCTAAATGTTTTTTCATGAAAAATATTTGTAAAAACATTTTTGTAAATAATGATAAAAATTTGTACATTTGCAGTTGTAAGGAAATTGTTGTATTTTTTTTTTTAGACTCATTAAAATAAATGTTATTTTAAAAATCATATGAAACCAAAATTAATACAAAGAAGACATTTCTAAAAACACGGCTGTTCAGTTTAGGATCAGTGAGATGATTAATGTTTTTGAAAGAAGTCTCTTATGCTCATCAAAGTTCCATTTATTTGATCAAAAATACAGAAAAAGTGATGTTATGAAATTTAATGGCAATTTAAAATAACAGTTTTCTATTTTAATATACTTTAAATTATTATTTTTCTTTGAAAAAAAAATATAATTTCTTTGATGCAAAGCTTTGTCACATGATCTTTCAGAAATCAGTCTGGTATGCATCCAACATTGATAATGAATTATCAATGTTGGAAACAGGTGTGCTGCTTAATTTTTATTTATTTTTAATTTTTTTTGGAACCTGTGTTACTTTTTTCAGGATTCTTTGATGAATAAGAAGTTAAAATGTGACCCTGGACCACAAAACCAGTCATAAGTTGCTGGGGTATATTTGTAGCAATAGCCAAAAATACATTGTATGGGTCAAAATTATTGTTTTTAATGCCAAAAAGCATTAGGATATTAAGTAAAGATCATGTTCCATGAAGATATTTTGTAAATTCCTATCGTAAATATACCAAAACTTATTTTAAAAAGTAATATCCATTGCTAAGAACTTCATTTGGACAATTAAAGGCAATTTTCTCAATATATTTTATTTTTTTGCGCATTTAAATTCTAGATTTTCAAATAGTTGTATCTCAGCTAAATATTGTCCTATCATAACAAACCATCAATGGAATACAACTGCGTTCATATGATGTATAAATCTCAGTTTCGAAAAAAGGAACCTTATGACTGGTTTTGTGGTCCAGGGTCACAAATACAGCATTTATTACAATACAATAGTACAAAATAGTAAAAAATAGTACAATCTTACTGTAATATCAGTTTTTTAAATCAAATAAACATGCCATTGCTGAGCAGAATATAATTTTTAAAAAACATTAAAAATCTTACTGATCCCAAACTTTTGAAAAGCAGTGTATATTTTTAACAGAGTGGGCATTTCTTGTCAATGACCTAATATGTGTAAAATGAAGAAAACAAAAGCCACACTACAGGCAAATGTCAGAGTTTGGTTGCCTAAGCACAGGTTGTCATTGCCACAGGGGCGAGTGTAAACTGCCAGGCAAACGATCTGGCCACACCATTGCTCATTGCTGCTCAGGAGGGCCACGTACAGTGTGTGGAGCTTTTGCTGGCCCATGGAGCTGACCCCAACCTGTACTGCAATGAGGACTGCTGGCAGCTACCCATCCATGCTGCGGCCCAGTTCAGTCGGCTTAGGTATGGCAACTCGGTTGATGACTCTTGTTGAAAACCATGCAAGTTACTTAGTATAATGCTAAACACATCTGAACAATAACCTTTTTTACTTTTTAAACGAAGATGTTGAGAGAGTAACTTTGGCCTTTATGGAATCATTGTTGCTAAACTGCGTTAATCTGGCTGCTCATCTCTTGTCATTCTTTGTAGTATTTTAGAGAAGCTGATTCCGGTAACGAAACGCGAATGCGACCGGGGCGAGGGAAAGGTCAGTCCGGTTTATTTGGCAGTACTTAGCGGACAAGCGGACAGCCTGCGGGCCTTGCTAAAGAAGGGCTACAGTCCAGACGCCCAAAGCTGTCGACAGTTTGGCTACAGCTGCCCTTTGGACATGGCTCTGTGGTGCAACTCTTGGAAGTATGACATAGATGTACACTTGTGTCCCGCTTTTTAATTCTAAACACAATCAGTTGGACAGCATGACATTTATTTCCTGTTTGTCTCTCAGTTTGAACAGCGAGTGTCACCAGATTCGTGAAATCACTCTGATGCTCTTGGCAGCAGGGGCCCATGTGAGCATGGGCATCTATGCGTTTGCATTACAGGGCCACGTACCAGAGCACCTACCCTTGATCCTAGAGCACGCTGGCCTTCCTCAGGGTGACCGACTCGAAGAACTGGCCCGTAGAGCTCTTGGTGAGATGCAGAGCGCCTCTTTCTGGCTCCCCCTGCTGCTTAAAGCAGGAATGGACCCCGTGCTGCTCCTACAGGACAAAATGTAAGCAACACATTGCGGTTGTTGTGCCACACAGGTTTTTCTTTTAATCAAGAGTGGATTCACCATGCGTGCCTTTTAATAAATGATTGTGCTTTATTAACGTCAGAGTTAAAAACCACTGTGTTAAGCTCTTCGCTTCTGCTTGTTATGCTTTAATTGGGTGCAGGCTTGAAGAAGCTGAGAACAGAGTGCTTAATTTCTTTCTGGAGTTCATTAATTGGAAGACTCTGCCCTCCTCAATGCTTCAGATTCTCTCTCACCGTCGAGCAGATGGCACCTGGACGCCACGGAAGCATTTCGGTATGACCTGTACACTTTCATGTGTATATGTGCGTTTCATGACTTTGTTTAGGTGTTTTTAATGTAGCCAACAGTATATCTCAAATATTTACAGTATATTCACAGTTATTTTGTGAAATTAAAGAAAGAGTTCACCCAAATTGTTAATGTAATTTCTGTAATTAATTACTCTCATGTCGTTCCAAACCAATAAGACCTTTGTTCATCTTTGGAACATGATTTGATATATTTTTGATGAAATCCAAGAGCTTTCTGACCCTGCATAGGCAGCAACGCAACTGAAATGTTCAAGGCCTAGAAACATCGGTAAAATAGTCCATGTGATGTCAATGGTTCAACCTTAATTTTATGAAGCTACGAAAATACCTTTTGTGTGCAAAGAAAACAAAAATAGCATTAATAATAAAAATTAATTAATTAGTGTTGTGAAGATGAACAAAGGTCTTACAGGTTTTTTTATTGAACTATCCCGTTAAGCAACATAGTGAATGATTATATTACACTTTTATATTTGTCCATTAACTTTCCTTAAGAGTAACATGGTGAATGATTTTATTACACTTTTTATTTGTCCATTAACTTTCCTAAAGTTTCTATAAGGTTAATTGATCTTTCAGAATCAGTTTAAAAGTTGTTTCAACAAACCCATTTAAAAGCCACAGATTAGCCACTCAGCCATTAACCCACTCAAAATTTTAACAAAATGTTTATGTATTAAAAAGTTTTATTACAAATATCTGTTGGTAAATATAAAATATCATTCCTCCATGATTATTTTAACTATTTTATCTACAGTGCCCTCCACTAATATTGTGACCTTGCAAAGGCGGTTCTTTCATTTAAAAAATCGCTTCAACTTTCATTGAAGTAAAACAACTCACTTTATGAAATAAATGTTTTTCTCCAATGCATGTTGGCCACAAGTATTGGCACCCTCAGAAAGAAAGTAATATAAGTATATTCCAGAGTTGTGAACTCGAGTTGCATTACTTGTCACAAATTTGTTGACTTGTGACTTGACGCGACATAATCAAAGAAGACTTGATACTCGACTTAGACTTTGACAGCAATGACTCGAGACTTGACTTGGACTTGAACCCTGTGACTCGGCAAGTCTTTATGGCTATATCTTCTAAAAAAACAATAGAGTTCTGATTGATATAGGCTGGTAACTGAAGCGTATTTTTACAATGGTATAATCAGCGCAGCCTTTAGCACTGAGCCAGAGAGGGACTCTCTAAGTGAGTGCTTGTATTGTTTTTATCCACATAATTAGGGTGACCATACGTCTTCTGATTTTAAACTGTTGCGGCGAGTTGATTTTTTCGCGTGGGTTAAAAGTTTGAAACATTTTATATTCTACCTGTGATAAAACTGTGGTAAATATTAGTTTTGGGAAGGATGGCTACTGTGGTAGGAAGCTTTTTAGCTGTGTGTATGATCAATCTGCATAGCGGTGACTGTAAAATACGTAGTTTTGGTATGAAAATTACATATTTTGATTCAATTGATTAAATCAAATCACTGAATCATAAACAAATGAAACAGTGGACTTAAAATAAATTATTCATTCAATTAGGCCTATATTTGTTAACAAACAATGATTAATTCCTCAATGAAACACCACTAATTATTGTATCTTTGCAATTATTCTTACTATAGACTATTATTGACTTTAAATTTACTGTAGTAATTAATACAGAGACACTGATTTGGGCGAATGACACTAATGACTTGTTTAGGACATGAAGCTTAAAGTTGAGGACTTGCAACTCGACTTGGACTTGGCCATCTTGACTCGGGACTTGACTTGTGACTTGTCTGTCTTGACTCGGGACTTGACTCGAGACTTGATTGCAAAGACTTGAGACTTACTTGTGACTTGCAAAACAATGACTTGGTCCCACCTCTGGTATATTCCTATTCATATTATTTATTTTTAGCACACCAGGGTGACTAGGAGCATAAAATTGTCCAGCCATGACTTCCTGTTCAGCATGATTATAAATATGAGGAACACAATGGCCAAATTCCCTTCATCAATCCATCACAAGGAGTTAAACCAAAGAATATGTGTCTATACCGTTTAATGCATGGTGAGGAGGAGAGTTTGAGTGGCCAAAGACTCTCCAAGGATCACAGCTGGAGAATTGCAGAGATTAGTTGAGTCCTGAGGTTAGAAAGCCAGCACCACATGTTGTTTGGTAGGGTTTAAATCCTTCAAATCAAAAACTCTAGCATATTCAATTGTCAGACACGACTGGAACTTCAAACGCGACTGGCTTCTATAGTCAGATGAAACTTAAAAAAAAGCTTTTTGGCAGCAAACCCACCAGATGGGTTTGGTGCAAACAGAGATAAAAAGTACCCAATGCCCTTGGTTAAATAATCTGCTGGAACTTTAATGTTGTAGGCCTATTTTTCTGCCGGAGGTCTTGGACAAAAAAATTAAACTTGACTGCCTCTGTTAAAAATCTTATAACGGGCCATGGTTGGATCTTCCATCAGGACAATGATCCAAAAGAAACATCAAAATCAACACAAAAATGTGTCACAGAGCACAAAATAAAGCTTCTGCCATGGCCGTCCCAGTTCCCTGACCTGAACCCTAGAAAACGAGTGGGTTAAAGTCAAGTCAAGTCAATCACCTTTATTTATATAGCGCTTTTTACAATACAGATTGTATCAAAGCAGCTTTACAGTATCAAATAGGAAGGTAGTGTGACAGTAATGCAAAAAGAAACCGTAAACAATTTTCAGTTAAAGGGAGTTAATCATTGAATTCAGTGATGTTATCATCCAGCTCAGTTCAATTAGTATACAATATTGCTGGAAATTTAGGTGTCCCCAACTGAGCAAGTCATAGGCGACAGCAGCAAGGAACCAAAACTCCCATCGTTGACAAATGTAGAAAAAAAAACCTTGGGAGAAACCAGGCTCAGTTGGGGTGTCAGTTCTCCTCTGACCAACGAACAAGCAATTTGTACCTGTAGAGGTTGTCTATAGCTGCTGATCCACCATTTGGATATGGACTGGATCAAGGGACTGCAGTGACCATCTGCATCTGATCAGGATACAGACTGGATCTGAGTGACAACGACGACCTCGGAATAAGCAAGAGACAGACTAATATTAGCGTAGATGGGCTTAAACTGAAGAGAGCTGGGAATCTGAAGGATTTGGATTCTCTGATCTCTTGTCAGGTGTTCTCCAAACTCATCAGGCATTATAGGAGAAAACTCAGAGCTGTTATCTGGAAAAAGGACATTGCAATAATTGGGTGCCAATAATTGTGACCAACGTGAACTAGACACAACCATTCATTTCATAATGAGATTTCCCCCCAACTTTCCTTTTTTTGCTTCAATAATAGATTATAATTTTGTTTTTGTTTTTTTTTAATGGAAGATATAAAAGGATACACAATTTATTTTCACAGCTACGTTTGCTCATATTTATAATTTTTGTATTTTAATGTAATTTATGAAAAGAGCATATAGATTTTTTGTAACAATGTAAAAATCTGTATGATCACTTTTGATCCATTCAGCTCCATCTTTGCTGAATTGAAAGTACTTTTTTTTGTATTGGTGTATTGTCTGTTGTGGTAAGTGGCCACAGCTCAGTAACCTCTTGCGTTTGCTTCCAGAATCAGTCCCTGCCCTCACCCATCTGTGCAGACTGGCAGTGCGGGCATTGGTGGGCAGTGATGCTCTGTCGAAGACCTCGTTCATCAAACAGCTGCCCGTCCCCACACTGCTTCAGGACTACCTTCAGTTCAGCGACATCTCAGGCTTGCTTACATAGCGGCCTGCCTGTCAAGTGTGGCTAATTAAGTTATCTCGACTTGTTCCACTGCAGTATTTTGTATATAATGTTAATAAAATTTTAATGACTGCTCAATGACACTGGACTCTGGCTCCTTTCATTACCTTGATATTTAGAAAATGTGGGAGGACAAATGGAGAATTCCACCAATTTATCTTCAGTGTTCTGTTCCCCTCTTACACAGCTGGCCTTCATACTGAGTTGGTGTTGAAATTCACCTCTGCTCCGTGTCTTTGGTCTGCCTCGTTATCTTCTCTCTCTCAGCGGCTCTCCTCTCTGTCTGCCTCCAAGGTCACTCTGCCTCAAAGACGCATACTCTCTTCGAATGTTAATTGCCAACGCAGCCACGCTCATTCAGAGATGCTACTATCTGCCTTTGGTCATGCTATTTATTTAACATTTTATGTTACCCTTTTAGCAATGCACATAGCACACCTTCAAAAGCTCGCTGTTAATTTAAAATCGTCCATATCTCTGCAGCGTGATGCTCTCAACCTCTCGCTGCTTTGTGAATAGAGTCATACCTTTATGAATAGGCAGTTAATCTGTTTCTATTTCACACAGACTTCACGTTCCAGTATTTTTTTCTTTCTTTCTACAGTACATATCCTGGCAAATTGTCTTTAGCATCTCTTTAACATCAATTATGGAAAGACCAACTGACGCTGCATTAGCATTATTGTGGTGTTATATAACATCAAGGTGTTCCTTCTTTCCAAGCCCTTTTCTTTTGGAATACTGTATACCCTGTGCAAACAGCAGGGGGAGAACACGGATAAGTGACAGCATAACCACCAGTACCTAGCAGCTTGACTACATGAAAGAGGGGAGCCATTTCTGCTCCCTCCCTGATATTTTGAATTCAGAGCAAACCGGAGGCTGTGTCTCAGCAACTCTGTGCCTTGTTCTAGACAATCAGGCCACCTCTCTGTGGGAGACTCTGGAAAGGCAAGGCATCAGTAATCATGTGCATTAAGCTTTTCTTGTGCTGCAGGTAAGCTCTGGTCCAACAGTTCAGCTTTGATTAGCAATCAGGCTTTTGAAATACAGCCAAAGGACTTGACTGACTGACTTTCTGTCGTTCTTTCACATTTGCACATTCTTTTTCGTTTTTATAAAAAGTATCCGAGTAAAAATAGCATTTCTGATCGAAATTTACATTTCTTTTATATATTATATATTTATTAGACTAATATTATATATGTTATATCCACCTTATTTTTCCCGCATAAAGTGGGCAAATGGTCAATTGACGCGTCATAAATTGACCATATTTGCTGCACTTATTGTAAACAATACCACAGAATTCACAAATTTCTCTCATTTTTGCTGCTGAAAAAAGTCAATTATTGTTAGGTTTTGGGCTGTACTAATCGGTCTGATCGGCCAAAACATTTGAAGTACTATGCTAAAAGTTGTAACAAACTAAGGAGAAGAATGCAAAAAAAAAAAAAAAAAAAAACTCTAAGGAACAAAAAGGCGTTGTGGTTGGCCAAACTGAACCAGTATTTCCAGAGTAATCTTGACCACATTCGTGTTTGTTCTTATCATTTCGCGTCAGGTAGGTGAAATATTAGCCTTACACTGTTCGTACATATCTTTACCACCTATTAACTTTAGTTTGTCAAAAAAAGGCGCCCTTTCCTGCTTACTAAGTCCTTCTCAATATGATTAAACAGCTTCCACACGTTTTTTTTCGTGTTTTAGACAGCATAAATTAGCAAACAAAAGTACATTAACCTTGCAATCCATGCTGTTTTTTATACACACATACATGAAACGGTATAAATATAAGTATATTTACTCACAGTTATGGTCTGAAAGGTAAAGTGTGTTTTTAACCTTATGTGTGTGTATACATATATATATATATACACACACGCAGTATGTGACCTTGTAGCAATAGCCAACAATACTTATATTTTATGCCAAAAATAATTAAGTAAAGATCATGTTCAATGAAGATTTTGTACATTTCCTAATCTAAATATATCAAAACCTAATTTTTGATTAGTATTATGCATTGCTAAAACTTCATTTGGACAACTTTAATATTTAGTTGTTGTGTGTGTTTTTTTTTTTCCTCCAGATTTTAAATAGTATCCTAACAAACCATACATCAATAGAAATCTTATTTAATAAGCTTTTAGATGATGTATAGATCTCTATTTTTTATGTTTTGTGGTTCAGAGTGACATACTGTATATATATTTAGGTATGTGTGTGTGTGTGTGTTTATGTTTATGCTTACAATGAAACGTTACATAAATGCTAAAACCCAGCCTCAAATAACCCCTTTGATTTGTCTCCCCTAATTAAAACTTGACAGCAGCACGGAGGAGCGATGTCTAGAATAGAGCACGTACATAATTGATGCAACATAATCTAAAATGTATCAGCCCTGAAATGTGGTGCACGTTCTAAAAAAAGCTTGTGTGACGTGCAGCCCTAAGCCAGTCCACCCGTTTGGAGCTGTAAGCCTGAATTGTTGAACAGTCAGCCACCACCCTTCATACAGTGAATTTTGTTGATTCCAGAGTGGCTCAGGATTTGGAGGCTTTGAGCTCTGGGGGAAATCATCACAGTGGAGCACATTGCCTGTCTCTTTATTGAATCACATGGTATGTCTCACAGACTTTTCGGGAATGTCTTAAAGAATGCCTTCTCTTAGGTTCTCTGAGTGTTAATTGCACTGTCGTTGACCATTGCTCTAGTACATTAAAATGTAACTTTTTCAATATTATGTTTTTTATCTGTGTGAATGTATTTCTTCAATGCAGGGATTTAGTTTGTCTCAGTGTAAGATCCTGCTAGGAAACATGGAGCTGTGATCATTGCCTCATTGTGCTATTCTCACCATGGACCTGAATCATGAGGACACAGTTGCCTGGCGACCTGCTGATGGGAAATATCTGCTAAAATATTACCAGGGGAGTTGTTTTTTTTTTTTTTCTCTAGACCTTCTAGAACATCTCATACGAGGCGTGTACGTGCTAATACTGTATAGATTTCAATCAGTAAGGACTAAAGCATTAAGGCTGCTTTGCCTCAGCATATTACATCACCTGTTGGGAATCGTCCAGCTTTGGTGCTGTATGGATGATTTATTTTCGTCAGTATGATTAGATAATTCTTGCCTTTTTGATGGAAGAGTACTGGATCTTATTGCATTTGTGCAGTCTGTTACCCACTGCTAACACACTCTAAGGAAATAAACAAGGGTGATGGGCTTCTGTTTGCTTTCACTGAACATGAGATTAATGTGTTTTTCCAAGTCAATTTGTTGTTTTATCTTCCAGGTCCTACATGTCTCATCTCATTGATTTTACTCTTTGCCACCTCACAAACAGGTCATTATGTATTCGTTTGCTTGTGTTTGTGTCAGTGTGTTTGTTTTGTCAGGAGTAATCTGGACAGAGGAAATGGGCCATTTCATTTGGACATTTGTTTCGGGGAATAGAAGAAGAGAACTGCGGTGTTGATATAAGACTTGCTGTTGGTAGGTGGACGTGTTTTCAGTGATTGGAAGTGTTTTGCTAAAAGAATAGTCACAAAGAATTGGAAATTTTGTTGTTTACTCACCTGTTTCAGTCCCATGCAGCTTTATTTCTTCTCTTTTTTTTTGGATACATTGAAAATAATGTCACCAGAGGCTGCCAAAAAAGCTCTAGAAAACTTTTGCAAGATATTCAAAATTCATGAAGATCCCCTCAGCTATCAAATCATATTGGCTTTTGCCATATTCAAACTTGATGCACTAACATGTGCCGTGCCAAATTTGATGTCAATGACAGGAAATGGCATTGATTCACATGCAGTGTTTATTTTATCAACAAAATTACTCATGAAAATGTTTGTTGCAAATACAAAATCCGAACTGAATAGACACATCATGATAACTGAAGTTTAATTAAAACAAATAAAATATTATTTTTGGTGGCTATCATCTTAGTCCAACTGACAAAACAATGAATATTACATGACAAGATATTTACTAAATTTAAAGGACTTTTTTTTGTCAAAAGACAAATATTGTGAATTTGGATCCACATACTATTATTTTTTCTGTCAAATAAAGTTATGATAAAAACAGTAGCATGTTAGCATGCAAACTTTATGACCAAGTTTAAAACGTAGAATTAAATATTTTTAAAATGAGATTTTAGAGCTGTAGCGAAGGACAATTCCATGAAAAACAATAAATTTAGGTCTGTAACTAACCCTTGCAAAGACCTGCAGTGAAAAATACGGACAGAGACAGACTACTTTAGGTACGAAACAAAGTCTTCGCTTTAAAACTGTCTCTCTTTTTTAATATAAATTTAAACAATAAATACCATTTTTTGGCTTTTGAATGTATTGTGACAGATTGCTGTGGCGCGTCAGTTCAAACAACACGTGAACCAATCATCTCTTCCTCTTTATTATTTATAGCATGAAATAAACATGAATAAACATCTGAAGGAATCTTGTTTCAACTGCGGAAAGACGTCAAAACACACCAATTTGTTTTTTATGTACCACTGACATTAATCTACTCTCCTGTCTGGTTTGTTTGTCAGACAAAAATGGCAAAATCGGCAATATGATTGGTCAAATCGCCTGTCAATCAAACTCCCTGCGACAGGTCAAATAAACCCGATTAACGATGCGTGTACAATTAATTACAATTAATTCTTTTAGACCATGCTCAGTTTATTATAGAATTTAACATGACAAGGGTGTGAGGAAAAGACTTAAATTCTTTACAATGGCACATGCTGTATAAAGGTTCTAAATCATGTCATTTTTACAGTTTTCAAACTGTTTTGTAAAGTTTTTGTCTACTGAAATTATATTATTTTTCCTTTGAAAGACGTTTTGTCAGCTGAACAATCGGTATGTTGTTAAACAACAGTACAGTTCATTGAACGCATTGTTCTTATATCCCTTACAAGCTAATTCTCATTCCTGTCAAAAATTAAATATGGTGCTACCATGACTAAGGTCTATGGGAGATGAGCTTCACGCTTCACGTGGTGACTTGTGGGATTAACAGCAAACTGCAGAAAGCATTATGAGCGATCGAGAGCATCCAAAAAACTGACAAATACTCACCTTTATCTGAACTTTGAGCAAAAAGCGCAGAATGCAGGTAATGACATCTGCAATACGTGTTTAAATTTTATACTGGATTTAGTGTCGGAATCATATTGTTTACGTATTATCATGTTTCATGCTTAATGTAATTATATTGCCCTTGTTCTAAAAAAACATTAAAGAAGACCTATTGTGCCCCTTTTTACAATATGTTATATATGTCTCAGGTGTCCCCAAATTGCATCTGTGAAGTTTCAGCTCAAAATACCCTATAGATAATTTATTATATAATTTTTATATGAAAATGCCTATTTTAAGTAGAATCACAAACTGTTTTGTCTCTTTAAATGCAAATGGGATGCTGCTCCACGCCCTTTTCCAGAATAGAGCTGTTCCATGATGTACAGCTCGTAAAAACATCTGTTTGGTTTTGATTATCATGTCTATTGTGCTGAAATCATGCGTTTTAAAGCCATATCAGTTTATACTCCTGGGCCCGTATTCATAAAACATTTTATCTTACCTCTAAGAGTTCTCCTAAATGGCTGTAAAAGTTTTCAGCTAAAAGTTTTCTCCCAGTTAAAAAAAAATACTGGTTTCACTCTCCCAAAATGTCAGATCTGTCTGGACGAAACGCTTATACAATATAAAATGTATGCGTATACAGCTAAACGTGTCTCCGCATGGACGGGGCCTAAGTTCTCTTTCATGTTATATTGCACTTAAACTGTCAAATACACACAAGGTTATGTTAAAAACACACATGAGTTACTAAAACAGTCAGTTATGTCTGTGAAGATAAACATCTGGGAGAGAATTTGCATGTTTATATTAGATCTGTGTGGCAGCAGCGTAATATACAGTAAAAACATGAATAAATCCACTGCTCTCATATCCTCTGAGGCTGGGACTCTAAGTAGTGTTCTGTGCTCGTCTGTGCAGCCAAAGACAGAACAGTTAAGCTTTGCTTGAACTTTTGCCATGCCGTTAGAATTGGTAGACCATTGTCGCTTGCGAAAACAAAATGGTGGCACAGTGGGTGGAAACGTGCAGATTACAGGGCGATAAGATCCTGTTTCTACGTGACAGGAATAGTGAAATCTAAGTGTTTTTTTCACATGCTTGTAGAGAAAAAAAACAAAATTTCTGGGTTGGGGGGTGCACCGGGGACCCGATTATGGCACTTAAACATGGAAAAAGTTAGATATGTCCCCTTTAAACATGCTTGTTAGATGTGTTGTAGCAATTTGAGCAGTACAGAGTTATGTCGCTGTAATGGACATACCGTTGATGTGCGGTCATGTTAGTGTAATGTCAGCAAATTTTTGAGGGCAAAAAAGGTCCATTGTCTGCTGTCAATAGTGTAGAAGCCACTTTCAAACCAAGCAGTTTTTTGTTGGTCAGCATTACGAATTCACTTAAAAATAAGTAAAATGTTTCACCCTCATGCAAAACTCTCAATGCAGACTCCTATTGGAATAACTTGATTTCACCCACAAAATCTAAAAGAGAAACACCTTTCGACCCCACTTTTGGAAGTGTTTGTTCATTGCTTTAAATATAAAAAAGAGCATCTTGAACATTCAGCAAAACATCTCCTTTTTTGTTTCACGGAAGAATAAAAAGGAGTAGGTCTAAATGATGACAGAATTTTCATTAATAAATGAACAATACCTTTAAAACACTGCTCTGTTGTGTATTCTGCGTCGTCCTCACTTACCCGAGCAGATTAGCAGAAATAATTGGTGTGGATCGGTACTTTCATCACATGGGTGTTCCAGGTGTGAAACAGTCGCTGATTGTGTGAAGAAGTTGCTGATTGAGAGAAATCTGAACCTCCCCGGTGAGGCAACGTCCGTTTAAATAATGACTGCAGTCAATCACTTAGACATTGTGTTAATCAGTGAGGTACAGAGCCCAGCAGAAGAGAAGATGGAGGAGATTACTTTAGCAGGTAAAGAGAGAGAGAGACTCTGTCCACAGACTAATCCTCCACGGTCCTATACTCTCCATCCAGCCGTTCATGTTTATCTATTTTGTGCGAGCGTGTGTTATTGTCTTTGCATGACTACATCAGCCTTATCAAAGACTCGGAAATAAAAATTTTAATTAACCTATATTAAAAGCAGGCCACTCTTCTTAATGAGTTCCCTGAATAATTAAACAGGCAAACCGGCGAATTTTCACACTTCACGTGCTTTGTTTGCCGCAAATGTCTACAGCCACTCGACACCTGCGGCGACCCTGCTGAAATGATACGCCTCTGCACCGGCTCCCCAGGCAAAGAATCGGTTTTAACCTCATATGTGATCTCTGTGTTTGAACAGTTGGTCGTTTCTTATCGAGCTTATTCTCAACAACTTGCGAGTCCATAAGAAATGACCCCTTGGCAGCCTCCACACCAGAAGACTTAACTCAAGTCACAGACCCCGCCAGCTCCCCAGCCAGACAAGCATAAGTGCTATCTGATGAAAGCGCATCACGGAAGGTTACAGTGACAGCCGCGGCGGAGAAAAAAAGGCTAGTGTTAGATCATTTAAATGCTAATTATCCATTTTCAATCCCTCATAAACTTTAACTGCAAGCCTTTGAGATTTGAACAAAAATAACATCTTGAGAAAGAACGTCCCCTTGGGAGGCGAAGTCTTCTCGTTTTTCTTTTTTTTTCTAAAAAGAAGTATTACTCACAAGAGGAAATTAACATGCTTTACCATTTCAAACCATCAGCGAATGAGTTTCTCCCATTTCCAATCTGCGCAGGTTTCACTTATTTATGCCACAGGCATCCTTGTCCTTGGTATTGCATATTGTATCCATTTATGAAGCAGTGCCATTTGAGATAATCACAAGGCCGTAAGTTAGTGACTGTGAAGTCTTTGATTAATCACACAATAGCAGCATGTGAAATACAACCATCTAAATCTCTACAAACTAGCGAAAACTCTAGCGAAATGTCTCTGTGCAGCTTAGTTGTTGTCTACAAAAACGTTTTCATTTCCTGTACTTCTTTTCATAAGATTGAAATGGAAATTTAGCCATAATCATAATCATGTTATTGTGAACAATTCACCTATGCATATATTTCATTTATAAAAACATTTTATTTAATTTTTAATCAAAATGAGCTATGTATTCTATTTTTATTTAGTTTTTTAGTTTTTTATTGCAGAACATACAAGTATAGAGGGTTTGTACTTATGTCACAATTTGGTCAGTAAACAACAGCATGGATTGCACTGTTAATGTACTACTGAATACATAGTTCTGCTAATTTATGCTGTCTAAACCACAGAAAAACTGTGTGGAAGCCGCTAAATCATTTAGAGAAGGACTTAGCAAAGGCCGTAATATTTTGATAAACTAAAGTTAATAGTTCTGTAATTCTGTTCAGTTGCATTGTTTAAGTTCAGTGCCGCTGATATGGCCGATTGATGACTGGTCGTAAAAACACTCTATATCACAACTTATCTTGAAACAACCGAATATCAGAACCATGTCCACATTCTACACTTTTTTCAATAATCTGTTTCACACAGACGTATATCATAGGAAGTACACAGCAGAAATTATCTTTCGCAACTTATCTTTAAACATGTCTCTCACAGGACTCTTCAGACTGAATTCCTGAGTTTGTGAAGTAATTCCTTTTGTTGTAATGACCTCTTATTATAGTCTAATATATGGGAAACATATGTCTCGTTTGCTCACAAATATGCACTATACAGGTTAGAGAAATTAACATATCAAAATGATTCATGACTAAAAAATGCTGGGTTAAAAACCCTTTCTGGGTTATTTGGCAACCCAGTGCTGGGTAAAAAAAAAAAGAAAAAGCATTTTTTTTTTTTTTTATAGTGCAGAAAAACTATCCAGCACCTGGGTAAAATATTAAAAATAACCCAATAATATGACCCAGCAAGCTGAACCCAGCTTTTGAGTTAAAAAAAAATAACCCAGCATTTTATAAAGTGCAGAAAAACTACCCAGCACCTGGGAAAAAATATAAAAAATAATCCAATAAAATGACCCAACAAGCTGAACATAGCATTTAGTAAAAAAAAAAAAAAAAATTAAATTAAAAATTAATAATAATAAAAATAACCCAGCATTTTTGCAGAAAAACTACCCAGCACCTGGAAAAATTATTAAAAATGACTCGACAGGCTGAACCCAGCATTTGAGTAAAAACAAACAAAAAAGCCCAGCATTTTTTATAGTGCAGAAAAACAAAAATAACCCAATAAAATGATCCAACTAGCTGAACCCAGCTTTTGGGTTAACAAAATTAACCTAGCATTTTTTTTAGAGTGCAGAAAAACTACCCAGCACCTGGGTAAAAATATAAAAAGAATAATCCAATAAAATGACCTAACAAGCTGAACCTAGCATTTTTATTATTATTATTTATTTAAATAATAATAATAGTAACCCAGCATTTTTGCAGGAAAACTACCCAGCTCCTGGACAAATTGAAAATGACTCGACAGGCTGAACCCAGCATTTGGGTAAAAACAAACAAAAAAAGCCCAGCATTTTTTATAGTGCAGAAAAACTAAAATAACGGAAGTAACCCAATAAAATGATCCAACTAGCTGAACCCAGCTTTTGGGTTAACAAAATTAACCCAGCATTTTTTTTAGAGTGCGGAAAAACTACCCAGCACCTGTGTAAAAATGTTTAAAAGTAACCCAATAAAATTACCCAACAAGCTGAACCTAGCTTTTGGGTTAACTAAATTAACCCAGCATTTTTTTTAGAGTGCAGAAAAACTACCCAGCACCTGCGTAAAAATATTTAAAAATAACCCAATAAAATGACCCAGCAAGCTGAACCCAGCTTTTGAGTTAAAAAAAAGAAAAGAATCCAGCATTTTTTAAAGTGCAGAAACACTACTCAGCACCTGGGCAAACATATTAAAATCACTCAACATACTGAACCCAGCATTTGGGTAAAAACAAACAAAAAAGCCCAGCATTTTTTAGAATTCAGAAAACTACCCAGCACCTGGGTATAAATGTAAAAAAAATAACCCAATAAAATGACCCAACAAGCTGAACCCAGCTTTTGGGTTAACTAAATTAACCCAGCATTTTTTTAGAGTGCAGAAAAACTACCCAGCACCTGCGTAAAAATATTTAAAAATAACCCAATAAAATGACCCAGCAAGCTGAACCCAGCTTTTGAGTTAAAAAAAAAAAGAATCCAGCATTTTTAAAAGTGCAGAAACACTACTCAGCACCTGGGCAAACATATTAAAATCACTCAACATACTGAACCCAGCATTTGGGTAAAAACAAACAAAAAAGCCCAGCATTTTTTAGAATTCAGAAAAACTACCCAGCACCTGGGTATAAATATAAAAAAAATAAAAAAATAACCCAATAAAATGACCCAACAGGCCATGGCCTAGCCATTTTTTGAGTGTACAGTGTTGCATGTAAAAATGTGACAATCATCCGCTTTAATTATGTGTGGGTGAATGATAGTTTTAATTGTCTGGTGTGTGTGCTAATCAATAATGCCAATAAAAGACTGATGGCAGACATACATGAACTGTGTATGAGAAATCTCCAATCTGACAGGCCATCAATCAGCCGGTTGCCACTAGATGTCACAGTCCAATCATCCATCCTTCATTGTTGTTGCTGACAACATTGGCCATTAAGATATAATAGACCTCATGATGTCAGTCTCATTCCATTCCTGCCACGTCTGTCTTTTTGTTGTGCTGCATTACAATTATTGCAGGGTCTAATAAATGTGTATTATACCCAACAGATCTTCTAACACACACATGAGCATACATGAGACAAGGGTTTTCTTTTTTATATGCTTGCTATAAATGGTAAAACATACAGGTAAGAACCCTCTGGGAACATGGCATATGAGCACATTGTGTAAATAGTAGCCCGTGTCTTTTGTCTTCGGTTAGTGTGATTTCCTCAGCCGCGGTCCTTCAGGGTGAACAGCAATTCGCAGAGCTGTTCCTAGGGACTGCGCAGAGCTTTGCCTGATTGAGACTAGCCTCAGGAGGGAACCCATTGCTAAAGTGTGACTGCAGCCTTCTCAAGGTCCTCTAAAAGTCAAAGGCAGAAAATCAACTTGGCTCCCAGCAAGCCGTTCACAGAATCGGAGCGGGGCTCTGATGAAAGCGAGACGCTTTGAAAGGCCGTTAAGCAAAAGCGCCAGCTCTGCATCCTGCACCCGTGCTTTTAACTGCGGAAAAGATCCGAATCCTGCCTTTGGCCTCCAGTGTAACAAATGTTATCTTGGTAATTGTATTTGCTGTATTTCTTGCTTAATGTTTTATCACTGATTCTAAATGTCATCGTCTTGGGCTTGTTGCCATGGTGACATTCCCTCCAGAAGTCAGCTCAGCCCCTCCATACAAACACCTTTGAAGCAATTACTTTCATCCTCCAAAGAAGAGTGGGCCATTTTGAACTATGTCACATTTTACCAGGCTTTGATGCTTTGCACTGTGGGAAATGTGGTTTCTTATGGCCTCGCTTATGGTGTTTCGAAGCGCCTCTGTGGACTCGAGACCTTAAAACTGCTTGAAACTGGCAGTCAAGAGAAGAAAAACTGACCTGCGTTCTATATTTAGCTTTTGGAATATCACCACGCTCACTACTGCTTTCTCAAAGGTGATAAATATACTATGTAACGTTTGCCAGGGGGCCAGGGCTCTCCGACAGAGAGGTTTAAAAGAGGGAGAGAGAGGGATACGGAACCCTGTAATCATGCCTCATTAAAACAACCTCAACTTGTCGTTCAGAAAAGCCTTGCACAATCAGTTGTCATCATCCATTAAATTACGGCCTTCGTCTGAGCCAGATTTTAATGCTTCTGCCCAGTTGCACTCTCAGCTTTGTCCTCACTTGTCAGTGAGAAGGCCAGAGTTGTAATTATGTTACAGCACATTAAGGTGGTTTAAAAAAACATTAGCTGCATATGTATTAAATATATATATGCTATCATGTAAAAATGCAGTTTATGACATGATATGACAAGTGCGTCAGATTGATTATAGCTCTGGGAAGTGTTTAAACAGATAACATGCATAAGAACGTTCAATGCAGTTTCTGACTGACAAAATTTTCAATAGGATCCAGTATTATTAATTCAACGTTTTCTACCTCAAAATAAACATACAGATGCTAATCGAGGATTCTGTAACACGAGCGTTTTTCCTTTTTCGGTTCACGATTCTTCTTTTCTTTCCAAAACAGGTTCGATCTTCTCTGCTGCTGCGTAGCGAGTGCGTAGATGGCAAGGGAAAAGTCAAAGCGGTCACGTTACGGGGAAATATCAAAGATCTGAATGCCAAAATATGAAAAGAAAAGAGTTCAGCTGCAGCAGCACATGGCATGAATAACTTCTCTCTTTCCAAGAAAGCTTGAGTTTATTAGCTGGCGAACCAAATTCT
This sequence comes from Cirrhinus molitorella, assembly GCA_033026305.1. Classification (NCBI taxonomy): domain Eukaryota; kingdom Metazoa; phylum Chordata; class Actinopteri; order Cypriniformes; family Cyprinidae; genus Cirrhinus; species Cirrhinus molitorella. The sequence goes on along the minus strand of CM065136.1, from coordinate 17,271,707 downwards.
GTTAAGTAACACATTTCTCTGTGCTGTGAGAGTTTCCAATTTCATTGTAAAAATTCACAAACGCACTAGGAGTGCATTAATGACCTACCCAAAATAAAATGGTTCCCTGCTGATGAGTACCTCTGACTACACACACGACTCAGAATTACTCAAACGGTTAGTAATAAAGAGATATGTTTAGAAATGACATATTGTTAAACAAAAAATATGGCTGTGAGGTCTTCCTAGCAGCACAATAGAGCCACAATTTTTTCCATGTTCTTTAACATCTGAAAATATTACAGTATTAAACTTTTTAAGATGTACAAATACAGTCATAAGATAGAAATAAAGTATTCGAGTGAATGTAATTAATTACTTTACTCAAGTATCTTTTTGGATTAGTTTTACTGAGTATTAAAGATATTAGCAACTTTTACTTTCCTACATTTTTGAATAAGCATCCATACTCTTTACTCCACTACATTTGTAATTAGTGTTGCAATTACACATTACATTTTGCATGGCACCTAGGTTTTATTAAATAAATGTTATTCTAAACATGAAAATAAACAAGAAAGTTCTACAAGCTGACTGCAAACACCACAGGAGACCGGAAGTGACATAAATGTCCAAGACAAGGTACAGAAAACATTGTTCTTTGCCTTTGGCCTGTTTTCCCCAGCTTCTCTGCAACGTTATAGTTTTTCACTGGTATATCTCTTTGACTAGTGCATCTCTATATTTCGTATAAGTAAAATACTCGAGTACTGTTAAAATCAGATACTCTATGACTTTTACTCAAGTTGTTTTGAAATTGGTGACTTGTATATTATTTCACTGAAAGGTATCTATACTTTTACTCAAGTATGGTTTTCAGGTACTCTTTGCACCTCTTAAAAATGTGAAAAACAAAAAACAACAACAACAACAACAAAAAAATATATATACATATATATATATATATATACACATATATATATATTCAAATGCTTACCAATATTTCACATTTCAAACGTATTGGTATAAGGTTTTGGTGAACTTCTGCCTAAAAAACGGCATTGGGAATAGGATCTGCACATGTCATATTATGACATCATATCTGGCTAATTTGTTTTTTAAAAAGGCGCCATCTAGCGTTCTGGAAGAATCGAACGCCTGAAGACAGTTTGACCACCATGCTCTTTATGTCGTATATTAGTGGAAAACAAACAAAAAGGGTAACTCCTTTGAAATAATAATTAAAAAAAAAACAAAAAAACAATGGATGTAAGCTAGTTTACTAACGCCTGGCCCTGACAGAACAGGATTTAACAGGTAGCCTATGTGCGTCTTCCTTAACCTTACCTACTTTTTAATGTGGATAACTCGTTTAGATTTTTTGCTTGTTTGATGTAACGTTACTCCTGACACAAATTATATTAGCTGTCGCTGTAGCGTTTTATTATGTAATGTAAAATAATGTACAAGTATTGAAACCGGATTTTATACCACGATAAACTGTCGAGATTAAATTAGGATGTTATGGTAATAGCGTGCAGCGTGTGTAAACAAAGTGTAGTACATCATGTAAACATCATCGTTATATCCTACCGTTCTGTTGTTTTATTTATTTATTTAATATTTCGCGACATACAAAGTCAAAAAGGAAGCAAATCCTTTAAAACATAAGAACACAAAATAGGAAACTTATGAAAGCAATACAAATTCTAAAGCTTTTCACCTTCTTATAACCTCCCAAATGTTAACTTTTTCTTGTTTTGTTTGTTTTTGTATTAATTTTGTATTATTATTATTATTGTTTGTTTGCTTGTTTCTTTATCTCACATTCTCTGAACTGGTAAGCAATAGTATGTATTTTGTTCTTCTGTTTTTATCTACTTCACTTACTTACAGTGTTATGTATTATGTAATATTATAATACTATTACTTAACTACATACAATTAAAAAAATGATGCTGAACTGACAGTGAAGCCCATTACCAGCCACCAGAACTAGCAACGCCCACTAACAGCACAGGTGAATAGTGTTTTCCCCTTCCCTTTCTAGTTTTTCCTTTTTTCTTCTTTCAGTGATGTAGCATCACAGAAATGTGCTTTTGCTGTAGCAAATTGTTTTCTTGTCTTTGATAAGGGATGCTGTGTTGCCAAGTTGCTTTAATAACATCTTCTAACTGTTATTACTGTAGCAGCAAGTCTCCCTGGAGCCTCACAGAGGGACAGAATAGCACATCTGAGAATGATGCAATTAAGGGGAAACTTAACTAACATTTATTATTTCATTTCTTTTTGCAAAACTCAGCACAGTGTACCTGATCAGCTCTATCTGATGAACAAAAAAAAAAAAGCATTTTCCTCAGCTGGAACGCTTTTTCTCAGTACCGTACCTCCAAGGTGTTAAACATGCCTTTGAATGACATCAAAGGAAATGTGATTTCCAGAAATTACCAGTATAATTCCCATTTTCGGCTGCAGAAATGGGGGAAACACTAGTAATGACGTTTTTAAATCGGGAGACCTGTAGTATATCTCTTTAATTATACTTAAAGAGAGAGCTGAAAGTCCTTAAGGCACTGGAGAAATCAGCTTTTGTATTACATAATGTGGCAGGGAATGAAAATGAGCACAAGGAGTGAAAATGCCCAGGAGAGCCACTTTAAAATAAAAATTCATATGACAGAATCTCTAGTGCCTTTGTCAAGGGAATAGTATGCACAAGGTTCTTAGGCAGTATGTTGAAGTCGGGGTGTATTGCAATGATGGCAAGCCGGGGTGGGCGCCAGGTGACAGGCGGCTCAGGTTAGGCTCCTGGAGCTGAAAATTCTAGCTTAAAAAGGACTGGAAATCTTAGCTTGGAGTACTTGCTCACCTTAGGAAGTTCCTGATCAGCCTTGATGAGGCACAGCTGTCCTTATATCCTATTTTTGTCCATCTTCTATTGCACTACTTATTTCTGCTTTCTCTATATAGCTGTGTTTTGACACAGTGACTGCTGTTCATGGGCCCAAGAGCAGTATACATATATGAAATGTGTGAACAGGGCACCTCCGCTGCAAAAAAAAGAAGAATCTATAGGAAACACTTGCGTTTAAACGTTCTCCAGTGCCCAAAGGCACAGAGTGAGTAATATTCACAATAATTTCCTAGCACCATGCAGAATTTGACCTAGTGTAATAACAGCTAATGGTATGTTTCCAGCTTGAAGTGCTGCGTTATGTGTACGTTCATGTTATTCAAGGTTACCAAGGGTATTTAACTCTGCAGGCGATGCCTGCGTGTGAAATCACTTTAATGCTATGCCTTATTTCACTCAACATGATGTGGTTTGCCAATGAAATGCATAAGTGTAAGCTAACGTAAGACCACCGCAGAGAGTCCTTATCATCAGCTGGGAATGCTTATTAAGCCTATACATCGACATGCCTTTTAGACGTGCAGTGCCTGGCAGTGTGACTAAAACACAACTAAACATGTCACACCACAGCGTGCAACTGTGTTTTTCCACTCTAGTGTGTCAAGTTGCCTTGAGGATATTGTAGTGCGCTATTATACTATTACTTATGTATGTTTTGTTTGTAAAATGTGACAGTTTAAGATTAATATAAAAGCAGAACAGAATTTAGGCTAGATGGTGAATAAAAGAACTTTAGGTTTAAACGATGAAGGATGTTGACCTGTTAAACTACATTATCAGTGTGAATTTTTTTTTTAGAGTGGTCTGATTTCATTTATTCATTTATTTGTTCTTATTTTAAATTTAATTTTAAAATTAAATTAAGGTAATGTGATTTGGTAGTCAACTGACAGTAATAATTGCATTAACTCAGTAGTTTTTCCTCAACATTTAAATCTATAAGATCCAAGCAATGATTTTAAAACATCTTTTGTATTATCTTCATTTTACTGTATTGTCATAACATTTTTATTTCAATTGTTACGCAATCTTTTTCAAAAGCCATTGAAAAACTTGAAAGGAGATATTCAAGCTGCTTATTTCATTGCATTAAAGGGATAGTTTACCAAAAATGAAAATTCTTTCATTAATTACTCACCCTTATGTTGTTCCAAACCCATTAGACCTTTTATTTTTTATGAAATCTGAGAGCTTTCTGACCCTGCAAAGACAGCAATGCAACTGAAGCCCAGGTTCAGAGTACACGATTTTAGCCTGATTTTGGCACAATCTGCTTGGCATTGGGTGTAGTGGGTATTCATAAACTGCAATGGCTGTCGGGACGCAAGATTCAGTTGTTTCATCTTGTGTAGTGTGCCATAGAAGTGTAGTGTGCCACAGAAAGTCCTTGTCAATGTGACTGTTGTAAATGACAAAAAAATCATCAAGGCCCAAAAATGTAGTAAGGACATCATTAAAATAGTCTATGTGACATCAGTGGTTCAACCGTAATTTTATGAAGCTATGTGAATACTTTTTGTGTGCAAAGAAAACAAAAATAACAATTTCTTCTCTTGCCTGTCAGTCTTCAACTCTCGGATTTCATCAAAAACATCTTGTCTTCTGAAGATGAACGAAGGTCTTACAGGTTTGGAACAACATGAGAGTGAGTAATGATTCTTCTGATCGACTAGTCGTTCATTTTAGTCATTAGTCGACTATTAGTTGCATGTTTAATAATAAACCATATAAATCATAATAATGAGCCTTTAATTGCCTACATTGCCTAATAAGCACTCAAGAGGATAAAAAAGATTGTCACAGCGCCACGGCAGTAATAGTAATTATGAATGTGTCAGGGAAAAACAGCAAGGAGACTGCATTAATGTTTAATAATTTATTGATAAACTAGTGCTTTCTTTGTTTTAGTTGATATAAGAGATGCAGTCGGTGACTCTTACTGTGCGTTCACACCAAACGTGAATTGTGCGAATAAATCGCACGTAGTTGGATGCTTGAACATTTTGAGTTTACTCGCTTTATTTGCACATGAAATTCACTTCACAACAGATGCGAATTCGCATTCGTTTGGGCAGGTGTTGTGGCACCCTCCATCTGCCACCTGACCATCCTCTCCCAAGCAAGATCCTTTTTATTCCTGTTTCTATGAAAGTACGAAGATGTATCGTACAGCTCCGGGTATCCACATACAGCACTGATGATTTTTTCCTCCATTGTTGTTTCGGATTTCTGCCTCTGCTCGCTACGTTGTAATCACATCACTACTAGAGCAAGCGGGAGTGATTTTTTGCCAAAGTTCAGATTTTTCAATTTGCGTGATTCGCAAAAGATGTTTCACATCAAACACCCGAAACGCTCAATTTGCGCCGCAGGATGTCTATCACGTCTTTGCATTGACTTAACATGTAAATCACTCGCGCTTAATGCTTCATTCGCGTCTGGTGTGAAGTGAACGTCCCTTTAGGCATCTATCTCTATAGTAGTAAATGCGCCTGTATGCATGTTTCATATGGATTACATAATCTGAGAATATTTGTTTTCTATTTGAATTTGTTAATTTAAAAGTAGACATTTTACCCTCTATAGATGAAGTTTTCATGTCTGTATGGCAAGTATACGTGACGTTTCGCGCTCAAGTTCACAGAGACCGAGACGGCAGAAAGCACACGCTGTTTGCTTGAATTATTTGACAAAAGCTCAACGTTTTTTTGTTATTCTGAGTGCACACAAATAAACACAGAGTCTTTATAGATTCTAAAGATGTATTACTTTTATTTGTATGACCAAAAATGACAGAGTATTTTAAGAGCAAGTGACCGCAATGGCGCCTCCATTTGTCATGCAGTGAACAAATTAGTAAATCATGGCCACAATATACATATCATGTAAAGGGCTCTGTAAAAAGAGTAGCATAAACATTTTTCAAAAGGTCTCCTTTTGTGTTTCACACAAGGAAAAAAAATCTAAATTGACTAAATGATGACAGTTTGACCTATTACTTTAGAAGCACTATAAATGGCATTGTTTTACTCTCCTTAATGTTTAGCAGAGGCATAGGGCATTACTGCTGAGGGTACGTCGGTCTCGGCAGAACAGTACATACCTCCGCCTCTGTAATTACCATTATCATCTAAGTGTTTTTGCAGGAATTGTGCGCACTAAATTCTGCCCTGTGTTTCAGTTGTTAAATATCTGAAATGCATTACAGATAATATGGTTACACGGCAGGAGTGAAGCCAGCACGCTTCTCATTCTGCTTCAGATGAAAGATTTAAAGGCTGAATATTTTATTGCATTTTGACATTTATCTGACATTTGACGTCTTCATTGCTCCCCCCTGAAAATATGCTAATGTGAAAGTGAATGCTGTGGCCCATCAAGTCAGAGTATGTCATCACTGATGTTTACAGAACAGCTGGATTGGACGAGATCTAGATTTGACTGAGCAAATATGTGCCTTTGATTATGGGTGCAGAGAGAGCCTGCCGTGGAAACCTTGCCGTAGGATATTAGGAGGCTGTTGCCATGGTAACAGCACCTCGGAATATGAGTGGAAAGCAGAGGTGCTCTCTTCTCCTCCGTTTGTGCTGTCATAGATGTGCCGGAGGTGTATTTAATGGAGTTCATCATCTAGGCACTACTGAGGAGGTCCTCCGAAGTTCCACATCCACGATGACTAAACATCCATTAGTGTGTTTATTTAGCGCTTTAGTTTATGACGTGTTAGAGGAAGTTATAATGCGTGTGCTTTTGTGTGTGCATGTTTGGGGTCAGTGTGTTACTTGCAGTCATTACCCTTCTTTTGTTCATAGCTTCACTTTGTTTCGATCCCTGTCCCAGCCCGCTGGCTACTTTGAACGACCTGGTCAAATGCCTGTTCGATCCACTGAGTGTGGGCTGAAAGCCCTAGTGGTTTCTCAGTAAAACTGTAAAAACACTGTAGCATATGGATGGTTCATCTTTAGGGCTTCAGACCATAACAGAGAAAGGTCTGACCTGTTTCTTTTGTACATTAAGCATTTCTGTGCTGTTCTACTCTGTATTTCTTTTATTTGATTCTAGTACTTACAGTATTTGTAATTTGGTACAGTATTTGGATCTTGTATGGTTTTTCATCATTCTGGTCAGCTGAAACAGTAGAACATAACTATGGTTGTCTCGATTCCTTAATTCAATTCAAGTATTCGGTTAAAAACAAAAATCCTCGCAATATGCCCGAGTAACAGGGCAAAATACCGGAAGTGGCGCACTCCACGGACGAGAATTTATGAAACACATTATTAGACTGTTTTCTAAGGCTTAAAATCATTAAAATCACAATAAAAGCACATAGCTATTATGAATTCACAAATTCAATTAAATAAATAAATATATTTTTATTTAAATGCATGTAGATTATGTGCATCTCAGCAGCTCCGTTCACAGTAAATGCTGCTCCACACAAACAGTTATCATTTACATGTGTGGAGCATCTCAAACTCAAATCTCTGCGTATTGCTGTGAGTTTGGGTTTATTATAATGTTTATCTGTGAACACCATTTTATTAGATTTGTAAGGTAATTCATTTATGAACCTATGCCAACACAGGAGAATAGGCCACATCTCTAATGAGATAAAAGCTCAAACCCTCACTCTGAATTTACATATGCCCACACATTCAAAAAATCACATTAAAATGGCCAAATATTAAAGATTAAATGGATATTTTAATGAAATGTGGTTTAGTTAATATTAAAACAAAGAATTAAATTGTGCAGTTATGTGTAAAAACAGTCGTCAGGCTGTTGGCGCACTCTGCAGTAATTTGATATAATGCATAATGTAAATTAGTTCTGTTATTTATAATACATTAGATATTTTCACATTTTGGTTCAATAAAATCATATGATTACTTGTTTTTGATACTTTATTTTAACCAATTATTATCATTGCCTTGTTGCTGTTATGTATGTATTTTTGTTTGCCATTGTTTGCTTAGATCTGTTTTTATTACCTCAAAAAATGTAATCATAATTACGTCAGATTACTCAATTATTCATTAGAATAATCAACCAAAATAATCATTAGTGACAGCCCTAAACATGACGCTAGCAGAAGCAAGGTTATGGGTTTGATTCTCAGATAAAATGTATCGATTGAGTGGAGTATTTAGTGCAGTTAATTCTTTTTACTTTCTATGATTATCATTTACGTGTGATTTGTTATATTCAAATATTATTCTACTATATTATTACAGTGAGGCCCAGAAGTTGAAAAAGCATAAAAAATGAATATGAAATTAATTTAAATATTTTATTAAGAAATACAAAATACTTTGTGAATATGCAAGACTTGTGGGGATTTCATTGGCCACTTTAGGAAAACAATAAAACTAAAATAAAACCATTTGTGCTACAAACCAGTGTGTTAATTATTTGGATAATATAATAAAAATGCCAGTTTGCAATATAAAGCATCATAACGTACAGCTAAAATAACTGGAAGCTGTGAAGTTAAAAATAAGGTGAATCATTTGTTCATGCATCTGTTTCTTTATAGGAATCAAACATGTGGGCTGTGTCCGAAATTGCATAAACAGTACTTCTGAATAATTATTTTGCGACTGTTTAAAAAAAGATGTTTTGCATTGAATGTGTATGTGTGTAGAATAAATGCAATCCAGAAATGCTACATTCGCCATTTTGTCATTTTCATGTGACCTACCAGCGTCACTACACTGCCATTCACATACTGTTTTTCACCTGCTATACAGTAGAGAAGTATGCAGTTTTGGATGTAGCAGCAGTCTTCGTGTTGCTATCGCAGTGCTTTATCAGTTGAATGGTGTTCTTCAACCAACTTCAATAACACAATCAACAGTTTTTACACGGCCTTGTGGAGTTCATATAGCTTATGCAGCTCTTATTAAAGCTATCCAAAGATATTCATCATTATATATGCAAAGAGTGAAAAAATGCAAAGTAGAAGCATTTAGACTATAGTATATATCTTTGCCGAAGCTCGTTTAAAACTCTCGGCAGTTTAAAGTGGGACAGCAATAAGTTTATTTATAAACCATTACATCTCACTGTCGCATGTTCTCTCTAGTCATCACAAGTTGCTCCACACGCTGTGACGTTATGCAGAACTTTTCAACTTCTTACTTTAAATAGTTGCAGGAATGTTCAGCCAGCCAACATTAGATGGCCACAGAGGAGTTCACGATTACGCATCCTACATGGGGGGAAACAGTCATACACAAACAAGCATCTGAATTTATAAACTAGTCAGCCTTAATTGCCTGTGCAAATAAAATCACAAACTCCCACTCATGTATCCCTCATTTTCTCTGCCTTTTTTGTCCTCCACTCTGTGTAGTCCAAGAAGGTGGTGAGATTCTCGCACACCATGACTCACAGAATCCCACCAGATCCTCCTGCACAGTGTGAGGCTCAGCACAGCAGAGGGTGGTGGAGACACACTGATTTAGAGATAACTAAAGTAATCCACCTTAAAACAAGTCCAACTCATGAGGCATAGGGTTGTTGTCTGGTCACTCAATATGAAGTATCTGACAGTCTGGCAAACAGACAAGAGACGTCTGCAAGAGGAAGTTGGAGTGCTTTTTGACAAAGTACTATTTCTACAGTCTGACAGAAGTATAAGGCTGATCTGTTGGTCTTCCCTCAGGCTTTGCAGCCTGTCATGGACACGCTCTGAAAACCGGGCCTGTGTGGTCACATGAAACTCAACACTTGACCTCTCGAGAGGCGAACAGAAAGCTGCCCTCTGGCGGGGCAGAGGTGTCCATGCTCGCTCACGGTACTTCCTGCCTGTTAGAGGTGCCATGTCAACCTCAGGGGACAACCTTGACCGACTTAGAGCGAAGAGAGAGAGCAGATCACCATCTTGACTTAATTACTTTATTTCAGACCTTGATTTGCATATACACACACACACACACACACACACACACACACACACACACACTCTGCTGCTCTCGCTACAGTTTAAGCTTCAGGTTTATTAAAACCTCCTCATTTAAATATCACCTCAAACATTGAATCGCACTACTTTACCAATTAGAATTTTAGTCCTCAGGAAATTAAATCAACTTTCCTTACTTGCCAATAATTAGCTGTGAAATGAAAATATCTTGTGCTTAATGATGTATGGGTATTATAACGGTACCTTTTGTGTTGATAATGATGTGGAGGCTGGGGCAGAAAGGTAACCAGTAAAATTTTCTTTATTTTGAGAAACTCTCTACCTTTATAAAGTTACAAAACAATTCCAATTTTAAATAAATGCGGTTTTTAAGCTTTGTATTTATCAAAGAATTACATTTATGTGGTTTCAAAATGTTTTCAACGTAAGCCACTTTCACATAGAAATTCAGGAATATTCACTGATAATATGTGACCCTGAACCACAAAACTAGTATTAAGTATCACAGGAATATTTGTAGCAAAAGCCAAAAATACATTGAATGGTTCAACATTACTGTCAAAAATCATTAGTAGAGTAAAGATCATGTTCAAATGAAGATATTTTGTATTTGTATTTCCTACTGAAAATATATCAAAACTTAATTTTTGATTTGTAATATGCATTGCTAAGAACTTTTTTTTTTTGCACCTCAGATTCCAGATTTTTAGATATTCAGATATTGTCCTATCGTAACAAATCATGCACGGGAGAAGCAAGGGAGAAGCGACTTTTTCACCGAGAAAGAAAACAAGCACAGCGCGCTAAGCGTAAGTGTTTGCGTAATACTTTATTTCATTTAGAGTTGTGTACTTTGCAAGTTGCTGCTAGAACTTTTCTTTTTCGTTTCGTACATTTTAGCAACTATTATCGTGGTGTAATTTGAAATTGTAGTTTTGATAGCACTTATTAAAATTAGACTAGTAAGCCGTCGGCGAAACCAAGCTGTTGTTATTGTTATTGCTGCCTTCCTGCAAGCACTTAAGTGTCTCGGTTTAGTTTCTATTTGAGCCATTTGCCTTGCTTTCGGGTGAATTAAGCAGTAGGCGTGACGGCGACTGAGTATTATTTAAGCCGTTTACTCAGTGTCATTCGTGGAGAAACGACTTTTTCACCGAGAAGGAAACAAGCACAGCGCGCTAAGCGTAAGTGTTTGCGTAATACTTTATTTCATTTAGAGTTGTGTACTTTGCAAGTTGCTGCTAGAACTTTTCTTTTTCGTTTCGTACATTTTAGTAACTATTATCGTGGTGTAATTTCAAATTGTAGTTTTGATAGCACTTATTAAAATTAGACTAGTAAGCCGTCGGCGAAACCAAGCTGTTGTTATTGTTATTGCTGCCTTCCTGCAAGCACTTAAGTGTCTCGGTTTAGTTTCTATTTGAGCCATTTGCCTTGCTTTCGGGTGAATTAAGCAGTAGGCGTAACGGCTTTTTCCCCCTAATTATCGTTCGATTGAGTATTTATTTGACATCTGAAAGCTGACGCGGAAGCGTCAGCGGAAGCGTTCAGCCCTTGCGTGAAGACCGACGAAAGTAAAGACCTGCGACTTTTCCTGCGCGACTTTAACCGAGCAACGAAACCGACAACGCACACAGATACTTCTTTCATTTTCTCTCTCCTCTCCTTTGCCTGCCAATTCTATCTATATTCCGGTTGTCACTCAACCACGCACTAACTCCTCACGCAAACGGCATCGCAATCTTGCTAACCTACGTCCTATCGCTACATCCTCTACTCCACCTCTTGCTTTTTCTGTTGGCCTCTGGAACTGTCAGTCCGCAGTTAACAAAGCAGACTTCATTTCTGCTTATTCCATACAATCTGATCTTAGCATCTTGGGCTTGACTGAGACCTGGATTCGTCCAGAAGACTCAGCAACCCCCGCTGCTTGCCTCATTTGATCTCAAACGCCTTACCACTACGAGCACTCACAAATCTGGCAACCAACTTGACTTAATTTACACTCGCAATTGTATCGCTGACAACATCCTGGTCAAACCCCTACACGTCTCTGACCATTTCCTTATTACGTTTAATATTCATCTTTCAACCTATGCATCACCAACCCCTCTACCGGTTACTTTCAGACGAAACCTACGCTCCCTCTCACCCTCACACTTTTCCTCTGTACTTTCCTCCTCTCTTCCCTCACCTACCCATTTCTCATCTCTGGATGTGGATGCAGCCACTGACACCTTATGCAACACCTTAAAGTCTTGTCTCGACGGTATCTGTCCTCTTTCCACCAGGCCAGCACGGGCTACCCCCTCTAACCCCTGGCTGACTGATGTTCTTCGTGAACATCGGTCCAAACTCAGGCAAGCAGAAAGAAAATGGCGCAAATCTAAACACCCGTCTGACCTGAGTATGTACCAATCGTTGCTTTCTGCTTTTTCTACTCAACTCCACACTGCCAAATCCTCATATTATCATAACAAGATCAATAGTGCTTCTGACATGCGCAATCTCTTCAAAACATTTAACTCTCTCCTCTGTCCCCCTCCACCACCACCCACCACTACACTAACAGCTAATGATTTCGCACAATTCTTCACAGACAAAACTCAAACAATCAGCAAACAATTCTTAGCCCCTCATACACATGACTTACAACCCACCACACCCACTTCGAACACTCTCACTTTCTCCTTCTGTCCCCTCACTGAGACAGAAGTATCAAAACTTCTCCTCTCCAGCCACCCTACAACATGCCCACTTGATCCCATCCCCTCACACATTCTTCAAGCAATCTCTCCTACTGTCTTACCAGCACTCACACACATCATAAATACATCACTCCTCACAGGCACTTTTCCAACTTCTTTTAAGCAGGCTCGGGTAACCCCACTGCTTAAGAAACCAACACTGAACACCTCACTTCTTGACAGCTACAGACCGGTCTCTCTGCTTCCATTCATAGCAAAAACCCTCGAACGAGTTGTTTTCAACCAGGTATCATTGTTCTTTTCACAGAACAACTTACTGGATCCTAACCAGTCAGGTTTCAAGAGGGGCCACTCAACTGAGACTGCGCTACTGTCAGTTACTGAAGCCTTGCGGACAGCAAAAGCTGATTCTAAATCATCAGTTCTAATTCTGCTTGATTTATCCGCTGCTTTTGACACCGTCAACCATCAGATCCTCCTGTCCACCCTCTCATCGCTGGGCATCACAGGAACTCCGCTTCGCTGGTTTGAATCCTATCTCACCGGTAGGTCATTCACGGTAACCTGGGGAGGAGAGGTATCCAAAACACATCAACTGATCACTGGGGTTCCTCAGGGATCAGTTCTTGGTCCTCTCCTCTTCTCCATATACACAACATCACTGGGTCCCATCATAGAGTCACATGGCTTCTCCTACCATTGCTATGCTGACGACACACAACTCCATCTTTCATTTCAACCAGATGATCCAACAGTACCTGCACGGATCTCAGGCTGCTTGGCGGACATCTCAACGTGGATGAAAGAACATCACCTCCAGCTTAACTTGGCAAAAACTGAGCTTCTTGTTTTTCCTTGCACTCCAAACTTACAGCATGGGTTCACCATCCAGCTGGGCTCTTCCACAATCACTTCTTCGAACTCAATCAGGAATCTGGGTGTCATCCTTGATGACCAGCTCTCTTTCAAAGATCATATTGCAAAGACTACTCGATCTTGCAGGTTTGCTTTGCACAGCATCAGAAAGATCAGGCCCTTTCTAACAGTGCAGGCTACACAACTTCTTGTCCAGGCCCTTGTCATCTCCAGACTGGACTACTGCAATGCTCTTGTGACTGGTCTTCCATCATGCACAATCAAACCTCTACAAATGATTCAGAATGCAGCAGCACGGCTGGTCTTCAACGAGCCCAAAAGAGCCCATGTTACACCTCTCTTTATCTCCTTGCACTGGCTCCCAATTGCGGCTCGTATCAAGTTCAAGACTCTGATGCTTGCATATAGGACAACCACAGCTACTGCACCTGCTTATCTGCACTCGCTATTGCAAATCTACACCCCCTCCAGAACTCTGAGATCTGCTAGTGAGCGACGCCTTGTGGTACCATCACAGAGAGGTGCTAAATCACTATCCAGAACATTCTCTTTTACTGTTCCTGGCTGGTGGAACGATCTTCCTACCCCTATCCGGAATGCTGATTCCCTGACAAGCTTCAAGCGACAGCTTAAAACTCATCTCTTTCAACTCTATTTGCTGTTACCATAAAAAAAAAAAAAAAAAAAATTAATCTCTTTATTCCTTCCCTTTCTAGCTTGTACTTGTCTGAAGCACCACTTGAAATCTGGTATTATAGCACTGCCTGTGTCTGTTTGTCTCCTTAAGAAGAATCGCTCTATGTTCTCCCAACTGTATGTCGCTTTGGACAAAAGCGTCTGCCAAATGCCTAAATGTAATGTAAATGTATGTATACATCTCAATAAAAAAATCACCCCTTATGACTGGTTTTGTGGTCCAGGGTCACATATGTCCTGGGATCATTTTATTTTGGTTCATTCACAGTGCCAGTGATTTTCCGGAATCCAGGGTTCCCACGAGTCATGGTATTTTAAAAAAATCGGTGAATTTTATATTTATTTTGTCCAAGTCGTGGAATATCAGGGATGTTTGTTTGTTGCTTAAAATTCCATTTAAATTGTATTTCCATTATATTTTGTTTTATTGCATTGTTTCATGTATTTTACCTATTGTTATGTTTAGGTTATGGTTATAAAAACCATAAATTAATTTCTGGATAAATAGTAAAAAGTGCATTTAATGGGTAAAAGCAAAAAAACATAAACAAAAAAGCAAAAAACAAACAAATAATAATAATTAAAATAAATAAATAAATAAATAAATAGTAGTGTACAGTCATGGCCAAAAATATTGGCACCCTTACAATTCTGTCAAAAAATGCAATCCTTCTCGCAGAAAACTGTTGCAGTTGCAGATTTTTTTGTTTTGTTTTTTTTTTGCAAAAAATATCTGGACAGTCAAATCTGATACAATTCCACACAGAACCCAAAAAAATGCAGTGGACAAAATTATTGGCACCATTAACTTAATATTTGGTAGCACCCCCTTTGGAAAAGATAACTGAAATCATTTGTTTCCTGTAACCATAAATGAGTTTCCTACACCTCTCTACTGGAATTTTGGACCACTCTTCTTTTGCAAACTGCTCCAGGTCATTCAGGTTTGAAGAATGCCTTCTTCCAACTGCTGTTTTGAGATCTCTCCACAGGTGTTCTATGGGATTCAGATTTGGACGCATTGCTGGTCATTTCAGAACTCTCCAGCGCTTTGTTTGTAACCATTTCTGAGTGGTTTTTGAAGTGTGTTTTGGATTATTGTCCTGCTGGAAGACCCATGACCCATGTGGAGACGCAGCTTTCTGACACTGGCCATCAGATTTCATGATAACATGATCACCATGTTTGACTGTAGGGACTGTGTTCTTTTCTTTGAACAAAGGTTGAGTGAACTTTTCTCCATTTTAACTGGTTGCAAGTGTGATTACTATATTGCCCACACCTGTTACTTGCGACAGTTGTGTCTAAATACAGATTACAGGAGCATCACATGCTTGTATAAATTAATTCTTACAGTTTTGACAAGGTGCCAATAATTTTGTCCAGTCCGTTTTTATCAAGTTTGACTTTTCTTCTCTGTTTTTTTTTGTTTTGTGTTGTTCCAGTGCAAGCAAAAACAATAAGCACATGAATACCAAAACATTTGCAATTGGAACAATTTTACATTTTAAGTGTTGCATTTTCTGACAGAATTGCAAGGATGCCAATATTTTAGGTCATGACTGTATATGGTGTGTTTTGTATTAAAAACAAAGTGGCAAATGGATGGATCCATTCATTATAGGTCATGGAAATTCAGCTTTTTAGCCAAAGTCAGGGAAAAGTCAAGGATTTTGACATGTAGCTTAGAGTGGGAACCCTGGGAATCTGTGCATGCATTTACACACACGTCAACATTCCATCCATCCCGTACACATCCCATAAAGACAATAGGATGTGACGTGTGTGATGCGCACCATTCCACTAAGCTGCCAGATGATCTCAGCTTCAGCACAGAAACTGAGGAGCTCCCTAGTCTTTGCTTCATTCCAGTTTCAGACATTTTTTCATTGTGAAAGTTGATCCTGGTAGAGGAGTTTTACAGTAATGACACAACCCTTATGGCATTGGTCCTGCCTTTTTTTCACCCAATCTCATCCAAGATTTTCATGTCTTTCTTTCTTCATTCGAAAAGAAATTAAGGAAAACATTCCAGGATTTTTCTCCATATAGTGGACTTCAATGGGAGCCAATGGGTTGAAGGTCCAAATTGCGGTTTCAATGCAGCTTCAAAGGGCTCTACACGATCCCAGCCAAGGAACAAGGGTCTTATCTAGCCAAACAATTGGTAATTAAAAAAAAAACTAAAATTGTTATACTTTTTAACCACAAATGCTCATCTTTGCGTTCACGACTTGCCTTCACGACTAGGGTTTTTCTCAAAAACCCTAATTTCTTTTCGACTAAAGAAAGAAAGACATATTGAATGACACGGGGGTGAGTAAATTACCAGGAAATTTTAATTCTGGGAGTGAACTAATCCTTTGCTTAGTTGTATTTGTGTTTGACCATTATTTTCTTTAATTGGCTTAATAAACTGAAGTAGCTGTAAGCTGGTGCAAATAATGATCATCTAAAAGAACACCTGCACTCTCCTGGAGATACTGTCCATAAAACAGATCTAGGAGAACACCTGCCCACTGTTGTATTCCATGGCTGCCCATGTGGGACTGCTTTGGTTGAATGCGTTAAATGCACAGATGACTGGCTGTAGCGGTCCTCTAAGCTTGTTCATATTTCTGTTCACTCTTATCATGTTCAAAAACTTATCACAGGTCTGAGAATGAAGGACAGGAGACCTAGTGGTGGTCCACAAATGGCCAGACCAAACCTTGAATGGCAGGTCTGGCGGAGCTGTTGGCAGACCCTCTCTAAAAGCTGCCCGAAAGATCAGACATCGGCTCTGTTCCAAAACCTAGCGAGCTGCCTTAGTGTCTACATGCAGTGGGTTGTTTGAATTGCCTTCTCTGTGAAGGATACTTGTGATGCTTCCAGACAAGGCAGTGTAATTATGCTCTTTGCCTTTTGGCACAGCCTTTGTGTCCTATGATGCCTTAAAATGTTGCCTACTTAGACAGCTCACTGGATTTGGAATTGAGTCATGCAGTCTTAAGCTCAGGGGGGTTGTTATGTTAGCTAGATTCTGGCATCTTCGAGTGCATGTTCGTCCTTCAGACGAGGGTCTCTTGAGATTGTGCCATCTTGTATCGGAAAATTCTGACACCATCTCAAGCTTTCACCACAAGGATCCTTTATTCTGGGAAGTGGTGTAGATTTTGTCACTGGTGTCAGTTAAAATTATACAACCCAGTGATGTATTTTTACAGTGTTATTGTTTCTCTTGGCAGTTGCTTGGTTGATGTTTTTGGCTAGTTTTTATTTTTAAGAGAGGCATGTGTAAATACTTCCCGCAAAAAAGGCAACTCTATTGTCTTGGATTTATTATTATTATTATTATTATTTGTATTTTAAACCCAAAGCACCATGTTTTTTGAGGTCAGTCACTTAAAGGTGCTGTAAGTGTTTCCAGACACTTTGCTAACTTCCATCACTCTGCTACCTTTAACATGGCTACTTTCCAAAAGCTCAAAGATATATCATGCAACATTAGTTGTTCTTGACTTAAAACCTTGACATTTGCTCTAGCTCTTCAAAGCTGTTGATCCACTATACAAAACTGAATGATTCATTCATGAATCAGAGCAATCTGGCTCTCAAATTCATTTTTTTTTCAATCCAGTCACTAAAGTTAAAGTTTACCCAGAAATGAAAATTATTTCATCATTTGCTCGATCTTTTGTATCTTTTAAGTTTTGGTTACACAGACTTCCAGTGGAGAGATAGAAACCTCTCAGGTTTCATTAAAAATATCTTAATTTGTGTTTTGAAGATTAACCAAATTCTTACGGGTTTGGAACCACATGAGGCTGAGAAAATGATGACAGTTTTCTGAAACATAAATCCCTTTAACAGCTCACATTAAAGGAAGAAAAATACATGAATGAAGACTTTTGATTTGTTTGTCACAAAATCTTAGCTTCAGAAAACTAAAAAAAATAGTGCATAAATTGTATGGACCACTGTTTTTTATCATTCAAACCTCCAAAATATTTAAAGCTAAAGTGAAGTAACCTTTGAGACAGTTGTCCATACTGCCTTTCTAGGCCTTGAACGTAGAGGTTGCATTGCTTTCTTTGCAGGGTCAGAAAGCTTGGATTTCATCAAAAATATCATAATTTGTGTTCATAAAATGAAGATGAGTTCTTATGGATTTGGAACGACATGAGGGTGAGTAGTTAATGACAGAATTTTCATTTTTGGGTGAACTATTCATTTAAGATTCTATTTTGAAAAGAGTGAGCAGTATATTCTTCAAAACTCTTTTGTGTGTGTGTGTGTGTGTGTGTGTTCCAATGAACATAAACAGCCATTTGTGTTGTAATGTTAGCCAGATGATAATGAACAAACTAGACTCCCTTGCAGTTAGGGGAGTAGAAGAGAAGACAAACTAGCCAAAAGTCCAGATTCCACTACAGGGATGCATTGAGTTACTGGAGTGACATCATTCAGTTTCAGATCATCACACATGAGAGATGAGGGAAGGACAGATGTGTGGTTTCTTTGGCTGTTCCAAAATTTAGTAGCCACATAAGAGAAGACTCGTCCTTCTGCTCTGTATTTCTCTGTTATTGGTAGCGATAAAACACCTGCATTTTGTTACTGTAGGGGGTGCAAAAGGCTATAAGACTTTGGAGAGCTCTCAGGTACTGGAGGCAAGATTGTTTAGAGCTGAACATGTCAATAGCAGTATTTTAAAGTCAATAAGAAGCTGAACAGGTAGCCTGTGCAGGGTGGATAAAATAGGCCTGCTGTGCTAAAACTTTATAGATCCAAGAATTGTGGCTGCTGAGTTTTAGACCAACTGAAGCTTCATTATGGAAACTACTGGGCATGCAGTCTGTAGTAGGCCTACATTATATAATCCTATAGAAGTTGAAGTAATAAATGCATTAACTCACTACTCCAAATCAGATATTAAAAGCATGTTTCTTATTACATTACACACAAGAAAGAAATTGGTTATTATTAAGTATCTGATTTTTTTTAAGTTGTAAAAACACATTTAGTCAGTTAAGTATGAAAATGGTTCAAATATTATGGAAGCCTGTTTCTGCCACTAAATTAAAAAACAATTAAAAAAGGTAATTGCGACTTTTTTAATCAAAATTAATATAAACTCACAAGTCTTTTTTCCTCCTCAAAATTGGACTTTATAACTCACAATGGCAAGTTTATATCCCCCAATTCTGAGAAAAAAATAATTGCAAGATATTAACTTGAAATTGGTAAAAAGGTCAGAATTTCGAGTTAATTTTTTTTCAGAATTGTGAGTTTATATCTTAAAATTCTGACTTTATAACTTGAAATTACAAGTTTATATCTCACAATTGTGACTTCATTTCTCAGAATTGCACGTTTATATCTCGCAATTCTGACTTTTTTCTCAGAACTGCATGATACAAACTTGTATATACAAACTTGAGACATAAACTCGCAATTCTGACTTTTTTTTCGCAAATGCAAGTTTATATCTCGCAATTCTGACTTCGAGAAAAAGAGACTTTTTTTCTCAGAATTGCATGATACAAACTTGCAATTCAGATTTTTTTTTTCCAGAATTGTAAGCTATAAACTCTGAGAAATAAAGTCATAATAAAAAAACTCGATTTTGAGAAATAAAGTCGCAATTCTCAGAAATAAAGTGAGAATTGTAAGATATAAACTGAAAATTCTGAGAAATAAAATAAAAAATAAAATAAAAAAGGTCAGAATTACGAGTTTAGTTTTCAGAATTGTCTCACAATTCTGACTTTATAACTTGCAATTGTAAGTTTATATCTCACAATTCAGATTTTTTTCTTGAAATCAGAATTGCAAGATATAAACTTGCATTTGAGGAAAAAAAGTCTGAATTACGAGTTCATATCTCACAATTATGATTTTGAGAAAAAAAATGTGGACTTTTTTCTGGGAATTGCATGATACAAACTTGCAATTCTGACTTTTTTTTCCGAATTGTGAGATATAAATTCTAAGAAATAAAAAGTCATAATTTAAAAAAACATTATAACATGCAATTACGAGTTAATTCAGAATTGATAGAAACTCGCAATTCTAAAACATATCAGGTTTTTTTGTTTATATCTTACAATTCTCAGAAAAAAGAATTGCAAGATATAAACTAATAATTGCAAATTTACATCTCGCAATTCAGACTTTTTTCTCAGAATTGCATGATATAAACTCACAATTCTGAAAAAAAAAATCAGAATTGCATGTTTATTTTTTAGAATTGTGAGTTTATATCTCACAATTCTGACTTTATAACTCGCATTTGTTGTGTAAACGGGCTTCTATAAAATATGGGTAGTAGTGGAGCAGGCATGTCAAAACTTCTCCAGTCCCTCAGAACCCTCTCAGACCCCAGAGGGAATGTGTGAAATTTACATGTAATAAATTTAATTTATTGATTCATACAAACCTGGTTATTGTGTTGTTCAACAGATTTGTTTTATTAGTACTGTTAAATAACTCTTATTTTTGTTTGTTTCATTTATGTATGACCGAGAAATGTGCCTTCACATGAACTTTATTTGATGAACTCTGTGCAAATTAATAGATATTTAATTTGTGATTAAAGCATGTTAACTATAGGCCTAAATATTTAAGGCAGGTTTTTCCATTATTCGAGTAACATTTCAAAATGTAAAGGTGCACTTTTAGTATTTTTGGTTTATGTTGTATAATGGCTGGTTTTGTGATCTCAAAAAACTGCTTGTATTACTGCTTTGGTTGAGAGTTGTCATCTCCAGATTTTTCTTTGTGTAAAACTTTTTAATGAGAGGAAAGATTCTGAGTGCACCTTCAGATTACTGTCAGTTTTGACACCACATCTTGTAGTACATGAAACCATCAAAACAGAAATTGCACTTGTGAACTTGCTATGTTTTATTCAGGTGTTATATAGGTTTACGGACTCTTCATTTTGTTTCCTCAAAGATGAGGAAAAGAAAATTACAGGTCATCCAGTCTGTAATGTCCTTTTTACAGCCAGCTAATGCAAAAAAAAGAAAATTCATCTGGTTCAATCTGACAGGTGAGGTATAAACCAGGCAAGCAAATGCTGACATACAGTAGTTCTCAAACCTTTGAAAAAGGATATTATGATCTGTAGTGTCAAATGCAGCGGTAAGGTCTAGTAATAGAAGCACAGAGATACATCCATCGTCAAATGTAATTAAGTTACTCTGACAAGTGCTGTCTCCATGCTGTGACAAGACCTAAATCCTCAAGCTCTTCACTGAAGCTCTTCATGAACATTATTCTTCAGGAAGAAGCACAGCTGAAAGGAACATTTCCAGTAAATCTGAATGTGTCCATACCAGGTTAAAAAAAATTCACTGTTAGATTACAACTGGACTGGAATTATATTAGATTATATAATCAATATAATTTAAGCGAAATATTGCAGTGATTTGACAAAAGTCAAAATGGTCAATATCACATTTTTACTTATTTGATTTGAATAGTTTCAGTTTGCTGTCAGACTTGCCTATTTATACAGACCTCAAAGAAAATCGCTAAACAAAGAAATTAAAAAATACCATTTAAAAACATCAGATACAAGTCTATTACAAAACATGCAACTAAACTCTAATCTGATCAGTACTCTAGAGAGTAAAGTCAACTGATCTCTCACCTTTCTCTTGTTAATTACATTTGACATGTCCCTTTTGTCAACATTTCAATCATCTTTCAATGATAATAATAATTCTGGTCACATACTTTAGCAGGAAATCAGTTTTCTCAATGCATTTCTTGCACCTACTGTCAAATGATCAATAGGTCACTGAATTTGTAGCATCATAAAAGATCTCCATCTATTAGAAGTGCTTAAAGATGCTTACTTGGCACTTAAGTGGCAATGTTTGCTGTGTCATGAGCTTTTACAGTTGTGGTATATATTTTCATGAGGACCATCGTTCTTCAAAAACTGGCTTGTCAAATACTGAACTTATCATCATACATTTTTAGCATTTTCTTTCCCCCCTTGATGTCCACTTCTCTTTTTCATTATAATTTTCCACCATCTTCCTGACATTTTTTTTCTGCTGTGCCTTTGAAAGACCATCCTAGAAATTTCCTTCAGCTACTCTTTGCGGACATTGTGATCCTTTAGGAGATATGTGGAGTTCCAGGTGCTACACATTGTCAGAAACATATATGACTTTTCATGTTTCGTATTATCAGTAGTTCTTCTGGTGGTAATAATACAGTATTTCCATCTTATTACCTTTCTTTGACTGGGAAGAGCAAGTTTCTGAACACCAAAGAGGTGCTGTTGAAATGTAAATGTGGACAGTCGTATTTTAATATTTAAGGCTTCTGACATCAGAAATCCAAGGCACATTTTGTCAGCTTAATTTCAACATTTAAAAGTTTAAAATTTTTGCAGTCTTGGATGTTTTCAGTGTATATAAAATAAATGATTAAACATTTAGTATACATACCGTACCGTTCAAAAGTTGAAATTATAACGTGTTTGTGTTACAATGTTTATGTTACATTTTTTTTTATATATATATATATATATATATATATATATATATATATATATAAACTGTTTTGTTGAAATGTTTTCTGACCCCCAAAATCAGCATATTAGTATGATTTCTGGACTGTGTGACAGTGAAGACTGGAATAATGGCTTCTGAAAATTTCATGAATATGAAATGAATTGAATGTGTATTTATTATACAGTGAATGTCAACCTGATCTCATGACGAAAATGTACCTGTGGGAAATTTTTCACAAAATGCAAAATATGTACCGTCATGTACGTTTTGTGACATATTTGATGTGAAATGTCCACTGAGTGGCGATACAAGAGTGTTTTTTTTTTTCACAGGAACAGGTGAATGTACATATGATACATTTTATGTGATGTTGGTTTTGTACTTGTCACCGCAGTTCTTTCTTGAAACGTTTGAGTGACTCTATAAATGTAATGCTCAGTGACGTTTTAAAATAACATGCACTACACCTAAACCTACTTGATAGTATGAACAAAAGCGAATGTGACGTAAAAACGCAATTGCAAGCATGCCGTTTAGCTTGTTTTTCAGTCTCTCGTTTTTCAGCTCTTTCATCGTTAGTCATGTTTTTTTACAGGATCTGTGCCCGAGGATTCCACATCCTAAGTGCAATTCCATGTCAGCTGAGCTACCGAGCAAGCTTGTTACGTCCAGAAAGCGAAACATATGTTGCTGTAATCATAACTCTGTATAAAAACAATTACAAGTGCTCGCTGTTTTACCGCCTCTAGTGATCATTTCTGTTGGAAACTGCAGTGAAATGTACTTATTGGTATGTATGTTGCGTCTTGCGAAAAAGTCCCCACAGGTACATTTTCGTCATGAGATCAGGTAGGTCAATGTAGGGGTGGGTGATATGACCAGAGTCTTATATCACGATATTAGTCATTTTATTTCAAACTAATGATATTTCATTTAATTTCATTTAATTTCACTTCATTGTTGTTTGATTAACATAAATGACAGACAGCAGGAATATCAGACTGCTGTCATTTTAAGAGCCACCCGAATTGAATATACTGTTGCACACGTTTTCTTCATCTGTTTGCTTTCACTTAAGACCTAAATTACGAGGATACTTGCACACAAACAAGCATGCGAGTTTTAATGTTCAAGGCCTATAAAGCGCCAAAAATAACAGCGTATACATATAACGAAATAAGTTATTTTTCGTTGCTGATTGCGCTTCAACAAAATCAAATGCAAATTATACTTTTTTGTGACCATGTAGCACAACAATGTCATGTGAACGTGTAACCGCGATAGAGGCGATAGTCCAAAATCTCTACCGGTTGACAAATTTCTACCAGTTAATCATGTCTATAGTTATATCATGTCTATAGGTATATCGCCCACCCCTAGGTGAAAGGACGGATAAATTTGGTTTCCATCATACGTCTGATTTCAATTAAAAAACTAATTTAAAGGTTTCATATCATAATCCTTTTTGTCATGACTGATGAATAAATTGTGGCAATTATAACATATGTATATGTTGTCTGACAAACAAACCTGACAGGCTATAATGAACTAATTTATGTACTGAGTTATTTGGGTGCACTCATCATGTTGTCTGTGCTTGAATGTATGTATGTGTTGTGTGTGTGTGTGTGTGTGTGTGTGTGTGTGTGTGAGAGAGAGTGTGTTAATTAGCTTTAACACAGAATGATAGGCCATGTGTCTGTGCTGTATTCTTTTTTTGGCCAGAATGGGATGCTTGACCTCTAGCTGAGGGCTGCGCTAATGGGCCAGTTGCACACAGCAGATGTGTGCTGAGAGCATGTGTGCCAGTGTGGACTCTGTCCAGCTCGACAGCCGGGGAAAATGACAATGCTAGTCACTGACATCATTTACGAGGCCATTAAACCTTCATTCCGTTGAGATAATGACATGTGATGTAGCAGAGGACGAAGGCCTTTTTGACATGAAGCCGTGCGTTCTGTTAAACCTTTGACTTAATGTATATAGACCCTCTCAAGGACAGATGATAAACACACCAAGTCAACCAGAACTAGATGGATAAACTGGAATAGGCAGATAAAGGAGTATAGATTTTTTTATGTGTTTCAATGTAACGTATGGGGCTTAAAGGGATAGTTAAACTAAAAATTAATTAGGCTACTCACCCTCATGTCATTCCAAACCTGTAAGACCTTCGTTCATCTTCTGAACACAAATTAATATATTTTTTATGAAATCCGAGAGCTTTCTGATCCTGCATAGACAGCAACGCAACTGACATGTTCAAGGCCCAGAAAGGTAGTAAGGAGATTGATAAAATAGTCCATGTAGCTACGAGAATACTTTTTGTGCCGAAAGAAAACAAAAATAACAACTTTATTCAACAATTTCTTCTCTTCCCTTTCAGTCTTCGACCCGCATTCATGAGATTACCGCGCTGACACAGGAACCAGCATGAGGGTGAGTAATAATGACAGAATTAAAATTTTTGGGTGAACTATCCTTTTAAGCATTATAAATGAAATGCTGAAATGCACGTTATAATGAGATAAAAATGGATATGATTGAAATAATTAAAGGAAAAAAATAATAGTCTACAAAACACTTTGTAGTAAACAAGAAAAATTTGACTTGAAAGAATAGTCTTGCTTACACGTTGTTCACAGTTATGCTTAGGGATGGACTTACTTTTTGCTTACTTTATTCTAAGAATTGTACATTTTTAAATGATTCACTTTGTACAAATTCATATGAAATCTCCACTTTGTAATTAAACTTTCTTGTGAGGTCAGGTTAATATTAATAGCACAATGTTACATTTTCTTTTTTAAATACTCAGTGTTTCAACAGTACAGCCTCAAGTCATAAACAAAATATATATCAACATGATTTTAGTCTAACAAATCTCTTACCAACTTTTTCTGTGTAAAGTTATAGCTAATTTTAGAGCCAACTTTGTTGCTATGACAGCACAAGGTAATCAACACTAAAATGACTTAAAAAATATTGTTTAAACAGCTTTTCAGCTCAAATAACAGGCCTATACAAGTTTGAACAGAAAATGAATGTAAGTGATTTTATAAGCTGCCCATTTCTGCTTTTAGGTGCTTCAAAATTGGCCCCATTTACTTCAAGTTGTGCTTCACTTTAAACTCTATTTTTGCTTTTTATTATTGTTATTATTATCTTTTTTTTTTTGAAGACAATACACATTTCTGAATTATTTTAGTGGTAATCAACTTGACTTGTGTTAAACCCATATTATTACTGAATCCACAAAATTGTGATAAGGATCTTATGGTGGGCGACATATGCAATCAAAAAAAACAGGAATGGGGGATGGGGTGATGTCTGAAATTAGTTAGTAATGTTCTCAGCCAGTTCTCTCCCCTCCTGTGGAGAGAGACCTTTGGTGAATATTGAATGATGCTAATGTCAGTCTGCCTCCAAAAGTCATTCTCATTTTCCATCGACCAAAGCAAGGAAAACAATTCTGGCCGACCAGCAGAGCAGGCAGTAATGAAGCAGGGACGACAAATTAGAGCTGAAATTAAATAAAGGAGATTACATAAAGCAAGGGCGTGGGAGCATGAAATTCTGCTGAAAGATTTTGTGCAGTGGAGAGAGGTAGAAAATATGAATACAAAACTCTTTTTTTTTTTTTAAATCTTTGTTAAAGAGACTACATTCAAACAGAAAATGGTACAGCATTTGACAATTTTTTCCACATTTCTTTCTTGAATCGGTTATTCATCGTGTAGCATCAATGATGGCCAGTGGTGATCCTGTGAATGGACATTGAACAGAGTCTACTTTTATCACCATGGTAACATATAATGCTGTTGTAGAGCTTATGGTTCAGATCTGAGGAGAGAAGAGAAGTCTCTTGAACAGTGTTGCGTTAGGGCTCATTAATTACAGCAAAAATCAGTTACGCCTGGCCAAGTCACACATCTGTTCAACACTCCTGCCTGCCTCTGTCTAATGCACCACTGATCACACAAAACGCAAACCTTCACGTATAATATGCCACATATCATTCTCTCTCCTCTTCGTTGTCCTCTTCCCCCCCGTTTCTTTTCAATCTGGATAATCTGATTTCTCTTCTGTGCATTTATGGCCGTGATTTACTAAGATCCCAGATAAATGGCACTAATGTGTGTATGCGCTTCACTGACGTATTGTGGCTGATTTGCAATATTTTCTCAAAAGAAATGTCTCCAATGTTTTTCAGTCTTTTGATGATATTTAATATTTCAGTGTTTGCGTTTGTTCTGAAAGATTTTTTTTCCACACTGTGTTAAACTGCAGTATTTGCCTACATACAGTCATGGCCAAAAATATCGGCACCCTTGCAATTCTGTCAGAAAATGCAACAGTTCTCTTAGAAAATTGTTCCAATAGCAAATGTTTTGGTATTGACATGCTTATTGTTTTTAATTGCACTGGAACAACACAAACACACACACATAATAAAAAAAAACAGAGAAGAAAAGTCAAACCTGATAAAATTTCACACAGGACTCAAAAATGGACTGGACAAAATTATTGGCACCTTGTCAAAATTATAAGAAATGATTGCTTTTCAGGCATGTGATGCTCCTGTAATTTGTATTTATACACCTCTGTGGCAAGTAACAGGTGTGGGCAATATAGTAATTAAGCTTGCAACCAGTTAAATTGGAGAAAAGTTGACTCAACCTTTGTGTTATGTGTCACATTGAGCATGGAGAAAAGAAAGAAGTGTAAAGAGTTGTCTGTGGACATGGACAGTCTCAAGGCTACAAGTCCATCTCCAGAGATCTTAATGTTCCTGTGTCCACTGTGCACAGTATCATCAAGAGGTTTACATCCCATGGCACTGTAGATAACCTTCCTGGACGTGGCCATCTGAATAAAAAGGGACGCTATGGTAGGACACCACCGCTGACACATAGGCATAAAAAAGCAAGACTGGAGTTTGCCAAAACAAAACCACATACTCTGGACAGATGAGACAAAAGAAGAGCTTTTTGATAAAGGACATCATGGCATTGTTTACAGAAAAAGAAATGAGGCCTTCAAAGAAAAGATCACAGTCCCTACAGTCAAAGATGGTGGAGGTTCAAAGATGTTTTGGGGTTGCTTTGCTGCTTCTGGCACTGGATGCCTTGACTGTGTGAACGGTATGAAGAAATCTAATGATTACCAAAGAATTTTGGGGCGCAATGTAGCAGGCCAGTGTCTGAAAGATGCGTCTCCACCAGAGGTCATGGGACCCGAAACACACATTTCAAAAAGCACTGGTTACAAGCAAAGTTTGAGGAGTTCTGAAATGGCCAGCACCTGTGGAGAGATCTCGAAACAGCAGTTGAGAGAAGGCATCCTTAAAATCTGAATGACCTGGAGCAGTTTGCAAAAGAGTAGTGGTCCAAAATTCCAGTAAAGAGGTGTAAAAAAAACTCATTTATTGTTACAGGAAGTGACTGACTTCAGTTATTTTTCCAAAAGGGTTCTACCAAATATTAAATTAAGGCTGCCAATTATTTTGTCCAGTGCATTTTGGGGTTATGTGTGGAAATGTATCAGATTTTACTTTTCATTTCAGTTTTTTTTTTTTTTTTGGTTCTGTTTCAATGCAAAAATAAATAAATAAACGTGAGCACCAAACCATTTACAGCTGCAACAATTTTCTGAGAGATGGGTTGCATTTTCTGACAGAATTGCAAGGGTGCCGATATTTTTGGCCATGACTGTATACATTTTACCAAAACACAATCTTATAACAGATATGTTAAAAACAACACAACCTGTGTGTGTGTGTGTGTGTGTGTGTGTGTGTGTTTTTACACATCTGCGCATCTAGTTAAGATCACACATTTTGTGTTACCTTTAACTCAACCAATGTGTTACTTTCCGTGTTAACACAATGGTTGAGTTAAAAGCAGCACAACATGTGTTGTCCTTAACTAGATGCACAGATGTTAAAAACACGAAAAACAGGTTGATTCATGTATGATTCATGTAGGACTCGTTAGGGTCTTCATGAAATGTCTGTAACATACTTTGGTACTTTGGGCGGGGCCTCAAAATAGCTTGATAATTGAGAATGTTTTGGCGAGTAAAAAAAAAAGAGTGAATGGGTTTTGTAGGGTGGTTATGTCCACACACTGCTAAGACACTTTTATATGCACAATTACACCATGTAAAAGTGACTTTTGTGACCAATGTCCCCTTTAGGAAGTAGTTTAGAATCATATGATTTGTTTAAAATGTGTTATTATACTCAATTTAACAAAAAAATAAAATGAAGGGTTAACAGTAATGGGTTTACAAAAAGTTGTTTTTAAAAGAAAGTGTGTACTAATTTTACATTGCAAGAATCTGTAAACATTATACATAATTTTACTCATTCATTTGAGTCCACACAAGTGGGGGTGAGATGATGGAGCTGCTTGCGAATCTCTCTTTCATTAACTGTATAAGTGTTTTGAGGGCATCTTCTATTAGAAGCTGAAGGAGTGCAGATAAAAAGGTCCATTTGTTAAGTAAATATATACAGTATACAGCAAGCCAACATTAGTGAAAAAGCTAAGAAAACCTTAAATGCTATTTGCAAGGGTGTTTTACATGATATATGGGAACAAGTTCATTTTAAATGGCAGAGAAGCGACAGACAGTGTGTCAAACTTGGTCATGAGAATCACACTGTGGCTACAGCATTTCATTGAATATTAAGATGTGATTTCTTTCTCTCTATATTAATCTAACTACATAAAACTCTGGATTATGCTGACACAGATTACACCACCTCTTGTATGTGGAAATATGCATGAGAAGATTGCAGACAGGCTACCTTTGACTGCGTACTCTGTCCAAATTTATGATAATTTGTAGACCGTCAAGGTGTATTGTACATTTTGGAAAATGCTAATATCAAATGCACTGAATCACCTAACTTTTCAAGTATCGTAGATATCCACTAATGATATGATGAGAATATGGCTGCTGAAAATTCAGCTTTGCGTTACAGGAATAAATTACATTTATATACAGTTGCAATCAAAATTAGTCAACCCTTCAGGGACTGCAGTATTTTACAAATAAAATTCAACATTGCTGTTTAAGTGACTTATTTGTATAGTGGGAAACAACATTTTCTTAAAACACAATTAAGCCTTTAGAAACTATTAAAAAACAGAATTAGCTTGAGCTGTTACACATACATAAACTTAGCCCATGCATGTGCTGAAGCTGAGTGGCAAAAATGGCCAAGTCATCAGAGCTCTCTCAAAAGCTATAGAGAAGATTAGTTTTATTATATTAGAAAGTCCAAGGCTACAAAACATTAAAAGTTTGTAGAGACACGACTGGCAGTCTTATTCTTTAGTTTAAAATGTTTTGTACCAGAAAACCTTTGAGGCTGTTGAAAAAAAAGCACAATATCACAATTTGGTCAAAGAAACTGAAAAAAACCTGCAATGTACAGGCAATAACTTGCAAGATGGCCCGATGAAAAGAGGAAAACCATTTCAATGCAGAGTATAAGATGAACACAGGATAAGCATGGCCTTCATGGTCAATGCCACAATTGACCAAAAAGAACAAAAAGGCCAGCTTGAACGTTCAACTTGAAAATTCATTTGGATAGACCTGTGAAGTTCTGGAAGAATGTTTTATGGAGTGATGCAACCAAACTGGATTTTTTTTGGACCTATGGGTCAGCCATATGTCTGGTGCAAAAAAAGCCAAAGCTTATAAGCAAAAGAATACCATCTCCATTGTCAAACTTGAAGGTGAATCAGTCCTGTTATGGAGTTGCAGGAAAGTGGAAATCATGACTAAATGAAGGACAGCATGGATTCTTTGACGTATCAGGCCATTTGATAAGAATTGGTGCCTTTGGTGCAAAGACTGAAGCTGATGATCAATTGACCTTCCAGCAAGACCGCCATCCCAAAGTAAACATCCAAATCTACTTATGGTTGGTTCAGGGATCAGTCATACAATGTATATGAATGGTCTGTTCAGTCTCAATATTTAATTCTCATTGAAAATATTTGGTTGAATTTGAAGAAAGCAATGGGAATGTGAAAATCAAAGATTATCAGTGATCTGGAACCTTTTTTTAGTTGATAAATGGGCCAAGACTGTAGTAGAGAGGTGACAGAAGCTTCTAAGCACTTACAGGCAGCATTTATTTGTGGTTTTAAAAGTAAAAGATTCTGCACAAAATTTGACTTTTGGGAGTTGATTAATTTTGAGCATGAGTGTTTAGAGCCAATTTGAATTTGTAATATTTCATTAATTTTACATTTCTCAGAAGAATGTGTATTAATAATGTGTATTTTTCTACTGATGCCTTTTGTTGAATTGTATTCATAAAATTTTGTTCTTCTCAGCAAAATGTCTTGCAGGTCAAGGAGGTTGAATAACTTTGATTGCAACTGTATAACAGTGTAACTATACATTTAGCAACTGAATAATATTAAGTAAAAACTTCTATTAACTATAAGGTTTGGTTTAGTTAAAAGTAATAATGCACAATGTACTGTTAGTACTACAGTAAGTACATGTAACAAGGACAATATAATAAACCGTTACCAAAAATAATTTCATAATTATATTTCACAATTTTACTGGTTTTATTTTATTTTTGATCAAATAAATGCAGCTGTCAGGACTATTTGTGTTGTTCCTGTCCTAGCTATGTCATTATTAGTTAATTACCTACACAAGTCAGTCTGTCTTTAGCATCCCTTTATATATCTTTGTCTTGCGCTCTTCTCCTCACGTACCGTGACAGAATACCGGACCATAAAAAGTAAAGTAAGCGGCGTGCTTCCCCGCGTTTTGTTTTTCTGTTTTGATCAGTGTTTTATTTTTGGTTTTTTGTTATGAATGACCCGGCCATCCTCGTCTTCCTGCTGGAGCAGGGGCCACACCAATGACTTTGTGTTTCTTGCCAACTTAACACACTTCCCAGACAGCTCTGCTCATTTTATCAAGCTGGACTTAATACCGCCAGACGAGCAAAGCTGTCCAGGGAGGGTCCTCGAGAGAGCCTCGCCACCTTCATCGAGAGGGTGCTGGTGTCCTGCAAATCCCAGCTGACTGTGGACTTTGTGGTCAATAACACCAGCTCCACTCAGGACCCAGAGCCCAGCCAACCAACACCCCAAATTGCGGAGCATAAGCCCGAGCCCACCGCGGATGGAAAGCCAGAGCCAAACGTGACAGAGCCATTGCCTATAGGAGTGACATTGCGGAGAATCGCCACAGAGTCTAAGTCCATCATCTCCGACCAGGTGCGAGAGCCACACCAACGGTGGAGGTTTCAGTGGGGCGTGAGGGTGCTGAGGAAAGGACCCACCCACTGCACCACAGCTGAAGGTGAGCAAATAGACTTTCATAGTTACCCATCCTCCTCCCATTGTCTGAATTCTCTGCCTGCCCTGAACTGTCTACCTGTCTGGTCATGCCCTTACTCCATCATGGCTCCTCCCTCCGTCGGCTCCACCGTGGGCCACCATCATGGCTGTGACCTGGGTCTCACCTGGCTCCTCTTGCACCAAGTCCCTTCTGTCTCCTCCCTGGCTAATTTCACCAAGTGCAACATGTTCCTTGATCAACATCTTTGTTGACCCTGGAACAACATTGTGATTAACCAATCAGATTTGAAAAAAAAAAAAAAAACAGTTTATAGTTTTTGTGAAATTTAGGCTTATAATCAGTGTTTGGTGCTTGTACATCAGTGTCATTCATCTATCATTTCCTCTGATTTTAGGGATTACTCATGGGTAAGGTTAGATTTAGGTGTAGGAATGTGTTCAAGACTACATTTTTAAATTTAAAATGTTGTTCCAGGGTCAACAAAATATGTTGACCCAGGAACACCTCAACCTCAGCAAAATCAGGATGTGCCCTCCTTCCGTCTGATCCACCCTGGACCCTTCTGTCTCCTCCCTGGCTCCTCCCTCCATCGTCTCCACCCTGGACTATGTTGGTTGTCCTCCTCCCGAGTGTCTGTCCTCTGCCAGAGCCTCCACCAACATGGACTTTCTGTTTCCATCCCACATCCACTCCTTTGTCCGCCTCTTAAGTCCCCACCGTCCATCCTTTCTTTCTTCTACGGGGCACTGTTTGTGTTGGTTTTTCCCTCATGTGCCCATATTTGGTCCCTCCTTTTTCTGTCCTAGCTATGTCATTATTAGTTAATCACCCACACCTGTCAGTCTGTCATTAGCATCCCTTTAAGTCTATGTGTGTCTAGGTTCAGTTCTATGTTTCTTTGTCTGGTATTAAGGTTATGTGTGTGTGTTCCTGCCCTTCATCTGTGTATTTGCCTGTGTTGGATTATAATTAAAGACTTTGCATTGAACTTCATCTTCGTCTTGCCCTCCTTTTCCTCACGTACCATGACAGAAACCTTGTGAGCATAAGAGACTTACTGACCTCAAACCTTTTGAATGGTGTGTATACATATGACTATATAAAATGGGTAACATTTTATTTTTAAAGACCAATTCTCACTATTAATCAGCTTGCATAGTGGCCATTTATTAGTACTTATAAAGCACTTATTAATCTCTAATGCTTATTCCTTGATAGTTTAGTTAATGTTAGTTGATGAGCTCTGATATGTTTTCACCCAACCCATTAGTATATCACAGTCTATTTTTTTCACTCTTTCTCACTCAGTTTTTCTGTCACCCTCTCTCTGTAAGCTTTCAAAGAGGAAAAGCTCCCTGGACAACCGTCTCATATGAGAAGCGCAGAGCAGTCCAAGTTCATTTATACCCGAGTGGCACTTACTTAAAGCTCTTCCTGAGACATATTTAAATATGACACTGTTGAGTGTTTGGGTGAAAATGACAAGCTTTCAGTTTGTAATATCTGCCTGCTATTCTCTCTTGTTTGGTAGTATGCTGAATGTCCCTCTAAAGAGGGACTAAATTGTACATAAATTGTAATATGTGCTGGTAAAGCTAACTATAAGGGTATTTTGGTGTTGCATGCCTGTTGACAATTTTTATTCCCATCTGCTGCTGTCAAAAAGAAAAAGAACTATTCTATAATTTATGTAGTTCTTTAAAACACTTCATGATAAATATAAGCATGGATTTCTTGCATTCTGTTTATAATGTGATCATATGTTGATAATTAAGTGACTCTAATGTTCCTCCAGCCTTTAAACAATTAAAGTATGGTACATACATGCATGGTAATATTCAACTTAATTAAAAGAAGAGGAATGGATTAAGACTAAGAACTCTTTTAATAGCTGTAATGAGGTTTAGGAGCACAGCCATCACTGCTGAACAGAACAAGACTAAAATAGCAAGCCCTTTTCACCAAAAGTCTGCTTGGTTTGCTCATGGCAAGACTGTGCTTCTTAAATATGCTAAAAACAGCTGTCTAAAATTAAAGTTGGGATTTTCTCACTGGCAGAGTCTGATTAACACTATTTCTCTCACAGCTGGAAAAGCTGATAAATCCTGTTTCACTTAAATGTATGAATTTTGGGACTCGTCCCTTTGCCACAGTGTTGATCTTTTGTTTTGCTCCTTTGTTACCTGCTGGATAAACATGTCACTGAAGTGAATTTACACAAGGCGTGCAATTTATTTTGGGCTTTGCTGTTTGATTTTACCATTTAAAAAGGTCACAGATCACAGCATAAACTGTAACATTGGAGAAGTGGCTTGATGGGTAATGAACATGCTCTAATGTGTTGCATGTGGGAGGCCTGATTATTTTCTGGATTTTTCTGTCACAGAACTGTGCTGATAGTAGATAAAAAATATATATATAATGGGAGCTAGTGGAGGAATACAAGTAGATAAAATAATAATAATAATAATAATAATAATCAGTTATTCAAATAATCATTAGATACTTATACTTGGGTATATTAAGTCATTTTATTATTTATTTTTTCATTTAGGTCTAGCGTTACCCTTTGATTACTGTAAATAGTTCAGGATACAGGATACTGTGATTCCTAAAGGTATTTTAAAGAATTAATTATCCACCTTTCTCCACACATCTGTGAAATGGAACACAGATCTATGCATTGAGTGGACTTCAATGGCATTTATTGTTAAAAAAAAACATAGAGAGAACGTTCTGAGTGTGCACATTACAGCAATTATGATACTGGTAGCTGGCTTATGATTGATAAAGGGATGAATACATCCCTGTAATATCAGAGAATGGCAAAAGCCCTTCAGATGTATCAAAACTACTTGTGATCATGGAAAATGGCCCAAAATGGGAGTCTGTCAGGCAAGAAAGTATGTTTTTAAAAGCTTTTCTTTGTCAAGCAACCTGAAAGAACAGCTAGTACCCGCTGAGTAATACACACAAACCATCAAGAAGCCATTTTTAAAGTGCTGCTAATTCCCTGAACAATTTTGTGAAGTTATGGCTTCTAAACTTTATTGTTCTATCATTTTTTTTTTACGTTTATTTTATTATTATTATTTTTTTTTTTTTGGGAAAATGTTAAGAGCATTGAAACCATATATACTTATTAAATATGGTGGTAAATTACAGCTAAATAAAAATCTGCAAATTAATTGTTATTATTTACTAAAGCATTTTAAATGTACTTTTAAAATGATTGACATGCAGTTGAAGTCAAAAGTTGTTGCGAAATGTTGATTATTTTTCCAAAATAAGAGGGATCATACAAAATGCATGTTATTTTTGATTTAGGCTATTTCACATAAAAGATGTTTAAATATAGTCCACAAGAGAAAATAATTGTTGAATTTCCAAAAATCACCCTGTTTAAAAGTTTACATACACTTGATTCTTAATATTGTGTTGTTACCATTTTCTTTTTTTTTTTTGTGATAGTTGTTCATGTGTTCCTTGTTTGTCCTGAACAGTTAAACTGCCTGCTGTTCTTCAGAAAAAAAATCTTGAGGTACAACAAATTCTTTAGGTTTTTTTTTAGCATTTTTGTGTATTTTAATCCTTTCCAACAGTGCCTGTGTGCTTTTGAGATCCATCTTTTCACAGTGAGGACGACTGAGGGACTCATATTCAACTATTACAGAAGGTTCAAATGCTCACTGATGTTTTAGAAAGAAAAAAATGCATTAATAGGTGGGGAGTAAAAACATGTTGAATTTAAATATCAGGGTAAATTTTTACGTTTTTTGTCTTCTGGGAACATGTCAGTTGTCCTCAGTGTGAAACGAACATACAGACATTGCTGGATACACAAATACACAAAAATGCTGGAAAACCAAATAATCTGTGGGACCTGAAGGATTTTTCTGAAGAGCAGTGGGCAGTTTAACTGTTCAGGACAAACAAGGGACTCATGAACAGCTATCACTAAAAAAAAAAAAATAAAAACAGCTGTGGATCATTCAGATGACAACACAGTATTAAGAATTAGTGTATGTAGATTGAGCCAGACCACTGTCTTGCAATTTTTGGATATTCTGAGATTTAAGTACTACATTACCAGCAACAACCTCTACTGATGGGCATGACTCTAGCAAAAAAAAACAATATTTTAAACTGGAAATCTTCAGATCCTCCATGGTTCAAAGCCTGGTTGGTTATTGTATCTTATGATTATGTTTTGATTGCAAAACATCCCCCACCTTTTTTCTTTCTTTTTTTTTTTTATATCCTGTACTGTTTTAATGGTGTAGTTATGGTTGTATAGTTTGGTTATGTAAAAAAATAATAAAAATAATAATTATATATATATATAAAGAATCAGTGTATGTAAACTTTTGAACAGGGTCATTTTTATAACATGCATTTTGTATGTTCCTTCTTATTTTGGTAAAAATAACATTTTGCAGTTCTGCAAGGTATAGGTAAACTTTTGACTTCAACTGTATTATAATTTGTCTAATAAATCAGTGCCAGTAAGCACCAGATCATTAGATGGACACACAACAGAGATATTATCAGTTCCCCTCAGGGTTTCCTCCTCTGTCTCCTCTTCCTCAGTTCATGATTGTATTTGCTGCCTTCCTTCCTATCCGAAAATCTAGTATCCTCCACCTCAGAACTAATAAAGTTATGTCTGTTCTATAAAGACTGCTGACCTAAAGGTTGGCAATGGCAAAGCACCTACTAGTGGTGTTAAATTACAGTTATAGTGTTTCTACAGACACCATATTGTTTCTGTAGTATAATGGGTAACCAGATACTTTTGAATGACAGAGTCAATTGTGTGCCTAATTTCATAATATTTTTAGCATGTCAACACATGCAATTTTGAAAGGTAGTATTAAATTATGATTTCCATAATTTATTTTTATATACTTTCAACAAAATGTATTACTATGTGTACATTATATACGTTCTTCATGATAGCAAAGTAATTTATTGTTATCAAATCTGTGCAATATTCTAGTGATAACAGACCTCTAACGGTTTCACCATTTGTATCACTACGCTTGCAGTATTTCTCACAGTGAGTGTCATGGTGGATGCTCAAATCCACTTTAATTTTTTAAATAATACTGGTTTTGTGTCACGGAATGTAGTTTTAAGAGCTTTTAGGTAAGAATGATTTAAGTAAGAAGGTTTAAGTAAGAACGTTTTCGGAGATGTGAGCTCCAGGGTGTCAATGGATGGTCAGCACTCATGAACCCGCCGAGAGCAGCCTTACCTTGGTCAGTTCTTCTGGAATTTGCTGCTGGCTCTGATGTCTCTATAGTGGTTAAACATGAGACATCATTTGTTTTGGGTAAATCTAACGGGCAGTCTTTTGTCTCATTAATCTTTTGTGTGTTCCAGAGCAATACTTTTGGCTGAGGGCAAAGTCTCGTAACGTTGTACTTTATATAACTTTAGTGCTTTATCAGAGCACTGGCTTTGTACTTTTGTCTAAATTGCCTAGAAACTTTTATAATGGCTATTGTTGTTCATTTTATATTATAATTCAATAAATAATATTTTATACAAATAATAGTAGTATTTAATAATAGTATCTAGTATTAGCAAACAGTGTGTATGTTTGTGATGATTTTAGTTGCATTATTCCACCATTAGCGATAAGTTGAGGGTTGTGAGTCACCAGTAAAGATTTTTATATTGAAAGACAAAGATTATATTGAGACAGAAACAGGGTTGTAAACAAGTAAGTTATTTTTACTTTCAGCAACACATTGTAAAATGCAGTCAACAAATGCACTGAGCAGCGCTGTCATAACAGATGAAAGGATAGTATGACAAAGATATCGCTTTCCTCAGTGGACATTCAAACTAATGTTTTATTGTGAATTTGAGACTCGCAATAAAACACAATGTCACACTCGCAGCCATGTGATATGGCTGTATATCAGCATGCTGTGATTTACTATGAATTACAGCCACACTTATATACAGCCATATCGCTACTCGTGTGATATTACTCATATATATACAAATGTGACGGAAATGGTCTACAATTATCAACAACCGCTGACACAATGTACTTGGGTGTTGTTAAACAAGTAGTTTAACCACAAGGAACAGTTTTCTTGCCATTTGAAAAGAGCCATCTAGCTAACAGGCATTATGGGATAGCAAAATGACTGCTGGTTGCGCACTTCAGAATCTCAGCAGATGCAGTTCATCATCCGGGTATTGTTCACCTACTGTGTCATGAATACTGAGTGTTTGGATATCCCACTCGTTTGACACACTCCTTTGCATTCTGTGGAGCAGGGAAGTACGTTTCTTTGGACACAGGGAGAGAGAGAATGTCAGCACTGGACGCTCTTCATCTCTCGGGTTGGTTTGTGTCAATTCATGAGGGAACTGGTAAAGAACATTACCTCTCCCCGCCTCACTCGCTTTCCTTACCGTACCCTGACAAAACGGCTTCTTTCAAGAGAAGACATGTGGCTTCAGGTGTCTGGCTGTGCATTCAGGGACACCGTTAGTTTCACTCTGTGGTTTTCATGCATCGTCCCTAATCTGCAGAGAACAATCATTAGCAATTGATGTCGAGCTTTATAAATGGTTATGACTGTAGACTACATAAACCGTGCCATAAAAAGTTCGGCTAGAGTTGTTTCCTACATTAATGACCATTTAATGCTTCTCCTCCCACTTTCTCCAATTTGTATTCTGCTCATGGTGTGCAGTATGTACTAGGTTTTTCTGCCCCTCCCATCCTTCCCTCATCCCTTTGCGAAATCCCTCCCCCCTCTCTTTCTCCAACGCTCCACTTGTCCGTTGAATGGCAGCCTGATTTTTTTTTCTTTTTTTTTTTTTAACACAGGCCCATTAAGCTCTGGAATTCCACTTTGCCAGTGAACCAAATCCCTGTCTCCTGTCTCTTCTGTCTTTCCCTATGGACCGTCCTGTGAATATACAAGATGGTTTGTGTCACCGCACTGCCCCGCGCTCTCAGACGCAGAAACACTGCGGAACGTTCCGTCCGCCTGCAGCTCTCACAGCCTGTCGTTTCGTGAGCCCTTTGCTCTAGATGCCATTGCTTCCTGCTTTTCTTCTTAAAAATATCACTTTAATTAGTCCTAGTTCTTATCTTCCAAAGCAAAAGCCATTTCATGTGCATATCTTCAATTAGAAACATAAATGTAAAGTAGTGTAAAGGCTACATATTATTTTGTGCAGAGAATATAATATAATATCTATCTATCTATATATCTATCTATCTGTCTGTCTGTCTTCGTCATTCTAAGATTTAAAATTTGCTTTTTAAATATATGTCATTTGAAGATTATTTAAAAATGACATGTATTGCAGTGATATTAAAGGGCCAGTTCACTTAAACAAAAATTATATCATTAATCACGCACCCTAATGTCGTTCCAAACCCGTAAGACCTTTGTTCATCTTCAGAACACAAATTAAGATATATTTGATGAAATCCGAGAGCTTTCAGACCCTGCATAGAAAGCAAAGCAACTGAAACATTCAAGGACCAACTTAAATTCAAGGTTCAACTGTAATTTAAACTGTAATTGACACGGAATAGAATAAATTGTTAAATAAAGTTGTTACTTTCGTTTCGTTTTTTTTTTTTTGTGCACAAAATGTATTCTCGTAGCTTAATAAAGTAAAGGTTGAACCACCAATGTCACATGGACTATTTTAACAATGTCCTTACTACATTTCTGGGCCTTGAACATGGTAGATGCATTGCTGTCTATGCAGAAAGCTCTCTGATTTCATCAAAATTTGTGTTCTGAAGATGAACAGAGCTCTTAAAGGTTGGAACGATGAATAAGAAATCACAAAATTCAAATGTTTTGAAGTAATTATCAGTCTTTTGGGAAACAAAATCTTTGTTTA
Source organism: Cirrhinus molitorella (assembly GCA_033026305.1). NCBI lineage: Eukaryota > Metazoa > Chordata > Actinopteri > Cypriniformes > Cyprinidae > Cirrhinus > Cirrhinus molitorella. The sequence goes on along the minus strand of CM065136.1, from coordinate 17,231,846 downwards.
TAGGTACCAGGTTAAGGAAGAACAAACTGAGCAGAAAATGAAGTTTTATATAACTAAATTCCACTTTGTTTTATGTCTTCTGGGCAAGTAGAAATAGTGCTATTTATTTTTTCTTTTTTTTTAATGTGCCAATCTATTATTGTGGCAGCACCTGCCTCTGTTTTAAGTGGGTGGTTCTTGGCTAAAATAAGCTGTGGTGTAAAACAGACTTTATATAACACATCAAAGTGTGAGTTACAGTTACAATTAGTGTTAGAGTTTTGACCTACAGACTTGTGAGAGTGAGATCAGTGAGAGCCAGTGTGTCAGTATATGGATATTGAAGGATGTGGATTAAGACCCATTCAAGTCCGTTTGGTTCTTTTCAACAGAACATCTCTTTTTGGCTCTTTCACACTCTGATATACAAATGAACTGATATACACATCAAAAGTGTGAGGCTTCCCTCCTGTGTATGACCTCTCCTCTTCTGTGGTCTTACCTCCCTCCTAGATATCAAAGACAGTGAACATCAGGAGATTTTTTTTTCACACGTGTCTTTGATATTTTCATAGCTTGGGTTGCAGCTGCAACTGAGACATCGGACATAACTGTTTTCTAAAATAAATAAAAATCCTTAAAACAAAAATGTAAAATTGTGTCAGAGTATATACGAAAATATACAGTATCTTGAATTAAGGATATTTTTATTGTATATTTTTTCTTGTTCTAGACATAAACCTTACTAAATTTATGCTTAGTAACAGAAAAAATTGTAAAACGATGATAGTTTTGCTTCTTAACTAAATTGATTTTAAAGGGATAGTTCACCCAAAAATGAAAAAATTGTCATTAATTACCCACCCTCATGTTGTTCCAAACCTGTAAGACCTTCATTCATCAGAACACAAATTAAGATATTTTTGATGAAACCCGACTGCTTTCTGACCCTGCATAGACAGCAACACAACTACCACACAACCAACTACCAAGGCCCAGTAAGGTCATTGTTAAAATGGTCCATGTGACATCAGTGGTTCAACCACAATTTTATGAAGCTATGAGAAGACAATAAAGTCATTGTTTTTGTTGTCTTTGTGCACAAAGTATTCTCATATTTTCATAAAATGACAAAGTTCTTTCTACCTTTCCGCTCGCAGATTTAATAAAAAAATATCTTAATTTGCGTTCTGAAGATGAATGAAGGTCTTACAGGTTTAGAACAACATGAGGGTTAGTAATTAATGACAGACTTTTCATTTTTTGGTGAACTATCCCTTTAAGAATTTAAAATAAAAATACTAAGAAAATGTTAAGATTTTTCTCTTTTCCGTTTTAGTTTTTATGCCAGACTAATATGTTTTTTCCCTCAACAGAGTGACTGACTTACGGAATAACTAAGCAAGTAACTAAACAAGACTCATGTGGCTAAAATGTAATTAAATGGATTCACTTCATCAGTGAAAAATGAAGCTCTTTTGTGCATGCGTCTGTGTGTGTGTGTGAAGTTGACCAAGGGAAGCAGGGAAGTTACAGATGTAATAATTTATATGCAAATCATCACAAGAATTTCCAGTAATGAGATGACATTGTGAAAAAGAACAAAAATGACCCTGATGCGGGGGGGGGGGGGGGGAATCAAGACTCTTGGCGACGAGTATTTAATTAATGCAATCAAAAGGCTGCGAGGTAGATCAGTTGGGTGATGAATATGCTGTTGCATCAGACTGAAAACTGGACCTGTGCAGAAAAAAGGCAGTTTTTTTCCATCCAGTAGAGCGTTAGGTAAAGGTTGTGTTGCTTGAAGCTTAAGGGCATTCATGATTTCATTTTAATGCATATTCTACACCTTTTCCTCTTTTTTTTCTCTGTTCATATTAATAATGTAGGAAGGATTCAACCATGGTGACCTTGCTGTTGCTATGTATGTCTTCTCCAAGTTTAGCCTCCTTATTCAAAGATGTAGAGCTCAGCGGTGAGCTTGGTGACAATGCCTCACGGGCATAAATCAGGCAGGAATAAAATACATGTGAGAAACGTTCTGGCCTTGTGTTCTTCAGGTGAAAAAGCTTTGAATGAATGTATTTAAGCAGAACGGAATGCCGACCGAATAGAGAAATGCACGCGCGCCAATTCTCACGCTTCGAGATTGCATTTTACATGTCAGATGTGAAATGGAGAACATTTCTGTCTGCATTATCCATCTCTCATCCGTCATCATCTGTTCTCTGACACGAGCCATTTGGATAATTTCGCACAAACTGCGCGGTCTAGTCGTGATGCCGCTCTCCTGTGAGAGTCTGATGATCTTGGTTATCGTACTCACAGTTGTTTCTTTGTTTTCAGAAAGAAGTGTTGACTCATTATCTCCTGCATGCTAAGTGTGGAAAGAAATGGACAGCAGGAGGAAGAATGGTTGCCTGGGGTTGCTATCGGCGCTTCTAAAGCTCCTTGTGCTTTTACGACCCTGTGAAGCAGACCATTCTTCATCATTATCTGTGGTTGTTAAGAAGCAGCCTCATCTGTATGCCCCTCATTCGACGCATGGCTTGCTCACACAGCACACATTGACATTCAAGTCCAGGTGTGGCTCAACTACAAAAACACAGCTCGGCTTTAGACCAGAGCTATGTGCGAGAGATTTCAGACCTTTCTGTGATACGTTTGATTATTTCGCTGGTTGCTTTTCCGAATCGTTCCTTGTTCAGGTGGCCATTTTGTTCTTGCTTTTAATAGTGTGTTTATAAGAGTCCTGCTGGCTGTAGTTGGCACCGGACGTGGCCAAGGCGCTTGCAGACAAGTGCCCGCTCCATGTCGGTAAGTGGTGAAATGGTACTCTGGCCTGATTACGGAGTGAGGCAGTCTGACCGTTAAGCCCTTTAAAGCAGACGTCTATAGTGCTGTTTTCATCCAATCACAATAAATGATTTATTCCCCAACAGACATGCATTGCTGTAAAGCAGAGCTATAACCGGGCACTTATTCCCTACTTAAGGAGCTGGCATGACGCAAAGACTAGACGGCAGGCTTTCTGCAAAGGTAGCGACTCAGCAAAGTGACATGGACCAGAACAACAGAGCCTTTCTTTTCCACAGCGTGGTGTTACTTAATACCGCTATGGGCCATCCGTGAACTAATTATATGGTAATGAAGCTGTCAAAATAGGCTGATATTTATGAGCTTAGGCCTGGCGAGCAGAACCCAGGGAAAGTATTTTCTGTGCTGTCATGTCATGATGCCTAGGGATGGGAGTAGCAAGGAATTTAATGTTTCTGGTTCGGTTCTGGTTCCTTAGTATTTGATTTGTATGTTATATGTTTACTATATAATAATTGAATATAACTATATTATATAACGCAGGTTGTGCTGAATGCTTGTTTCTGGTTCCATAGAAATAGAAAGATGTGTTGTCTACAGTCTTTCAGCACATTTAATTGAGAATTTACTAAACTAGAGATGGACAATATATAGCGTTGTTTCTTAGCTGTTATTTATTTGTCTATTTAGTAACACATGTTTTTGAAAGACATCTCTTATGTTAACCAAGGCTGCATTTATCTGATGAATCTATATTCTAATATGCTGAATTTGTGCTCAAGAAACAATTGTGCTCTTTAATATTTTTGTGGAATTTGTGATGCGTTGAATCGTTGATGAATAGAAAGGTCAGAAGAACAGCATTTATTAGAAAGAGAAAACATTATTAATGTTTTTTTCTAAACATTTTTGATTAAAGCTGGGTATTGACACAAATTTCATGATTTGATTTGATTTTGATTAGATTCAGTATCAATTATTTTTGATATATATCAGGCACAGTACATGGCAAATTTTCTCAAGGAAAAAAAAAATCTAACTAATGCTGTAAAATATACATTAGAGTCAGCTGGTACTACATAAGCCTACTGTAATATTGAAGGTTAAATCTAAATGATTTGTATACAAACCCTTAAATTACACTTAACTGAGTTTTTATAATAATAAAGTTGCAGAATTATCTTTTTACTTTAAATGTAAATGTGATGTTATGGTGATATATATGACCCTGGACCATATTTTTATGTATATATTTTACCACCAATTTTTTAAAATTGAGATTTATACATTGTTTAAAAAGTTGAATAAATAAGCTTTCTATTGATGAATGGTCGAGATACAGCTATTTGAAAATCTGGAATCTGAGGGTGCAAAAAAATAAAACATAAATAATTTTTTGAGAAAATCACCTTTAAAGTTGTCTAAATGAAGTTGTTAGCAATGCATATTACTAATCAAAATATATTATATGGTATATACAATTGATATATTTATGGTAGGAAATTTACAAAATCCTAATGGAACATGGTCTTTACTTAATATCGTAATGATTTTGTCATAAAAGATACATACAATGTATTTTTGGCTATTACTACAAATATACCTATGCTACTTATGACTGGTTTTGTGGTCCAGGGTCACATATTGTTTACAAGCTTTTATATTGATGTGATTGAGATATTACGTGAGACACGATACAGAGTTCAGTAAGTTACGCTCTTTCTTTTAACATAATTTCTGATGTTTATTCATTCATGTTTATTTTGTGCTGAAACTGGTATTAAAGCGGAGGGGACGATCAGTTCAGGTGTATTCCGTGCTGGCACTTCTCTTGGGTTACAGCGATCCATCAATCCACATTAAATAGTGGCAAACCAAAATTGACTGTTTGAATATTGTAATAAAATGGTTAAAATTTGAAATCTGAGATCTGAAATCTTTGCTTTATAACATATAGTGATTTATTAAATGGAAGGCGCATTCATTATTTGAAACAGACTAGACTAATTGATTCTTGGGATTTAAGAATTTATACCATTTCGTAAAAATGAGAATTGATTAAATCTAAGAAATCATTGTTTTTTTTCCTACCAGCCCTACTTTTGATTAATTTAGTGCATTTTTTAAAATAAAAAAATAAAAATGTGTTTAAAAAAATCATACTAATCCCAAACATTTCAATAGTAGTGTGTAATGTTTATTATAATAGTATATGTATATTAGCTAATATTTAGTAAATCTCAAAATGGATATCCATTCTGCTTTACATTTTAATGCCTAATTTCACTTTGCTATTTTGTCTAAATATATTTTAATATTGACAGTTTATCTGTGGATCCCTAACTAAAACTTCCTCAGTCGTGGTGCTGTAGATACAGAAGCACTGCAGTGCAGGAAAATCTCCTCACATCGGTGGATGATCAGGGACCGTTAACAGAAAATCATTCATTTGGTATTTGCTTTTTAGAAATGGAACCAGTTCTCATTTTCCAACCTGTCGTGTGGTTGGGAATTTCCTCTGTACGAATGTGTGAGTTTGACTGAAAGCCCACAGAACGCACACGGCTTAGGGATCCTGCACTGTCTCTGATTGATGGAGTGCAAGGTGGAGCAGCCTGTTCGGCCTGTTCCCATCTAACAGATTCATGAGTCAATCACACGGCCGCAAATAACTCTGGCCAGCAGCATTTCTGCAGGAAAAAACGCCTGCAGGAGGTGACATCCTGCACTGGATGAAATAAACGCAGGCCTGCCCTGTAGACAGAAATCCCATGAGCCCTGTCGGAGCTGCCATTGTGCTCTTTTAAAGGTGAATTTAAAGCCTGACCTCAGGAACAGTAAAGGTTAAGTAGAATCCGCTGTGAGGCCATATACCATGTGTTGTGTATGTGTGTGTGAAGGTAAGATGCACAGTGTCATAACACCCCTTCCACTCCTCTCTTCTAGCCTCCCATCCCATATGAAATACACTCAGTCCTTCCTCCTGTAGGGGGAGGGAAAAAATCACACCACATCAATATCGAACGGAGGGAAGATTGTATTTTAAAATTCAATTTACTGAAGCAGAATGAGGTGAAAACGTGTCGGTGGGCTTTCGCTGACCCGATAAGAGGGTGGCAGCCTTGCTGGTGGAATGAGGTCATGCTCTGATGGGGCGGGGCAGGGGGTGTGGCACCTGGCCCAGACCTGTGTGTGATCCACAGCACTACTGCTTGAAGGACTTGTCATATTTTATTAATTCACTCCTGCCACACAAGCAGTGTGCTGTCTATGATATGAATTACGAAAATAGGCTAGTAATTGCTCTTAGTATATACAGTCCCCTTCAATGGTAGAAGTAAAAACCTCATAAAAGAAAGTATCATTAAAAGGCTTCATAAGAGAATTTTTTTTTTTTATAAAATACGATTTCTGTGTTGAATTATTCTTCATATCTTCATAATCTGTTGACTCAGTTCACAAAACTGAATGATTTTCTGAATAAGCCGTTCCTGAGTTGGACTGATCCTATTCTTAAATTCAGCCTGATCTGGTTCAGCATGGACAGGTTCCGTGGCTTGTTGAACTAAAGATTATCAGTGAACCTAAATTTCAGTCTGTTCCTCACACAAAACAATGAAATATAACTTGAAATATAGCACACAAGTCAAACCCTGGTGCGCACCAAACAAGTGGACCCAAGACCACTAAAAAGATGGGTTTCGGTCCGCTTCCAAACAAACTCTGGTGTGGTTTGAATGAAATATGAATGCAACACGGACCAAATACTTCTAAATGAACTAAAACAGGAAGTAATGAAAATGAGGAAACAAGCGGTATATCCAAAGCAAACTGAGTAGTTCCATCACAAAATATATGTCATTCAAACTGACCAAACAGGTTGTGAACATATCACTAGGCGTTTAGGCTCGGGATATTTAGGTTCACTGTCAAAAATGCCAGTGTGAACGCTAAGCGGACCAGGACCAAATGTATCATTTTCCTTTTTAGTCCAGACCAAATGAACCAAATGAACTGAACTACAAGTGTGAACACACCCTTAATTTGAGAACTTTTATTTCACTACATTCCAAAGTGTAAGATCATACTTTTTACTTCACTACATTACATGTCATAAAACATATAGTTATTTTTATTTTTAAAAATTAAAAAATCAACATGTGCTCCAACAAGCAAAAGTTGTGTCTGATTCATGACCGAGCTGATTCTTTTCAATGAACCTGTTAAATCAGTTCACAAAACGATTTATTCGCGAATTAGACTGATCTGATTGCAGCTGTTCTCTTCAAATAATCCATTCAGAGTCTCCACTGAAATGTGTTCACAAGTCTGATAAGAACTGGGGAGTGTATGTGCGATCAAAAAGAAAGTTAGTAAAGTTGAATTTTAGGTCACAGTTACAACAAATGTGAACAAATCTGATGTAAAGGGTGATCTGTTGAAGCCCACTGAAATGCTTGAATGCGGACATGTCCACATCAATGTCTGTGTATTTTTAGGTCACTATTTCTTTCTTACTAGTGCTGGCTACTTGACAATAATAATTCATAGGTAGAGTGGGGGAACCCCCACCCTTAAGGTCTGATTTTTTTTATTTATTTTTTTAAATGTGTGTCTAGAATAGTTATCCTTGTTTGCAGTGACAATGACATAAATTATAAACAAAGCATGAAAAATGTCCAGAGTTTTCATTTTATTAGATTTTTAACAAAAATTGAATTTGTACCAAAGGGCCATTTCCCACAGGTGGGTAAAATGCCACCACTCTGCCAAAGGCATTTGCTTTATACATTTGGAGCAAAATAAAACTGTTTGGAGTACAAACAGTTTTAGCTTAAAAAGAAAAAGACAAGTTAATGATGTTGATAAAAATGAATGTTTATTCATAACCATGCTAAAATATTGTTAGCTATGGAAACCCGTTTCCGCCACTGAATTTAAAAAAAAAAAAGAGCTATTGCAACTTATTTCACAGTTCTGACTTTTTTTTCTCAGAATTGTGAGATATAAACTCACAATTGCGAATTATAAAGTAAGAATTGCATGATATAAACTTGCAATTCTGAGAAATGAAGTCAGAATTGTGTGATATTAATTTGTGAACATATCAGTCATCATATATATATATATATATATATATATATATATTTCTTCAGTTGCAGAAATGGGCTTCCATAGTCATCTAATGCTAATGTGAGGTATTTTTTAAACATAAAATCCAAATATTTTTATTCAGCCATCTAGATAAGTTACATTTGATGGAAAAACAAAGGATGTGCTGTTCAGAACATGGTAACTAGAGTAATTATCATAGTGGGCAAGTGATTTTACCCCATTTTACCCCAAGTGGCTGGGAGCGTTTTACCCCACAGACTAGGTTTGAAACAAACAAACAAACAAACAAACAAACAAAAAAGTGTCATTATGACAATATATTTATATTTTCCTTAAATAAAATGCAATCCCTAACAGCAAGCCTTATTTTCAGATCATACATAACTGTGATGTTCTACAAAACAACAAGCTTTAAAACACTTTTTTCTTACTGCTGAAAATTAGATCACTTATGTTAAAATCCGTTTTCGCAGTGTACTCTTCATGCCACAGTGAATACTTTTACATCACTCTTGTCAACGTAGTCCATAGCAACAACAAAAATGTATCTTAATTCCATATAGTGGTTATTTTGAAGAAAAAAACGGGTATTTTAAACAGCAGGATTATATAAAATCTATAATATAAAATTCAATTATATAAGTAACCCATATAAAATTACAAAATCAGAATCAGAAATCAGAAAGAGCTTTATTGCCAAGTATGCTTGCACATACAAGGAATTTGTTTTAGTCAATGATTTAGTAAATGTATATAGAAAATAAGCATTTGTCAATCAGTACTTTTACTTAAAGGGATAGTTCAGCCAAAAAGAAAAATTCTGTTATTAATTACTCATCCTGATGTCATCGCAAACCTGCAAGACCTTCGTTCATCTTCGGAACACAAATTAAGATGTTTTTAATGAAATTCAAGAGTTTTCTGACCCTACAGACAGCAAGGTAACTACCACGGTCAAGGCACAGAAACGTAGTAAGGATGTAGCATGTGCTGTGATACTCTTGTAAATGGCAACAGATTGACCCAGAAGAGAAAAAATTGTTAAATATTCTTTGCACACACAAAACTATTATCATAGCTTTATAACATTACCTTTGAACCAATGATGTCACGATGTGATGAGGGGAAGTAATTAATCAGAATTTTCATTTTTGGGTGAACTATCCCTTTAAGTACATTCAAAATCAAGTACTTTTGTACTTTCTCTCAAGTAAAATTGAAAATGAGTACTTCATACTTTTAGGTTAACAGAGAGAAAGTATGTTTAGTAAAAAAAAAAACCTTTTCAAATGACCTTAGCAAAATGACATTAAGAAACAATTAGGAGAATTAGTAAATCAGAGCTCTTTCTTCCACTTGTTACACTGGTAATATATTCCAGTGGAGCTCATGAGGGTTTCATTGTATGTTGAAATCTGCTGCATGAGAGGAGAGGATGACACATGTGAGTGGGATTTATGAGGAGCGATGGGGGAAACTTTGATCTCTCTCACACACTAAGGCAGGTGTACCTCCCAACCAGACAGGTCCTGTCACCCACCATATCTGCCCTTTTCAGCATGCACACACACATACACAGGCACATGGACGTGCTAATGGAGGTATTGGGATTCTAGGTACGGGGGTCTGAAGCACAGCGTTGGTCATCGTTTCCAGGCAGCACGAATCACATCTTAAAAAAGGATAGTGAAAATAAAGACACAGCTTGCTTCAGTCAGTCCTGCTTACCAGACACAACCGCACACACAGCAAAGCACCTTTCAAAATGTCGAGCGGCTCTTTCCTGTGATTGCTTTACGGTACACGGCTTGTGCCTAGGCTCGTATATTTCTTCCATGGTAAGAAGCGCAGGCTCCAATTGACACATGGCTGCAAATAAACACTGTATATTGTGACCTCTTGACTTCCTGTCCTGCTGCATTCAATGGCCTGATAAATAAAAGATTTGATTTAGCTTTACTACTTCGTCTGCTTAAAGGATTCGGCCTTCTGAATCAAATTCCACTTCTGAAGGAGCTAAAAGCTGCCATGGCTGTGCCCGTAGGAGCCGGTAAGTAGGGTGGCAGTTTCCCAACATATTATTTATAGCCCTGTTTGCTCAGACTTTGCGTCCTGCACACGTGGAAAAGAAAAAAGCCAGACTCCCTCCCAAAGTGCTTGCTGAATGTCAGAGACTAGCTTTGAATGTTAATTCTCCATATTCCTCGCTGGGTCTATTGAGCTCCCTTGACTTTTTCACCGATATGTTTTCTGTTAAAGGCACAGCACAATATTTATTTTTGCTTATAATTTAAGAGTGGGCTGTTTGGGAATCTAGTTTTTGCTTGTTTTTGTCATTCGTTGTCTCTGATTCTCAGAAAACACATGGAGTTGTTTTATTGTCTTGTCACATCCAGAAAGAAATCAGCAGGAAGGTTAAGTTCAATCCATCATGAAACTTACTGTGTAGTCGGAACTGTGAAGTGTAGGAACCGTCCTTGCTTGTTGATAGGTAGACGCATATGTCAAGATTCAGACTATTCCTGTCATTACTACAAACAAACAAGTATGAGCATCAGGTTCATCCTTTGAGTGTTGGAGCTGAGTAATGTAGAATGATTCCAAGCTCTGAATGAGATGCAGACAGAAACATCAATATCATATGAGCTCTAAGAAAATAATGCTTCAGAGTCAATGTGACAGATTAGGAACACAAAACCTGTCAGGATTTTGACAATTTAAGGAAATTAGTCTAGTGTTTACAACCTAAAACACTGAAAGTATGCCTTTAGCATTACACTATGTCTGTATTTCAGCCCTCAAACTATTTAGAAGGGTTCAAATGTCTTTTTTTTAATAATTAATTTTTTTATTCATAAACTGTCATTAGTATAATTTGAGTGAAAGGTTGAATTGAAAAATGAACACATTTCTGAACTGTACAAAAGAGTTCACATAAATGTCACAATCTGAAATCTAAAATATATCATTGTATTTGAAACTGTTTCTTTGATTAAAAAATGTATAAATCATACAGTTTTGTTTGTTTGAAGGTTTAATTTGATTTTCAATGTGGTCTCAGATTTGGACCTTGCTGTACCTTGTAAATGATAGTATTCAGACACTCAACCAATTTAATGAATTGCACATCCTCCTTGGAAATTATTTCAATTCATAACCTGAATAGCTAATAATTTTTGGTTGTTATTTTGATGATTCACAGGTTGATTGTAAGATGACCGTGTCCTTGTCAATTGTGTACATTTAATGCTTTTGCAACATAAGACTTATGTAAAGAACACACTTTTATATTTCTCTGTTTTGTTAAATCTGTAGTAGGCCATTATATCGATATATCTCAGTGACATGCAGTGGTGTTCTGAAATGAGGATGCCTCACATTTTTTAAAGTGGACATCGGATGCAAAATTCACTTTTACATGGTGTTTGCATGTAAATGTGTCTTAGCAGTGTGTGGACTCAACCACCCTACAATGATAGAAATCCATTCACTCCTTTTTTTCATTTCCCAAAAACGTAAACAGTCTCAGTTGTCAAGTGGTTTTGATTTTCTAAGCAGTATGACCGCTGACGAACTGCACTGTAATAGCATATTTCCCAGTTGTACGCTGTCCGACATTTTCTTCGCGCTCGAGCAGCTGTAGGGACAACAATGTCTCGTAAGCAATGCAGGTGTTTTGTAGTTGGATGTAAAAGTAAACATAAAAGTCTTCATTTTATCCGACATCAGAGCCACTGAGGATGCAGTGGATTAATTTTGTTTTTGATGATAATGTGCCACCAAATACTCAAAAACGGAAAAGAGGAGTGGAGTGAACAGTAGCTCTTATTTTTATTATTTTAAAGAGACATGCAACAAAACAGGGCGCTGATGTGAACAGAGCTGTTTTTGACCAGGTAAAAAGGGTGTTTTTTTTTTCACGACCATTGAGGAATTTTAATCATTACAAGTACAAGTATTTCGCAGACATTTCATGTAGACGCTAAAGAATTGTACCAACTAGTCGTAAATGGGCTTCCAATGTCTCTTTTACTAATTTTTATTTATTTTTTTATTAAATGATTTTTTTTTATATAGAAATATGAACTTTTTAATGAAACGATACTCTAAATAAGTAACTAAAACTGCCAGTAGGTGGCGGTAAAGTTCTTAAAGGGATAGTTCACCCAAAAATGAAAATTTGATGTTTATCTGCTTACCCTCAGGGCATCCAAGATGTAGGTGACTGAAACAAAGATTTTTAGCAGTCTGTCAGTCATATAATGGCAGTCAATGGGCACCAATCCTTTGAGAGTAAAAAAAACATGCATCGTCGTCACAAGCTGCAGGGTTTAATTTGGATTTGTCTGTCCAAATTAAACCCTGCAGCTTGTGACGACGATGCATTGATATGAAGACACAAAACAGTCGCTTTGTGCGAGAAACTGAAAATACTTAAAGGGATTAAAGGGATAGTTCACCCCAAAATGAAAATGTTGTCATTTAATCACTTAACCCCATGTCGTTCCAAACCCATAAAAGGTTTGATCGTCTTCGGAACACAATTTAAGATATATTGGATGAAATCCGGTAGCTTTTTGACTGTCCCATTGACTGTCAAGTAAATAAAACTGTCAAGGCCCAGAAACGTATGAAAGACGTATTCGTGTGTTGTGGCTGATACAGAACAGCGTACGTTGTTTATGTCCAGTGGATACTTTCCAAAATGGTGCTGCGGTGACATAGAGGAGACGAATTGTTGACTAAAGCCGTTATTTTTGTTTTCTTTGCGTACAAAAAGTATTCTCGTAGCTTCGTAAAATTATGGTTGAGCCACTAATGGCAGATGGACTATTTTGACAACATCAGGCCCGTTTCTGTGCCTTGACAGTGTTATTTACTTGGCAGCCAATGGGACAGTCAAAAAGCTACCGGATTTCATCCCAAATATCTTGAATTGTGTTCCGAAGACGATCAAACATTTTACGGATTTGGAACGGCATGGGGGATTAATGGCAAAATTTTCATTTTGGGGCGGAGTAACCCTTTAAGAATGATAGCCATAGTGTCAATGGTCCATTAAGGTGATAGGTGGCGGTAATGCACTCATGTGTTTGCTATCCACAGATGAAGAAGAAGAAGATCTAGTAGTGTATTATGCTCCACAACTCATCTCTGAGGCCATATGGTGAGCAGTCAATGCAAACATTTGGAACCACAAAACTGACCACTCTATCTAACTAGCCTTTACAGAGGCCACATTGGCCACATGTTTTTCCCACTCTAGTTCTTACACAAATAGCTTGGTCTGTTTCTTTTTTAACTTGGAACACAGAGTAGCAGCTACAGCAATAGCAGCCAGCTCCTGTATACCTATGTTTGTTTACATCTGAGTGGCATGAGTCTCCTAGGAACGAAAGGAAGAGTTTGTTGTGGTTCGGTTGGGTACACTTTTAAAAATAAAGGTTCTTTATTAACATTGATGTTTCCATGAAAAATCTTTAAGATCCATGGAATAGTGGAAAACGTTTCTTCTGATTATCAAAATAATCTTCACACTAAGGAAGTTAGTGCTTTTCACAGAAAGGTTGTTTGGGGAATGCAAAATGGTTTTTCTTTTGCACTGCTGTTAAAACCCCTTTTGGAACCTTTGTTTTTAAGAGTGTGGAGCCTATTATTTTTATCATCTGATCAGCTTTTACACTACATTGAACTGAAGTCTGTAGAGAGTTGACTTTCTCAAGTTATATTTAATTGTGATGAAGTTTTTGCCCAAATGAATTCTAAAGTCTTCAAATTTATGACTAAAGTGTGAGTCAAATCAAAGTCCTAGTTTTAAGGCGGCATCTCAGTTCAGTGATTAATGAGAATGTCTGAAAGATCAACCATTAATCAGGCAGCATGGCAAACCTACAAGTTAGAGGTCTATAATAATGAACCGTAGTCGATGTGGCCCTGTCTTATTTTACCATGTTCTTTGGGGTAATGTTGACGTGTTTGCTGCGGAGAAGTGTAATTAAGAACAGACAGCATGCAGCTATGTTTAATATCCTTTTTTAGTACGAGGCTGTTGCCGTTTCCATTTTTCTTCTTTTGTTCTAGTGCTTTATAGACGACATGGCCATTAAAATGATTAAATATTAATAAACGAGCAATCAACAAAAGTTTAATATTCTTTAAGACCATTATGCACCATGATACACGATAATGTTCATGCTTTAATTTTTTTAAAATGATAATTGCATGACAAAGATATTAACTGAAATGCCAACTAAATCTTTCATACAATATGTTCGATATAAATAGAAATCACTCATCTCTAAAATGATTGTTAATTATTATGGGGACAGTAATTTAAAATCTGTTAGCCGTTGGAGAGCTTGTGTGTCCATACAAATGTGGTTTTGCCAGATATCATCTCTCATCACTCATTACTAGCTATGATGTCTGATTAACAAACAGCTGATGACTTCTATGAACTGGTTATTTTTAATGATTCATCAGACTGCCTTAAACTTGCTTGTGAGATAGTAGTTTGAATCAGGCTCATTGTGTCAGTGAATTAATTATACAGAGTTATTACTGAGTCCCTCAGTGACTTCTCATGGAACTGTGAATCATTTTTTTGCAATGTCTTATTCAGAATGAACCAGGAACAGTTACTTACAGCAGAGTTTTGTTATAGGAAAGTTTTATTTTTTTTAAGTAGCAATTAAAAAAACTATTTTGTTCCTAAATGTTAGATGGAGCCAATGGTTTCCAAGTACTTTCAAGTGTCTTATATCATTGGAATCCTTGGCTCAAGACATGCTCCGTCATTAACATTTTTCCGCCATTTTTAAAACCTACTTTTGCAAACTAATCCTACGTTTTTTGCCCAATCAGAACTAAACTAGTGCATAAATGTTCTCTGGAGTTTGGTTGCCAAAAAACAATTTGAAGTTGCATTGTCGTTCGGAACAGGGCACAAAAATGTTGTAAGAAGGTTGGGCCACTTTTACTAAAATGGCTATAACTCTTGAATGGAATGAGATATTTTCACCAAACTTGGATCACATGTGACGTAGCTAAATCCTTGGTAAAATCACAAAAAAATGGCCACTTGGTGGTGCTATAACAGCAAAAAAAAAAACAAACAAAAAAAAAACATGAAAATGGCTGTAACTATGCACCCATTAGTCTAATTGACTTGAAATTTGGCATACAGTCTTTTTTCAAGATGCCACCAGTATATATGATGGCATTGGTGTATCTTGAATAACATTGCCATCATCAGCCAATCAACTTTGAACACTTATTAGACAAGGTTAATGGAAGCCAATTGGCATAAAATTTGACTCATGGCCCTAGAGGTCTGTGAGAAATTTATCATGTTTTACGCCTCGTATATCCAACAATTTTTCACACATAGACACAATATTCATATCATATGTTAGTTCTCCTCATTCTGAACAACTGTGCTGTCAATCAAACCGTTCGTTAAATATTTGACATTATGTAAAAAAAAGCTACTTTTATGAACTTTTTTTCTAGACAGTTCATCCAGTGTTCACCTAATTGATACAGAAAGTTATCAAAAACACAAAGTCTTTGACAAAAATAAAAGCTTATCAAAATCTTTTTGACATACTCAACTGTTCTCAAATAACACACAAATAAATTTGACGAAGAGCTCACCAAAGTGGACATGAGGCTATATCTCCTCAACGTTTTATCGTGTTTAGACATAACTTGGAGATTGTTATGACAACTATGCCCAGAAGTTACCTGCACAGTTTTGGCACAGTGCCACTTGGTGGTCAGGAGATATGAAAAATGGCAAAATAGATGTAAGGCTGTTTTTCTGCAGTTGACCTATCGGTAAGCCCCGCCCTTCTTAGTGACTGTTGCTGCCTCGGACAAACAAACGGAGTTGCCCACTGTCTTACAATGACAGCTGTCAGTGTGAAACCTTGTCTGAAGATATTTTTGATAAATTTTGAACACAGAAGGACCACCTCTCATCAAGGAGCATTCAAGTAAGGCTTAAATATGCCATGGAGGGATAAATAAATGATTTTAAAATAAATATGGTGAGTAACATGATTAAGTTGGAATCAAGGGTTTACAAATCACAATGCAAATGGAAGAAATCGCGTTACAATCATCACGATCACAGATGGCAACATCCAGGATCAACACTGTTCATTTAGGCCTACCACAGTGTCAGATACATTATTTTACATTTAACCAGTTTAATATGGAGAGGCACTGAAATGTAGACCTTCGTTTATTTGTTTTTGACCTATACTGTACATGACGTGAGTATAGTTAGCTGAGGTTTGTACATAAGCATGGACATACTAACGTTAGCTAGTTTTAGCCAGAGATATTAACAATATTAACAGACATTAACTGACTTAATGAGAGTATGACAACTACAAAATTAACATTGCCAATTCACTCAGGATACCTGGAATCAGTGTTACAATACCTCAGGCATATTGTTTTATTATTTTTGTAGCATAAACAAAAACAAAATGACGAGCGCTTTGGATCTACCAATGTTTGTCTGTGGCACTGAAACCTACAGATGTCTGAGGTTCAGTCTTCATGCAGCTGATACTCAACTGCCATTGGTTCATTTGTGTTCAAGGGGCTTACCGATAGGTCAGTTCTTTGGCATATTGGCTTGTGTGTGTCATCATCACCCCTTGTTAACCACACCATATCAATTTAGGAGCAGCGATTATAAATAATCATCAAAGGATATTTTTAGTTATTTTATCTATGATTTCAGTTTTTAGCCTTTTTTGGATAAAATCATCTTGTCTACAATTGCTCAAGGGTCTTAAACACTTGAAGCCTGGTAATTGCTGCTTGCAGCTATTTATATCTGAAGCCCTATAAGGATGCTTGAGAGCTTTATTTGAAGAATTTCTGCCCATTTATGCAAAACCCCACTCTACAGGTACAGTTCTGCGGGGTCTCAAAATTCAATATTTCATTTGATGTGAAGGTCTTGTATCGACTGTGATCAGCACACATAATATTGTGAAATTTTATGTCTTGCTCTCTTTGCCAACTTTGACTCCAAAGGATAAACTGTTACAGACGTTGTCGATACAGTCCCTTCGACTAGGGACTGTCCCTTCGACTGCATGTGACTCTCAAAGCCACATGCAGTTTTGAAGCTAAGTTGATAGCGTGGACATCATCCATTGAATATTAAATAAAACCAAGCTCAATTTTATTGACATGACTGTTGTGCTTTTTCCCCATGTAAAGATAAATATATGCTGATTGATGTGCATGGCATATTTATAGAGTTTTTCACCTCCATGTTTCTCTCACTTTGTGGTGCAGCAGAACAGCTGTCTCACAGAACTGTTCATTTATTCAAGTTCTTTTCCCCCGGAATTTGGAAATTCCCAGGCTGTTAATTAAAAACCATGAAAGAGAACACAGTACAACGTGCTGCGTCTGCCAGCCTGCTGTCCCCAGCAGCCCCAGCAGGAATTCATTCTCTCTCTCTCGCTCTGTCTATCTCTCTCTCTGATGGAAGAGCAAAATTACAGCACACAGTCTGAGCAGATCTTCCCAAACCTTTATCATAAACGACACTAAATGACAGAACAGCATGGTGACGTATGAATTTGTTTACTGGTTTGTATGTTCATGTGTCATTTCAGTCTGAAGGTCATGACATTATTTTGTATCATCTATGTTAAATTAATAGATTGCCCAAATGAAAATGAAAATTCTACAATTAATATGCTAATTTTTGGGTGCAAAGAAAACAAAAACGTTTACATCACACGCGTGTGGTGAAGACTCAGAAGAGAAGACATTTTGGTTTTCTTTGCACACTAAAAGTATTCTTGTAGCTTCATAAAATTACAGTTGAACCACTGATGTCACATGGACTATGTAAACGATGTCCTTGCTACCTTTCTGGGCCTTGAACATAGTAGTTGTATAGTAGATGTTGCGTTCTGTACACACATAATTCACTAAAATACGGGAGTGACAACCGCATTTACAGAAATTCTATGAAACCGAACTGAACAACCAGTTGTTAATGATGCATTTAAACGCGCATCTGTATGTGAGATGCAAGAAAATAATGGTGAAAGAAGTCTTATCCTTAGCTTGGACATGGGGCTAGGCTAGTTGCATTTAGGACCCCTGCAGTGAAGTGTCAGTGTTGCAAGATCTTCAGAGAAAAAACAACAATCAAGGACAAGCTTAAAAAAACATTAAAACACCGAAATGCTTTATGTTTTATAACACCAAAAAAATAATATATCTTATATCCGCCACAGACAACTTTATCAACTCCATAAAGTGCCTAGCTTCATTAGCTAAGAACAAAGAACATGCCTAAAAGCGCTTGTAAATACGAGGACATGGCAACACTGCAAGACAGCACTCTCTAAAGCAGCCTCCCGAGCGCAAACAAAACACAGCACGTTTATCAGTGGTAGTTTAGTTAAAATCGCGGGACAAAAAGAGTATTTGGCCAAAAAACGGCAGATACTAAACGGCTAAATTCTTATTGACTTTTGCAAGACAGCAAACTGTTGCTATGGTTACAAATGCGGGAATGGCTGTTCCGTACACACATAGAAACGATAATTTATGGGACACACTACCGCATTTAAATGCGGTTGTCACTCCTGAAACTTGCAGTGTGTACGTGGCCTATGTCTCTTTAAAATATTACGCATTTTGAGGCAAACAAGAATATACAATTTATTGTATTTCTCAGTGTGTCCCTTTCTCTTTTTTGTTCACACAGACACACACGCACAATCCCTAGGTGGTAAAAGTTATGAGGGGGGAGGTGACATATTTAACCCTCCTGGAGTTTTTTTTCTTCTCTCTCTCTCTTGGTATCATCTTGTGCTTTTACCCAAGTGTGAAGTGTGCAGTTTTTGACATGTTTTCTATCAAGCTGCTAAAACACTCTAAAAAAAGGGAAGACAGCTTCTATTTCTGTTTTAAAATATGATCACTTTTGCCATCCTAAATATGTTTTACAAATTGCACGTTCATTTGAGATATTGGTCAAAAGTGAAATAGATTTTTTTTCCCTAAAACACATCTGAAAGTGCATTTGTTTGTACCTTGCTGTCAACATCTGGGCCAATCATGATCCACTGCTTGAGTCATATAATCATAATGCCTTTCTGAATTGTAAATGAACTGTAAGGTTTTCCATTATTCTCTCCTTAGGCAATAGTCTTTTTGTTTCATTCTGAATAGAAAAGCGTACACATCAAGGCCAAGTGGATTAAAACTACATGAACCACACAAAAATGTGCACGACAGTGTGCACACACACAAACACAACCCGCCAGCAGTAGTAGTTTCATCCCACTGTATGTTATATTACAAAAAGAAAAAAGTGCAAGTCCATTTTAAGCACTAATAAGATGACTTCTTGAGCACCAGTAATATTTTCATTCAGTGATTATATTTTTTAATACTTTGCAATAGATTGAATATAAGCCTCAGCTGACTGTGAGCTGACAGGATCTTTCAATTTGCCTTCAAGGCTTTTGCAATCCCATTATTTGAAAATATAAAGAGCTGTCTGGTGTAGCTCATTATTTTAAGACTGATGTATTTGACTGTGTCACGCTGAATCAAGTGCAGTGCGATGACATAGTTATTAATGGTTATGTAACCTTTATGTGTGATTTATTATTTGACACACTGACGGTAGCTGACATTATAACAACAGGATTTGGAGAAGAAATAATTTATTTAATATTCTAATCAATCTTAATAGATCTGCAGTGACTTGTTTGTGCAGGGTAATCAAATACCTGGCAACACACAACAGATAATAAACATTCATTAACCCTCAGGGTCTGGTAATATTGACTGAACCATCTTTATATTTGGGGTCCCAAGAATTTTGGTAACTAAATAGTTTTGAGTTCAATTGTATGAGGAAAAAAGGGTCGTGGAGGCTGTGAAACCCCAATGAGAACATGAGAGTCAAAAAAGATCTCGGTTGAAGAAGATAATATGATTTTCTTTTGAATAACAATGCAAATACATCTCTAATATTATTTCAGAAGTATATATAAAATGTCTACTTATTGATTAAACTACCAGTCAGTAGTTTTTAAACAGTACGATTTTTAATGTTTTTTTTTTTTTTTAAAGGAGTTCCTTCTGCTCACCAAGCCTGCATTTATTTGATCCAAAATACAGCAAAAGCAGTAATGTTGTGAAATATTTTTACTATTTAAAATGACTGCTTTCAATTTGAATATATTTTTAAATGCAATTTATTCCTGTGAACAAAGCTAAATTTTTAGCATCATTACTCCAATATTCAGTGTCACATGATCTTTTAGAAATCATTCTATTATGCTGATTTGCTGTTCAAAAAAGTACTTTTTTCAGGATTCTTTGATGAATAGAAAGAACCAAAGAATCATTATACTCTATACCATTTAAAAACCTGGAGTCTGTTTTTTTTTCTAAATAATAGAAATTAATACTTTTATTTAACAGGGATGATTAAGTGATGATTAAGACAAGACATTTATGATTTCACAGAAAATTTCAATTTCAGATTAATGCTGTTCTTTTGAACTTTCTATTCATCAAAGAAACCTGAAAAAAAACTCTACCAAGCTGTTTTTAACAATAATAACAGAATATTAGAATGATTTCTGAAGGACCGTGTGGCTGGAGTAATAATGCTAAAAATTCAGCTTTGAAACCACAGAAATAAATTACATTTTAAAATATATTCACACAGAAAGCGGTTATTTTAAATAGTACAAATATTTAAGAATTTAACTGTTTTTGCTGAACTTTGGATCAAATAAATGCAGGCTTGGTGAGCAGAAGGGACTTGTTATAAAAACATTACAAATCTTACTGTTCACTTTTGGCAGGTAGTGTATGTTCTGAAACTTGGCTAATATCATTGATACTGTAACAGTATTGCCTAATGGAGGTCATTATAGCATTTTAGCTAACACACGAAAGTGTGCATATGTTTGCTTTTAGTCTTCAGACCGCATGCTGTGAAAAATGCCTCAGAATGACACGCTAAAATAAACACTGACTGGAGATTTTCCAAGCTAGTATGGCTAGTCTTGAGCCGTTGACAAGGAAACGCAGACTTGGTGCGGTTTGTCACAACTTAGACCTTTAAAGAAAAAATAGAATGGCACCAAAAGCCATGATTCAGATTCCTCCTCCTCTTTTCTGCGACACCAGTGCAGAGCAAATTATGCTCATATTCAAAGTGACCTTTTGATGGAGATTAACATGGCATACCTCCTCAGCTAATTCAGTTAGTCATTCTGACACACCATTGATCATCAGGGAGAACTGAGCTATTGAGACGTTGTCACGGCTGTGGCGTGCATAGCAAACATCACAGAGCAGGTTCTCTCCGATGGGAAAGAAAAGAGGGAGAAGGGAGGGCGGCAATGGTTAACGTTATAGAGAGGGTGAGAAAGAACTCAAAATGGCTTCCCTTTGACAACTTCATTCGCTCTGTCAAAAACCTGTAGGCTATCGCTGTGTTCTCTATATTAGAATTTACTCCATAGATACACCTTTTTTAGAAACATTTGTATATTTACGTCCGTCTCTTCTCATTATTTAGTTTGTGTGGCCGTGCTGAATACTCTGAAATAGTAACATGTTGAGGGTGCAAACGTTGTTAATACATCACAGGTCTAGCCATTGTCAGCGGTGAAATTTCTCACCTCATCTCATTGCGTGTGTCAGCGGTTCACTCTCTGCAGCACGCAGAAGCAGCAGTGAATGTACAGCAGGAGAAGCAAAATAGAGGCTTTATCTTCTCTCCCACTCTCTCTCACCCCCCACTTCCCCCCTTTCTTTTTTTTCTTGCGCTGTCAGCTCTATTAAATCTGTGTGAAAGTGCGTGGAGAAGGAAATGCACGTTTATCTTTACAAATTACGCTCTTTGCATTAAGCATTTCATCTTCTGATGAATTATCTCCAAAGCGAACTGCTGCCTGTGCTAATTTTTTTTTGCTCCGCAATTTGCACGAGGGTAATGCTAGCTCAATTAAATTCCTTTCAGCCTTTCGCAGCCGGTCATGATTACGGGACATAAAAATTTAGGAAAACATGTGAATGAAAAGGAAATGAGGAAAATAGACGTGTCCAAGGAAGATGGACAAATACCAGCAATATTGTCTAACCCATCAAACAGCAGTCATTTTGTAGAACAGACTGTTTGCTGAATACAAAGTATCTTGGCATATTTTTTATTATATTGAAAAGGGCTGGGCAATATATTTATATCGATATTATGCGCATCTCATCAGTAAAGCCGGTTCTTTGATTAGCGGTAAATCTCCATCATCTGTTTTCAAATGGAGTGCCAGTTAATACACAGAGCCGTAGATCACTGACAAGCTACGCAATATTGGGTTCAGTTTCGCGGGTGATTCATTGGGGTAGCTTTTCAGTGATCTACGGCTCTGTGTATTAACTGGCACTCCATTTGAAAACAGATGATGGAGATTTACCGCTAATCAAAAAAACGGCTTTTCTGACAAGATGCACATGAATTTATCTGTCAATATATATCGCCCAGCCCTAATATTGAAAGCTCTGCAAGTTTTGATAAACCTTATCATTTGACGTGATCCGTGTTTAAATTTAACAATGTGCTGTTTTCTTCTTTATTTGTTAATACTACTGTTATTGACTATACCAGTAAGTAGGGCTGTGAATCTTTGGGTAAACAACGAATCGATTTGATTCACATTTCATAGGGTTTCGATTCGATTCAAGAACGATTTTTGCAAATTCAGAGCGATTCGAATCGAGACGATTCACAATAAAATTCAATGCGATTCAATTAATAATGATTTGATTCTGCATACTTTAAGTGTATTCACAGGATTAAGTATAGTATAAATCTATAAACATATTTACTAATACATCCCTTGAGACGTTGACATAAAAATTATAGTTAAACTTTATTTGAATTTCTTAATATTAAGCCTAAAATGTGTTTTAATGTCACTATTGCTGAGGATTGTATTCTCTTTGAATAAAAAGGTCTTTAAATGCAAGATATATAAAGTGTACCTAAAATAAAGTGTACTTGCAGCAGTTCCACTTTATCACAATCAAATATACTTCAGTTCATCTTTAGTTGGACTTCAGTGCTATATTTTTTTTTAAGAACATAAATATGTAAATTTATACTTAGCATGAAATAAAGGTGTTTCACATAAATTTTAGTATATTTACTTCTCTTTATTTTTTATTAGCCTATGTAAGCCAAGATAAAAAAGGCTTTAAAAGTAGTCATTTTTGGTCACAACTTTGCATGATGATAGCTTCTTTATCTTATTTTCATTAAATAAAATGCTACAGCATTTAAACTATTACTTTCTATAGGCGAATGATGATTTTAATGATGTAGTAACGAATGCAACTTTCATGCATGTGACAGATAATGTTAAACCTTGTGCTCTTATTTTAAGGTTGCTGTTAATGCTGTGGCTATATGAACCATTTCCTTCGTACTTTTGTTTTAACGACATAAAGTTAAAATGTCATTTACATTTACAATGGAATTGTGCGTATGATTTTAGACACATTGTTTTTACTCCATCCGAACGATCGGCTTTTAACTGCTCAGGTAATGTTTATGGTATGACAGGTTTTGTAAGACAAAACGGGCATTAAAATAATTAAAAAAAATAAATAAAGGTCAGGTAATTTCTTTTTATTCACTCCCTTAACGCTCCCCTTTTTAACTTGAAAAACCAGTGTTCTCTGCACTGTCTTATGTATATATTCGGTAGCATGATAAAAAAAATTCTACACCTGGAGGAGCCCCTAATTTTATTGCTAGAAATGTTATGGCTAATTTTATGCTAATTTTATGGCTCCATGGACTTTTTGTTAATGAATTCATCTTTTTTCAAGTTATGCTAATATTTTATCAGTTGGAAATTATGACCTGAAAAGTCATGTGTCCTTAGAATATCATTGTGGACAATGGGGAGCCTAGGAGTAAAAGTCTTCACGGGTCCACTTGGATCTGAAAACCAGAGTACCTCAGACAGGGGTCTGGGTTTGGTTTTAGCGGCATCGGGTCTTGGGTAATTAAATAAATATGCTTTTTCTGAATGGACCGATAAGACCCAAATTCTTTTAAACTATCCCAGATGCATAGCCTACTTTTGCATTCATTTTAAAGGGGTAGTTCACCCAAAAACAAAAATTAGCCCATTATTGAGTCCAGGGGTTGAATAAAGGCCTCCTGTAGTGAATCGATGCATTTTTTAAGAAAAATATCTATATTTAAGATGTAATAATCACTTTAATCTAGCTTGCGCTGACTGGTCGTACATGGAAGCAGCTCCGGGCAGATGACGTAAAATGTTATATTTGCGCATATGTCACTCAAACTATAGGTTGGAAATGTCAGGATAATTCTTAATAAAACTCAGATTGGATTTGTCATATATACCTAGGATGCTTGGAGGGTGAGTAAATAATGGGCTAATTTTCAATTTTGGGTGAACTAACCCTTTAAGTTAATTTTTGAGAAACGCACATAGAAAAGGAAGATCCACTCGCTTAATTTTTGCCTCATGTTCATGCAGGGCTTTTCTTTTGTTTGTGCAGAAGCCTTTTACTGGAGATGAGCTAAACAACGTTGCAGTCAACACTAGTGAATCTATCTGTCAATTTAATTTTTATCATTTTTATTTTTCAAATCCACTGGATTTTGAAAGCCAAACTCAGAAATGTCATGCATCCATCAGGCAGGCAAAATATATAAAGTTAAATAAATAAAGTAATGGAGCAGATCAGTCAGCAGGACACTGGGATTGTTCCTGTCTGACTGCAGTGTTGCAGGCTGTGCACACATCAATACTGTTTACATTCGGGTCCAGTCAGGTTAAAAAATAGCCTAAATGCTATTGGGTCAGGTCTAGTGATGGGAATAATGGTGTTATAAATAAACGGCATTACTAGCAACATTATTTTTTTTTTCGGTAACGAATAATCAAACAAATTACTGTTTCCCTGTTACAACGCTCCTTTACCGTTCCTGACAATGAAATACGGCGTTACTATAATTGAGCTCACTGAAATGGATTTCATCTAAGTAGGCTCTCTCAGGTATAGGACCTGCAAAGCCCTGTGTATTAAGCACCCTGTATATTTTCTTAATTTTACAAAAGTACATTGTTGTGTTGTTATTATGACTATACACAAAGAAAAGTAGAGCCTTTGCAGTTTCAAACGATGCCTTATTCTTATCTGTGGGTTGCTTTTCATGACCCCAATAGCGTGATATTTAGCCCCTGGAAGATGTCTCTCACATTGTCCCACAACAACATTAAAATACATTAGTGTACAATGTTTTGTTAATTTAACATATTTAATATTGAAGGCACCCAAGTTATTTGACATTTGAATTTTTTTTTTTTAAAGTAACACAATAGGTACTTTGCCTAGTTTCTTTTATGATGATGCAACTCAGTTACTACTTGTAATAAGTAATTAGTAACTATAAATAACTAATAACTAATTACTTTTTTAAAAGTAATGTGCCCAACACTGGTTGGGTCGGACTCAGGTCTAATTTCATTGGGTCTGTCTCTTTTTTTTCTTTAAAAAAATGTATTTATGCATGTTGGGTGAAGTGATTCGGTACAGATTTTAGGACCCGAGAAGACCTCAGAGACAAATTCTGAGAACCATTTAACTAAATTAAGACATTCTATATTTTATGTTTTATCGAATGTTATTTTTAAAATAGCATAACTTTTTCAATATAAACCTATTTTTCCAAAAGGTTACAGTGTTGCATTACAAAACATGCTCTTCTAAAACTTTTTTCTAATATACACAATATGATTTATTCCAAATTGATTTGTTTGAATGGTTGTCAATGATTTATTTGATTCACATAAATGGATTTAAAACACTGTCACTGATTTGAGTCCTTGTGCAGTGTTTTGTATTTAATCGCTGCAGTTCATTACTGTTTTCACTCATTTGGGTTTTAGTTTTATTACTGGTATTTGGTATAATTTTTTCTCTTCAAGTTTATTACTTTAAACAAATTACTTTAATCAAAACCCCTCCATGTTTTGTGTTTTAGAAAAACACAGCTTTGAAATGTAACTAATTTTACAGAGAAGTCATTAAAATAATTTCACAAAAATACAATGCAAATTGAAAAATTAAATACAAAATTGTACAAAAAAGCTAAACCTATTCTTAAAGGGATAGTTCACCCAAAAATTCAAATTACCCCATGATTTACTCACCCTTAAGCCGAGGCGTGTACGACATTCTTCTTTTAGACAAATACAATTAGAATTTGTGTATTAAAAAATAAAAATGTCCTGGCACTTCCAAGCTTTATAATGGCAAGCTTTATAGGGGTGTTGAGATTTTGAAGTAAAATAAAGTGTGTCCACTCATCATAAAAAATATTGGACCCCTTTTTTGGCTACAAAATCTCAACACCCATTCACTGGTATCATAAAGCTTGGAAGAGCCAGGACAGTTTTTAATATAACTCAGATTGTATTCATCTGAAAGAATAAAGTCATACACAACTAGGATGCCTTGAGGGTGAGTAAATCATGGTGTAATTTTCATTTTTGGGTGAACAAGCCCTTTAAACCTAGCCTCTTCTTACCCAAACCCTGAATCTGTAATAGCTGTAATAGCTATTAAAATAAATAAATATTTAGCTTAAATATTTAGACATGCAGGGGGGAAACCTCCAATATTCTGTGGCCTCAAATTAAGAATTTATTCCCTTGTTTTAGTTACATAGTGGCCATTCTTTATTTAAAAAAATAATAATAATTTAAAAGTTGTGGCCATAACATAGTTTTATGCATTACAAATATGAGTCATACAAAATCAAATGATTTGTCTTGCGTCAATTATTAGTTGACAAGTGAGTGTTCAGCACTCACTTGTTTGTAACTAGTAGTGTAGCAAAGTAAAGTTAAATGACTAGCTTGTTCATTGAGTAGCTAGACTTTTAAAATGGCTAGGAAAGAGACAAGCTTTATGAGCAGGAAGTGAGATTAGAGCACAATGGCACAGCAGCCCTTCACCCAGGTTGGCAGACAAATAAAGAGTAAGTAAGACGGGGAGAGAGTGAGACAGAAGCGTAAGAAAGAAAAACGATTCTTCTTGCTGCTGTTTTGTCAGGGCCTCTAGCAACCCATTAGATAATTGGTGTTGTGGGCTCTGTTCTTTCTGTCGGTCTGTTCTTGAGACAGTGCTGTGGAAGATACAGGGGCCAGAAGGGCCGAGAGGGTCTGAGGCATGCAGAGGCCACACACAACCTCCTCAGGGGCCATGCTGCTATTTGAAGTTGAGAGCAAGAAACAGCAGCATGGATCAGAGGTAGGTGGGGTTACTGCTTTATCTCGGCATGACACTTTATCCAGGGCGATGGAGAATGCTGACATTTCTGGGTAAACCTCCTTCTGACAGTAAAACATCTGAAACGGTTGTCGTTTCCTGTAAAATGCTTGTGAGTGTGTGTGAGGGGGAGTTCATTCATTCATGTGTTTGTGTGCAGTGCTTGTGGATTTGTTTTGTGGTGTAGGCTTAATTATAATGAAGTGCACATAAAAATATAAAATTCATGATATCAGTAAGGTCCATTTTTGTCCTAATAGACATTTTGTTTTGTGTGCATTTGTGACATTGTGGATCCGAGCCAAGTGTCTTGTCCTTCCCTCTTGCATTGCTTCATTTGCTTAATTGCCTAATTTGCCTATAACTATATTATATTTGCGCTGCACTCTTAAAATGAGTCTAACATTCACTAAACCATTATTATAAACCACCTGTGACCCTGTTGTGCCATCTGCAATGCTAATTTGATCGCTTTTCTGTGCATCTAAGTGGAAAAAAAAAATATGGACAGGTTAGATAGCGTACTGTATATGGTTGCTTCATTAGCAAATTATTTCTAGCAGTCAAGAAGTTTGCAGCTAGACTAAAGATGTATGCTAGATTCCCACAGTCAGTGAAAACTTGGAAATAACAGGGACATTAGGAAAGTTATGCAAATTGGTCAAATCTTCATCGGAAAGCCTGTTCTGAATACACATTTTTGTGTCTAGCTGATGTAAGATTTTTGACCAGAGTAAAAGTTCTTGCCCTTAAGCCAATTTGATTAAATGATGTCTCTTACTGAATTATGTAGTAGAAAACTCATGAAAGATTTACATTATTTTAAAAATCCACATTGTTTTATAGATATTTTGGACTATGGGTGCACCATCATTTCAATGAGATGAAATGTTTGCACTTTGTGAGCTACTGGTGCTACTTCTTGCTATTTTTACCGTAGCACAACTCGGTAAATAAAATACTGATATGATTCCACATTGTGTGGCTTTTGGCTGTAATTTTCAGTCGAAGGGCAACAAGAGAAGCGATGTAAGTCTCCCTTGCTTTTCCTAGTGGTACAAAGAGGAGAAAAGAATGGGAAGATGCCTATGGGCAAATAAAGCTTCCTAAAGACTGGCGATTTTGTTCTCTCCACTTTAGCCCTGATGCCTTTAAGGCTTTAGTAGACCACAGCTGTTGAAAGAGCTTACAAACGGCGGAGACAAGAAATACTAGATGCCATCCTGCAGAATGTAATCATGCTGATGTTTATCATGACGCCGCAGCCACTGAACAAGTTTCTGAGTGTGGATTGTGCAACATTTGGTTTAAGCCTACACTTATACAGTATTTGTTTTTAGAGTTTTGTTTTCCGAGTCGTGGTAAAAATAGCAACAGGTAGCGCTAATAGCTCACTGAGTGCAACCATTTTACTTCATCACAATAATGTTGTCTTCTATAGTCCAAAATATATGTATTAATTTTTTAATTTTATGTATTACTTAATTTTTTAAATAATGTAAATCTTCCATGGGTTTCCTATTACATATTTTAGTAAGAGACATTATTTACGTTATATTAAGTCATACAGATCTTAAAGGTTCACTTCCAGAACAAAAAGTTACAGGTAATTTACTCACCCCCTTGTCATCCAAGATGTTCATGTCTTCTTTCTTCAGTCATAAAGAAATTATGTTTTTGAGGAAAACATTTGAGAATTTCTTTCCATATAGAGGACTTCCGTGGTGCCCGTGAGTTTGAACTTCCAAAAGGCAGTTTAAATGCAGCTTCAAAGGGCTCTAAACAATCCCAGCTGAGAAAGACTGGTCTTATCTAGCAAAACAA
The DNA here is from genome assembly GCA_033026305.1 of Cirrhinus molitorella. Lineage (NCBI taxonomy): Eukaryota > Metazoa > Chordata > Actinopteri > Cypriniformes > Cyprinidae > Cirrhinus > Cirrhinus molitorella. The sequence goes on along the minus strand of CM065136.1, from coordinate 17,202,713 downwards.
TGTTATTTTCTAAAAAAAAAAGAAAAGGTCAGTGTATATATATTTTAACCTCAATGCTCGTCTTGTCTAGCTTCGTTCAAGACTTTCTCAAGAAAGTTTATCTTTCTCACATGTTTTAAACCTTGTCAGTTTAAGCATTTAAGTCGTTTAGGCCATTAAAGCGCAAGTCAGCACAAAAGAGATTTGGTAATCACTCAAAGGGTTGCAAAAAGGTAGAAAATTTCCAGTAAATTTCGGAAACATTCCAGAAATGGAAATTTACTGAAAAATTTCCACCCCTTTGCATCCCTAATTATGCGAAATCCAAGCTGTGATTTATTGCGTGTGTGCACACAGAAACAATCTATCACAGTGCACGCTTACTGCATTGAAATCTCTTTCGCACTGTCCAATCCACACAAAATTGGACAAGTATCCATGTAAACACATTTTTTTTCAGACCCATTACCCACCCGTAACGGTAGTAGTGCTCTGTCCTATCACCGTATTGGCTCAAATGCATAAGCAATTGCACTTATTATGTGCTTGACACTCCTTTCAAGTTCATCTTCGTCTATTTCAAAGCACCCATGTGTTCAAAAAGTAATTATTTGATCCCTTGCTGATTTTGTACGTTTACCCACTGACAAAGAAATTATCAATCTATAATTTTTAACAGTGAGAGACGGAATAACAACAAAAAATCCAGCAAAACACACTTCTAAAAAGTTATAACTTGATTTGGATTTTAATGAGTAAAATAAGTATTTGATCCCGTTAATGTCTTTTATGCAGGTAATGAGCTGAGATTTAGATGGGAAGAGTTTTCTCTCTTAAAGGGAGTGCTCCTAATCTCAGCTTGTTACCTGTATGAAAGACACCTGTTCACAGAAACAATCAATCAATCAGATTCCAAACTTTCCACCATGGCCAAGACCAAAGAGCTGTCCAAGAATCTCAGGGACAAGGTTGTAGACCTACAGAAGGCTGGAATGGGGTACAAGACCATTGCCAAAATAGCTTGGTCAGAAGGTGACAACAGTTGGTGTGAATATTCGGAAATGGAAGAAACACACAAAATAATAGTCAATTTCCCTTGGTCTGAGGCTCAATGCAAGATCTCACCTCGTGGAGTTTCAAAGATCATGATAATGGTGAGGAATCAGTGCTGAAATACATGGAAGGATCTTGTCAATGATCTCAAGGCAGCTGGGGCCATAGGAAGAGAAATGCTGTTTATGTCATGTTTACGAAGGGGTGAAATCAAATACTTATTTCACTCATTAAAATGCAAATGTATCACTTTTTTGAAATGTGGTTTTCTGGATTTTTTGTTGGTATTCTGTCTCTCACTGTTAATAAACCTACTATTGAAATTATAGACTGTTCTTTTTTTTTCCTCACTGTACTTTACTACCCAACAGAGCAACCTATTACACGCTGTGGTATTGCAAGATGGCAGAGCGTTTGCTCCAAAAGCTATAACAAAACATTTTTTTCTTTAAAATAGTTAAAAGTGTTTATGTATGTTTTTATTTAAGTGGAAATCACTTTACTAAATAATGTAGACTTGACTGACCGCTTCACTTTCACTTTAAAGTCAATTGTAACATCTGGCTGTAGGAAAATACATTCAGAGTTATTCAAAAGTCCTGTAAGGTACAAATATAGGATGTTTCGAGAGGGTCATGTCCTGCTGTCCCTCAAATCTATGTCTATGACGCAGTTGGTCTTATCTAGAAATGTTCGTATCCTTGTACACCCACACGTTTTATAGGTTATGTTTGTCTGTGGGCTTGATGTGTTGTACCATATGGGTCCGTCTCTCAACGGGAATCCCACCACCTGATCCTCTCTTCTAGTAGAGAATGGGTGGGGGAATGGGTGCTTATGGGAAGAGTTTTCACACTTTAATTCTGCATTTGATTTCAATGCAAAGGTCGTTTAAATATTAATAATTCCCCCTAAGAATATTTAATTAAATAATATTAAAATAAATCTGCTAATGGCATACTAACATAAAGATCCCAACTCCTTCTATTCACTGCAATCGCTTCCATAATGCTCCATTTTGTATAAATGCTATCATTAGGTTATAATTACACTCTCCCTGGTCTAATGTAGATTTCCACCTTTGCTCTCATGCTCGTAACCTCCTGGGATGGGGATGCTCAGGGGAAGTGATCTAACTAAATATGATTAATAGAGTCCAGGTCCGGGAGGATAGGTGCAGGATGAAACGTAGAGGGCATTGCAGTATTCACTATGCTAATCTGTCCTCCTCCACCCACAGTTCCCTTGAAATACAACTTTTGTACAGTGCTCGGCCTTAGCACGTCAGAAAGTCCATCCTAAAACACTGCATCCTTCACAGTAACAATCACTGATGTCATTCCTACGTCTTTGTGATGTCACTTGTCCAATCAGGGTGAGCCTTTTTTTTTTTTTTTGTCAGTGTTATTGTGGGGTGTTTCTTTCCTTTTGCTTGGGAAGAAATCACACAGGCGTAGGCTCTATTCCCTTGGTACCAGCTCTACCGTGGTGGCTCACTGAGTTTGGACCTAATTAAGCTTTTTGAAGTAAATACTCCGCACTGTTGCATTCTAACTCCTGCTGCGGCTCACTGAGAGCGTTCGGGGCTTTCGTGCTTTTGTCCCCAGGCTGAGGAAAGGCAGACAGCTCACACTTTCATTAGATTCTCATTTGTTGATCTCCCCCACGAGTCCGTTCACCGCCTGCCATTGGAAGCATTTCGAAAGCTGTTTTTATGGTTAATTAAGACAGACGTATACAGTATAACAAGTGTTTATGAAAAAATGTCAGTCATCTAGTGATGAGCTCTGTATATGTCTGCAGGCAGGTTGCAACAGGGTTATTTTAGTATGATTTGAGATCTGTTATAGTTTTCGTAAATCATTTTAATTCGTTTTAATTTTTATATTTTCAGTTTTCGTTTTAATTGTAGATTAGATTAGGGTTTACTATTAACTAGTTGCTTAATTAGCATTCATATTGGTTTATTAGTGTTGATAAAGCACATATTACAGGATTAGTTTACTTCAGAATTTAAATTTCCTGATAATTTACTCACCCCCATGTCATCCAAGATGTTCATGTCTTTCTCTCTTAAGTTAAAAAGAAATCTAGGTTTTTGAGGAAAACATTCCAGGATTTTTCTCCATATAATGGACTTCAATGGGAATCAGCAGGTTGAAGGTCCAAATTGCAGTTTCAGTGCAGCTTCATTCCAGCCTAGGAATAAAAGTCTTATTGAGCCAAACGATTAGCCATTTTTTACAAAAATTTGTGAGTTTTTGCTTAGAACAAGCAAAATAATCTGCCAATGGGGTAAGCAAAAAAAATCTTATTTCAAAAAGAAAACAAGATTATTTTGCTTACCCCATTGGGAGATTATTTTTGCTTGTTTCAAGCAAAAACACTTAATTTTGACTTGCTTTTAGAAAAAAACAAGACAGTAATTTTCTACTTGTCTAGAAAATCCTTCTTGATTTAAGAATTTTTAGATATTTTTAGAATTTTTAGATTATTTTGGCTAGAAACAAAAACAAAAAAATCAATTTTGCAATTTTTGCAGTGTACTAATAAGCAAAACTTACTTTAGATAACATTTGTGCTTTTTTTTCTGCTTAAGAGTGTTGAGCTTTCTTTTCTTACAGTTCTACTTTACAGATGTGAATTTGATTTTCACTTATTCACTTAATTTCATTTTGGTGTGAAAAGGCTTTTACATTTTGTGAACTTTTTTATATTAAAAACAAACAAGCAAGCTCTGCCCAGATTTAAAAAGTAACCCAAAAGTAACACAAAAGTAATGTAACACATTACTTTCCATAAAAAGTAATTTCATTTATTTCTTATTTCGGGAGTAACGCAATATTCTAATGCATTACTTTTAAAAGTAACTTTCCCCAACACTGATGGGGACCAACACCTTTTTGATTACCAACATTCTTCAGAATATCTTTGATGATCAGCAAATAACAGAATTATTATTATTTTTTTTTTTTTTTGCTGGACTGTTACTTTAATGCTTACTTTACCTTAATTGAATAATTTTTATGGTTTTAGTTTAACTGAAATAACCCTAGTTTGCTGTATTGGGTTTGTTTACCAGTCTGGTACAGCACTGTGCTACTCATACTGTGTGGTGAAGTACTTCAGTATGCCTTCTGGAACATGTTAATTACTGTTAAACACTCCTGGAGAATTAAAGAGGAAAAATGGATTCAGTCAATTAATTTTTTTTTTGCTCAATAACAGGCAGGTTCATTAAGAGAGGGAAAACTTGGAGTTTAGAGTAGCACTAGTAGATACGTCAAGCCTAGTGAGATTATGAAAAGCTGTTCGTGTCTGTGCCTAGAGAGGATTATTCTAGTAATACAGTTGTTATGGTAATGATGAGCACACGCTATAATAAAGACCTCTGGGCTTCCGACCTGCGGCAAGGTGTGCTTCTAACTGATGCACTGACTTATTGCTGTGTGCATATATGTGGATGCAGGCATGTAAACATGCATCTTTTCATGTTGATTCATTCTGATCCTGTCTGATTGGCTGATCCGCAGTCGAATCTAAATTGCAGTCGAATCCTATGATAAATCAAAAGGCACCTCTAGACATGAGAAGTCTCGGCTGGGAAATGTTTGACATGTTAAATGTGCTCATTTATCTTCATTCACTTTAAACTGCATTGAATATGTAGGAACATTTTATATTGCTCTCAACCCCATTGGTTTAATTTGTTAGCCACTAGGTCCTGATTCTGAAAGGCGCTGAACCATATATAGCCGATTTTTCCTCTCCTCTTCAGTCATGTTTTATTTTGTTTGATAAGCAGCTTTGAAGATTACATAGATTGTATATTAAACTGTTGAAGTTATAAATTGTGATCTGTGTGGACATCTTGACTCCGAAGTTGGCGTGTTAGGAAGCTTTCACTGTGTTAATACTAAGATGGCCGAATTTCTTCATCTCTTCCTCTCTCTTTACTCAGTCTCTCTCCCTCTGTTGCTTTCTCAGTTAAAACATCTTAGCTGGACATTCCTCACAGATGAGGGCCTTTGACACTGAATGGATGGGGAGGCATGGCCCCTTTATTAACCTCTCCTTTTAGCAGAGCCAGTCTCTTCACACCAAGCCACTTCTCCTTATCGAACACACAGCACACTGGAGATTAAGGGCATAAAGAAGGAATGGACAGGCAGAATGGATGTGAGCAACACAGGGTTGAATTAAGAAAGAGAGTCATTACTGCAGTTTTGGGCTCTTTTAGATGTCAAAATGTACCAATTTTCTTATGCACTGTTTTTTTTTTCACATTTAAATTGGGAAGGTTGTCAGACTTTTTTTTATGTTTTACTGAAAAGCCTATAATGGGCTGTTAAATGGCAGGTTGCCTTTGTAACAACTTACTGCATGTATTGTGTCCCACTATTGATGCAGTTTGTCACAAAAGGTCAACATATGTTCTGAAACTGCTTTTTTTGTAGGCAAAAAAAGAAGGCTCACCAAGGCTCTAAAATAAAAATATTGGGAAATGATATTAAAATTTAAAATGATTATTTAAAATGATTTAAAAATTAGGTGATGCATGAACACATACATATACTTACTAATAGCAATAAACTACCTACCTACCTAACCCTAAACCCTAAACTAAACCCTCATCCTAACCCTAACTATATAGTAAGTAGTTAATTATTATTACTTAGAAATTAAATGTGTAACATAACAAAGACACAGTAAAATAAGTGTAACATAATTATTACAGTTTAAACGTTTTCTATTTTTAGTCTTTAGTGTTAAGCCCTATTCACACTACACATTTTTTTGTTGGTCACTGTGTCAAATTATGCAATTTTGACTATTATTTTTGACTTTTTATTGACTTACTATTGTTAGGACCTACATGCAACTAGGGTAAATTGAACTTATTTTGTCTTCTGGGAAACATATCTTTTGTAGCTTCTGAAGGGCAGTACTAAAAAAAAAAAAAAAAAAAACACATTTAGGCAAAATAAGAAAAATGTACATGTTCATTCTGTTCAAAAGTTTACACTCCTGGCTCTTAATGCAACCTTTTTCCTTCTGAAGCATCAGTGAGTGTTTGAACCTTTTGTATTAGTTTCATATGAGTCCCTCAGTTAACCTGTGTGTAAAAAGATGAATCTCTAAATCATACAGTCATTGTTGGAAAGGGTTCAAATATGCAAAAACCTGAAAGATTTTTCTGAAGAAGAGCAGGGAGTTTAACTGTTCAGGACAAACAAGGGACTCATGAACAACTGGCACATAAATAAATAAATAAATAAATAATGAAACAGCCATGGATCATCCATGTAACAACACAGTATTAAGAAGTGCATGTAAACTTTTGAATGGGGTTATTTTTTATAAATTCAAGTATTATTTTCACTTGTGGACTATATAGAAACATCTTTTATGTGATGTATCTTATTCAGGTCAGTACTAAATAAAAAATAACATGCATTTTGTATGATTCATAATTAACATTTTGCAGATACTGCAAAGTATATGTAAAATTTTGGACACCACAGTATATGACGAGTTCAGATGCAAAAGCCTCTAAATCCATCTGACGTCTTTCTTTAAAAAAATGCATTTTTATCAGGCTCCGATGTATAGGTTTCTACCCAAGTACTGGTACTTCTGATTGAGCTGAGGCTGAGATTTTAGTGAGTTTGAAATAAAAGTATTTGATATGTGTCGAGAGCATTCACTCAGTATCATTATCTCATTTTTGACCAAGATGGCTTTTAGCTGGTTTTGTATCTAAACTCTTCATATATATATATATATATATATATATATATACACATATATATGTATATATACAGAAGGGACTTGTTCATATGAAGGAACGTGTTTTGAATTGCGCATTGAGTTGTGTTTTAGAGGTAAAGGAAACAAACTTAACTTAAATAAACTTAACATATGATGTCCTGGCAGAAAATTACCAGTACCCTTTTCTTTGTTCTGCAGATCTTACAGTGTTCAGAAATGGAAAATCGTACAGTTAACATCTTTTGATGAAGAAAGCTACCATATAAAGGTGAGAGACACTAAAGTGGCAGCACCACTCACTTAACTGTGATGTAAGCTTTTGATGTAACTGGAATTTGAGAAAGTACTTGAGTAAAATAGAGCAGACATAAACATCAGAGCAAATAAGTCTCTTTATTCCTCCGTACACCGAGGGATCTTCAAGCGTCTGTTTGGCATCTTTTGTATCATATTACCCACACGCTGTGTTTGTAATCTGTGAACTAAACTAACAAGCCCAATAAAACAGTGGTTACTCTGCATCTGCACGTAATTAAACTAATGATTGCTTAACAAACAAAATGCAGCTAGAATCCAATGAAGATGATAGATGTGGAGGATTTGAATATGTAATTAACTCTCACTTCGTGTTACAGTTGAAAGAGATCCATTTTACTGTTGTTGTTTTTAGCACTGAGCTGTTTGCTGACTGCTCGGCTTTCGGGAAGCCAGAACGCGAGAACCGTTAACCGGTATAGATTTAAACAAGGCTGTGTCTCATTTGTATTCCTGATGCAGGCTCTCGCACACTCTCCCGGCGTACATACGCCTCACACTCGCTGCCTTATTTGACTCCCTGTTTCTGTCGGTTGATTAGCCTCTCGGCAGAGAAATACGCAAAATAATCTCTGATCGTGGCTCCCTTGCATACACAAACATCACACGCTACTCTGCCGTTGCCATTAACGACGGAAAAAGAAATAACTGTCATTATGCAGAGCAGATTCCAAGGGATTTACTCCCTTTAAGAGTCTTTGATACCCCTATTTGCATTTTGCATGCTAAAATAGGTAAATTATAATCATTTGTTCCCCAAATGAAAATGTTTGTGCGAATTCCCCGTTTACCTCTAAACATCGCTCTGCGTGATTCACAGTCAGATGTGTTCAGTAGAAAAAAGCAGTGCTGAGCAGCCCCGTCACACAAAATCTACATCACCTTACCCCTCAGGGAGATGTTCCTTTAAATACAGGAAAGCTAATGGTACGTTTAAATAAATGTGAAGGAAAATAACCTGCATGCAGTAAAATGGAATTGTGGGTAGGATTAACAAAACTGCAATGTTCTTCCACTGTGCCATCGACGACCTGAGCAAATGGTCTCGTAATGCCACTGCTCAATGAACTCTTCACCGTTAGTCCATAACGGACTCTATTGGAAATATTGCGTGTAATAGTGAAGTCGACGTTAGGCATAAATATAATGTGCGTAAGATTTTCTGCTAAATATCAAAAGCACTTTATCTTAATTAGACCGCCAGTTCTGCACCCAGATAACAGCTACATCCCACACTTGCCAAAATCTATAATACTATGTAAATGTCAGCTAATATGGGAGACGAGCATGCAGCTTAGCTCTTTAGTAAACCAAACAACCCTCTTTCTGTTGTGTATTGCTATTTTTGTGTCCGTTCAGAAGTGTTTGTTAGGGAGAATGTGGTAACTGTCAGAATACTTTTTTTCTGTTTGGTGTAAAAGTCTTTCTGAGAAAACCAATTATTTTGCTGTCATGTTTCTAAGAGGTCAGATGTCATTTACCTATTTGCCTTCTATATATAGTCACCTTTTTGTCAACAAGTGCACGCTATTGAACAAGACAAAGACGCAATCTGTCAATAGACGCAACAGTCAATTTTTCACTCAGCCGGACAGAAATTAGTCAAGAAGTCAAAGCTCTTGTCAGTTGGCTAAATTGAATTCTAGATGGTCCGCTGAAGATCCAAATAAGCTGTTTTTCACTAAAATGAATTTGTTGTTTTGTTTAGCTCAAAGTCAGTGTTTATATAACATATTTGTGTTGGAAGCAACAGTAACAGTAACAGTAGAAAAGGCCTACAGTAGATCCAGTTAATGTTGAACAGCTAATAATGGCCTGATTGTAATCAGTAAATTGTGAGGTTTGACCTTTTAAGTACCATTGAAAAGCTTTTTTCTCATCATGGTTTTAATGGAATATTTAAGCCAAAAATTCTGCTTTGGTGTTACAAACCTCAGTTTGTCTGGTAGAATCTTCATATAGTGTAGATGTTTTTCATAGAACTGTGGAGTGCAGTAGTTGGGTTTCGGAAGTAAGAATCCCATTAATTTTCTCCAAAGGGGAATTGATTTTTTAACGATAACCTATAAACCTTTAAAGACAGACCTACTGTGAGATTCAATGTTGTTAATCAATAGTGTATGCTTTGGTTGCAGCCATTAGCTTGCATTATTTCAACTGATTTTTGAAATAATAGTGTTGAACAGAGGAATTCCTGGAAAACTACATTACCCATGATTCTGCAAACATGGAATCAAAACAAGCAAAACGTGCCAAAAGAGCTATATAGTACCTTTCCACTCCATGATGCACTATGAATAGCATAATAAAGTCAGTCTCCTGTGTTTTCAAACTGCTTATACTATATATATGTATATATATTCAAAAAATGTTAACATTTTATTAACAATGGAAAGTGTGTTGAAAATCTCATTATCAAAAAAAAAAATTTCTATAGTCCACATTGGCGACAATTATAGGCACCCAATTATTACAATGTCCTTTTGCCAAGATAACAGTTTGAGAAGAGTTTTCTCCTATAATGCTTGATGAGTTTGGAGAACACCTGACAATCAATCAGAGACCATTCCTTCATACAGAATCTCTCCAGATCTTTCAGATTTCCACCTCCATGGTGCTTCTTCTCTTTAGTTCACCCCACTTATTTTCTATAGGGTTCAGATCAGGGAACTGGGATGGTCATGGAAGAAGCTTCATTTTGTGCTCAGTGACACATTTTTGTGTCGATTTTTATGTTTGTTTTGGATCATTGTCCTGATGGAAGGTCCAACCACTGCCCATTATAAGATTTCTAACAGGAGCAGTCAGGTTTCTATTTTTTATCTGTTGGTATTTGATAGAATCCATGATACCATGCATCTGAACAAGATGTCCAGCACCTCCGGCAGAAGAATAGGCTGATAACATGAAAGATCCAGCAGTATATTTAACTGTGGACATGGGGTACTTTTTATCCCTGTTTGCACCACTCCCATCTGGTGGATTTGCTGCCAAAAAGCTTATTATTTAGTTTCATCTGACTATAGAAGCCAGTCCTGTTTGAAGTTTCAGTCATGTTTGACAACTGAATATGCTAGAGTTTGTTTTTGGATGAGCGAGGAGGATTTATCTTGAAATGCTCCCGAACATTGGTGACGTAGATCGTGTTTGATTTTTGACGCCAAGACTCAACTAATCTCTGCAATTCTCCAGCTGTGATCCTTGGAGAGTCTTTGGGCACTCAAATTTTCCTCCTCACCATGCATTAGAACGATATTGACACACATCCTCTTCCAGGCAGATTTGTAACATCCTTAGTTGATTGGAACTTCTTTATTATTACCCTGATGGTGCAAATGGGGATTTTCGATTCTTTAGCTATTTGCTCAAAGCCACTTTATATTTTGTGAAGCAATCATGTTCTGCACATAGGAACTATATTCTTTGGTTTTACTTCTTGTGATAGATGATTGAGAGAATTTGGCCTTTGTGTTCCTCATATTTATAATCCTGTGGAACAGGAAGTCATGGCTGGACAATTTCATGCATATAGCCACCCTGGTCTGATAAAAATGTAAATATGAATGGGAATATACTTATTTTAATACAAATATTTTACTTATAATAATTTTTAGGGGTGCCAATACTTACGGCCAACATGCATTGGAGAAAAATATTTAATTCATAATGTGAGTTTCCCCCTACTTTTAATTGTTTTTCTTCAGTGAAAGATTAAAATTTTATGAATTTTTTAATGAAGATCAAAAAGATAAACAATGTAGATTTATTTTCACAGCCAACTTTGCTCATATTTACCAAGGGTGCCAGTATTAGTGGAGGGCACTAATATACATCACAGGATTTTAGTTCTTAAAGCTTTGTCTTTTTGTTCAGTTTACAAATACTCTTTTGCTTCAGATCAAGGTTTGTAATGTTGTGTATAACTTCATAGCTTATTTGTCTTGTTTGGTTCATAAAAAAATCCCACTGGGAAAAAAATGTTTTCAGAAACCGCCTAAAAAGGGGACCGGAGCTAATGCACTCTATAGTTCTTATTAATGGAATACTTGATTGGTCAGTTACAGCATTTAGTGGTGAAATATTTCTCTGTAATGGCCATTGTCCAAGTGTTTGTGTTCCGTCTCCTGATGGTCTCTACAAATAAGCTAAAGATCAACTGAAGTCCATATGTTTGTTTATTTGTTACTGTAGCTGTGTAAAAAGTGCAATAACCATTAGGTTAACAAACTAAACCTTTCTGTTTCCTGTTGAGGACCTGAACCTGAATCATACGTGTTTGGAATGACATAAAAATCAGAATGATCCCTTCAAAGCTTGAAAATGCAATAGTTGGCACCATTACACTCGGTTTCTTTTGATAACATCTGCCCTATTGCTGATACATCGAAGCAGAACTAACAGCATCTGGCATCACTTTAAGATACTACCACTATGAGAGCCAATTTCAGGTCAAAACGTGTGCATTTGATTGACAAGTTCTTATTCCCTAAATCCTCTTGATGTTAACCGCACGTTAATCTGTTTTGAAAGGCGGCGTCAATCACATCTTTCAGACCAATATTCATTCTCCCTAAGGGATTGTTTCAGTTATTATTGGCTGTAAAGTATCAGCAGCAGAGGGGACAATCCTTCTCATGTGCTGGAGTGTAATTTACTATGGCAAAGATAGAGAAGCTATTAAATCTGGTCATTCAGGCTTCCTCACACAGACAGAAGAGTTATAGAGGAGCTGACGCTCTCCAGAGCGCGTATAACGCAGGACACCTGATCCAACATTTATCACTTCTTAAACAACAGCGACAAGCCTAGCAAAAATCAATTACGCATCCACTCAGGATGGAGACGCAGGCAGGCCGGGGGTGCAGAGATACTTTCGGCGTAATCGCACCAATCTGCCTGGATCTCTGAACGTCACCGGGTGAACATCTCGCCCCGCATGCGTATGCATGCGAGCCCACATGTGGGCAGTCGTTCAAGCGTGTTTTTTTTTTGCAACCATTCAGATGTCTAATTTCCGTAATCTCGCTCTTTGTGGTCTGTGTGGGCTCGACGTTCCATTCCATTGGTGAACCCTTGGGGATGTATGATCTTTTCAGAGATGCTATGTGCTTCACATGTGCCAAGCTCCTCTTGTTTGGGATATGAAGCGAAAACAGTTTCAGAGGCTTTCGGCTCCCATTCTTTAGAAAAAAAAGGATCTGCGTTCTTAATCGCTACAAAAGGTTGCTGCTCCGCTCTCATCAAATAGCCTGAGACGTTTAAGACTACTTAGCCGTATTCTTCTGTTATCTGCCAAGGAAAATAACACTCTCTCAATAGAGAACCAAACCTCTGGTGATGGATACCCATAATCCTTCTCATGTGGCTTCTCTAAGTATGGAGGAAGCGCTCTCGGTTTCTATGATAGTAATACACCCTTGTTCTCACCCCTGTGCAGGCGTGTGATAGTGTTCAGGGTGGAGGAGATCCAGATGGCTGTGCTTGTTTGAAGCCCAGCACACCGTAACAAACCCCTTGGCCAGCTGCTCCACTCATCCAGGGCTGCTGCAGGATTTAGACCGGGTCCTGGGAGCCCACTCGAGCGCCACACATACCCACACACTAACGGGCAAATAAACACACGCATACATAGACACTGAGCCATCATTTAGCTTGTTACATTTGCTTTCATTAATTACAGCTGTCACATTGTGCTGTTTGGATACTTTCATTTAGACATTACCAGCTTCAGAGAGCATTTTGATAGCCGGGGCGAGGCTGTCGGCATTTATGATGACACAGTTTGTTGTTTTGTGTAATTAAATCACTTTTATTGTAACTATTGAAAACACTGTCATCATGTACGTGCCCTTATGCCATTCCCAATCTTATTTATTATTAAGGAACACAAAAGCAGATGCTTCTTTTTCATACAACAAGATGAATGGAGACTAAGCTTGTCAAGCTGCAAAAATGATGAGAAAAGCTCCACAACATCATTAAAGTAGTCCATATGTTTCATGCCCTGTAATTTAAGTCTTCTTAAGGCTTTTTCCACTCAACCATAGCTTTTAAATCTTTCACATATCCAAACCTGGCGCATCACGGATTCAACAGGGCCGGGTATTGCAGATGTTCTTATTTGATTTCTATTCACAAGCTCTGAATTTGATTCAGTTTCAGCATGATTTCAATTCATTTGTGCATATTTAAATATGAAAGTATCTATTGGTTTCATCAAGATGTGTAAAAAAAAGTAGAGAAATTAATATTTTAATCAGCAAGGACATATTAAGTTGATCAAAATTAACAGTAAAGACTTAGGTCTATTTCAAATAAATGCTATTCTTTTTAATTTTAATTTATTTTTTCAATTTGTCAAAGAATGCTGAAAGAATTTATGTCATAACAACTCTGAAAGGTTTAGCATGGTAATGGATATGACAATGTTAATGTATTTGGTCTTGGCGGAATAGATCTGCTACACTGCTGCTGAATTGCTGCTGCTGTTGGTTATTACTGTAGTTGTAGATTATTGCTGCTGCTGCAAGCAAGTACAGGAAATTGCTACAGCCCAAGAGGATACTACCAGCCATTTAAATGTTAAGCTGCAAGCTTATTGGTTGAGTACGCAACATGAACCATTCAACTTGTGTAAAGTCATATACTCTGTGAATATCATCAGTTACGTTAACACACCATCAGCCTGCGTCATCTAGAGTTTCGTGGCAGAACTAGGTATTATGACAGTTGTATATATGACTTCAACAAAAATGTTAAGCAAATGTTTTCAACTGTAATTGCTACTTAGCAGCCACAGAAAATTACATTTTGAAATACATTAAAATATAAACTATTTTAAATTCTATTATATTTTTTTTCCATATCATTTTTTTATATATCAAGTAAATGCATCCTTGGTGAGCGTAAGTATGGAAGCCTGTTTCCGCCACTAAATAAAAAATAAAAAAGCTAATTGCGACTTTTTCTCTCACAATTCTGACTTTTTTTCTCACAATTGCGAGTTTATATCTCACAATTCTGACTTTTTTCTTCTCAGACCTGTGAGATATATACTCACAATTGCGAGTTATAAAGTCCAGTTCTGAGGAGAAAAAAAAAGACTAATATGTTCACAGAAATGTAAGTTTAAATCTCGCAATTCTGACATAATAACTCGCAATTGCGATTTTATTTATCAGAATTGCAAGTTTAAATTACACAGTTCTGACTTAATAACTCGCAACTGCAAGTTTATATCACACAATTCTGACTTAATTTCTCAGAATTGCGAGTTTATTTCTCAAAATTATGAGAAAGAAAAGTTGCAATAATCTTTTTTTTTTTAATTAGTGGTGGAAATAGGCTTCCATACATAAGACATTTTATCCAAAAATCAATTAATTAATTAATGGTAGTGCGTATTTTCATTTAACTTTCTTTAACAAGTTATTTTATGTATTTATTTATTTATTTTGAATGCATGTGATTGCATGATTGCACTGTGTAAACATAGTAAGCACATTGTTTTTGATACAGTAAAGCAGGTGGAAATGTCAGCATGCAATCTTCACATCACTTGTTTGTTTTAATTAATTACCACTTACACACATGACATGTAGTCTAGGCTTATTTGCATATTAATGCAAATGACTTTTTTCTTTTTCTCCAGGAAGCTTTAGCTCCAGCACTGGGAATGCAGCCACTTGTATGTCTTTCCAGCATCAGCTTTGGAACATTAGATGCCATGTGGAGATGGAGTGAAGACCGTTTTCCAGAGACACAGACACCGTATCATGAAGAGACCTGATTTGCTTTCCATCCTCAAATGATGTCAGCACTTGTTTTTCTCAGTTGCAGAGTGTCTGACACATCAGGAGCTATTGTTGTCCCCTCAGTAAGTCACAATTGTCCATGCAGACATCACGTTCAGTCATCGCCAATGATGACTGGCCCCTTCCTGAGTCTAAGAATTATCATCAGGCTCTCTCATCCTTCCTCATCAGCATGAACTATTAGCCTGGTCTCTAACGCATCAATAGCCTCAAATCCAAAGGAAAGAGGAACAGAGGCTTTTACGATGTTGTTGATGATAATGGCAGGGCCCCTCTCAGAGAACAAGACCAGTAAATGCAGGTAAACCACCCTTTTTGGGTTTGTCAGTGGTGGTGTAAGAAAATTTAATATTCTATTTATTCAATTGTTTGTTAAAAAGAAAAGCTTTAATGTGTTTTTTGCATTTACAAGTGCAGTCCTGATCAAGCTACACTGGGTTTGTACATAGTCGAGCTATGTACAAACATACATGACACAATACATAATTAGATTTTTGCAGGATTAAATACACATTGCATGTCACTGCTGTCAAGCTCACAAGACCCAGGCTAGTTATAGTATAGTTAACGTGTACATACTGGATGAAGCTTTAAAAAACAGACTAGTATGATTTTTAAGTGTTTGCCTTATAATTTCAAAAAGGAATTATTACTTTAGTCTAATAGAAATAACTTTTAAACCCATGCATACTTTGTATGTAAATATGTAAATGATTCTTTGCTTGCGTCACTTATTTCAGAAAAAAAAATAGTGAAGGTCAGATTATTCTTTGGAATTCAATTGCAATTCAATTATTGCCAGTAACTCCATTATGTTTACCTCAGTGGCAAGTCAAATTTCTTTCAGATTGTGTGTGTATTGACTGTTATTTATGAATCCTATCAAATATGCACAACTCAAAATGTACATTTAAGCGGAATGATTGTTTTTCTGTTAGGGATGTGCCCAAGGAAATGACGTGTACTACAGAAGCCCTAAAGGAAATAAATACGAAATGGGAGGAGAAAAAGAAAAAGAAAAAAAAAAAAATATATATATATATAATGCTTTCTCTATTATTATACTGTATATAATTATTATATGGTATATACATTGCATGCATCAGGAAGCTGCTATTAATACATGCTTTGCAAAAGTATTTTTTCACAATTTTATATGTTGCTGCCTTTTTTATGCTGTTTTTAATTACTTTTTTTCACATTAATCTACATTCCATACATCATAATGACAAGCACAAAACAGCAACTTGTAACAACTTTGTTTGAAATAATAATAAAAAAAAAAAAGTCTGAAGTGATTCCATTGCATAAGTATTCTTACTGAAATTTAGCTTAGGAGCACTCATATCGCTTGTAGATGTTACTACACTTCAAGTGGAGTTAAACTGTAGCAAATTAATTTGATTGAGTATGATTTAGAAAGGCACAGACGTCTCAGAAAAGGTCTAACAGCTGAAAATGCATATCAGAACAAACAGAGGTCAAAATAACTGCCTGTAGAGCTCAGAAACAAGCTTGCGTCAAGGCACAGATCTGGGGAAGAGTTCAGAAAAAAATACTCCTTACTGCATTAAAGGTTCACAGAAGCATGTAGCCTCTATTATCCATAATGGAAGACGCTTGGAACAACTAGGACTCTTCCTAGACCTGGCATCCTGGCCAAGCTGAGTAACTGATGGAGATGGCACTGGTATACTGGTGACCAAGAAGCTGATGGCCACTCTAGTTTAGCTCCATGATTGTGTATGTATGGGGTATGAATACTTGTGCAATGTACTTATTTCAGTGTTGTATTTTTAACAGATTAGCAAAATTGTCACAAATCTGCTTTTTGCTTTGTCATTATGGTGTATGGAGTGTAAATTGATGTGGGGAAAAAAGAAAGGCTATGAATAATTTGCAAGGCACTGTTTGTGGGGTATTGTAATTGCTTTTGAATATGCACTCAGTTTTTACTTTAACTTTCGAGATTTGTAATCATACTCACTCTGAATATTCTACGGAGAGGCAGTCATCTCTCCTTGATCTGTTTATGTAGTAAGTGAAGTTTTATGTACTGTAATAGTGATACCGGGATACCATGTCCCTTAATGACACAGTAGAATGCGTTATTCGTTTTACGAACCTTTCCAAAAAAATGGATTCACTGTTATAACTATTAGTTTCTGTCAACTAATTCATATCTAATTATGTATCAGACACCATTCTACCTACAACAGTACAAAAAATGTTTTATTTGGTTTACTGACATAATGAACATTCAAATTAACAACAATTGGTAGGCACATTATGTAATGAATTCCCTCCCTTAGTGGCAAGTGCTTTAAAATGGCCAGCAACTCTTTATTGTTGATGTTTTGTTGTTGCTAACCATGTCTACATGCCCAGTGGTTCAGTTTCGTTGCACACTTTAACCTGCACGAAATTCAATTCCCTTAGAACAATATCAGGAGGGAGAAAAATAATCAGTGGGCTTTATGTAGAAAGTATTTTATTCTCTGGAGCTCAAACAGATGTGAATGCATAAATCTGCTTTTGTACTTCATATCTGCTTGGAATATACACATGCACAACACAACACACACTCTCCAAAATACACCCACTTGCGTCTCCTATTTGCAGTCAGAAGCATTATCTGAGAGCTCTGCTTCCCTGGTCTATAATTATTACAAATGTGCATGTTAAATGGTTAAGTGATAATCAAAAGACCAGTGAGTTTTACGCTTGCCTCCAAGTGATGGCAGCTCAGGTTCTAGTGTGATGGAAAAGGCCATTAAAACCAAACCGCTTTTTTTTTTTTCAGATTGACTGGTGCGTGAACTACATGTTGTATTGGCAGTGAAAATGATGAAATATTATATATACGATGGAGCTCATTAAAAGCATATTACAGTTTTAACCTTTCCCGTGCGCTTGAGAATGGCTTTTCACAAACCTGAAGTTTGCACAAAAGAAAGCTGAAAGTTTCCACCCACACTAGAAATATAAAAAAGATACTGTAGTAGATAATTTCCAGGCGTTTATTGAACTCACTATCTTCCCCAATGAAAATGTGCATTTGCTCTTTGTGTAAACAGGAAGTTACATGGTGCAGATCTGCTCTAGAGACAAACTCAGCAGAACATTTTCCAAATATCTGACCATCAATCTCTCTCACCCTTATTTGCCTAGAAATTGCTCCTCTATCCCTTCCCGTTTGAGATTCTTCTCGCTCAAGGCTGCCGTCGACTCCAACGTATTGACGACCCGTTTGCCTCCCCAGACGAATGCATTAGTAATCTGCAGGCGAGGCTGCGTTGAGGAGAGGGAGAGAGCATCTCATTGCACTCTGCAAACATCAACAGGCATGTACCATATTCATCGACCTTATCAGAGTGGTGCTCATCAGGGGCCTGGGCTCTTATGCCCCTCAGCCTGGCTCCAGCAGTCCCACTCTGCCTTATTAGAGTGCCGGTGAGGCCTTCTTATCACCATGGCAATCTGCTGCTCATAAACAATGCAGCAGCCATGGGAGATCCACCTGGACCAGAGGAGACGGAGAGATTGAGGCGTGGAGGACATGGGCTGTGAGGCATGTACACATTCACACTAATATACATAAATAGATACAATGATCCTCACACTGATCATAGAAATGAAATGACAAATGTTGCAACATCTCTTTGCATTCTTTTTTCATAGATTCAATTTTGAAACACGTTTGGAAGAGACAATCTATGGGTATGAACGTAATCAATCAATAAATAAAGGTAAGTAAATAATATCTATCTGTCTGTCTGTCTGTCTGTCTGTGGTGATGTTCTAAAATGATGAAGCAAAGTCTTCAAAGTTTTTTTCTTTCATTCTTTCTTTAAGCACTTTACATTTATTTCTAACTTTCACCAAGCTTTGGTGAAAGATTACTCACTAAAAACAGCCACAGATTATGTTTTCATGCCATTTTAAATATTTTTTGACATAACAAAATGAACAAATGAACCAATCATGAACCAATCACAGCCGAACATAACCAGTGATATCCAATCATATCGCGATGGAGGCAGTGCCTCTTCTCAGTTACCCCCCTCCAAACCCACAGCATGCTTTAGGGGGAGCTATCTATCCATCTGTCCATCTATCAAATCTATCTATCTGTACATATATATGTATATTTATATGTGTATGTATGTGACCCTTGACCACAAAACTAGTCTTAAGTAGCATGGGTATATTTGAGGCAATAGCCAAAATACATAGATTTTTCTTTCATGCCAAAAATCATTAGAATATTAAGTAAAGATCATGTTCTATGAAGATCTTTCGTAATTTCCTACCGTAAATATATTAAAACGTAATTTTTGATTAGTAATATGCATTGCTAAGAACTTAATTTAGACAACTTTAAAGAAAATTTTCTCAGTATTTAGATTTGGGGTTTTTTGCACCCTCAGATTCTAGATGTTCAAATAGTCTCTGACAAATATCGTCCTATCCTAACAAACCATACATCAATGGAAATCTGGTAATTTCAGATGTAAACATGTATAAATCTCAGTTTAAAAAAAAAATAAAAATAAAATTATGACTGATTTTGTGGTCCAAGGTCACATATTTATTTGTTCATTTAATGGAAGTCAATAGTAACCAAAACAGTTTGGTTAGCAGCATTCTTGAAAATATGTTTAGAGCGCACTTAAATGAAAACAAGAACACTCTCAGCTGAAGCTCTAATAATAGATATTGGTAAAAAACTGATTCAGTAAATGTGCATTTGAGTTAGCATTCTGGAGAGCCTCAGTTTTCTATATACAGCGTGTTTTTTCAGCATTGAATAATGTAGCCAATCACAGACATATCTGACATCTGCATATAAATGTGGGTTTCACTCTCTAAATTGCAATGATTGACATAGTGATAACCACAGCAATAGATGAGACAAAAATATATATCATCCTGTTGTGCATTAAGCAGAGCACCTTCAGAGCACCTTCAGTAGTTTAATTCTGAAACCTGGGCCTGTGCTGATTTGGAGGCAGAAGTGTTAGATGGGTGTCTAGAAGTGTTAGAAGTGTGCCACAAGTACAGTGCTAAACATTCCTATGCTCCAATTTACAACACGGTGACTGCACTGCTTATATTAAAAGCACAGATGTGTATGTTAGGCTAAATTTGGAATGATCTTATCTCTCTTATCTGATTAACTAGAGCAAAAGTTCTAACATTAACTTGCACAACGACTCAACATTTGCAAACTAATAATAAATCTTTTACTTCACACTGGACAAGAAGCGCCAAGCCATCCTTTTCTCACATTCAAGGCAACAGTCCAAATTCGATTCGATCAAGACACAAAGTTCACTTCAAGAAAAAATTGGATTGATGAGTTTTGCTGTAAAAACTATGCAACGGAAAGAGTAAGAGCAATATACATTGCATCTCCATGTGAAGAATGGACTTCATTCAGTTTACAGAAAGACAAATGTGTTATTGAAAAATGTCTATACACACTCTTACAGCCTAGGGTGAAGTCATTATGTAGATTAACAAAGAGGTGAGGCAAATATAATGTAATTGAACTGAAAACGATGTGAGTTGCGCTTTGTGGCAGGATTTTGAACAGGGCTGAACTTATCTTACAGTGTATGACCACCTTTAAACACATTCTTCTGTGTCTTGCAAACAAAAGTAATATTCTCTTAATATTTATTGTTAACATATTAACAATGTGCAGTGCTGCCACACATTGAAATAACTACTTTCTCAAGAGGTGAAATTAAATGTTAATTATCAAACTGCCAGTAGCACATGAAATGTTAGGGGTGCTCAATGCTACCTTGGACACCCCTCTGGCTCTGCCACTGCATATGATCTCCCTGCTGAAAAAAAAAAACCTGCCTAAGTTTGCTGCTATTCAAATTAATTACTCAGCCTACCCTGCTGAAAAAAACAGCATAATGGTTAGGTAGGTTTTCATGCTGGTATGCTGGTTTAAGCTGGTCCTTTGCTGGTTTATGCTGGTTCTTAGCTGGTCATGTGCTGGTCCTGCACCAGCATAAACCAGCAAAAGGACCAGCATAAACCAGCAAAGGACCATCTTAAATTAGCAAAAACCAGCATATCAGCATCAAAACCTACCTAATCAGCATATGCTGTTTTTTTCAACAGGGTAACCAGCTGAACCAGCTGTTTCCTCAAATCATCATCCCATCAAACATTCGAGCAACATAGTTCTCAGCCTGTGGTTAGAAACATATTTTCTTGTTAGTATATAAACAGTAGTTTGCAAGCTAATATTTACCCTACTGTCTTGTACTGTCTTGAATAGTGGTAACTGATTATTCTGCTCTCTTAGCATATTACTTCCCTGCTGAAAAAAAACAGCTAAAACCAGTCTAGGCTGGTTGGCTGGTTTTAGCTGGTCATAGCTGGTCAGCAGGCTGATTTTAGAGGGGTTATGGCCACTTTCCCAGACCAACCAGCTACTTTCAGCTTAAACCAGCTAAGACCAGCCAACCATCCTTTTTTTTCAGCAGGGTTAACATAAAAACAGTTTTTAAATGTTAATAAGTACAAACATCACTTCTGTGATAGATTTACAGTATTAATATGGATATGTCTGACATGACAACACAGTACATCAGGCATTACAAAAAAAACAAAACTACCTCTTAGCATAACGCTAACTGATTAACTGGTGCTAGCTGACTATTCTTTTCTTCTAACATACCCTACACATTACTACACATAATAATCATAAAAATAATAATTATTAAGCTAATATTTACAAACATCACGCAGTACTGCTAAAGGCTAATTCACACTCTACCAACAGATGCCAACAGACACGTTCGTCGGGTTTAATCAGATCTGTGTGTTACCCCGTCTAAATCTGTTGCTGTTGGTCTTCTCTAGTTTTTGCCGACTGAACATGTTCAACCTGCGTTTGACGTTTTGTGGAATGCCTGAAAAGTGATGTATTGCACTGTAATCTGGTGATTGTCTGCATCTAAGTTACCACTGCTACGAAGGACAAGCAAATTTTGAGTAGAAGAGCATAGCATGATAACACAATAGATCAGGCATTACAAACAATGACCCCTTGGGGTCCGAGGGGGACTGAGTCTCACTTGAAAGAGCAGAGTAACGACATGCAAGGAATGAGCTGCATTCATGAGAACACTAAGAACTGTCTGTTAATTATTTAGAAGCACTGAAGGTGCAAAAAGAGGATGGAAATAGCAGCATATAAGAGACGCACTAATGTATCGGCAGTAGCAATACAGTGTAAATGAATTTCCTCAGGTCGCTGACATTTAAAAGCTTAAGGGTTCTGGCAGTGATGGTGTGATATCATCACTTTGGCTTTTCAGCGGCACAAGTGGCTGAGTGATTTGAATTACAAACACAGTTAATGAATTTATTCATTTTAAACCATTTAGCCAGATAATGAAAAAAGCCATTTAGAGCTCAAAGCTTACCACTCAGATTGTAATTGCTGCATACGTTTGTGGATACAGAAAACGCCTGTGTCACTTACTCACGGTAGATCTGCAGAAAATGGCCATCTGCCACAGCGTGGCCTCTTTGAACATGATTCTTATCCTGAGTATTAATGTTCTCTCTAAATACACCATCCAGAACTAAAGGGATATTGCCTTGGGTCTATTACCTTCTGCCATCTGTTTTTCCCATTTTCCCTTTCCCTTCCAACATGCAAGGAAAGATCTGACACAGATGCTGAGTCATTCCCAGATCAATTCAAATTAATGCTGTGCAGGCGTGAGGTACAGATTTTAGCACTCCAGAAATGGGGTTTGACTGCGTGCCTTTCTTCCAATTCCTGTTTTATACAAATAATGTAAAAATCAATAGCTGCGGTCAGCATATGCACTTGGAGCGGTGGGATTTCGATTTCGGCTGGGGAGTTGGAAAGGAAGGAAAGCCGAACATCCGCCCGGACCGCTGAGCGAGACCGGCTAGCGACGGTGTTCTTGCGAGTAGCGCTAACCACGCATGCTGCTTCTTTTATCAGTCAATACATCATTTTACTTAGCCAATAACAGAGTCCCTCACACAAAAGATAATGGATGTTCCTCCTGGTTGCCGCGGGATCTGCTGCAGTGGTAATGTAGATTAATTCACTGCAAACAGATTGATTTTTCCCTCTCTGTCGGAGTCATTTGTTTTTTCCTCGTCGCTGTGGTCAACTACTGTAACTGCCCACCTGTGCGAAGAGGCATTGGCTACTCAGGCAAATGAGTAACTAAAGGCACTGAAATTAGTGCTGTCCCGCAATCCCTCGCTCTGCTTCATCTTCCTCCCCATGCGTCGGCCTGACAGACGGCGTCAGCGGCGTGATAGAGGTTTTGGTGACCCGTGTCGACCCTCCATCACTGCCAGTCAGCACTTCTGCGAGGTCAGGGCTGAGGCACCACAGAGCGTCCCATTAAATATACGAGACAAAATAAAACACTAAAGAGAAAGTGGGAAGCTGGAAAGCAGAGGCCACACACCTCCATCTGTCACTTCGGCCTACCGCCTGAGAGGGCGAGAGAAACGGTGGAAGGACAGAGTAAAAAGAGGAAAAGGTTCTGGAACCAAGAGGACTCCTGCAGGCAGAGTTTCTCTTAGAACTGGTATTAAAGTCACTGTGGAATCGTTTACACTCGCTGTATTGTTTCATCAGAGTGTTTATGGCAGCCGCCGCCACACATTCACACTTTGATGTGGGACGCTTTAAAAGGGCGAGCGGCATGAAAGAGTGCGGAAAGCAGAACAGATCACACGTCTGAGTTCAGTAAACTGCCTTTCTGCAGCCCAGATATGCCTCAGCGTGGAGCTTTGTTTGGATGCCGCTTGGGTTTTCCTCTGAGATTGACAACTATTGGAATGCAAATAGAATTCAGCAAACTGATTGATTTCACAATCCCTGTCAGAATTATTTATTAGAAATTGTAGAGGGAATGCAGAACAATGTGAACGATTTCACTAATTTTATACTAAGCAAATTATGTACCTAAAGGAATATACCAGGATCAGTGCTAGTTTAGCGCAATTGACAGCATGTGTGACGTAATGTTGATTACCACGTAAGTTCATTTCCACTTGTCTCTTCCTTTCCTTAAAGAAAAAGTGGTTTAAGTGTTAACGCACTTAGAGTGGAAATAAATAGGGCCAGTTTAGGATTTAAAAGCAGAAATTAAATTAGGTTTGTAACTTTACAAGTTTCATTTCCGACAACACTGTACACACGCTACAATTCAAAAGTTTGGGTTTAATAAGATGTTCATTTTTTGAAAGATACAGTATTAATACTTTTATTCATTAGGGATGCATTAAAGGATTGGTTCACTTCCAGATTAAAAAAAATTATGATAATTTACTCACCCCAACGTCATTCAAAATGTTTATGTCTTTTTTTCTTCAGTCAAAAAGAAATTAAGGTTATTGAGGAAAACATTCCAGGATTTTTCTCCATAGTGGACTTAAATGGGGATCAATGAGTTAAAGGTCCAAATTGCAGTTTTAATGCAGCTTCAAAGGGCTCTACATGATCCCACCCTGATCTAGCAAAATTATCATTTTTTAAAATTATATGTATACAGAGTTCTGGCATGAAGCTCTAGAATACAGTCTGATGGCTCTAACTCAATCTGACAACAAGACATCATAATCACATGGCATAGCCAACTGGTTCTCTCCTGTATCAGTAGCCAATGAGCTCACTGCTCAACATTCAAATATATGACTAGTGCTAAATGTAGCAGTTTGCAGCATGCTTCAGAAACCCTCCACCTTCCCTAGCTCCACCTGTATAGATCTGCTATGAGGTGATTCATGTATGCTATGGGGGTTATTCATATATGTTATGTGCAGCAGCAGTATTTCTTACATGCTTACAGCAGCATGTTGTGGATGTATTAGCAGTAGCAAGTCTCAGCAGCAGCAGCGTAGCAGATCTATTCCGCCAAGACCAAATACATTAACATTGTCATGTACATTACCGTGCCAATCCCTCCGAGAGTTGCCATGACAGAAATATACTTTTTATATTATATACGTTGGAAAGGTCATAAGTGATGTGGGCGGAAGTATCGACCCAGTGTTTGCAAAGCGAACATGCAAAGTCAAACACCCTTTACAAGAAAAGGTAAAACGATGTCAGACAATTATGAAGTTGGAGCCCTACCTTTTTGAACAAGAGCACACAGATGAAGAGCTAACCGCAAAAAACACACACGTGCATCACAAAGCTAGTGCAAGACGAGGTTTGTGGTTAAAAAGTATATGAATTTATATACAGTGCTGCTATTTTTTTAAAGGCCTCTTATGCTCATCAAAGTTCCATTTATTTGATCAAAAATACAGAAAAAAAGTAATATTATGAAATACTATTGCAGTTCTTACTGATCCCAAACTTTTGAGCGGCAGTGTTTTGCAAGATAAGACACTTATTCCTTGGCTGGGATCACGTTGAGCCATTTGAAGCTGCTTTGAAACTACAATTTGGACCTTTAACTATTGAAAATGAAGCAGCACAACTGTTTTTTACCATTGATAATAATAGTCAATGTTTCTTTATCACCAAGTCACTAGATTAAACTGTCGCTGGAATAAGTAATATTTGGAAATACATAAAAAACAGCTTTATAAATTTCTGTATTTTTAATCTTTATGTCAGTATGATTTGCATTTAAAAAAAAAAAAAAAATTCATATTGACCTCAAACTTTAATACTAAAATAATACTACAATAATACTAAAAGAGAGAAGAAAAAGTTGGACGCACACCATAAAAGAAGTGCTGCGCTGTTCAAAATCCTGCAGCGCCACTCACATAGTTTTCCACTAAATTACATTATATTTGTCTCACATCGTTGTTGATGTACATGATGACTTCAGCCTAGGCTGGAAAAGTGTTCATAGACATTTCTCAATAATGCATTTGTCTGTCTGTGGACTGAGTAAAGTCCATGCTTGATATGGAGAGATAATGTAAATTGCTCTAACTCTTTCCATTTGCAGTGTTTATATAACAAAACTCATTGACCCCCATTTTTTCATTCTAGAAGTGAAATTTGCACCACCCTATGTATAAAACTATAGTCCACCATTGACCATATGTTGAATTTAAAAGACATTTATTAACAGGTTTTAAATGACTACATTCATCATAAAGTGATTTTCTGTCATTTGTAAACAGGCCCTTAAAAGAGTACCCATAAATATCTTTTTGGACCAGAGGGGTCTAAATTCTAACCGAGAGCCAAATCGTCTCGGTTCTTTTAGCCTCTCCGCCCATGTTTAATGGCTCCCCCGGTCTCTGTCACACCCTCATTACCTCCCCGCATCTCGGATCTCCCAAACGGATGGCTAAATCACTCCCGAACAGCTTGCGTCCTCCTGAAACCACATTCAGTTTTACAGCCGTTCCGTAGAGGCTGGGAGATGGATGGAAGAGGAGCATTAACATGCTGAGTTCAAGGCTCGCTCTCCTCTCTTCTCCCATCGAGTCCAGCGGTGGAGATCTAATTACAGAATCTGAACAGAGGTAGAGGGTCAATAATGAATGTTAATGTGCAGTATTTCAGCCTCGCCGCCATTGTGAGCCTTTCATCCGCGTGGGTGTGCGCTCAGAGAAATCGGCCTTGTCAGAGATGACATGGCAGCCTGTCTGGCATCTGCCCTGGCACCTCTGATGAAGGTCACTCGGCGGCGGTGACAGCGATGAATGCGGCCCTACTGATTGTGCTCCGAGTCTGATGATTAAGAGAAGTTTAAATGAGGTTTGGCTCGGCTTGCAGTGGAGTCTGCATTGAACCTCTTTATGCAGGGGTATTAAAGAGCTGTTCCGTGAATGTCCTCGGGGTCCTTTGTAAGGAATGATGAAAAATGAAAATGAATCTTTCATGAGATTTGGCGCAGTTGACTGGACCATATATTTTGTTGTGATTTGCAATAACAAAAGAGCAGAATGACATTTTCCTGCCTTGTACTGAAAATTTATATTGTGATTAAAATGGCTATATGGATTTTTTTGCCTCGCGTTACAGAAGATCAAAGGCCATCTAATGGCACGGGCCCTGAAAAATGGCTTCGGTAGGTCAAAATGTCATTAACCTTTAGAGTCAGAGCAGTCCTGCTGTCTACAGCTCCTCCCTCTTCTCATGCAAATGCCATGAAACCAAGAGCAGCGGACACAAAGATGCAACTCAAAGGAGGGAAAGACAATACAGAATTTATGAGCGCTGTCAAAAAGATGAATTTTTCATCCTGACAATGTATGATGCTTGTAGCACAGAGTTCACTGTGCAGTGGATGGAGACGTATGAAATGCTCCATGGTGCCAGTCATAAGCTGAAATGGTCACGCAGCTATGTACATTAAGATTTAACCATTTCTATTTTGAGCAACAAACAGTATCAGTACAGATTTCCAGACTTGATTTCAATTTTCATTTATTTGTGAATAATTTGGGTGTATTTACATTTTTATCCAGCTGTCAGTCTTGCATACTGCATCTTTAAAACGTTAGCATGGATATTTCACATCAAATATGTCACAAAACTTATTTGACGGTACGTATTTCACGTCTTGCGAAAACGTTCCCACAGGTACGTTTAGGGCATGAAATCAAGTGTTTCAACTAATCTTTTTAAAGAATTTTTTAAAATCTTTCTACCTATCTATCTGTCTATGTGTGTTTGTGTCATATACAGTTAAGTCAAAATTCCATACACCTTGCAGAATCTGCAAAAGTTAATTGTCTTACCAAAATAAGTGGGATCATACAAAATGCATGTTATTTTTTATTTAGTACTGACTTGAATAACATATTTCACATGAAAGACAATTATATAGTCTAAAGGAGAAAATAATAGTGAAATTTTAAAAATGACCCTGTTCAAAAGTTTACATACACTTGATTCTTAAACTGTTACCTGAATGATCCATAGCTGTTTTTTTATGTTTATATATAGTCTGTAAGAGAAAATAATAGTTAAAATTATACAAATGACCGTGTTTAAAAGTTTACATACACTTGTTTTTTTAGTGATAGTTGTTCATGAGTCCCTTGTTTGCCCTGAATAGTTAAACTGCCCACTGTTCTTCAGTAAAGTCTGTTAATTTACCCTGATCTTTAAATGCAAAAAGTTTTCACCCCCCAACTCTTAATGCATATTTGTTCCTTCTGAAATATCAGTGAGCATTTGAACCTTCTGTAATAGTTGCATTTGAGTCCCTCAATGTAAAACGATGGATCTTAAAATCATACAGTCATTGCTGGAAAAGTTTCAAATACACAAAAATGCTGAAAAACCGAATAATTTGTGGGATCTGAAGGATTTTTCTGAAGAACAGCGGGTTTAACTGTTCAGGACAAACAAGGGACTCAACTTAACTATCTCTAAAAAGTGTATGTAAACTTTTAAACAGGGTCATTTGTATAATTGTATAATCTGAACTACTATTTTCTCTTATGGACTATATATAAACATCTTTTATGTGGAATATCTTATTCAGGTCAGTACTGAATAAAAAAATAACATGCATTTTGTATGATCCCTCTTGTTTTGATAAAGTAACATTTTGTAGATTCTGCAAGGTGTTTGTAAACATACTGTTATAATGAACAAGCAATAAAAACTTATAATGATATATCAATGTAGACTTGATGTAGACTGTATATTTACAATTTACAATTATATATTTAAACGTATAACTATATTGTCGAATTTACGTCTGTGTATTAAGACTTTAAAATATACATATTCATATTTACTTCTATACACATATTGATGATCTACATTTGTCTTTTACATTTTGTAACTATATATTTAGATGTATATCTATATAATGCAATGTACTGTATATATTCAGACTTACATCTGCATATTGCAATTTACATTTATATATCCTGAATTATAACTCCATATTCACATTTACATTTATAAAGTCAGACTTCATATAATTATTTGGCGCTTCATAATATGTGTATATATCTGAATCAAATTCATATCAATATCAGGATTATCAATACCTATATTTTTGACAAGTCTTGACCTCTCTTTTTGTTCTTCTCCCAGCATGTTGTCAGCAAACACTGTAAGAAAATTCAATACTTTGTTTCAATAATTTTAATATGTACTTTTTGTTGAAACTCATTGAGTTTGTTCAGGAAACCAGTGAGGCATGTAAAAACCATTTCCCATTAATCCTGTGTCAAAAAGAGCCCCAGGCCGATAAGAGCTGACCTGCGGGCCATAAATCCTCACCCTCCTCCAGTCGGTCTCCATGTTTGGGCTAATTGCTCCGGCTGCATTATCGCCCCCGACTTGAAGCTGACCACCCAAACAGCATTGCTCTGAATCTTTTTGGTCCCTTACGTGGGATATGCGCGTCCGTTTCTGTGTGTGTGCGCTGTGTGCCATGCATGGGTGGTTTGCTCCTGCACTCCGGCTCCATATTTCGCTGACGGTGCAGCGTCGTAGAGATGAGGCTCCTCCACAGTGGGACAGTGGGAAAATTACTGCTGTCATTCCTGCATTGGCTGACTGCTGTTGGATTTGTGGCGGTACAGAAAAATGATGTGATAGATTTATTCTCCAACAGGGCGCGTGGCCATTATGATGCATACCAATTAGATAGTTTCTCAATTTTAAGTATAAACCTATCACTCTCACCTCTGCATAGATCTGACTTTAAAATGCATTGCAGTAGACCACTGTTCTGATGTCCAGTATACATTTCTGTTGTTCCCTAGTGCAAGATGCATACATAGGAAAATCAATAAAGCACATTTAAGTAACTCCCGTTATAAATATTACACGAACTACATCCCTTGTTCATTTTGTCATTCCTTATTCAGTGTGGCTAATCTAAACGGATGGGATTGCAATATCACTTGCCAAAGCACAAGACAGCTGAGAGCATTTTGAGGGAAATTGCCATCATTTGGCTCTCAACCATCGCACATGGAAAGTGGAGGTCAGAGGAGTAATTTGTAGAAATTGGCAGACTATGTCAGGTGCTGCTATTTGTGCACTTCCTCTTTCTGACCAGAGATGGCAGCAGTGAACCCTGCTGTATTGACAGCTGCGGTTGTGTTCTCCTCCCAGCCTTCTTTCTACTAAATGATCTAGGCAGGCTTTTGAAGTGTCACCATCCTCTTGTTTACAGCAATGCTGTTAGAGAGGATGGAGAGGCATAAATTGAGGGGAAAAAAGCAATGTTAGATGAAAAACCCCACACTGTTTGGGAGAGTGTTGTATTGCTGTTTTGACTTCTCCACTTTGACTGAAAGATTAATTACCACAGAGCATTAAATGCTTTCTCAGCCAAGCCAAACAATCAAGTACCTCCCGTCTTTAAAATTTAGACACCCTTGCAATTCTGTCAGAAAATGCAACACTTCTCTCAGAAAATAGTTCCAATTGCAAATGTTTTGGTATTCACATGCTTATTGTTTTCATTTGCACTGGAACAACACACACACACACACACACACACACAAAAAGAAGAAAGTCAAACTTGATAAAATTTCACACAAAACTCAAAAATGGACTGGACAAAATGATTGAAACCTTGTCAAAATTGTAAGAAATAATTGCTTTTCAAGCATGTGATGCTCCTGTAATTTGTATTTAAACACAGCTGTGGCAAGTAACAGGTGTAGGCAATATATTAATCACACTTGCAACCAGTTAAATTGGAGAAAGGTTGACTCAACCTTTGTGTTGTGTCACACTGAGCATGAAGAAAAGAAAGAAGTGTAAAGAGGTATCTGTAGATTTGAGGGAAAAAATGTGGAAAAACATGGACAATCTCACGGCTACAAGTACATCTCCAGAGCTCTTCCTGTGTCCATTGTGCGCAATATCATCAAGAGGTTTATAGCCCATGGAACTGTAGCTAACCTTCCTGGACTTGGATGGAAGAGCAAAATTAATGAAAAATTACAACAAAGGATTGTTTGAATGGTGGATTAAGAACCCAGATTTACTTCCAAACTAATTCAAACTGATCTGCAGACTAGGCATGGGTCGATAACCAGTTTCAAGGTAAACCGCGGTTTGGAAAAGTCACGGTTTTAAAACCGCTAAAATTTCCTGTCATACTGTTCCTGCGGTATGCACATTTTTTTTATGTGTCAACAAAGGCGGAAAGTGCAGGAATCCCCCAGTTGTGTGCAGCAAATAGCGTGAAAGAGTCACACGACCCTTTCTAATGTTCTTTGCAGATGGCGTTTTAGAGCCGATCTTTGAATACTTACAAGTCGTGCATCAAATATAAATCTGTGTCATGTTCAATTCCCCCTTTCAGCCCCGATCTAGACAGAGACCCACCCTCCGTTTGTTTCAGTGTTGAAATAAATACTATTTGGCTTGCTTACCAAGGCAGATAACATGGCTAATTAACTAGCTAACGTCAACTAGTTTCCCTTCCTCGTGTTACTTTACAGAGTGAGGAATAGCAGACTAAGGGGCTAACACGTTCACATGTCTTGCAGAAAAACGCGTGGAAAACGCTTTGCGCGCCACCTTCTCCTTCGCGTTCTTTAGCCTTTGCTTCCATGGCGTCTGCCGTTGCTAAGCAACCATGACTTGCGCTCTCTTAGGTTTAGGCAAAATAATAAATAAATCGCGACCGCTTCGTTTCCATTATAAACGCACGTCTACATTTGAAATGCGACATGTGAACTGGCCCTAAAGTATTACGTTTCTGCGTTAAATGGAGGAGACAGAGCGTGTGTGTGTAAGCGCGCGCTCTCTCTCCCTCTGTATGTGCACATATTCTCATACATCACTGCTCCAAACTTAATCCAGGAAAGGTGAACATTCCTGCATCAAAACTGGGACTAAAAGATGAATGTGTAGAAAAGGAGCATGTCTCCAAAGACCTTGTTGAGCTGCAGGTTTAACAACTGCATTTATTTATTAATTAATTTATTTACAGAAATTAGGTTTTGATTATGTTTTCGATTACTGAGCTGCATGTTTAGGTTTAAGTGACTGCACTTAATTTAATTAGGAAGAATTCAATTATTAATTTTAATTATTAACTTGACATGTTTACTGCTCCAAAATGTTCTATATGTTTCTTAAAAATAAGATAAATTAAAAGTTTTTTTTTACCCAGACATTTAAAAATAACATATTTCAGAGTTGTAATCTAAATACCGTGATACAGTGAAACCGGGAAACCGTGATATTTTTATGTAAGGTTATCATACCGTCAGAATCTCATACCGGCCCATGCCTACTGCAGACACAGGGTACAACAGTGTCAGCTCGCACTGTCCGTCGTCATCTGAATGAAAAGGGACGCTATGGTAGGACACCACTGCTGACACAAAGGCATAAAAAGCAAGATTGGAGTTTGCCAAAACTTATGTGACAAAACGACAATCTTTCTGGGAGAATGTACTGTGGACAGATGAGACTAAAGTACAGATTTTTGGTAAAGAACATCATGGCACTGTTTACAGAAAAGAAAAAGCTTTGCTGCTTCTAGCAATGGATGCCTTGACTGTGTGAACGGTATCATGAAATCTGATGATTACCAATGAATTTTGTGGCGCAACGTAGTGGCCAGTGTCAGAAAGCTGCTTCTCCACTAGAGGTCATGGGTCTTCCAGCAGAACACTGACCCGAAACACACTACAAAAAGCACTCAGAAATTGTTACAAACAAAGCGCTGGAGAGTTATGAACACCTGTGGAGAGATCTCAAAACAGCAGTTGGAAGAAAGCATCCTTCAAATCTGAATGACCTGGAGCAGTTTGCAAAAGAAGAGTGGTCCAAAAGAGGTTTAAGAAACTCACAGGAAGCAATTGATTTCAGTTATTTTTTCCAAAGGGAGTGCTACCAAATAAGTTAAGGGTGCCAATAATTTTGTCCAGTGCATTTTTTTTCTATATGGAATTGTATTAGAGTCGACTTTTCTTTTCTGTTTCTGTGTTGTTCCAAAAAAACCTTGTGAGTACCAAAACATTTGCAACTGGAACAATTTTCTGAGAGAAGGGTTGCATTTTCTGACAGAATTGCAAGGGTGCCAATATTTTTGGTCATGACTGTAGCATCCGAAAACGTGTTTGTTTACGTGTGTGAGTATGTGTGCTAAGGACAGGCAGTAATTTGGCTTTTATTCAAAGCAGCCACTTTCAATTCCACCATGCTTCAGGGAGCAAGGGACAGAAATTACTTTAAAGAACAATAACAGATGTAAGCAAGGGTATTGTTAAAGGTTCATCATGCACTAAAGAGGTTTAGTGGCCCGCTGCATGGAGTGCCGATGCGAGTCGTACTTTTAGCCCTGTGTTTAAAGAGCAGGCGACGAGTGCCTGAGGATAAAAATGTCGCTGACTGACATCACTCAAACCCAGCGCTGCGATTTCTGCATGCTGCTGTGAGCCGAGCTGAGCCTGGTCACTAGGGAAATGCATGGTATGATCTTATCTGCAACACGACGCATGTCCAGATGTGACTCAGTGTATGTGTTTGTTATAGTTCAACACAGAATTCATGTACAGTGAATTCACTTGGGAAGATTTGGACCATAAAGTGTGAATGACAGCTTATATGACATTGTTTGATTTATTCTGAGCAAATGCAGTGGGGTTCAAAAGTCCACATTCAGATTTAGAGATTGAATTTTAACCTGAAAATAAACCTCGAACAGCTTGAATGTGTGTGTGCGTGTGTGTGTGAGATAACGGTATATCGTATATATCATATATCATGTACATTATTTTTTATAACAATGATCCAGAATATCATATAAAAAAGTTTTTAGTGTTTTCATTTTTAAATTGAATTTGTGTTTTAATTTAAATAATGATTTAATCTAAATGAAATTACATTCATTTTTGTGTCATTTAATGCATTTGTTCATTTTTAATAACAATAATTTGTTTTTATAAACTGTACTATTATAATGCCTAATGTCTAAATTAATTTGTAACATTTAAGATGATTGATTTTTTTGTTTTAAATTTAAATTTATTCATACAAATTATTATATGACATATAAAAATATCATATAAATAATATATAAAAAATTCATTTGTAGCATTTAAGATAATTGCTTTTTAGTTTTTAGTGTTTTATATTAAATATTTAAATGTATTTTTTTAAATGCAAAATATTATATGATATATAAAAATATCATATAAATAATAAATCATAAATTATTTTTACAACAGCAGACTGTACATAATAATAGCCTATATTTATTTGTAGCATTTAGGATTTTTAGTTTTTAGATTTAGTTTACTTTTGCTGTCATTTAATTCTCATGTAAAGTTAATTTTATATGTATGTATGTATGTATGTATATATATATATATATATATATATATATATATATATATATGATTTAAAACATTTAAATATAATTGCATATTTTTCATACTGTACTTTACGATGTAATACCTCAATTAATATGTAGCATTTAAGATGATTGATTTTAGTTTGTTTTCATTTTTAAATTTAAAACACTTTTTCTGTCATTCAATGCTCAAGTAAAGTAAGTTAATTTTTAATAACAATAATTCGTTTTTTTTAAACTGTACTATTATAATACTGTGATTGTCTAAATTCATTAAGACAAACAATTTTTAGTGTTTTATTTGAAATTTATGTATGCAAGATATTATGATATATAAAAATATAATATAAATAATATATCATAAATTCAAAAATTGTTGTTTTACAACAATAATTATAATTTTCATTTTTTAGTTTTTAGTCGTTTTTAGTGTTCATTTTTTAATTATTTTTGCTGTCATTTAATGCTGATGTAAAGTTAATTTTTACTAACTATATATATATATATATATATATATATATTATCTGTACTATTTTAATACTGCGATGTCTAAGATTATTGATTTTTAGTTTTTAGTGTTTTAATTGGATTTTATTTATGCAAAATTGTGGAAAAATCAGCCATAACAGTAAAAAAAGCACTAAAGGGTGACATACCAAATTCAAAGTTCATTTTCAGTTCATCTTTGCAAACATTATGCACATTTTGTCATTTTTCGAAATGCATTACATGAGAAAAATGCAAAACAGACGCATTTTCACAAATAGGCTTTTGAACCCCACTGTATTGTGTCGGAAAACATCTCCAGTGGAGACTCGAGCTGCTGGTGGTTGGCATTTTCAAAGCTCTGGCCACTGAACCATGTAACCTCTCTGCGAGCACTGCCTTAGCTCCGTCCCAGATCACTTTCATCACTAGACTAGTGTCTAATCAATCAAGTGGAAAAAGAGTCACAGTCAGCAATGAAATCGCCATGAAATACTGTCTGGATGCAGGATGAAAACCCAAGTCCCACGGACCGGCTCTCTTGTAGAGTTAAATCAGCTGATTTCCCATGGATTTTGCCAGTTTTACATGTGCTATTATATTAAGCGCCTCATTGATCTCATCCAAGCTAATTGTACCAGCAAATTCCTGCCCGTTGCCAAAATCAGCATTCACAGCTATACCAGCCACCACTGCAGGATTTGGATTCAGGCTGTCCCACACGTCGTTGCTTTTTAACGTCCATCTTGTGCACGTAGTTGAATTAGATGTGCTCTGATCCATGTCATGGCTAATGTAATAAGGTGCACCCTGACACAAGAAAGAGAGGCGTCATTAGATAAGCATTCAGAGCAACTGTACCATGTGACACACCCTGACACTCAGCAGGCGTCACAACTGGCGTGCCACGACTATAAATCGACCTACCCTTTAACATATTTTTTGATGTAACAGCTCATGAAATTGACACGAAACAGTGACAAGTGTGCTCACTGTGCGAAAGCGCCGCGAAGGCATTATTCACTTCTGATGTCTTTATGTCCCACGACATTCGGTTCCATTAGACGAGGTCTGAACTCATAAAAGGAATTGGGTCTAATAGCATTGATACCAATGCCACGCTATACACCGTCTCCGAAAGAGCGCTCGATTATTCACCCGCTTGTCAACTGCCTGGCGCCTAAATGCTTGCCCATCTGTGTGACACGAACCACACACCGTATGATTATACTAATGTATAATTATATAACCCTGCTTACATACATATAGCCTGGTAGACTACAAACGGCAGGATTCCAGCTGTGCTGGCGTCAGAAACATTAGCGCTGAGGTATTGTTGGGACACGAAGGCAGAGCGAGGTTTGTTTCAGAGCCTGTCTGAGCACTAAAGAACGTGTCAGTTTCTGTGAGGGAATCTGGCAGACATTTATAGCCATTGAGCGATGAGATTGTGGACTGATGGAGAAGATGGCTAGGCTCCTCTAGAGCCCGCAGGCATGTTCGGTAATCAATGCACACTTAAAAAAAAGAAGGATAAACGGGAGAAAAACGAGGTGGCTGGGCAGAAAACCGCCCAGCGACTGCAGTGAGGATGAATATCATAAAGCTGGTTACTGAGATGTCATGGGGAGTACAGTGACAAAACTCAGCCTAGGTTTGTGTTTTTCCCGTTCATCTTTTTTTAACTTTAGGCTTATTTTCTTCTTAAGACCCTGAACTAGCGCCGTCTTTCCCTCAGAACTGCCTACGCATGTTGACTCATTGCCTATGGCCAAACATTGACTCGATTCTCGAGTTGTGGTGCAAAAAACACTTGTTTTGGAAAGTGAGTGAGATGAATAGTAGTCAGGCAGAGAAGATTATTGAAGTTTTTTATGTTGCAGGTTATCCTCCGGCTCTTAAAATTCAGTGTTTGTCATGATTAGTAACAACACAAAAAAACTGTGTGATTCACTTCTCAGGTCATCGTCCAGACAGACTACTCAAGGATGCTAGCGTCACACGGCTACATGGGGAGGAATGATTGACGGCTATTTGAATAATAGACAAGCACCCTGCATGTTTAACTGTGAGATTCTATTTGCTGCTCACATTTTTATTAGCAATTAATTCTGCCAGGGAGCACAGCAACACACGGGATGCCTGTAATTCATGTTTACTGATGTGTAAATTCTCTGTAATCTGAGTAGCTTTGTTAAAATGTCAGGGATGCTATTTTGTCTGACTTCAAAGCGCCATCCACAGATATTGCTGCCAGTTTGCTCGTTCACAATATTCATTTATAGATGTTTGCATGTTTTAGCAAAAAGCTATAGTGCAAACTAATCAACATCACAAAAGAGAATCAAATTTGCTTTAAACAATTCAAAATGGTTCTACCAGTAAGACTCGGGAGATGAAATTAAGGCTCAAAAGAATTTATTTAACAATGCCGATATAAAATTCTAAAGTTTGGCGTAGGCCCCGTCTGAAGCTTGAATCCGACGTAGTGGATTCTGGCTAGCACTGCCGAGACGAAGGCAGGAAAGGAGCCTATCCCCCCATAGACAGGGCCAACCTGGTGGTGGTGGGGAGGATGGAGGAGAATGTCAGAATCGGTTTCTGCAAACACAAAGAAGGATGAGTAGAGAGCTTATATATACACACACGTGAAAGATAGTTATTGGCTGGATCTGATTGTTCTATGTGACGTGGCATTGAGTCTTCCGGGTAGAACCTGCGCTAGAGCTTCCATTTCAGATTATCTAGGAATGCACTGATGTTATAGCTGAAAATTCTTTACCGTTTTACCTAAATATTTAATAAAAATGTGTTTGTACATTTTAAGTGAGCAATAGATGATGGCAAAATAATTTAAATGTTAAAATAGTGGAAATGAACATGCACAATTATCAGCTAATATTGAATATTTATATATGGACACTGCATTTATTTTCAAGTCAGTCTAACAAAGCCTAGTGTCATAATATGGAATATGTATTATTGCCAAATTACTATATACTATAAATACATATAGTATTACAAATACCTTATTGCATTCTATATGAAGATGATATTAAGATCATTTAGATGGTCAGTATATATTGGTATGTATCTGTATTTAATATGTAATACATATATATTACACACACACACACACACACACACACACACACACACACGTTGTGTTTCCATGTTTTATGGGGACATTCCATAGGCGTTTTTATACTGTACAAACCGTATCTTCTATCGCCCTACACCTAAACATAACCCTCACAGGAGACTGTACATACTTTCTCAAAAAAAAAAAAAAAAAAAATCATTCTGTATGATATATAAGCCTGTTTCCTCTTGAGAACCTCACAAATGTCCCCTCAAGTTCAAAATTTACTAGTTTTACTATCCTTGTGGAGACATTTGGTCCCCATAACGTGATAAATACCAGGTGCACACACACACACACAGATATATCGTACTGTGCAAAAGTGTGTCATTTGGAAATATCAGTTTACATTTTTAAACATTCATTTGCCATTAATTGTAATGATCCAATGAGTTTTTTGAGGTTTCCTGAAGCATCTTGGAGATGTTGCCACAGTTCTTCAAAATGTAGTCTGTCTCAGTTTGTTCTGTTTCTTCATGTCATTCCAGACTGGATGATGATGAGATCAGATCTCTCTGTGGGGCACTGACTGTTGTCAGGCTCCTTGTGCAAACAAAAATCTTACTGGATTATTACAATTAATGGCAAAATTAATGTTTGGAAATGTAAACTGATATTTCTTACTGACACACTACAGCAAAAGGTAGAAACAACTGATTTAAAACTGACTTAAAATGAAAATACTAGTTTTGCACAGTACTGTATATACTGTGTATATTAAAGCGTTAACTTCATTAATTAGTATGAAAAATAATGCAATTAAAATATTTGAATACAGTTAACGCACTGGCCCTGCCCCCAGACATGTACATCATCTATTATTTCATATACAGGTGCATCTCAGTAAATTAGAATGTTGTGGAAAAGTTCATTTATTTCAGTAATTAAACTCAAATTGTGAAACTTGTGTATTAAATAAATTCAGTGCACACAGACTGAAGTAGTTTAAGTCTTTGGTTATTTTAATTGGGATGATTTTGACTCATTTGACAAAAAAAAAAAAAAAAACACCAATTCACTCAACAAATTATAATATGGTGACATGCCAATCAGCTAATCAACTCAAACACCTGCAAAGGTTTCCTGAGCCTTCAAAATGGTTTCTCAGTTTGGTTCACTAGGCTACACAATCATGGGGAAGACTGCCGTTCTGACAGTTGTCCAGGAGACAATCAATGACACCCTTCACAACGAGGGTAAGCCACAAACATTCATTGCCAAAGAAGCTGGCTGTTCACAGAGTGCTGTATCTAAGCATGTTAACAGAAAGTTGAGTGGAAGGAAAAAGTGTGGAAGAAAAAGATGCACAACGAACTGAGAGAACCGCAGCCTTGAGAGGCTTGTCAAGGAAAATCGATTCAAGAATTTTGGTAAACTTCACAAGGAATCGACTGAGGCTGGGGTCAAGGCATCAAGAGCCACCACACACAAACTGTATTTGGCTACAGTTGTCGTATTCCTCTTGTTAAGCCACTCCTGAACCATAGGTAACATCAGAGGCGTCTTACCTGGGCTAAAGAGAAGAAGAACTGGACTGTAGCCCAGTGGTCCAAAGTGCTATTTTCAGATGAGTTTTTGTATTTCATTTGGAAACCAAGGTCCTATAGTCTGGAGGAAGAGTGGAGAAGCTCATAGCCCAAGTTGCTTGAAGTTGCTTGAAGTTGCTTTAAGTTGCTTTAAGTTTCCATAGTCTGTAATGATTTGGGGTGCAGTGTCATCTGCTGGTGTTGGTCCACTGTGTTTTTCAAAAACCAGTCACTGCACCCGTTCACCAAGGAATTTTAGAGCACTTCATGCTTCTTTCTGCTGACCAGCTTTTTAAAGATTCTGTTTTCATTTTCCAGCAGGATTTGGCACCTGCCCACACTGCCAAAATCGCCAAAATCACCAAAAGTTGGTTAAATGACCGTTGTGTTGGTGTGCTTGACTGGCCAGCAAACTCACCAGGCCTTAATAGAGATTATCTATGGGGTATTGTCAAGAGCAAAATGAGAAATAAGAGACCAAAAAAATGCAGATGAGCTGAAGGCCACTGTCAAAGAAACCTGGGCTTCCATACCACCTCAGCAGTGCCACAGACTGATCACCTCCATGCCACACCAAATTGAGACACTAATTAAAGCAAAAGGAGCCCCTACGAAGTATTGAGTACATATACAGTAAATGAACATACTTTCCAGAAGGCCAACGATTCACTAAAAATGTTTTTTTTTACATTGGCCTTATGAAGTATTCTAATTTGTTGAGATGTTTTTTGTTAAATGTGAGCCAAAATCAACACATTTAAATAATTCATAAACACATTCATAAACAGAGCCATTTATTTAATTCCTGAATGAATCAGCCATTTGAACGAATCAAATGAATGACTCATGAAGACGTTTACCGCCACATGCTGGCAATTTAGTTTCTTATTAAGAGTATCATT
Organism: Cirrhinus molitorella; assembly: GCA_033026305.1. NCBI lineage: Eukaryota > Metazoa > Chordata > Actinopteri > Cypriniformes > Cyprinidae > Cirrhinus > Cirrhinus molitorella. The sequence goes on along the minus strand of CM065136.1, from coordinate 17,162,417 downwards.
ATTCATTAAATAATAGGCTAATAATAATAACAATAACAACGACAATAATAATAATCATAATAATAATAGCATTAAATGGATAGTTCACCTAAAAATTTAATTGTCATCATTTACTCACCTTTATGTCATTTCAAAGTTTGAAATTCAAACCTTTCTTTTGTGGAACATAAAATAAGTTATTTTGAAGACCAGTGACCAGCTATTTTGGTTACCAGTGACTTTCATTGTATGAACAAAAAATACTGAAAATACTGAGATGTTTCTTAAATTATCTTCTTTTATGTTTCATAGTTTATGTCAGGCCAATGTAGCCTAACTGTTTATATATAATACATTTTGTGAAATTATAAAAAATATTTATTTCTAAAGCTACGGTTTGTAATGTCTATCTGATACTTTCTCATTTACCATAAAAATAGCTGTAAATAATGTTTTGTGGTTATTTTATTTAGCAATTAATTAGATTGCCACAATTAGATAATGTTGCTTTGTTATTTCATTCTGCATTTATTTTTACATATAGATTTGAGTCTCTGATTTTGATCTTTTTGAACCCCAGTGTAGTTGCTTGATAAAATACATAGTTTCTCATATCATATGATGCAAGTCATGCACAAAGCATGCACAGTTGAATATCCACTATCAACTGACATAGATAAAAAAAAAAAACTTTGCTGATGATACCGATATATTGCACATAAGTCAATAATAGCTATGCCACATTTAGTTCCCTTATGAGTTGCATGTTTGGTATTGAGGGAGGGGGGGGGGTCGTCAGATGGTTTTGATAACGCAGTGTCCAGTACTGAAGCGTGTTAGTTAATGGTTTTAGTGTCTGACGCCAGCGACCAGCACCCCCCATCATTGACCTTGGAATTTCAGTAGCTTGAAAATGGATCTTGTTTCTATCACTTTCGGCCTGCATGCGTACAGTGTGAGCATCCTTCATTTGCTGTCTAATGTTGACAAGACTATGAGGTGTGGGCCTTTGGCTGTCATGAGACACTATCTGTCACTCAAATGTGCTTTGACTCATTTCCTCTCTCCATAGCTGGTTTTTCCTCTCCGTCTCTGATGACTTCATTAGATTTGGGCATGCTCTCTCAATCAAAACACCATACGGACATGTCAAGACAGAGTGCAGAGCCACTCCCTCCCTGTTTTGTTCTGCTAAAATATATCCATCTTCTGACATAATCTCCGGCTTCTCTCAGGACATGGATCATCTGGGTTTGGTGGGCGATTTGATTTATAACTCTTATTAACCCATTCCTCTCCTGTCCTCCGGTCATTATGCTCGCCTCATCTGTCCGGCACCTACACTCGGTCTGTTTGTGAACTCTCTTCCCCTTCTTGAGCTGCGGGTCTTGCCGGGGCCTCTTTGATTGCGGTGTTTAATGAGAGGCAGCCACCACAGAGGGAGAGAGACAGGAAATCCATAACCCAGAGAACAGTAAACCCTGCCAGCCATTAATCACTGACAGCACCGCTCCTCCATGGCCTTCACCGCTGACAAAACCCTCCCTTTTTTTATCCTCCCTGGGAAAGCGCGCCAGTCCTGCACGCAACGCATAGCAGACTAGACACACTTGGCCTGTTAAACACCCCACAACCAGTCAGCGCAACCGACCCATCCAGCGCGCATCCCTAAACTGACCCATCACATGCGCACACAGCCCTGAGGGGACGTTCGAGCGCTGATCCAGCCTTCAACAGTGAATGCGACTGACTCCGAGAGTTAAATCAATGCGCTCAACTGTCCCTTAGCGTGAGTCTCAGTGTTCTATATGAACACAGCTGATCCAGCAGGCTGCTCTTGAATGCCACTTGTGGCTGACGGTAGTTTAGGACCCACACACCAAAGCTTTTAAATGTTATGTAATAATCTGAGATGTGCTTGTTGGAGGCACCTTTATGTGTCCTAACATAACCGGCATATGAAGTGATAAAAGCGCTCTATGTAAATCTGAGCTTTTGTCCTAACTTGCCCTGACCACATCAAGCAACAAGACATTTTCACAGTTCAAAGGCAGGACAAGTGATTTGGTTCAAAAACTTTACTTTTTTTTTAAATGTTGGTTGAAAGTCTCTTTACATCCCGATAGCAATCATTAAGTTAAGTGGTCAAAATGTATTTATTTGTATTAATATTTTCTGTGAAAGGCGCAGGACCAAAAAATGTTTGTGCAATCATATGCCTCGGTCAGAGCACTCTGATAGGCTGTCAACGCATGTATTTGCACACCTCAGCACAGACATGATACATCATCAGCACGTTCCGTTACGCTATTGCGGGCCGAGCGAGAATAGTAGGCATTTTAATTGTAATATTATGCGTTTTCACTGTAATGTTTTCCCATGTGTTTTGAAAGAGTTTTTGCAGAGTGATTATGCAGGGAGGGTGGGATCTTGACAGCCCCACCCACTAAAATTTGATAGGTCCAAAATCCTACTTCTCATAACTTTATATTGAATAACATATTTGCAAATTCTGTTCAATTTGCTTTTAAATTAGTTAATATAATTTATAAATATAGTTATAATTATTATGGGTGTTGCAATATTAATAATTATTAATTAAAATGAATAATTTGGGAAAAATATAATGGTTCGAAACACATTTTAATTATTTTTTGTTATGATAAATACATTTATTTATTACATATCATACATAAATATTAATTCAACATTTGGAAACATTTGGACAAAGTAACTTTTGAACAAAGTAACATGTTTTAATTATTTTTATTACAATTACATTGATTTATTACATGTATTAATTAAATTCCCTCTCTCAGGTTTTCTGTGCACAGGTGCTCTATAGCCATGAGAATTTCTGCGGTTTTTGGAAGAATGTTGCTTGTAATTAGCTCACCTGTGCTAAAACACAAGTCACCGTCTCTTGAGATGCTTGACACATATTTTCAAAGACCCTTGAACCACGCAACAATATAAGAAGGTATGTTTGCCCACCATTCCACTGGAATTATACACATAACTTTGTTTAGTGTTCTTATGAATGTTTTTAGCATGACTTTGTGAAAAGGTAACTACTAAACTGAATGAAATAGCATAGATTTCTTCATGGCTAGTGTTTTCATATTCTGTTTTTGATAGCGTTGATAGCATTTCTGACAGATCATGTTGTGATGTGTTTTTGCGTTTACCTTACCTTATGGTATCCTGTCAGCAATAACCAGTCTGTGGGCTTTTTTGAGTACTGTCAGTTTAAGTACCAGCGATGCAGTGTTGCCAGATATTGCTGTGAATACAAATAAAAAACAAAAAATAAATAAAGATGAAACGAAATTAGTTAAAATCTTTTGCAAATAAGATAAAGATATTACTAACCCTAAACTGCAGCGTTCCACTTTATTAACTTTTTAAAGTATCAAAATAAATGGAAAAGACAAGTCCAAAGATGCTTAAAATAATTGCTGGAATTGGCAACATGGAGTCTGCACCAGTAATTTGCTTTTAAACAGCAAATTAGTCAATCAGAGAACCATTTTTTTTAACATTAAAAAATTACCGAGCTCCAGACCTCTGTGGCCACATAGTTGTTCAAAAATGCAGTATAAAGTATGTTATTGAGGACAGAAAAAGTAAAAAAAAAAAAGTTTAACTGAAAAATGAACATGAATTTCTGTTCAGTTTAGCAAAGAATAACTTTTCGTTCTTGTTCACAGTAGCAGCACAGGCAGTATGGTTGTGAGGGAGTTGGCGTAGTCGACAGGATGCCAGTCTTGGAGAAACAAGAAACATCTCCCCACTGCAGTCGCCGAGGGATCTCTGCCCAATCTGATTACTGCATTCGTCAACCTGCCACCCTGTTCTGCAAGTAAACAAAGCCAACACTAGATAAGACCCTTCCGACTCCTTCAATGCTGCTTGAGACAATTCCACACGAATGTAAATGTACCCCTCCCCCCTTACATACAACCTAATGCACACAGGGAAGGGAATACATTGGAAAATAGTGGACATGCTTTCAGTTCTGCTTATCTGATGGACACAAGACAAAGGTCTACATTACAATCAAGCTCTAATGCATTGCATTACACATGCCACATCCTCAAAAGACTGCTAGTCATGTCCCAGTGGCTGCCCTGAAAGGCTGCAACTATAGCTTTGGTGTTTGTGGATTTTCCTATTACAAGACTGTCCCAGCTATTTATTTTTCGGTTTGTTTTATTGCTCGTTCCTAAAGGCTCAATTTTAGAGTGATTGCTGACTATGGATCCTGAAGCCTGGACTTGGGTTTATACCAATATGTCTTGTAATACTCTCCAGTGAAAGTCTTATTGGGAGCTTAACAGTTTGACATTTCTTATCAGGAACTGATGGTGGTAAAAAGAACAGTATGGCATGATTACTATAATCTTCTTAACACATGTTTACATCATCATGAAAATGATTTCCTAATCTGAAAAGAATCTCATATGTTTTAGGATTCAAATCAAGGGAAGACTGTCTTGCACCTGCTTAGAAATGGTAAGCTTCTTCATAATGCCTGTATCAGTTTACAGTGTTCATTTTATGCTCATAATTAATAATTTAATTTAATTTAAGTTAATTTAAATTTTATTGTTATTGTTATGAATAACAAGAAGATAACATCAGAGCAACCTATAATGTAAAAAAAATTGTAGTGCAATCCATTATATGCACTACCATTTGGTACAACATTGTCGAAGACATCAGTAATTATTGTTATAAGTTATTTTAACCAGGGTCTCATTTGGTGTAATTATTATTACTATTATTATTATTTTAAGCCGCTTTTTTCTAAATCAACTGGTTTTAGTTGTTTTTTATTATTATAATTTTATTTTTGTTGTGCTAAATTATCTATTTTTAGCTAGTTTTAACTAGTTTAAAGCCGTTTTTTGCTAAATCAACTAGATTTAGCTGGTTTTAAATGTAACATGCAACACATTAGCAATATGCTGACGTTGAGGTCAAAAGTCTGCAAAATGTTAATAATTTTACCAAAATAAAATAGATTAATAAAAAATGCATGTTATTTTTTATTTAGTACTGACCTGAATAAGATATTTAACATAAAAGACGTTTACATATAGTAATACACAAGAAAAAATAATAGTTGAATTTATAATAATGACCCATACATACCTTCGATTCTTAATACTGTGTTATTACCTGACTAATCTACAGGTGTTTTTGTTTTGTTTGTTTGTTTAGTAATATTTGTTCATGAGTCCCTTGTTTGTCCTGAACAGTTAAACTGCCCGCTGTTCTTTATAAAAATCCTTCAGGCCCCATAAATTCTTTGGTTTTTCAGAACCCTTTCCAACAATGACTGTATGATTTTGTGATCCATCTTTTTACACTGAGGACAACTGAGGGACTCATATGCAACTATTACAGAAGGTTTGTTTTCCCTTCTGGAGCATCAGTGAGCATTTGAACCTTCTGAACCTTCTTTTGAACAGGAGCATTCTCTTGTGGACTATATGTCACATGCATACCATGCATTTTGCATGATCCCCCCCTATTAGTTTGGTAAAATAATATTTTGCAGATTCTGCAAGGTGTATTCAAACTTTTGACCTCAACTGTAAATCCATCATCTATCTGGCGTTTAAAGCTACTAAATTAAAACTGAATACCTTTAAACTTCAAGCTTTTTAAACTACACTTCTGGCTGGGCTTTTTCAAGCCAATTTAAAGTTTGTCTACAACCTTTGCTATGAATTGCTGTAAATTGTAAAACACAATGGGAATGTCTCTGTAATGCTAACCACTGACATTATTTTACCTATGTATCCAAAACCACTATTTTAGAAATTCCTGAGGGAAAACTATTGCAAATTATCCCTCCGGTTTGGCCTACAAATTGACATCATAACTGAAGGGCTCTATTGCAATAAAGAACAATTTGCAGTCTGTGAACAGCATGACATAATTAGTGCCTCCTCAACGTCATGAAAATGATGCCCTGAACTATACAAAGCCAAACAGACACAAGACTGTGTTGCAGCTTATTGGAAATGTATTATCCCATAACAGAAGAATAATGCTTCATTATTCATTTACATTATTCAATGTCTTCATGCGCTTTTAAATTGAGCTATTCTGACAACTTTCATTTACACTATGTCCAAACCAGTCCATGTCATCAAGGCTGGAATGTTAAAACACAGAATCCTCATAAATGATTAATACCATGATTTTAAATGAGGGCCATAAGCCAGTATTGGGATGCAATGTTCTTTCAACCATGCTTTCGAAAGACAAATGAACAGCAGGGATATAGTAAGGCCCACTGTGAATATGTCTGAAGACTCATCTTTTGCATTTGATTGTGTTTACAGTTATCAGACTTTCATGAATTCTCTCTCATGTACCTTTAAAAGTCCAAGAGCGAACAGAGCATGAGGCTTTGGAAGAGGAATGATGATGCTCAGATTGAACTCGCTGCACAACTGACAAAATAATAATGTTGTATGTTGTAAGTAGTCGTAGCAAACATTTGGGACATAAATACATAAGCGAATATGATGTTATATGTAATGGGAAGCCCCATTAAAATGCTGTTTTAACATTATCTTGTTTTGAGTAATGACTTTAGATTTTCAAAGTCTAAATGAGGAAATAATTACTTTGCTGAAATTATAAAGAACTCTGGGGAACTCATAAAATGGAATCAAGATACAGGTCCATCAAAAAGAAAAAAAAAGGAAAAAAACACACTCACACAAAACTAAAAAATAGTAAATACAGTAATCATGAAGTTTCAGGGAAAAATATATCCTCACAAATGTATTCAGATGCCAAAGAAAGACCAAAACAGCTGATTCACTCCAGCCCCTTTCACAACAGTCAGGTAGTCCAAATGAGATTTTATTCTCATCCCAAAACAACATCCGTGCTGATGAACACATATAAACACAGAGAAAAGCTTTCCCCAGAAAGCATGCATGTCATCTCACGCCTCACCATAAGTGCCTGAGGAACTCGCACCTCATGTATTAAAACACCTCCGGTTTCACACGTGTAGCGACTGGGCCTGTTACCAATGCAATGTTTTGACGTGGAGGGACGAGTCATTGAACCATGCAACTATTGAGTACAAAGCTGGAGGTTCCCAAGGGAGCTTTGGCCCACTTTTCTTGTCAAAAGATAATAGCCAACTGAGCAGAAGAGGGGACATCGAACATATTAGTTTCTGAGCATCCTGTTTGGTGTTCCTCTCTGAAAAATCCCATACCCACAAGATGGTGCCCAAACTGCTATTTACAGAGAATTTGAATACATTTACTTAGTCCCACATTATATTAGATGTCTTTTAACTACTGTGCACAGTGCATGTGTTAGAATTAATTACAGTGTATGTATTGGATACCTAAGTGTTGTTGTTGTAATTTTAGATGGTGAAGACTGCAAACAATGTGGAGAAGAGTGAGGTAGTGGATGCTACATGGTAGCGAAAGGCTTGCAAGATTTGCATGCAATATTCATACACTATTTTTATTTGGAGTCCTGCGGTGACCCTACCCATGCCGCTTACCTTAACCTTTGTAGAAGTAAATGCGAATCTAGTTGTGTTCATAGTATCAAATGTTTGAAAATCATATTTCAGGTTTAATAAAAAGCAGTAATGTGAAGGTGTATATTTTATAACAGCATTTATAACGTCAGATTAAGTATTCTTTTAAAACTTGTACATTTTCTTCTGTAAAGCTGATTATGTCATAATTTTGTGTATGGCAATGCGTTGTCATGGCAAAGTCATTTTCACAGTGAAATTGTGTGAACATGCATATTACTTACATCTTGACATTTACAGTTTGGCCCTTTTTTGTGGAAAATGTAAGCATTGTGCCACAAATGCTGTTGAATGAGCTGAACTCTTTTTTTATTTTGCTAATAGCCTTTTTTTATTTTGCTAATAAGTACTGTAGGCTACATACACTTAATGCACGCTTAATATAAATCGTAAATAGAAAATAACTATAAAAGACTTTTTTAAAAAAACAAAACATTTGCACTTACCTCACGATTTGTTCAGTTACCCGGATACTCGGCCATATTGACGATACTCTGATGCAAACAACAGCATGGATTACACAGTTAATGTACTACTGAGTAGTTGTCCTGCTAGTTTTTGCTGTCTAAACCATGGACAAAAAATGGAAGCTGCTAAATCATATAGAGAAGAAATTAGTAAGCAGGAAAAAGCACAGTATTTGACAAACCGGAAGTGATAGAACAAGCACGAATGTTGTCAAGATTCTTACCCTGGTTCAGTTTGGCCAACCATAAACACCTTTTGTTCCTCTGACAGATTTTGGCACTCTTCTCCTTGATTTGTTATAACTTTTGACAGTCTACATTACCCCAAATGTTTTTCCGATTAGTACAGCCCAAAACATAACAATAACTGACCATTTTCAGCAGCAAAAATCTACAAAATATGCGAGTTTCGTTCGGTTCGCTGAAAGTTTACATTCGTTGCCGCCAATGTGACGGATTGATGACGCGTAGTGAAAACCCAGATTGCTCAGGCCGGAGTTTCTCTAATTAGTTGTTGTAAAAGTAAAAACCCGGAGTGGATATTGATATGCGTGATTATGACGCTTTCATCAAGAAGGAAATTTGTCCCTCTGCTCCACTCATATATATGAGTACTATTCCAGACCGTCTTTTAGTCTTGGTGTTGCTTGGCGACACACACAGCTTGACATTTCTTTTGGAACTAATTTAGTTGGTGGAGAACAAATATACAGCCTAATCAGTCCGGAACGTAAGTTACTAGATATGAATTGCTGTACTTGTTTAAGGAATTGTTATATACATCACTGAATATCAGCACGACTGTTATTACCTGTGGGCTCCTCCTGCCTACGGCCAAATCACAGCCATGCTGATGTTATTCTTCCATATTAGTCTACTTAATATAACCGCACACTGACAGTTTGCATTACAGTGCCCATGTTACACATTAAACGTTAACATTAAATTAAATAGTAATAGCCTATTAAAGACTATTTTATTATCAAAAACAGATTTATCAAATAAATTGCCAATAAACGACGCCTTAACTGACGTTATTACCTATAAACATGCACAGTGTAATGCAAAGTGTGAGCAAATGCTTTTATTCGTGGCGGACACGATCACGGATAAAGCTGTTTCCTCATCTGTATGTGGAGTTGCTAATAACGGTGAGCGCTGTCCAAGGTGCTGCAGCGCTCTCGCCCCGCCCGTCTCCATCACACACTAACCGGGAGACACGTGACGCGATGTGCTGACAGTCCCTGGCAAAGCTCGCCTGAGAAACACATCGCACCTTGTCTTGCACACAGAACAGGGAGCGATATCTTCTATTTTATATATACCGAAAAAAAAAACCGTAACATTTACATTGGAGAATTTCTTAAGCATGAACCGTTTTGGTACTGAATCTTAATTTGTTGGCTCCGTTTAATTTTTTTTGTTTTAAATCTATTGGGACTTTGGAGATCCGCATACGCAATTTTATCGCTCCCATTTCTTCAGCTCATTCGACACCGATGCAGTGATTTTTTTTTTTATATCAGATGAAAGCCTGAATCGATGTGGAGGAAATCAACCAGGTTCATCGGTGAGGTTGACCTGTCAAGGGGCGCACAATGGTCCATTTCTCAAGGTAAAATAATGAAGAATTGTGTAAATGCTATATATTTGAAGGCATGTATGAGGTTATGTGCCGTTTTCGGTGAGAGTTATGGTTGCGCTTCACGCTCTCAATGCAGTCACGCACAGGTGAGATGATGCAGCTGGGCTTTATTTCTGTTTAATTTCGCTCTGCGGCCGATTCATTCGTGTTTACAGCTGGCCTTTGCTTCATCTTAAGCGATATTTGATGACTCCCTATATTTCCTGTCCTCCGCGTCTGAGAGAGCGCGGTAGAGGCGTGTTAAAGGTGTCTTTCTCGCTCAGTTTGAGCAGATGGTGCTTGATTATTGGCTATGTTTTGCGCATCTGAGTCATCGCCAATTTTAATCAAAGGAAAGAAAAAATGGATGGAAATTGTTACTGTTTCAAAGTTTAGATATTAAAAGACAGATAAACTGTAGGTACTGTCGGATCCCGTTTGTTGTGAGACACTAAATCGTATACGCGAGGCTATTAGGATGATTGTGTATTGTTCGAGACTCCATCTACAGTAGCTACTGATAGCAAGACATTACCGTAATCGTTGCGCGAATACGGTAAATAAGACTGCCTTCTCTACATTAATCGCTTATGATATGTTGTGTAAGATCCATCTGTGAAAGGGGTCGGTTGTTATCTTGCTAAGTAGCCCCGTGTAAACCTGACAGTAAACACATAGGAATTCAAGCATGAAATGATTGGTTGAGATCAGTTGACAGACAGCCCAGAGGCCAGACAATTGCAGTGTCATTAATGCTTAAGAGGCGCGCGATAAGCCCCCGCCCTGGGCTCATTTTGGGATGCAGGACTTGAACTGAGCGAGGTTCACTGAATCAAACGAGATTTCCCCATTACACAGTTTCGATGCTGCCGCCCGTTTGGACCTTTGGTCAGACTGCACAGATCCTCCTGCTGAAATAACTGTAGATATAATCGCCTGTACGTCTAACTATAAAAATATCCGCAATTATAACGCAAACGAAGACAAAACATCACAGTAGAAACATGCTAGGTGGTTAATTGTAAGTTAGCCTTGCCATACAATGTGATTTTAATATTTAAAACACAATCCAGTTGTCAAATTGTAACACTTTTTTAATACGTAAAAGTATAAATTAAATATTTTATTGAGACGATTTACATACTGTTTATAACAAATATATTTTATAACTTTAAAATATGAATCGTCTTAATTATGGGGAAATTGTATGCTGTGCACATTGGATGGTTTGACGTTGCACATCATATTAATTAGGTAATATTTACTGCATTGTTTTAGTGTATGCATGCAATATTGTCTTGTGTTTTTGTTTGGGAACATTGTGTTCTGTCTGTATTGTAATTATTGATACAATTGCTGAAGAGACCGATTTTAATTATGTTTAAGCCGTCATGTGACCTACCATTATTTTACCTGTGTTATTAGCATTTCTATTTGCAGAAACAACTGAATTTAAAATAGGTTGGTATATTAACTATATATTGAACAATATGTATAACTTTAAGGTGAAAATATATAATGAGCAGAATTCGTCATGTAATGCTTGTAACATCACTGTATTTTTACAGTAGGTTTTACAGTTTTTACTGTACATTAAATGAAAAAGTTATACTTTACCATTTTGCAGCAGGAGTTATATTTTCTTTATTTATAGTTTTAGATTTTTATTTCATGGTACTGAAGAATTAATGTCATGAGAGATTCTTAACCATGCTTTTTTTAATTGGATATTTAATGTATTTTAGTTTACAAGCTACTCTGATTTAACCCAGTATACATCTGAATATTATAAATTATTTTTTGCCTTGTCTGGTTTCTGAGTATTTGATACTGAAAAAAAAGAGCCACATGATAAAACATGAGTTTTCTGGTTCATAAGCCATGAATTGTAATCACTGGGAATGAGAAAAGAAAAGAAAAGAAAAGAAAAAAAAGAAAAAAACAGAGAAAGGCAACTAAAAAGTACTGCTGTAATTGAAGATTAATGCAATCAATATCAGCGTGAAATTGGTGGTTTCAATATCAATATCACTATGAAATTGTGGTTTTGTGTGTGAATGATTGTATTGTGTGTGTGCTATTTATCTCTTTTGAAAGAGGCCACCTTCTCCTTTATTTTCTATTAAGAAATTAAGATATTCTTTTTCATTTTTTTTCAGATTATGGATCAGTATGTCAAAACGGATGTGAATTGAAGGTTTGTGAACATTGAGGGCCCTATTCGGGCCTGCACGTTAACACTGCAAAGTGTGCTTTTTGTCTACTTTTGATTAGTGCTGACTTTAGGCCTACACAATGACTTTTAACTAGACTTAAATGACCCTGACATTAATGACCCTAATGAACTCTCTGCTGTACAGCCCTACACATGGCTGCAATTTATAGATACTTTGATGACTTGGCCCCACTGTAGCACACCTGGATTCCACTGAAGGTTTTTTAAGCTAAACAGTAGCCTTATTTTTTTTTTTTTAGTAGACAAGGGCCTTAGCGACTCTCTTTATTGTTCTGATATTTAGATTTTGAATAGGAGTTGGCTGTAACTCAGGCCTTCTCCCTCTCTCAGTGAACAATGAGTAAATTACCCCAAATGCATAGCAGTCCTGTATGTCATAGAGAGCTCTGTTACACTTTAGGAGCACATCACTAAGAGAGCTGAATCATTTTAGTTTCCGATTAGTTCTATTGCTAGTTCTAACTTCCTTTACCATTCACAATGAGCTTCTCAATGCGGAACGGCGCACATCTAATCTGGATAGGCCTACTGGTTTGTTGCCTCGTCGACATGGGGGCCAGTATGGAGTTCACCGGCGCAGAAGGCCAGTGGGCAAGGTTTCCAATGTGGAACGCCTGCTGTGAAAGCGAAATGAGTTTCAACATGAAGACCAAAAGCGCTCATGGACTTTTAGTGTACTTTGACGACGAGGGATTCTGTGACTTCTTGGAACTGCTCATCCACAACGGTAGACTAAGTTTGCGGTTCTCCATCTTCTGCGCCGAGCCGGCAACGGTGCTCTCCGATACCGCCGTCAACGACAGTCGCTGGCACGCCGTGACCTTGCGCAGGAATTTCAAAAACACTACGTTAGTTGTGGACGAAGAGATCAAGTGGGTGGAGGTTAAGTCGAAACGGAGGGACATGACGGTCTTCAGCCATTTATTCTTAGGAGGGATACCTCCTGAACTGCGATCTGTAGCATTACGCCTCACGTCTTCAGCCATCAAAGATCAGGTCCCTTACAAAGGATGGATAACCAATCTGAGGGTGAACAGTTCCGAGCCGTCGCTTATCGCTAGCGAGGGAGTGAACAGCGACATTTGTGAAGCCGACCACATTTGCCTGAATGGAGGAGTCTGCAGCATCGTCAACGACGAGCCCATTTGCGACTGCTCCGAAACGGGATTCCAGGGAAAAGACTGCAGTGAAGGTAAGAGGCCTGGATTCGTCGTCTCCGTTGTTGAGGTGTTGAAATGTCTTTCCAAACACAGCCCTTTCACTTCTTTTTTCGTTTTAACATTGCACTAGATCCTCAGAGGCAGTGCATGCTACATCATGTCTGTTCCCGGGCCTCCACTACGGGCCCAGTACATTACATGATTAGATTACCGCTGATTTCAGTCAGAGAAAGCTGCTGATCTGAAGGAGATCATTTAAATAGGCTTTAATGCCATCTGTGTCAATTCCGGAGCATCCACGAAAGCCTGTGTTTTTGATAACGTGACGTCAGCAGAGGCTTCTCATTCTCTTTTTTATGCTAAATTAACTTAATATACTCTTGACACTGCACTGGCATTACAATTATGTACGAAAATGATGAGTTGAATACATGCACACAAGCACATGATTGAAGTATGATGATTTGAATATTATTCTCGCTCTGAATTTAAGGGGTTGGATGCTCTAATTACGTAATTAGCCAGATGTTTCATAGAGTCACTGTAATGACTTAGCCAAAGTTGGGAATTTCAATATCACGGGAAAAATAATGACATACTCAATATAGCATTCAGCAGCCATCACAAAGCATTTATTAATCCAGCTTTACAAGTAAACCTCCACTACTGCACTTACAGAGTTATTTTAATTACAGAAGTGATTAAAAAGGCCGTTTCTCCTTCTGTCTTTAAAAAACAAAACGGATGGTTGTGTGTAACACTTCAGATTTTCATCTAAAGTCTGTTCCCTTTTGAATATGTATGTTCTGGTTGGTTTCCTAGTTTGACTTACTCCCTTGGTGTCCGATTTCACTGTTTTTATGTTCCTTCCATCTTTTTCTTCATTTTTTACAACCGTCTCTGTGGACTGATCTTGATGTTGATGGATATTGTCTGGGTTAGGCCGTAAGCCGAAGAGGCACCATGTTGCCAAGGAAACTACATACCCACTGAGTAAATTTTGCCCTCCTAAAGCACAACAGAGAGACAGTACGTTTCACTGACAAATGTTCAAACTAGAATAGCAGTCGCGTCGTGGCACGGTGTTCGCTGGGCTCTCAGCGAAATACATTGTCTAGTGGATTTGATGAGATTATGACAAAAGGGCAGGGCCCGCAGATGCTCGGCAGCTTGCTTAAAAGCAAGATGTGCCGCTCTCCAGCCCCTGTGCTGGTAGAAATGCGCATCTTTGCCGGGTGAGTCAGAACAGACCTGCCCACGCAGCTTTGAGTGGCCTCCGTCACGCGCTTTTGGATGACACATAAGGATATGTGGAGATGGTGGAGGCCACGGGACGTGTCGCTCTGAATCATTAGCGTTATTTATTTAATATGGGAGGATCTTGAGGCTAGCGGTGTTAGGCGTTGGCACTGCCTGCTTGCTTTTTTTCACTTTAGATGATTTTATTGGTTAGTGGACAAATGAACATTATTAGATTAGATTCGAAACTTGGTGAAAGAGAACCAAAGAATATTTATGAAATCATCATTTTGTGCGATGGAGCGGTTCCATGGTTGTTAAAGGTTCTTTATTAAGCCATAGATTCCAGTTAAGAATCTTAATTTTTAAGAATGTTTGATCGGTTTTCTCTCTGAAATGTGCAGGTGACCTTTCGTTCTCCTTTCATCTTCATCTGTTTTTGTTATTAGCACAATGCCAAATCTCCAAATGGCACTATGCAGGACAGGAAGGCCATTACGAAGGCTTAATTCCTCAAATGCAATAGATACAGAGCCAACACGGTGTTCATTAAAACAACAGCATCATTTTAAACTCCTCTTAGCCTAAATCTGTCCTTGCTTCGGTTATTAATGCAAATCTGGCCCGCGAAGCTCCTGCTGAGGGGAAAGCAGGCCCCTTTTTGTCATTTTGTGTGTTGTCAGCTTCATGACCGAGGTGATCTGTCAGCTGACCACCGACTGCCGTTGCCAATAAAACACCCAGACTCGTATTTTATGCGGATAAAAAAGGGATAGCTGCATATTAAATGGCTCATTGATGAATGGCTAGCTTTTTCATTTAGATGTATGGTGCTGCTCGCTTTATCTCCGTCGTCATGGAAAAATTTGCAGTGCCTTGAGAGCGTGTGTACGTGTTTGCAGATCTCAGGCAGGAAAGGGTGGTGTGTGGATTAAATATGTCCTTTCTCTCCGCACGTCCACTCCGTCATTCTCTCGACAGGCAGTTGTGGTAATAACCTTCTTTAGCAAAGCAGGTGTGGGGCTCTCAGCGGGAGAGGCAGTCCGCACGGCAAAGAATAACAGTGCTACGGGTAATGAGATATTTTTGCCCTGCTGGGGTTAGAGAAAGGGCCTTATTTTGTGTTATTATGGTTAATGCTCTTACAAGTCTGAATTGGAAAGCCAAAAGGGTCTGCTCTGTATCAGCTTGCAGCCATTGATACCTTATCTTTATGCTCTATTAACTGTATAATGTGCTCCGTCTCCCTGGTTAAAGATGGCTGTAAGGGATCTGCAATTGACGTCCGTGCGGTTTCATATGCTAGGAGACTTTGGTTGGAGAATTGGATTGTGTTGGAGGGCTTGTTTACAACAGCGATTAGATTGTTTCACCTCATCTCTTATCTTTTGTGGCGGAGCTAACGTCGTAAGGGTCGGTGCCTGGTTGTGCGCTTTGTCGTTTAATGATGCAGTCGTGTTTTAAATGCATTTTTTACCTCTGTTATTGGACCTATGCAAATTAATTAGGGTGGTGTAGTGCAGTGTACGCCCATTAACCTCTTACTAACAAAATAAAGGGCCTGCTTTAATTGGATACATCAGCGTATTCATTTTAGTGACTCATTTAATCATGTCACCAGGGACCTGTTTTAAAGTTAGTTAATCAAAATCAAAAAATTCTGTCATTTACATGTCCTCATGTCATTCCAAACCTGTACGACTTTATTTCTTCTGCAAAATATCAGTCTTTAGATACCATTTTTTGTCCAATAAATGAAAAGCAGGAGGCCTAATTGATTTTCACAGTATGGACAAAAACTGCTTTTGTGTTCCACAAAACAGGTTTGAGTAAATGATGACAGAATTTTAATTTTAGGTGAACTGCCTCTTTAAGTAAACAGACATTTATATAATCTGTACATTACAATACCTACATAAATTAAGCAATAAAAGCAATATACTCCAGTATAAAATCTCTTGACTAATGGACCCTGTTGACTTTCATTGTATGAACAAAAACTTATTTTGTGTTCTACAAAACAGGTTTGAGTAAATGATTACAGATTTTTAATATTAGGTAAACTATCCCTTTAAGACTTTTGTGACCACAAATCCAGTTGTAAGAAGCTCGGGTGTATTTGTAGCAATAGCCAACAATACATTGTATGGGTCAAAATGATAGATTTTTCTTTTATGCCCAAAATCATTAGGATTTTAAGTAAAGATCATATTCCTACTATAATTTCCTACTATAAATATATCAAAAAAAAAAAAATTTTGTTTGTAATATGGATTGATAAGAACTTTATTTGGACAACTTTAAAGGTGATTTTCTCTATATTTACTTTTTTTTTTTTTTCCTATTTATTCAGCTTTCAGATGATGTATAAATATAAATTTCCCCATTTACCCTAAAATTTCCTACTGTAAATATATCAAAACATATTTTTTGATTTGTAATATGGATTGATAAGAACTTTATTTGGACAACTTTAAAGGTGATATTCTCTATATTTACTTTTTTTTTTTGCGCCCTCAGATTTCAGATTTTCAAGTAGATGTATCTCGGCCGAATATTGTCCTATCCTATTTATTCAGCTTTCAGATGATGTATAAATATAAATTTCCCCATTTACCCTAAAATTTACCCTTATGACTGGTTTTGTGGTCCAGAGTCACATTAATGAAATTTATTACAATACCTACATAAATTAAGCAGATTGATTAATACGAAATACGAAAATCATTATTGAATTCCATTGACAAATTAATTTTGTGCACCGCACAACAAAATAGTAAAACAGGTTTGTGTAAATGTAAACTGTCACTTTAACCAAAAGACATTTGTGCAATCTGCCCATATTGCTACATAAATTAAGCAAACATTTACAAGATAGGTAAAAAAACAGAAAATGGATTAGGCGTTCCAGTATAAAAATCGACTATTATATCATCTATGGGCTCTCCCCGTGTCTTGCAATCGACTTTCACCTTCCTTGATCCGACAGCATCGCTTGATAATCTTGAATGGAGGGGGAGCCCGTGTCAAATACACTGTATATTGAGAATTCCCCTATCAGTGGCGGATGAACCCTTTCCAGATGGACTAAGCTCACTAATCTCTCTGTACTGTAGATGACTGCAATATGGAACATGCTGCACATTGCTCCCTGTGGGGGAAATGTTAAACTAGATTTGGTGAAGAGGATTAAAATCCCCATCACTGGGGCAATGACAATACATCAGTGACGTAGCGCTATATTTAGAAGCTTTTACAATAAGTACTCTTGTTTTGGGTATATTTACCAGTGGCTTCTCCCTGACTATGGGCAAAACGATCTAATGTGAATTGGATGAAACCTGTACCACACAATCGCCCCGTTCCAACCAGACGGTCATTATCAGAGGTTTTTGATGTTTTATTCAATCGTTGTTGACAGCTACATCTTTAGTGACTTTGCCGCTGCGCTATGCGGAGCGTACGCTCGTCATACGATTCCTTTGGGCGAGTTCCACGCGTGTGTGTTTGAGAGTAACATGCTCTGACTTACTGAAAACTGCTTTAAACGAGCATCTGGAGCTGCAGTCCTGTTTGTAAAGGGCTGCATGAGTGCGGGCGTCACATCGTGTTTGCCCCCTGCCTGCGCCGGCCCATGCCGGAGTAAGGGCGAGCGTGTGTGCGTGTAGGTCATCCTCAATTTCTATCTCTTATTCTCTGCCAAATTCGGGGCAGTATGCAAGGCCAGCACTTAAAAGAAGCTGTCAGCTCGATGAAAGCCTACATGTCGCTGGCTCCGTGTGAGCTCTGCAGTGCTAAGGAGAGGCTACATGATCCTGATCTGTCAGTCAGTGAAATGTAAATACAGCCGCTGTTCGGTCAGCCGGCCTATGAGAAGACCAGGCTGTGCGTATGTGTGTGTGTGGGGTGTTCTTCCAAAATGGCTGCTGCATCCACACGCACACACAAATACTGTATATCTACATTTCGGCCTTGGACTGGCAGGTTTTGTGAGAGAGAACGTGACACACATGCTTCTGTGGTATACAGCATAGGTTGAAGCACAAAATCGATAGAGTGGGTCTTTTAAAGTGAGTGTAGATGGCTAGTTAGTGTTCTGAGTTGGTTTAAACTGTTTTTGTGGCATTATTTTGTATCCCTCCGAGCTGTTTTTTTGTCAGTGGGATGAGTTTGCACATTTGTCAACGCAAGTAGGGTTTGTCAGTCTCTTCATAAGCTGATAAGAGAGGATAGAAAATCACCTGTCATTTATCACTGCAACACTAACAGCAGAATATTTCTTTCTCATATTTTCTGGCATGGCACGCTTTTCTGTTTATTTAAGTTTTTTTCCTTTGTTTTGTTTATTCATACATTCATCAGCATTTTTGTTTTTCGTGGCAGTAGTGGTGCATGCAATTTGTGTTCGGTCGGGTGGAGGAACCGGCTGCGGTAAGTCCCGGGTCATTATTCTCCTCCTCAAGATGCAAAACACGGAGGTAGGATTGGATGCTTTAACTTTAAGATAGCCAAGTCCATTTTTAGGGAGTCTTTGGTGAGTTGATCCAGGGACTCAAAGTGTCACCAGAAGTAAAAGGTGTGTTGAATGAATGCATGAATGAAGGTAATGTACCCTTTTGTTTTAGAACCAAAAAAAAGGTCATTTGAAGAAAAATAAAAATTAGAATTTCAATGTAAATGGGGTAATAACATAACATGACATGCATATGAATATTCAGGTATTGTACATTTCTTTATTACTGCCCTGACTGAACAATGTTGTTTCTCTTAGTAGGTTCATGTTGCATCATCTACCGGCATTTTTATTTCCAAACACGTGCATGCTTCACATCTAGCCCCGTAAATTCCCCTCACACGCAACCATGAACGCCATTCAAGATGATAAATGTTATTTCAAAAGATACAAATTGTTTTGAACAGTGATTCAACGCCCATCAACAAAACATTTTTGATATCTAATGTGCTTTTTAAAATTTTCCTGAGGGAAAACAACCAATTTTGCTTTGCATTGCTTTGTACAAAACACATTCTATGAAGTAAAACCATAGCTATTAGTAGTCACACCATTTTTTTCTCCGTCTTTCAGTTTAGTTTTAATTCCGATTTGCATGTTTGCGCATGTTCATTGATATACTGTGAAGAGTCAATTTCACCATGTGTTTTATCAGCTTCTGAACGACTTAATAATGTGTTATCATCATCTCACCATGGAACAACGCTCTTTCAGAGTACTATAGACTCAATGAGATTAGATCTTGAGGAGGACAGAGGACACTTAAAGTCAAATAAACCCTCTAGTCTCCACATTTTCCATGGTAATGAATGTTTGGCCTGGGCACAGGATGATAAGACGCATGGTAACCACGGTAATCCTCAAGGCTGGGCCACCTTCCAGTCTGCATGCTTCTTAATCAATGTCTCCTTCTCTCTCTTCACGCCTCGGCCGCCCCTCCAGAAGAGGCCTATGTAGGAGGTGGGTAGATGTTTTTTTATTTCCTATTTTCTTTTCATCCAACCCCTGTCCCTACTCATGTACTTCTCTCTGTCTTCATATTTCAACCCGTTCTTTTAGAAATATTCTGTATTTCTTAATTTGGTTTGAATACGGTACACAAACAGTGGAACTGGTGTACAACACAGGTAAAAGGTATGCAACTTCATTCAGCTTTATTATCCAGAGCACTTCCGTAATTAGAGGTTGTCAGTAAACACATGCTTCACTCAAGCAGAAAGCAGAGGCTGGAGCAAAATGGACGCCAACTTGTTTAAATCACATCTAAAGGATGTAGCTCCTATTATGAATGTCTAAAACCTCATATTGACCCTGGACCACAAAACCAGTCATAAGGGTAAATATAAATGTTCAATATTTGGTTGAGACACAACTATTAGAAAATCTGAAATCTGAGGGTGCAAAAAAATCTAAATATTGAGAAAATCTAAGAAAATTTCTTAGCAATGTGTATTACTGATCAAACGTTTTGATTTACAAAAGATCTACTTAATATCCTAAGGATTTTTGGCATAAAAGAAAAATCAATAATTATGACCTATACAATGTATTTTTGGGTATTGCTACAAATATACCTGTGCTACTTAAGACTGGTTTTGTGGTCCAAGCTCACATATAGTGAATAAATAACTTTGAAACTCACAAACATTAACATAAAGTGTTCATTAATGGAAACTCTGCACAGTCTGACAGGTAAGTGCTGTAGAAAAATGAAAAAAATCTGCTATTTATTATTAATTATTTCAAGTACAGTTTGTAGTTGAAGCAAAAACGTACATTCTCGAGATTCATATTTATAATTTTTTTTGGCTGTGGCTTACAGGAACCTAAACAGACTTCCTATGAAAGATGAAATGGGTAATATTGATTAATCCCAATATAAGCTCTAGGTATTTTGTTATTGTTTTGACACATTTTTGTGTGCAACCTAACTTAATTCTGTTAAGATCCAATCTGTGTGTGTCATCATCTTCCTGTGGAAGGTTGACCAGGCGGACGACATGTTTGATGTATGGCGACGACAAAGTGATATTTTTCTTTTCAAATCTAGATTTGTCTCTTTCGAGTGTGACCGATAAAGCATTGCAACCGCTGGGTTGAGGAAATGCTTTTTGAATGTTCCCTCACACCCACTCTCTCCCTCACCTCTTGACCCCACCCCAACCCCCTTCCCCCCACCCCACCCCACCCCACACCGCGGGCATCCTCCGTTCAGACGATGCCCGCATGTCAATGTGACAGAAAACCTTCCCATGATCCCGTTCTCTGTGCTGACTGTGCTCTTGTCTTCCCTTAAGGTCTTGCGCACCTGATGATGGGCGACCAAGGTATGGGTTTAATTTCTTACTCACCTTTTTGCCTCCATTAGCCACTCCCTTCTCCATCTCTCTGCCTCTCTCTCTCACTGCCTTGTGCTGAATCCTCCTCATCTCCCTTCACCGCTGGTAGGGATTTACTGGGGCTGCTTTCTTTCTGGCTTGGCGCTGAGTCAATGGATGGTTTGGTCTTTTCCATTTTTTTCCCCCACCCTCTTTTCTGTCTCTCCTTCGCTCTGTCTCTCTTTTGCTTTAACTTCCCTTCAACCCATCTCGCCGCTTCTTTTGCGCTTTAGTTTTTCGTTCTCCCAACAGCCCTGCTATTCCATTGCCGCTTGCCAACTTCATTTTCATATAGAGGGGGAAAAATACTTTCAACCCAGTGGATGGTGTGAGTTACAGGGACTTCTCTCAGGGGTTTGTTCACTCTTTGTAAATGTGCTAGTCTGTATTCTCGAGCTCCAAAACTGGAAAGCATTAGCCGTCTGTTCGATATTCATGCATTCTCCCTCATCTCTCTCATCGTCATGTTCTGGCATGTATCGCGATAGGAAGCTTCCATCTCCTCTTGCCTGCCTTCTTCTCTATTTGTCCGCAATGCATGGAGTCTCTTCTGAACGTAACCTTTCATTTTTTCTGTCTCTGAATCTAACTCGCGGTCATGATTCTGACTGTTGCCTCTTTCCTCTCCTTTGTATTTTCCTGTATCTCTCTGGACTTTCTCTTCATGGAACCATTATATCAATATCATAGGGAAAAGAAAAGGTATATAATGCTTCTTTCATACTATGTAATGATGTAGTTTAACTGGAGCTCTTTAAGCTCTCCATGTATAATCCTGTATCTGTGGCTTTACACATGCATCTGTTTATTCGTGTGTTTGTGGTACTGAAGTCACACTGATTTTTCTGTGTCACTCCCTACAAATATGACGAGGGGCTGGAAGGTAGGTGAGATGTCATGAAAATGGGAATGCATCATTGTGCGATGTGTCAACGAATGTAATGTAGGGTTAGAAAGGAAAACAGCACATTTGAATTAGTCTGCTAGTATTATTTAGCTGTATAGAAAGTCTATGCACAGAAAATGGACATGCATTATTAACAGCAACATAAAATCTATTAAATCCTAAAGGCAGTTAACCATTTGTCACAATTTGCCATATTAGAATAATAATAATAGTAATTAGATAGAAAGGTTTATCTCCAATGTTTCAGAAATATATATAAAAACCACACGAGGGCAAAAAAATCAGGTAAGAGCGCATATTCTGCAGACATTTATCTCTTTTAGAGCATTCCATACAGTCTGTACGCACCAATGCATATTAATTTAGTAGCACTTTACTGCTCTTTGATATTAAATTACAATTTTTGAAGAGCCCGGTGAGATCCAGCCAAGGTAAGTGGACAGCACCTGGCACTATCACAACTGCAAGCACTCACATCCTGCATTCGGCTCACAGACCACACTGCATGCTGGTTTATCCACTGAACTTTAAACACACGTAGACTGACGGGGTTATTCACCGTGGTTTGAAATATGAGGGATCCGTGATAGGCGGAGCAGGTAGGTGTGCTTTCTGTCTTTCGCGGGTCTCTTTGATTGTGCTTTGTAAGGCATTGACACCCAGGCCATCACGCTATCCTGAATGGGCTAATGCCCACAGGAGATGTGGGGGCTTCAGGCTTCTCTTAGCACATTTGAATACATTTTCAGAGGCATTTATATTTTCTCTCATTCCATTTTCTCATAGAAAATTGGTTTTCATCTGTCTGTAAAATTGAATGAAATGGTGCGTGTGGCGGCTGACCTTGCCAGCAGGGTCACGCTGGCATTATCAAATGAATTTTGCATTGTGTTATTTTTCTGGAGATATATGTTTGTGTGTGTGAGGACCACGGTTGTTGCAGAGAAAGGAGATGAAGTGAAATTTGCATTTCTTGTTCATTTATATTCTGTTTACTGTTCTCATAGCATCCTCCTAATTGCACACATTTCGTTACGTGCTTCAGTGAAGTCCTGCAATTAAATTTAAACAATTACAACACAAATTTACCAATAATTGCAGCCTAATTAATTACAAGGCAGCAGATAATATAATCAGAGATTCAGGAAAACTTCTGTTTCATCTCAATCCTAATATTGGGATGTTTAGTTGAGCTCTGCATGGCTGAGAATATAAATTACCAGCATGTAATGCTGAAATAAATACAGATACAGATAAAATCTTTATTCTTATTACTTTCATGTCCATGTTAAATGGTAAGAAAGCTGTCAAAGAGTGCCTACAGACTACTAAATAACAGAGTAAACATTTTCCGTTGCACTTTTAAATTTTAATTAAGCTATGACCGAATATGATAACTGAAGTTATGAAAAAGGGTTTTAGTATTAGCTATTCTGTTTTCTCCTAAAGGAGTGTTTAAACGTGAGATAAAGTTCTTAAGCGAAAAATAGGAAAAGCGCATCTATCACCCTGCGATTTCACATGCTTGTCGTCTTAGCATTTATAATGAAAGTTTGGGCTGCTTTTCAGAAAGAGCCCCGCAAGATTTGGAATGTTACAAAAACAGCAAAGTTGCTACAGCAGACTGAAGAAAAGTTTAGTTGATACCCTCAGGAAAAAGCTTGATAATTTAAAGAACAAAACCTAATATTAAATAACTGGATTCATTTCTAAGATTAAGGCCATTTGTTACATTTACATTTTTAAAGGGAACCCTGGGTATTAAGACTTGTATGGCTTAATATAACATAAATTATGTCTCTTACTGAAATATTTAGTGGAAAACCCATGAAAGATTTACGTTATTTAAAAAATCCACATCATTTTATAGATAATTTGGACTATGTTGCGCCATTCTGGTGTGAAATGGCTACACTCTGTGAGCTACTGGCGCTACCTAACACAGCTTGGAAAATAAAATACTTATACAACAACCACAGCTACTGATAGAGCTTACACGATTTTCCCCAATGTGTCTGAACACCCCAGAATTAGATTGAAATCCACGCTGAGAAGCTCTGTCAGTAGCTGTGGCCAACTAAAAGCCTCAAAGGCATCAGGGCTAAAGTAGAGAGAACAAAGACGCTGGTCTTTAGAAAGTTTTATTTGTCCACAAGCATCTTTCCATTCTTTTCTCCTCTTCCTTATCACTAGGAAAGCAGTGAAGACGTTGCTTTTGTTGTTGCCCTTCAACTGAAAATTACAACCAAAATCCGCACAATGTAGCATCATGTCAGTATTTTATTTTGCGGGTTGTGTTGCGGTAAAAATAGCAACAGGTAGTGCCAGTAGCTCTCTGAGTGTAACCATTTTACGTCATCGAAATAATGGCACCCCCTATAGTCCAAAATATGTATTAAAAGATGTTGATTTTTTTAAATAACGTAAATCTTTCATGGGTTTTCTGAGACATAATTTATGATATATTAAGCCATATGTCTCTTAAGACTCGGATTTCCATTTAAATATACATTGTCAGGTAAACTGTACTTTGTGGGTTGAATCAACCTGCTAGATTAAGTCTCAGCATGGCCAAAGATCAGCTAGACACTGTATATATCATCTACTAAGGTTCTCTACAGTTCACATGTTTAGAGACCTTTGAAGATCAGGGGTCCTTTGAGCAGTGTCCTTGCTTTCAGCATGAATGAACTCTAAGCCCTCACGCAGACTTATTTTTGTTATATTTATATGTGTGCTTCCCGCTGGGAATGCATAAACCCATTTTTACTTGACATTAGCCGGATCGAAGACAAGTGCAAATATCTTATTAAAATAAGTGCCGAACAGCATAGATGAAGTGTGCGTCTGTGAGATTGAGCTTGTCTGCTCTTTGCAGCCGTAATACCATCGTTCTTATGCTAAGTTGCTTTGGGGAGGATAAAAGATGTGCGGTAATACGGGTGGTGCGCAGAAGGCCGGTGGGTCTAATTGCTGTCATTTCACACAGAGAGAGCCTGTGAAGCTGAATCGTAGCTGCAGGCGCCGTAAAGCCTGGTTCACAGGTGGGACTACACCGACTCCAAATTAGAATTCTTTAAGTCTAATTGACATGGTGGCATAAAGAATACCAACAGCTTGGGTATTTATAGTAAATCCTCTGAATTGTAACCTCCTGCACCAGTTTAAATGAGCAATGTTGTGGTAGAGGTGTCAAATTTTTTCTATTCCTGAAAGGCCTTCGTGCGGTAGCTCTCATTTTTGTTGCGAGTGAAATGTTCCAGGGAAGCTTGTTCCATTTCACATGTTTAGCTTTTGCTATTATCTAGAAAATTGCTGCGCTGGCTGCTTACAGACATTTCTTCTTAGCCAAGAAACGCACCTCAGATACCATCACTCCCTTGTGTCATTGTCACAGATGACCCTGAGTGTGATAGGAAGAAGAAAGCCTGCTGTGACGTGTTGATCAATACGTATTTAAAATCCCATTACGCCTGCCGTTGCACATCGGATGCCTCGTTAATGTAATTACAAAAGTGGAACGGCCTCTTAAATTACTACAACCGTACCTTTGCTGACTTGCCACTGTCGCATTCATTCATACACTGTGATGTATTAAATGAAATGCAGAGAAAATAGTGTAAGTGCTGCTGGTGGAAAACGCCTGCCGGTTTCAACTCACTAACCTGCTAGCTAAACCACAATGTCAATATTTAGAAATAAATCAATATCGCTACCTCACAGACACAGGTGATTAAAGATTAAAAGATGGTAATCTACTCTGTACTTAGGATTTATGTGAGACTTTGTGTACAGACTAAAAAACAAGTACAAACTGACCAGCTCTTTATCTTAATTGTAGTGTAAGTCACACAAGGTCACGCATTTCTGTTATAAGCACTTCCTGCAATCTAACAGCTGCTCATCCATCACAAATCCCATCACCTTACTCTGTTCTCATTCAACGCTCTTTGACACAAAACTTCAAAGGTTTTTTTTTATAAGGAAGAGAGGCAATGTTTCAGGCATGCTGCCAGTTGGAACTGATGCTGTGTAGCTTGAAGTATAAAAAAGCCAAGAAAGAGAGAAAAGAACATTTTTTTTTCTAGAGGAAGAGTATGTTGTGTTATTTATGGATTTAATACTGCCTCCAGACTCCAAGTCTTCATATCTACAAGACACCAGTCCTATGCTAGACCTTATCTTAAATTGGGTGCACATTTCAATCAAACACAGAGTTTCAGTTGGAATCATTTCGGATGATATTTCGCTCAAAAGATATAAATAAATGGGGAAAAAAAAACATTAGAACATCAATGTCAAGTGGCCTAATGTCGTTTTTTTTGTAACAGAAGAGTTTTGTTTGTAGGAATTTCCTCTGCTGATTAGCAGTCGTGTAATGATGGAGGGGTCATTCTTTCTCGTTCAATTCTGAAGCACTCTCCACTAATCTTTTCAAACCACTTCAGACTGAAAACAAGACTTGTGAAGCAGAAACAATTGAGATAATAGGTTGCAGGTAAAGTGAGACACTTTTTGACAATTCGTCATTGGTGTTGGTTAATAATTGAGATGCAGGATTACAGAAGTTGCTTCGTACCCAATAGTATAAACAAAAGCAAATGTGACATAAAAACACAATCGCAAGCATGCCATTTTTTTGCGATCTCTCATCTTTCAGTTCTTTTATCTTTATTCATGTTTTTCACAGGATTTGTACCCAAGGATTCTGCATTCTAAGTCCAATTCTGTGCCGACTGAGCTACCGAGCAAGCTTGCTACTTCGACATCATTATTCACGTCACAGCTGATTGGTTTAATTTCTTAGCAGCAGCCAATGAGCTTGGTGCTCAACGTTTAAATACCTGGCAAGTGCTCCACCTTCCCCATCTCCACCTGTATAGATCTGTTATGGGGTGCTTCATGTATGTTATATGTGACCCTGGACCACAAGGGTACATGTTTTGAAATTGAGATTTAGACATGGAAAATAATGAAAGTCGAATAAATAAACTCATTGATGTATGAGATGGGACAATATTTGGTCGAGATAGAACTGTTTGAAAATCAGCAATCTGAGGGTGCAAAAAAATAAAAAAATTAAATTGAGAAAATCGCCTTTAAAGTTGTAGTAGTTCTTAGCAATGCATATTACTAATACTGATATATTTACGGGTAGGAAATTTACAAAATATCTTCATGGAACATGATCTTTACTTAATATTCTAATGATTTTTGGCATAAAATAAAAAAATGATAATGTTGACCTACACAAGGCATTTTTGGCTATTGCTACAAATATACCTGTGCTACTTAAGACTGGTTTTGTGGTTCAGGGTCACATATATGGGGTTATTTCATATATATGTGCAGCAGAAATATTTCCTATATGCTCACAGCAGCATGTTTGTAAATGTATTTGCAGTAGCACGTCTCTGTACTTGCTTTACCGCAGAAGCAGCATAGCAGTCCAATAGGTTCTGATAAAATGACATCACTATTCACGTGGTGCAGCTGATTGGTTTCTTTTCGTATCAGCCAATGAACTTCCCACTCAACATTTAAATACTAACACAGCGCTTGCTGTAGAATATAGAAGTTGCTGCACGCTGCAGAAACCCTCCACCTTCCCCAGCTCCACCTGTGTGTATATATATCGTCGCTGTCGGGCGGAAACCTCGTATGTCCAAATTTTGTAAATTTCATATTTTTTCACAAATGGATGCTATTGGTCAGTGCCCACGTGGATCTGTAATTTTTACAAATTATTAACCAATCTAAAGTGTTGAAAATAGCTTGAGAGCAAATCTCTTAACTCATTCTTCAACTGTCTGAGAAGAGCTCTTATCTCCACCTTTTCTTCACTCCGCTGGAGCGTCGGGGCATATGTCCCCTTCCATCTTCTTGTCACAAAACACCGGCAAAAATAATTAGCATTGAATGTGTCGGTGGAAACAGTAAGGAGATATTTGAATGATCCATTAATAAACTAGTGTATTCTGAGATAATGTCGCAAAGACCCTGACTCGCAATCTCTTCTTTGGACGCAACTTTTGAAGGAAAGCATCTTTCCGGATTACATAATGAAAGCGTTTTTTTTCTGATTTGTTTTATTTCGTTAAGTAATAATTTAAAGCTTTCTATTTATTTATTTATTTATTTATTTATTTGTCATGTTTGTGAGGCATGTAGCCTATTCGCTGAAAAATGTGATCGCGCTGACTCCTCATGTCCTGCAAAGCGATTTCAGCTTCTCCTCTTCAAAAACAATATTCACATAATAGCGCACATCTATCTAGGTTTAATGTTTAAACTAAAATTGTTCTATAGCTACTTTAACTGTTTTAGATCTATAGATTGTATTTTATGCAAGTCGTAATGATTTAAAAGGCAAAAGTCTTCCGCTGGCCGCTGTTCGTAAAAAACAAAAAAAACAAACAAACTGATATTTAACGAACAAAAAAATGCTCCAAAAGTTTTTCTAAATTAACTTAATAAGAAAACGAAACGAAATATAACCACTTTGGCATTACATACAAAACGTAACTATGTTAATAGCTGAAACAGTAGTATAAGCTGTTCTGGAAGAATTAAGGGGCAAAAAGACGGACTCAGTTTTTTTGTATTGCATCATAGCTCTTAAACCTTTAAAATAGAGTTTAGGAAGATGTAACCACAGTCGTTAGCTTTGGTTAACTATTGAAGCCTTTTCTCTTGTCAAAAGGCTCAATGCGACCGCAGACTTTGTTTACCTGCAGATTAATTTCCGCCTATTAGACAGTTTATCGCTTTATTTTGGTATTGCATCACTCATAGCTCTAACGTTTAAAATAGAGTTTAGGAAAATGTATGTAACCACAGTTGTTAGCTTTGGTTAACTATTGAAGCCTTTTCTCTTGTCAAAAGGCTCAACGCGACCGCAGACTTTGATGAACTGCCGGCAGCAGCGAAGTCTGTGTCTGTACCATTCTTATCAATGACGGCGTAATCTCGTATCTCCCTGCTCCCAAGTCATAAAACCTCGTATCTCCGATAAAACATGATTTTGGGGAAATGTTGTCTTAATGTTGGTACACAACAGTGTATGATAGCAATATATGGTATAATACCAACTTTAACGATAAAATATTTAATAACTCAAAAAATATGCAGTTTTTTTCATTTCCTGAAAAACGACGGTTTTGGAGATACGAGGATTCCGCCCGACAGCGACGATATATATATATATATATATATATATATATATATATATATATATATATATATGAGTTCAGATTCAAAACCAGCTAAAAGCAATCTCGGTCAAAAATGAGATAATGATACTGAGTGAATTCTCTTGACACATATTATACGTCCATCAAATACTTTTACTTCAAACTCGCTAAAATCCCACCCTCAGCCCAATCAGAAGTACCAGTACTTACATAGAAACCTATACATCGGAGCCTGATAAAAATGCATTTTTTAAAGAAAGATGTCAGATTGATTCAGAGGCTTTTGCACCTGAACTCTTCATATATAGATATATGGGGGTTATTTAATATATGTGCAGTAGCAGTGTTTCTTACATGTTCACAGCAGAATGTTTATAATGGTCATAATCTGCATTTGTTCCGTTAATTTACTGTAATCAAAAGTGTTAGTGTTAAAATTAGAGAGATTATAACTTGTCATTTGCTGTAGAGAGTGTTTTAAGATATCATGAGTGATATCATCTGGGTATGTAGAGCATAATAATCAGGAAATGTCTGAAAATAAAACCTGCTGCAATATTTTGTTGGTTTAATGAAAATGTGTTTATATATCAGCCTACCCAAAACATGAACTTAATGACTGGTGAATGCAGCAATTGATCATTCAGAGTTCAGCATTCCAGCCAAGGTATTTTGAACAAGCATGAATTAAAAATATGTAAAAATTAATTAGTAATTGCTGTAAAAAATGTTAATTGCTTGTATATCTATTGCATGAGCTAATATTAGCGAATTGAACCTACAGTATGTGATTAAGCCCAAGTGTTTCACTTTATCCGTATTCATCCTACACCTACAGTTTGCTGGTGTTTTCAGCAGATAATACAAACGATTTATGGTGGTGGTTATTTCCCAACATTTATTCAATTGGAGCAGTCTGTAATGGAGGACAGCTCATTTCATGGGGTTCAGAGGCATGGCTAACCCCATCAGAGCAGCAGACATTTTAGGATTGTGTCTAGGCTAAAGGTGCTGAATACTCAGACAGTCAGGGGACTGCGATGAGTTCTCCGTCGCCATTTATGTAGAGCCGATCATTGTTAATAAGATGATTTTCTCATTAAATTCTTATAATGAAATTAAAAAGTAATCAGCAGATGTCATTCATGCGTTTTTGGGATGGGGGGGTTTATCTTTGGGAAAGGCGAAAGGATTTCTTGATAGGTCAGTCTAGCCACTGAGAGACACTTTAATCTCAAATGCCACTATGCCAGACCAATTCAAAATGTATTACCCACCTCTTCTAAATGGATTTCAACTGAACACTGACATCAGTGGCCCCAATTTGCTAGCATGAATGCAGTGTACTGAAATCTAGGAATATAATATTCACCGTTGATATTTAGAGAGTCAAGCCACAGTATTGTGTAGATGGTTTTTAATTTAGGTGGTGCAATATTTTTTTTTTTTTCTAATTGAGGGGGTTTTCTTCTTTGTTTTTCTCTTTACGCAAATTACAGTTGAAAAGAAAATATTTTTCTCTCTTCCAGGGAGGTGCATTATGCAGTATTGTTTAACAGAGCCATTTATATTTACTGTGAGCCATCGTCAAGTAATAGCTAGCAACATTAGATTATTATATATAATTATGTATATAATTATATTTAATAGCATATTTATTTCAAGCATTACATTAAGTCCTAAATGACCCTCATAAAAACAGTGTGATATTACCAGATATTATAGCGATACGTGTTACACTGCAAAGTGTTATATTGCAATCAGCAAGGCAAAAATAGGGCAAAAAAGACGCCATAATGAGAGGGAGGAATAGATAGGCTCTGTCTTTCTCTCCTTTGGAGTAGAAGCAACACTTTTATCTTGTTGAAGGAGAGGAACATGCTGAGCCTAATTTGCTGGAGCAATGCTCGCTGGCAGTATTTTTCCATCAGGTCAAGCTATTTTGAAATACCCTCAAGGTGTGATAGTGCTTGGACTCATTGTTGTGGTGTGCCTGCCAGAATGTCATTACCAGCATTGGTAGGTGGGTTCTATCCTCATCCGTTGCTCTGCACGTTCACATGCGTGCTGGGGTGAGTTGATAGCTGATGTAACCTTTTGGAGGAGATTTAGGATATTGGCCTGTAAACATTTAATTAGTTGAAGTCTAACGCTGGCTTTTGATAGTGATTGGCATTCTTGAATTGTGTGCAATGTTGGAGAAGATGGTTACTGTAGAAATTGAAGCTTTGTAAGGTGCAAGCAAGTCATAATTGAAGTGGTTCAACTACAATCAATGTTACTTTTTTGTAGCTACTCTACTGTCACTGCATAACAGTACATAGAACTTAATTATGGGAGTAATATCTTAAATTCAGCTGAAAAAATAAGCTTTCCATTAATGTATGGTTTGTTAGTATAGGATAATATTTAGCTGAGATACAGCTATTTGAAAATCTGGAATCTGTTGGTGAAAAAAAATCTAAATATTGAGCAAATTGCCTTTAAAGTTTTCCAAATTAAGTTCTTAGCAATGCATATTACTAATAATTATTTTATATATATATTTACGGTACACTCTTAAGAAAAATGGTTCTAAACAGTACCAGAAAAGGGTTATCCAGCTTGTAACAATAGCAGAACCCTTTTTGGTGCTAAATAGAACCCTTTTTATAGGGTTCCATAAAGAACCAATGCTATATAGGAGCTTAATGGTGTTATACATAACCTCTTTAATGATAGTTTATTTTAATGAATATTAGTATATTAATATATTTACATGAATATTTTATTATTTGTATATATTGTTTATTAATATTGTTTTTTACTCCTCTGTCCGCCTGATATTGCAATATCTTGTAGTGTCTGTTAGGGTTTTACATAAAAACAACAACAAGATTTGTCAGTTGTTAGTTCATGCCCTCATGATTTTTGGCATAAAAGAAAAAAATATATATATAATTTTGTCCCAAACAATGTATTTTTGGCTATTGCTACAAGTATACCTGTGCTACTTAAGACTGGTTTTGTGGTCCAGAGTCACATATACTGTAGCCATGGCAGGAGATGAATGGCATTCATAGCATTAGAATCCATTTGACTTTTTTGAAAAAATGCAAACGACAAACAATCCAAAATGGCAGGCAGTATAACATAGTTAACCCTCTGGGGTCTGAGGGTGTTTTGGGGCCCTGAAGAAGTTTTGACATGCCCTGACATTTGTGCATTTTTCAGTATCTTAAAAACATATTTATGGCTAAAGTCAGATGATATTGTAATCAGCACAAACTGGGCTACAATAATATGCAAGCAACATGAATGTACATGTTTGTGTTTTTAAGAAAACAATGTTTATGCGTGGTTAGTCCAGGCAAAGTTCTAAACACAGTAGAGCAGACAATCAAACTAATCCAAATTGGTAATTAAACAGGGAATAATCCAAAGGTCAGACAAAAGAGGTCGATACACATGGTGAAAACAATGCTAAGGCAGAATGTCTGGCAATAGTTAGAAATGGGTGTATGGGGATCATGACTCAAATTGCACATCTTAATTTACACTAAATACCAAGGTTCTGCACCATTCAGAATTGATGGAGAATGTTTTTTTTTTTTATTTCAGTCTGGCTTGTGGAATTAAAATTCAATTTCATTTGGAATTTTAAATTACACTTTTTTTTTTTTTGTTTGAATTGATGAAGTTGAATATAAGGAAGCAGAAGTTAAATAAAATTCAGAGTAATCCATATAACTAGTTTTTGAATAGGCAAGACAGAAAGTTTGACAATACTTTTTGGTTTGACAAAAGCTTGTTTAAAGTTTTAGGATATTGGCTCGGAAAATGTGAAAATCCCTGGTAGCCTTTCGGACAGGCATAAATGTAGCTAACCAAAATAAAAAGAGATCCTTTTTAATAGAAAATTGAATATGAGTCAAGAGAGAAAAAAAAAGAAGAAAAAAATCTGCAGAATTTTTTATGACCCTTTTTAAGAGCTGAACAAATAAAACTATTAAATGAGTGGGATAGAGCAATGTCTATGGCAGTGTCGCCAAATTGGAATTGGGCTTGTTTATATATTTATAAATTAGCCCCTGGAATGCTAATTTTTACAAGGGGAACCCCATCAAAAAACGTGCATTTTACCCCCGGAACACGATTTTTATTGGGGGACCCCGTTCAAAATGTGATTGGGCTATTTTTGGGCTAGTATCAATTGGTTATCTATGGTAACATATTAAACTGTAAAAAGATAATAAACATCATATTTCGAGTCAAATGTATAAATATATTAAAATTATATTAAAATATATTAAATATTGTTTCGATTTTTAAAAGGCAAATTAACTTCTTACACATTTACATTTGTTTGTTGTGTAAAAACATAGGTCAATATTTGCATTAATCTGAACATATACAGCAGAAAGGCTTACTGAAAATGGGTGGGGCTTTTGAAACAGCAGAAATATAGTGGTTTCCTTTATAACGGCGGTACACAAAGTTTTATATATTCAGTAATTTTATCTTCCTATCATTTCAATTCCCGTTCAGTTTCCATGGGCCGTGGCCATTTAAATTCATACTGACATTATTTAAACAAAAGCTAAAACTTCAATTTTAAATGTTAGTCAGCCATGTTAAATATAACTAAAATTTACAAGACACCAGAATGGATGGTTTTCTCCAGGCATTATTGGTGTTTTGGATCGTGCAGCTGCGAATCACTGACCAAAAGATAGAGCTTTGTGTTTTGAGCTTTGCAATTAACATAGAAGTAGAGAGTCGTGACAGCGGTCTAAAAAACGAAAAGCGGAAAATAGAATGAAAGAAAACAAAAAGAGAAATCATTGGCAACACAAATCAATACACAACGGACACACAAGCTCCCCAGGTGAGCAAGATGGAGATCAGACGTTGAATCGATAGCCTGCAGTCAATAGAGGAGAGTGACTGAGGTGATGGAAAACTATATCCTGGGCAGACGAGCGAGGGCACAGTCCCTGAGGCGGAGGGGTGGGGGCCCCTAAGCTGAGCTTGCACGAGCGTTTCATTTTCAGCGGGAATACGTCCGACCTTGGTTATTTAAGATCAGCATAAATCTCCCTTGAGTAGAGCTGGCAGTATCTCACTCCCTGTTGTGCCACTTATCTTCATAGAGCATCGTTTGCTAGCAGCCAAATTGTCAAGAGATTATTTTTTACTTTATTTATTCTTTTATACCTTGCTAGCAGATGTGATATCGTGATTTATTGTTGTTTCAGCGAGTTGATGCCAGGAATAAACAGGACGCTTATCTATATTCTAATTTCTGATAGAGCTCCTACAATAAAGCACTGTAGCTGGCGTGACCTTTAAAAGCGATTAAACATACAAACATGCGCATTCGAAAATTAACCTTAAATACACGCGCGCGCGCACAAAGAATTTTTTTTAAAGCTCTGAAGTGATGCGTGATGACAGCTTGTGTATTGAAAAGCAGTAAATATGCATGAGAAAGGCTGCTAAGCATTTTCCTCTTCACAGTCGGTGGATTGTGAAGAAAGATGTGGATTGTGTGACTCATATCTCATGAGTCATAAAGCTTATGCATTCATAGTCGCTCCTTTAAGTGCCATATGTGAACTTCAGATTTAGGTTGAATGCGGTGAGACTAAATAAATAAATAAAAAAAAAACTGTCGGATCCCTGCGGTTAGTTGCCCTAAAAGGGTTTAGATGCAAAAAGATAAACAGACGGACAGCTTCTGTGCGATTGATTGACAGGTGTTTTAATGAAACCATAAACAGGGCTGTTTTGCCCCATCGCAGATTCAAGTGCAAATTCAAGCCGTCCTCTCGAGGTAATTGTAATACCTTAATTAACAGAACACATGAATGCGGAAAGGCCTCAGAAGGGAAAATACATATTTAAATCTTTCCGTTTAGCCCACTTTGATGAATTTCAAATTTCTCACACTGAAGGGAAGGGGAGCACCCCCGCGGGAGAATGAGCTCTGCCATTTCCCCATTCCTCTTGACCTGCCAAATCTGTGGCGGCCGGCACCAGTCGGCATCCCTGGGGGTGCGCGGGTACTCATTAATCTTCGGCCCACTGTCCCAAAGGGGGCAGAGTAATTGTTTAATAGTAGATACTGAGAGATCATGATTCTCTCCGTTTGACATTTATGAGGTCATCAGTGTCTCTCTACATTAATGCACGTATTTATTCACGCGACACGGCCGGGGCTTTACGGATATCCGGCGAACCGCACGGCCAGCTGCACATAATAAGGGTATCCGCGTGACATTTCTAATGAGTGTGTAATTTGCTCAACGATGCAATTACATCACTGATATAATGATGGGCTGTGATTGACATTGTGTGTGTCTTAATAACAAACCGCGGTGACACGTTTCGCACCGAAAGCGTTGTGTGTCTTGCCCTTGCTGGTATTCCTTCTGTTTGCTTAATTGTTTTGCTAATTATCCTGTAATGGCATAATGTTTGCCACTCTATATGTCAACTCTAAAAATATGTCGCCATTTATATTTCTGACACGGGCTGTGAGCTCTCTGAATTCCAATGAGTGTGGATTGCTAAATATATATTAGGGTATAATTGATTTCGGGCCATGGACTGGCTGTAGTTACCCCCTTATTAAAACGGAAACCTCTTGTCATTAAAACCTTCCATGCCAATTAAGCCATTGCTCTGGAAGGGATGTTTCAGCCATTCAATCTTCAGGCTTTCGGAATGGTTTTCTCACGTCCTGCTTGACCACTTTAGTCGATGAATGTATGTAGTCAGAATCTCTTAAAGGCAACCTGTGTGAATTTATATTTCTTCTGTGGAACACAACATTTTTGTCTATGGCAAAGGAGGCAAGGAAGGCAATGTCTCATCAACAAATTAGTTGCAAAAATAAAACAATGCAGATATTACAAAGTATGACATATAAAATGTAAAAATCACTTGTTTTTCTAAAGTAAAACTGTCTGAGCCCATCTAGTGTGCGGTGAGTTTGGTGGGGAGTAATTGAAAATGAATGGGGGAAAGTCATTTGAGAGGAGGCAATGCCTCCATCGTGATATGATTGGATATGATCGGTTATGATCGGCTGTGATTGGTTCATGCAATAAATCCCGCCTCTTCTGTTTGTGCGCAATCCACATTTGCGAATCAGTCTAAATGAACAATATAATGGCGTTAATGGGAAGACTAATAAATAAGTGAACACCTCACACGCTTATATACCACCACTTTAAAATGGCCTGAAAACATGATCTGTGGGGTTTATTAGTGAGCAATCAGCTTGTTGAAATTGAAGGTATATCTCCATGTTTGTGGCCAAAAGCTTTGATGACTGATGATCCAAAAATAAGTTCATTATAAAGAAGAACAGCTGAACACCAGTTAATGAATAAAATATGTAATTGTTTAAATAAAATCTGTTGTTTAAATCGTTACTGCCTTGAGTATTTTGGGATAAATGTAAAATGCTTGAAAACACAAACATTTAACTGATTATTGGTTTTAATAAATCTAATATCTGATTTATTACATTGTTAATGTAAAAATACAATATAGATTTTATTCTGGTAGTAAAAGAGTAAACATCAGTTGGGTCCAAGACAATATTGAACCATTGACTTTTATTGTATGGTAAAAAACATATCATGAAAATCATATAGGTTAGGACAGACAAGAGGGTCACTTAATGTTGGCAGAATTTTAACTTCTGGCTAAACTGTCAGTTCTGAAAACACAGGACTTTCATGAAAAAGGAGCAATGGACTAAAGTTGCCTAAAGTAGCAAACTATTCTACACATACTGTTTTCCTGTGATCGTCAGTTGAAGCCACCATAGTGTCATTGCCCAGCCAATTCATTTAAGTTGACTTAACAGAGAGACCTTTTGGATTGGCTGTCTCAATCTAAACGTATGGCCCATCACATCTTTAATAGCAAACACAAGATGGGCTCACCGCCACAGTGGCTCTGGGGCTGATCATTCGTCTCTTGTGGAGAGGGGGGCAGTAAATCAGCCCTGGCTGGGGATGTGACGTCTTGGACGGGGATAATTTGTGCTCATTCTGTTCTGGAGAAACTGGGCCGGAGATCATTAGGCCATAAATCATGCCAAAGACGGATGCAAATGTAAAAGAACAGGAAACACAAAAACAGAACCCTGAGTCAAGACTGGAAATGGAAACACTGTGCTGTGTTAAATGACTTCCTGGGGTGGTTTAGGTGGTAATTATCCTTGAGCAACAAACTTTGGAGGTGTTGCTAAAGACTTTAAAGTGGTGAATTTCAGTTGAAGTATGTTTTAATAAAGGTCTGTGAAGGATAGTGGAACGGTATTGGTTTTTGTCATGTCATCTTGCAGTGCATTATTGGAGGAGTGGTTTGTGTTTATGTACAGTAGGTGCTGAGTGTTATGAGGGGAAGTGGGAGTACTTTACATGTACATTGATGCTTAGAAACTCATTGCTGCATTTTAATTTTACCTCTGAATGTCTTGGAGCAGGATATTTTAAAGAAATGCCAGATAGGAGTATGCAGTGAAACCGTTGTATGTATACAGTAGGCTATGTCTCTCTTAAAATTGTGAAATGATATGTGACCATGGACCACAAAACCAGTCATAAGTGTAAATTGTTCGAAATTAAGATGGAAAGTTGAATGAATAAGCTTTCTATTGATGTATTGTTTGTTAGGATAGGACAATATTTAGCTGAAATATAACTATTTGAAAATCGGAGAAAAAAAAAAATATTGAGAAAATCGCCTTTTGTCCAAATTAAGTTCATAGCAATGCATATTACTTATCAAAAATTAAGTTTTGGTATATTTATGGTAGGAAATTTACAAAATATCTTCATGGAACATGATCTTTACTTAATATCCTAATGATTTTTGGCATAAAAGAAAAATTAATAATTTTGACCCATACAATGTATTTTTGGCTATTGCTACAAATATACCCCAGCGACTTAAGACTGGTTTTGTGGTCCAGGGTCACATATGTTATTTTATCTATAATTGAATCAAGGGTGTGGCTAAAACAACTACATTAACATCTACATTTTCAGCAGCCATTGCCATTGGTCTTCATTGTCACATGATCATTTATTGGTGCATTAATATTATCGGTGCTCAGTTATTGCCAATTAATATTATTATTACCGGTGTTACAAAGAGTTCGTATTAAGCAACAAAAACTTCAACATTGATACTGAAAAGAAATTAGCATTGTGGCACTGAAGATTGAAGTAATGGCTGCTGAAAATTACATCACAGGAATTATTTACATTTTTAAATGCATTAAAATGTTTTTTTAATGTTAAAATTATTTGTGAACTACAAATATTGCTTTATCCTTGTACTTGTAATGCAGTCAGTCTAATAGTTTTTAAACTTTTAGAAGGAGAATTCAAAGTAGATAGTAAAAAATATTAGTATTTGTGCCTTTCCAAATAAACCGGTCGGTTTTTTGTACAGTACAGAATAATCTTTCCACCCTGCTTTTGTTCTTTTCACTCATATTCACCTTGAACTTTACACATAACGGCGCGAGATAGATGCCTCTACCCTGTCGCTTTACCCTTCACAACTGCTCTCTCCTGCTGGCTTTGTTTACACAGACAGGAAGGATATAATACACCTCTATGTATGCATATTCCATCCTTGTAAATGATTTAAGTGTAAGTTGTTTACTCTTTTCTTGCAATTCAAGGCATATTGATTCTGCTCTGCATCCTTGTGCACTAAGATCTATTCAATATTCATCCATTAGCCTGTTTTTGGTTTCTGAGATCCCTTTTTAATTTGGGTGGGAGCGTTCACAGTAGTGGGAAGATGCAGAAAGTGTTTTTGGTGTGGGTTGTGTTGAAACTATAAAAGAGCCTTATGATGCTTGAATGATGTAAAACAAAAGATTTTATGTGAGAGGAGTTGTCGTGGTTACCAGAAAAGGTCTTAAACAATAGCTCATGTTCTCCTTGGGACCGAAAAGAAGACTAGCGTCACACGGAGAAGGGGTTGCCTAGCAATGCCGGAGGAGTAGCTGTTCGACTGGTTGTGGAAGGCGGTGCTATTCAAAGTATATCTAGTCATATTCAAATGAGAAGCTTTTTTGGGTTTTCAATATTTGAAGTTCCGGGGATCTAGTCACGTAAATGGGTGATGGATACAAAGACCGATGCATCTCTTGCTCCGTCGTTTTGTTCCTCCTGTGTTTGCTGACAATGAAGCGCGGAGCGATCTTTATTAATCCTATTTCATAATGCTTTTGCTAATTGATTAAAAGGTGATTGCTGAAAGGTCTACCATGTTCTGGCTGCATTGGTCCGTCTGGGTTCTAATTGCTTTTTAATTGAGTCTTTCTTCCTTTGAATTCGTATCTCCGATTAATGCTTTTTAAAATGGAGGGCAAAGATTGGATAAGCGAGGCTGTTTTCTTTCATAAGATTTCCAATAATCCATATTCATGTCTGGTATGGTGTTATGTTAATGAATTGGAGCTCTTTACGCTGGGTAGAAATGAGTTCTCCCTCTCCTCTTCGCTCCTCGTGATAAGTGCGAGCCACGCCGCGCTCGAGTGGAGAGCGAGCTCTGGAATACATTTAGATTCCCACCACAAGAACAACCTGTCAAATTGGAAATATGGAAATATGACAGCTTATTGAATCCTAGGCAATTTAATGAAGAATGATATTTGATAGGCAAAGCATTTTTGTCAAAAGCAATTATACAAATCGTGCCTGTGCCAAGCCTGGCAAAAACAGCCTTGATTCTGATTTCTTTTCTGTTCATTTTGTCTTCAGATGTGCATGTGTGCATTCATACCATGATTTGAGTCAAAAACAGAGGAAGAGAGAGAGAGAAGAGAGCAGGCTGGCATCCACAGCATGTGCCAAAAAGCATAATACCTCATAGAGAAAGCACTCAGCGAACTGAGAAGAGCAAATGGAACCGATGTCAAAAGAGCAACTTTGCTCTGTAGCCTGCGCTGAAACAGAGCAGGCCTCTTTCTAATGTAACAAGGGCACACCGACAGGGTTCGTGTTGTGTGCTCTTCTCTGTAAATGATATGCTTTTCACCTTCTTTTATGATGTGGATCATACCTCATGTTCCTGAAAACCCAAGTTTGGCTTCGGCTCTCCCGCTCAGAGTGACTTTGAAGGGAAAATTTGCCCAAAAAGCTGTCATTATTTTCTCATCCTCATGTCGTTCC
Source organism: Cirrhinus molitorella (assembly GCA_033026305.1). Taxonomy (NCBI): domain Eukaryota; kingdom Metazoa; phylum Chordata; class Actinopteri; order Cypriniformes; family Cyprinidae; genus Cirrhinus; species Cirrhinus molitorella. The sequence goes on along the minus strand of CM065136.1, from coordinate 17,121,932 downwards.
AAACCTGTACGACCTACTTCCTTCTGTGTGATATACTGCCACTCAAAAGTTTGGGATCAGTAAGATTTTAATGTTTTTTAAAGATGTTTCTTATGCTAATCAAGGCTGCTTTTATTAGATCAAAAATACAGAAAAAAAATGTAATATTGTGAACTATTATTTCAATTTAAAATAACTGTTTTCTATGTTAATATATTTTAAAATGTAATTTATTCCTGCGATACAAATTTTCACCATCATTACTCCCGTCTTCAGTGTCACATCATCCTTGAGAAATCATTCCTATATGCTGATTTATTATCAATGTTGAAAACTTTTTTTCAGGGTTCTTTGTTCAATAAAAGGTTAAAAAGAACAGCATTAATTAGAATAGAAATGTTTTCTAACAATAAACACTACCGTTCAAAAGTTTGGGGTCAAACAAATGCTGTTATTTTTAACTTATTCTTCAAAGAATCCTAAAAAAAAAGAATCACTGGTTCCAGAAAAATATTTGGCAGCACAACTGTTTTCAACATTGATAATTCTAATAATAAATCAGCATATTAGAATGATTTCTGAAAGATTATGTGACACTTAAGACTGGAGTAACAGCTGATGAAAATTCAGCTTTGCATTACAGGAATAAATTATATTTTATTTTATATTTCATAGCATAAGAGACTTCTTTAAAAGACATTACAAGTCTTACTGATCCCAAACTTTTGAGCACCAATGTACATATCATATTTAACATTTTAGACAGATATTAAATCAATTTTTATTGTTCATTTCATTTCTTAATCATCAGTTATGATTATTTTTACACTTTGAATGACTATTCAGTATCAAATGTAGATAAAGGTCTTGTTTTGAACCCCGCAAAAGAAAGAAAATACAGGTTTGGAATGACATTAAGTTGACAGAATCGACATATATGGTGTCTGTCCCTTTAACATCAAAACTGCAATGCTTGTCAAAAAGTCAGCTTGTCAGCTGTCATAATCCAACACTTCGTACTCATTAATGCAATTACAAACGTCAGCAGACCTCAAGGATGTATATTTCCAAGAACCGTCCCCTTTGAGTCCAGGAAGTCGCTCTGCTGATTCAGTGAAATTGCAAATCTGCAGCGGCCATTCGCGGGAGTATATATGTCTCATGGTGGTGCTTTAATCCCATGCCGCTCGTGACGTGAATAAGTGCTCCTACAGTTCTACATGACCCACGCCTGATACTTCATTGGGGAAGGGGGCTAATTTGTCTTCCCAAATGGATTTAGTTTGTCAGGGCTTTAACTAAATTGAAAGCGGAATGGAAGAGAGGTAGAAGAGCAGCGAGAGATCCGTTAAGGTGGCGCCGTTACCGCTGACAGACTTTGCTGTGGCGACTGGGATATTGCAGCCATTTCTCACTGCCACTGCGGCTGCAGGAGCCACAGGATGCGGAGCAGAGATGCCTGTGTTCGAGGCCATTAGGGACCTGGGCAACCACTGAGCCTAAGGGAAAAAACACTACACCCAGACACAGCCTGCAGCCAAAACACTGTGTGTGTGTGTCCAGGCACTTGCCTATTCGTCCAGCTGTTCATTATAGTGCTCGTATACACAATGCCTCAATATTTAATGGTTCTGTGATTGACTCATCTTCACCTCGGCGCAGTCAATGCTGTGAGAGAGATGGGAGGGGGAGGTCACTGAACTGTCCATTCTTTTCCTTTAACAGCCAAGGATGTAATCCAAGGCTTTTGGATGTTGTCTCGCTTTACCGTCCTCACTAGCTTTGTTATAATAGCACGGAGCTGCAAGCTCATTTCCTGACTCAAATGGTCTGTGTGAGTGGCAGGGTATGGGAGGCCCGGCCTTACCGAGAGGCCTGTCAGCCACATTAATAATAGAGGACTCAAATTGCTCAAACGAAGCAGCAGCGAAGAAAATCAATGTGAAAAATGATTGCTGGAAGCTTCCTTGTGAAAGGAAGACCTGGAGTCTCATTGTTTGTCTCGCTTTCAACCATTTTGAGTCGTGGTGTTGCGTGGTACAATGGGGATCTGTAGAGATGGTTTGGTAAATAATTCACCTACGACAGCTAGCTTCATGATTCCCTTATAGATTCAAATCTGTAGAAAATGTCAGTAGCTGGGTTTCCATCCAAAATTATGAGCAAAACTGGAATATTGCATAAAACATTTGCAGATAAGCACCGTTTCCATCCATCGAGTCAAAGAGAACAAAATCGTCGCTTCCTGATAAACTGGCAATAAATGTCCCTTAGAAAAGTAGGAAAAGCCACTAAATGTAATAATTCAAAGCAAGCAGATGAAACAATAAATGCAGTTATTGCTTTCTGAGGGAACATAGTCATGTAAGGCAGGTTTTTGAGCCTGTAAGTCACGACTTCAAACCACGACTCACGACTTTGCAGCGTTCCAGGCAAGTCAGGCCAAACTGCCTGAGTGCAAGGAATTGTGATAGCTAGATGTAAACAAACCAGCATGGTGGACCGTACGTGGCTTATGCTCATTTACAATCATTTCTATCGCCAAAGGTGCTTACTTCTTGATTATTTGAGGGAAACAGTGCACTTTCACGGGTAGAAGGTTGGAAAAACACAGGTAACGAGTTGCCTGGAATGCGACGTAAGACTGGGAATACGTTGATGACACTTTGGTTGGGCATTTCAAAATGACCATTAAAACATTTCAGATGCTTGTGAAACAAGATTGGTCCACTGGTTAGTCAAGTTATCCTGTCCTATAGTGCAAAGTCACATGACTTTTTTATGCGTATGGAAGAATTTTTTGTATTACCAAAAAAACACCTCAAACGAGCATTAAAAACGTTCAAATGTGGCGTTTCTTATGCAATACTTCAAAAAGTGCAGAAAAACAAGGTGATGGAAACAGCTAGTGTCTAAAATGAGAGATCTCATTTTGAATTAGAAGTCATCAGTGAATAATTTCAGGATAATAAGTGTGATTATAAGCACAAAACCTGAATTTGGACTTGCATTTTGGATTTATATAATCCTTTAAGACTACTTTTCAAAGATTTGGGGTCAGTGTGTGTGTGTGTGTTTTGTAAGTAATTAAAATTTATCACAATTATAACTGAATTATAACTAATGAATGATACCTATAAGTTGAATTATAATTTAAACCTTTCTATTCATCAAAGAATCATGAACAAATGTATCATGTTTTCCAGAACTGCTTTCAACATTGATAATGAGCATCAAATGAGGATATTAGGTTGATTTCTGAATGACCATGATGTGGTGCTGATGACTGGAGTAATGGATTCTGAAAATTCAGCTTTCAAACAGAAAAAAAAAAAAAAAAACATGAACAGAAAACCGCTATTTAAAATGAGTGTTTGTACAAATTTCAGATCACAACCACAGTTGAAATGTGTTGAAACAAAATTAATTATATCATTAGTAAGGCTTTGTTTTCATTCAGTAAATAAATCTCGAAAAGTGTTTCTGGGTCAAAACAATTCAGTATGATGGAGCAGGTCACAATTCACCTTGAACAGCTACTTGAGAGATCCTCTTCAAGTCTGTAGAAAATGTCATGCTATATATATCACAATCGTAACATCTGGTGAAGCCACTTATAGATGACAAGGAGTGCTGTTGCCTTGAAGATCTCCGATCTCTCATACTCTCCGGTTATTAACTCCCTAAATCCTCTTGAGCGTTTATCCCGTACCTCACGTGTTTCATTCCTACGTGTAGCGTTGTTTTATGCTGTCATGAGCAAGTTACAGGAAAACATCCTGACTCGCCAAGATTTTCCTGTTTAAGGACCTTGCTGTCCTTCTCACTCCAGAGGTGAATCACAAGAGTGGTGATGTATAAAGACGGTTTGTATGATTTTTCATTGGTGGACTGTTCGTGTCAGCAGGAGGGAGAGAGGGTCTGTGGGCTGCTCTGCTGTGGTCGGGGAAACAGATTTCATCAGTCCTGACTCCTACTTTTGTTGCCTAGACAAAAGTGCCTGACGAGAATTTTCTCGCAAGACGATGACAATGATCATGATAAATGCTCTCAAAATGGCTGCCTCTTTATCATTCTGCGTTAACACTATATTCTCATTTTATGCAGTTAGTGCGCTTACAAAAAAAATATGTTCATCAAAACGAGCAGGGAAAAGTGAGACTGCAGAGTTTTTGTTATCAAATTGATCATTATAAGCTTTATCTCGCTCGCAGTGCGCCAGAGAAAACAAACGGCGCTGTCAGCTGCGGCACATCACCCATAATTCCTCGTCCTTTTTGCTCCATAAACAGTTGTTCCATCCGCACCGACCTTGGCGAGAGAGATAAATAAGTGGAATTAATTTGTTGCTGGGGCGACAGGGAGGCGTAACGAAGAGCACTGCCTGTTATTAATGTCCCTCCCGGCTGTGGCCGCACCCCCAAGGACCATAGGCGCTCGGAGAGGAGGTCAGGAGAGAGGGAGGGCCGACCGGTCCAGTGGGCAGCACGGTGAGAAGGCTCGGGGTGATAGAATGCGCAAAGAGGCCACGGTGAGCCTGAGGCAGAGACAGATGATCTGCCAGATTGACAGGAAATTAGACTGAAAGCTGGTAGATATGCCAAAGGCGCTATCTCTCCGCAGAGCGCCGGCTTCACGCTGCTTCGTTATAGAACGCTTTTTGATAAGACCGGACTCGGGACCCGCAAGGGTGCGTTTAGTACGTCAACGTTTGGTGAGAGCTTTTGTCATATTTTACATTGTGTCAGGCAAGTCATAATATTTAGCTGGGCAATCCAGTTCTCGTTCCCCGGTTCGGTTAATTGGACCTGGCGAGAAGTAGGGCAGTGTCGCATAAATGGTGATTGACCTCGATAAATTTGAGGCAACCCTGGCGTGCGAGGGGAGGGCCGACCAGACACATTTCGACGCCAGACCCGGTAATTAGCTTTAATTTCCTACCTTTATGGCTCGTCATTAAAATTAAGCCTCCCAGTAACGCATTTATTACCCTTCTCGGGAACACTAGATGTTCCTTGCAAAAAAGAAACCCATTTAGCCGAGAATTTACATTTTAACGATTATTCAAGCTGCCGTTTCCGTGAAACGTGATGCGCGTTGTGTGACTGTATCTGTCTGATTTTACAATATGCAACGCTGCCAATTATCACAGCTACTGTATGCTAGCGTGGGCCCGTGCGCCACAGGATGACCAGGGCGGCTCGTGGTGAAGAGGATGGCAGGAGACAGCAATTATATCATCGCACCCACTTCTCTCAGAAGGAGGTATAAATCTCCATCCACTCTCGGAGGAAGTATTGTTTTGCACATGCATTTCAAAGGATTACTCATTCTGGTAATTCAAGAATAGGCAGCGCATTATAGGGCTCCAGCAGGCCGAGTGATGATTAATTGTCGGTACTTTTGAAGATACAGTGGGCATAGCTGCTTCGCAGTCATGTTTATATCTGGACCTTGTCGTGATGGAGCGGTTCACGCTCCTACTAAAGCGTGTGCGATTAAAACTGAAGTGTGATCTAAATTTTCAGCGACGTGATGGAAAGTCAAGTCACACTTTTTCGCAGGCTTCTTTGTTCTTATATAAAAAGTGACTTAAAATCAGGACTGTGCAAAGAGCTGTGTTCGCTATGCAGATTAGTTTTTTACAATTGATTATGTGAATTACTCAATGCCGAGTGCACGTCTTTAAAGCTCTTCACACAGTTAGTTCAACAGCCGTGTCTGCGGTCTAAACTTGCTAATTGCTTTTCAATTGCTTTGATACGAAATGCATTCAGTGACCATATCACTCGCATTTGTTTTTCTGAACCAACTCAACCACTACTAAAATTCTACGTATGTGTCTGCACACATTTCCATAATTTTCAGAATGGTTTTATGAATCACAATGAATCACCATGCTTTTTTGTACAGTAATACCTTATTACATTTATTAAAAAGTACATTATTTAATATACATCTAACAATGAACAGTACGTCAACAATAACTAATCTTTTAATGCTAATTTCAGCTTTTATGCAAATATTTGTTGTATGTGTTAACATTAGTGAACAAACCATTAGTAAACACAATTGTAGTTTTTTTGTTTTATTGTTCATTAATGAGGACTAATTAGTGTTGTTAAAATGTATTGCTCATTGTATTAACTAATGTTAACAAATGAGTAATTATTGTAAAGTGTTACCCAATTAGGTCTACACCAGCTGATTTCACTTTTAGCTGAAAACATTTTTGACCAATTTTCTAATAGTCTACTTAAAAAGCTGAAATTGCCTACCTTTTAATAATGATTCTCTTACTTAACCATGGCTGACAGAGAAAGTAGTGACAACGCATTTGTAATTGGGTCACAATGCAAAATGCCTCATTTAATTCTAGGATGACCTTCATGCAAGCCTTGTGTGCTGTGAAAAATAAGTGAAGAAAATGGCATTTCACCACTCTCTAGCAGTCGCAGAGTATCAGCATAATATGACTTTCAACCTCACTCTGCTTTCCTTAATCTCAGGAATTTCTTTTCCTCATGGAGGTGAAAAGTATAAGGCCACTATCCATATGATCAGATGTCTCTCCCAGATGCAATGAATGCAGGATATCCAGTTTTAACGGTTTAACATTAGTTAATGAAATAAGAATAATCTATATGTTTACAGCAGTTTAATTAATATTGATTCATGTAAATGCATACTTAACATTTCAGGTTGTGTACTACCTTTTATTTATATTTTTTTTAAAGAAGTTAACCATTTTTATTCAGATAGGAAAGGTTTAGTTGATCAAAAGTGACAGTAAACCTTTACAATAAAAATCTAACAATATTTTACAGTACTACTGTTTTCAATGTATTTTTTAATCAAATAAACAAAGCCTTAATATAAGAGACTTATCAATGACCCCAAACCATTGGTGTTGTATATTGTCATCAATGAATGATGAATGAACTTGAATTTGTAAGTTATAAATTAAATCAGTAAATGCTGAATAGTAAAATATTGGTAACACTTTAGAATAGGGAACACTTATTAATAATTGTATTAATAATTGAAATTATTAATAATTATTAATAATTGAATGCAACTTTGGTCTCAACCATTTCCTAATTTGCTGCTTAGTAGTAGTGAGGTAGCTGTTAAGTATAGGTGTAGGGTAGGATTAGGGATGTAGAATGAAGCATACATTTATTTATTTTTTTTTTTTGCAGTGAGAGGCACCTTTTTTAAATTGTTTTCTATTGGCAGTGAGCATTCTGCGCACTGTTGATGCGCCCTGGGAGCCTCGCATTTTAACCATCTGCTGCACCTCACGTTTTTGCAGGAGCACTCTGAGCACCAGTGTTAATTTCGTTGACGAATAATTTTCGTCAAAAAAACGTCGACAACGACATTTTTTTCACAGACGAAAACGAAACGATAACGAACTAAAATTCTTCTTGAATGACAAAAACTATGACAAAAATCTACTAGCATTTTCGTCAACGAATAAAAACGAGACGAAAAAGTTAGGGAGGGACGATTTGGAAGGAGATTCTTTCAGAATAATCTGTTGCGTAGTAGGAGCAAAATGTCAATATGTGGAAGAAGTGCAGACATATGGATAAATTTGACGACGCAAGAGGGAACTCAATTCGGTCTTGTTTTCTGAGCGCGGACACCGACACATACACACAGAAAGCAGACTCACATTCTTTCGCGTTGCATGAACTGAGAAATACACAGTTATCTCAAATTGTCCGTTTTGACGAGTATTCACGTAAACACTTAAATGAACGTGAACAGTAAGGAGAAAGTGTATCATTACATTGCATCCATTGCACTCGTACTTTCGTTTTTAAAGGGATAGCGGCCACATATAGTTATTGTCCGAGTCACAGAGAGATGTTAACTAAGCAACAATAGAAAGATAGAAAACCACTCACTGCTCTTGACTGAATCACTTACGCAGCCTTAAAGATTCATCTAAATTAATTTATCGAAATAAATATGTCTGTTTGAAAGAATGAAGAATATGGTAAACAAGTTACTATAAAGAATGCATAATTAGCCTATATAACTATTGTTATTTAATTGAAAAGAAGACCATGTTCTTTATGAGAAGTGGTTTTATTTAATTTTAATATTAAGGCATGCTGTGTATCACCACAGTTAAACTGTGTGTTTATCATGATAAAACCTTAATAACAAACCTATATAATGAGTTTGGAAATTTTTAAAGAAATTCTTAGTAAATGCATGCACTGTAACTAAACCCATTAAATTTTAGCCGACTAAATTTACTGTAGATTTAGTCGACTAAAATCTTATGATATTTAGAACTAAAAACTAAAAACAATTCAGATGACTAAAATATGACTAAAACTAAATGGCATTTTAGGCAAAAGACTATGACTAAAACTAAATCAAAATTTGCTGTCAAAATTAACACTGCTGAGCACCTGAAGTTGAAAAAAAAGCAACTCTGAGCAGAAAAGGGCTCGACGTCATCACGTTTTTTTCCATTGTCCAATCGAATGAATGGAGAGGCGGGCCTTTCCGTTGTGTTGACAAAAGTTTGCTTAGAAAGTCCAGAGACTGCGATGATGGAGGAGAAACTTTTGGTGTTTGCTGTTTTTTTTTTAAGGTTTTAGCTAAGATGGCAGTTTACTAAACAGCAAAAACCAAAGATTTTAGCGTGCTATAATCCTTTGATTGGACTGACAGGGCTGCTGTTTTGATGGTTTCCTAGCAACATAAAAAAACGCTGCGCACTGCTCTTTTTTTCATCAAAAAAAGGCAATGTGGTGCGCCCCATGTTTTCAGACCTAAAAAGCATGTTCAGTGTAATCAGGGCCTTAAGAGACCATAAAATAAAGTGTTATCAAAATATTAAATATTAAGATAAACTGAAATGTTGTTCATTGTTTGTCTTTAATAACTAATGGAGTAACTAACTAATCTTTTTTTTTTTTTTTTGTCCACTGATACGTCTTGTATAAGGCTACCAGTATTTATTATTTTAGGGTTAGTGTGTTTTGAGAGACGAAATGTTCTTGCTAGCTGAGAGCATTTGCTCTTTAATGGTTGAAGGAGTTTATGACAAAATTATTGGCTTTACACCAGGTAGTGTTTTGCTGCACTTTGAAAGTGAGATAAACTGATGTGTCAGACATTGCGTTATGAACTGTGTGTGGAGTTTGATAAAAGTGTAGTCAGTGTTGAGAAATGCACACCAATTGTTGTTAAAAAAAAAAAATACATCCTTGAATTATTGGCTGATGTACAGTATGTGGCAGCTGTACAGTATTGATTGAACGTTAAAAGCTGTTTATGTATGTGAAGCTTTTATTGCTTAGAGTAGTTGGTCTTTACAACCATAAATTACCAGTACAACAGTACTTGAATCTTTTCCTCCACAATAATTACTCTGCATAATAAGGGATCCAGCTGAAACTGACTTTTGTTTGCTCTTGTCTGTACATCTGTGTTCTTTGTTTACGTTATCATTCCCACAATGCCTTCTGTTCCTCCATGGATCAATTCCAGACAACCAGGCAACGTGTCACAGTAGCTGAATGAAACTTGTATATAAAAAGCAAGATTAACTTTGATACCCTCCTAAACTCTGGCCCGATGATTTTTTGTGAACTCTGCTATAAGACCGAATTGGACTGAAGGTTAATATCTGGAGCGTGCATTCATTTGCATACATTTGCATTCATTGACAGTAACGGGCCATCCATCTGCGTATGGTTCAACAGAGAGCAGTAAGTGATGTGTGAGAGACGGCAGATGAGTGAATGAATCTGTGAGCATGATCTCACCGGCGATCGATCGTGTACGCGAGTGTAAGTGTGATCTCATATGCTATCGGGTTACTGCAGACCACCGCAAAGTAGTGAATGGCAGACGTGGAGTCTGATGCAGCTGCTGTGAACGAGTGAGAGTGAACATCCGCGGTTGTGAGCGTGATGTTTGCAGAGCCCACGGTCACGCCGCCCTCCTTCGCCTCCGATGGGGGTCCTAGGCAGGCCCTGTCGCCTGGCAACCCACTGAAATAGCCCAGGACATGTCATGGGGGAGAGGATTACACCGTAATCAGGTTGCAAGGTCACAGTGAGAGAGCGAGCGCCAGAAAGAGAGTGAGAGAGGGAAATTCACCGCTGCAGAATATAGAATTTCATGCTTCTGGTTGAACTTCATTCATCAAGGTGTCTATTGAATGGGCATGCAGCCATGGGGAGGAAGCAGTAAAGGTTGGTGGAGAGCATGGTGAAGTGGGAAGAAGGCAGAGTTGGGGAGGAGAGAAGCCCTCAGGAGTAATTGGATGGGGAGAAAGAATGCTCAAGACGTGAAATGAGTGTGTTGCGGTTCAAAATCGTACACTGAACCACTGGGTAGGTGGCGCATGGGTGCCGAAATTGATTTGCGAGTGTATTTAATTACAAGCTTCAATCAAGTCAATCTTGGGTAGAAATGTTTGAAACATTTTTTTGTCATCATTCGTAGCAGTCTAACCCTTTCTCCTTCTCCTGATGAGATGGTATTCTTTAATTAAGATAAATTAGACACAAAATATAGCAGAGAGTAACAGCCCATTCCCTTCCAATTTATTTATTTTGTTTGGTTATTATTTTAACCCCGGCCTGTGACTGGGACTAATGAGCTATTGAAACACATTTGGGGAGGTGCCACGTTCGAGGTAGGAGGTGGGGAGGGATTCGCAGAGAAAATAGAGAGAGGAAAAATGTGGGTTTAAATAATGACAAATCACCCTGACTGATAGAAGCGTAAGATTGCTTTTACTGATGGGAAGAGAAAATATTACGGCCTCTTCTCTGGGAAATTGAAAGGGTATAAATAAATTATATTATAAGGGAGGGAGGGGGGAGTCAATGAAGAAAATTGGAGAGGGAGCAAAAGAGAGAGAAGGAATGAGGGAGGGAGGAAGAAAGAAAAAGAGCTACAAACTGTCGAGGCCACACTGGGTGAAGAGAATGAGGAGACATTGATTGTAATGAATATGCTTACAGATTATGGGTAGGATTATAAGAGGGTTGCATATCTTTTACGAACGGTCTCAGTACAATACTGTGAGATGGTGCATTTTCATCGGATAGTGTGCCCATAAATGAATATTCTGAAATTGAGAACTATTTATTCTCCCTTTTTTTCCTTCGTTTTTTATTTTTAAGTTTTAAAGAATATCCAATATAATTAAAATAATACTACCTGATCTCACGACAAAAATGTACCTGTGGGAACTTTTTTCAAGCTGCAGAATACATATCAAAAAGTACATATCACTGCAGTTTCCAACAGAAATGAGCACAACAGCGAGCACTTGTAATCGTTTTTTGACACAGTTATGATTACAGCTCCATATGTATAGCATTCTGGACGTAACACGCTTGCTCGGTAGCTCAGCCAGCCATTCAAAAACATGACTCTAGGAAACAGTCTTTTTAACACCTCTCAGTGGATATTTTACATTGAGTATGTCACGAAACATACATGGCGGTACGTATTTCGCATCTTGCGAAAAACTTCCCACAGGTATGTTTACGTCATGAGATCAGAAGTATTTTGACCTAAACCAGTGATAAAGAATTGATAATTTACTCACCACCATGTCATCCAAGATGTTCATGTCTTTCTTGCATGCAAAAAATGCATTTGTGCCTTTTTTTTTTTTAGAAAATGACAGATCGTTTCGCTAGATAAACCACTTATTCCTTGGTTGGGATCATATAGAGCCATTTAAGCTGTAATTTGGACCTATTGATCCCCATTAAAGTCCACTATATGGAGAAAAATCCTGGAATGTTTTCTTCAAAAATCTTAAAGGGGTCCTATTATGCTCTTTTACAAAGTCTTGATTTTGTTTTGGGGGTGTACTAGAACATGCTCTCATGCTTGGTGGTTTGAAAAACACATTATTTTTCCACATAATTTACATTATTACAATAGCTTTCTCCCCAGCTTGGCACAAACGGATCGATTAGTTCTGGGTTTGATAAAGGCCCACCTTCCGAAAAATGAAATGTGTTGTGATTGGTTAGCTTTCACACTGCGTTGTGATTGGCCAACAGTTTAGACGGTGTTTCAGTACTTTCATGCCCCTTGCCAAATCATGAAGTTCAGTCTGCTCCTTTATAGCAAAGAACTTGATTATAGTTAAGGATATATTAAAGTTGACTCTACAGTAGTGTTGGGTCCTATGGTCAGCCTGCGCGATTGCAGATACATGATATTATCGTGATAATTTATTACATTTTTTACATGCATTCATTGCCTGAAACCATCTCCAGCATATAAAGGCTGATGTTTTTAATATGACTTATTTTGTATTTAACATGACAACACTTGAATAAAGACATTGTAAGTCGCTAATTATAATGCTTGCATTGAATAGTTATTCAAAAAACAGCTACAGAAAACGAGCTATCAAATAACATCACTGATTAGCCTAGCCTAGTCTAGTGCAAGTTTATGCATTAAAAAAAACACTCGTGTTATAAGTAGTGTATGATGAATAAATCTCTTACCACACACTGTAAAACCCGATAAGTTCAGAAAACTCAAAACTTTTGTGGACACCGATTACCTCAAAACTTTTGAGTAAACATTTCAACATTTTTGAGTAAACACAATTTATAAATTATAACAAATAAAAACTTAAATATTTAAATTTCATTTTATTTAATCTGTAAGTACAGTATACTTAAAAATACTGCTTATCATATTTAATGTTTTAATTTAACCAGATATAAAAAATGTAATGCAAAAATACTTAGTACTAATTAGCTAAGTACTAATTAGCTATAACACATCAGCACATGCTAAAGTGGTTATCAGAAAGACTCTTAATATATACTTGCATTTAAATTGTCAAAGAACGTGCAGTATATGTAGTCTTCAAATTTTGTTGTCCATCCTCAACCTAACCACAGGCTCTACTCTTTACCACAACGGTAACACAACAAATTCAACAAAACAGAAACCTATGTAAACCCTAACATAACACAACATTTAAGTACTAACTAATGTCTCCCTATGTTAATCTTGTGCAAAAAAACACAAATTAACACTTAATTTCAACATTTATTTTCCATGTCGTCTGATGCAAAGCATGCTGGGAACTAGAAAACTCAATCATTCTAAGTTCAGTTTACTACAACGACATTTTGAGTTTACAGAACTTATTTCAATTAAGTCCAATGAACTTTTCATTTATTTGAGTGAAAATAACTCATTTAATTTCAGTAAAGTTCACTGTTCGGGTTTACAGTGCACACTGCACACGTCTGCGGCACGTTACGCTCCGACACGGCAACCGGAGATAATCGCCTCTCTAGTCAGTGCCTCCGGTTATATACCAGTCGCGCCTCTGCATGTGTTTTGAGCCCCTATACTGCACACGTCTGCGGCGTGCAGCTCTGACGCGGCAACCGTCAGACTGCTGACTACTGTAGTCATTGCTTGTGTTTATACCAGCAGTGCTGCGGCTCATTGAAGTCTCCCAGGAGTGGCTCTCCGTGCTGCATCGCTAAAATTAAGCTAATCCCTCATCTTGTCCCTACCATTCGAATTTTAGTAGGTGGGATTTATTTTATGACATCATAACATTCGGGAAGCAAAGCTTGTAGTCCAAATGAGCCATTCGTTGTAGTTCTTAAAAGGAACTTGAAATGAAATATCTCTCTTTGGAGTGGACTTTGAGACTTGTAACTTTGTAGATCATTTTTATGCACAAACATACAAAATTCAAAAAGTGAAAAAGCATAATAGGACCCCTTTAATTTCTTTTGGACTGAAGAAAGAAAGACTTGAATATTTTGGATGACACTAGGGTGAGTAAATTATCAGGAAATCCTTATTTTAGAAGTGAACTATTCCTTTAACCAGCCTGAATAATCATTAAAATGACTGCTGATTTAAGCGGTAGATGATCTTTCTCCTCATATCTGTCACACGTTGTTCACCTCCCTTCTCTCTCGCAGCTCATCAACCGTATATTCGTAAAGTCAGCAACAGCTATGCATATCCTTCCCCATTAACACATTTACACACAACATATACATAACACTGTGCACGTGGAACACATGTTGGCAGTTGTCAAACTTGCACACACGCGTATAGAAGTGTCGTTTTGACACATGGCGAATATGGCACATTCAGACCTACATTTAGTCGCAAAATGACTAACAAACATTGCAAACAGCTGGTAGTGAGACGCCTTAAGCTGTACACCTGTGGTTTGGGGTTGCACTATGTATGGAATATCTAACAGTCTTCATGACATGAATATGCTGTTACATTTAAGCATGTGATTTCACATGCATATTATATTGAGCGCGTGGGGCGGGATTCTGGCTTTTACGCTATTGCATTTTTCAGCGTAATTGCGTTTTATAGTTCAGCTAAGATATGTGTGGGAGCATGTTCGCATATCAAAACCAGCATTTGCTTTGCTTATCAAATATGCATTTGAAGTACTGGTATACCGCATTGCAATGTACCGTCATGCCCAACCTTACTGCATCTGTCTTTGAGATGCAACTATGAATGGAAAACAGTCATTACAGGTTAAGGTTACTGTAGCTTCAACCTTTGCACGGACGTTGTGCCTTTTAAGTCTTGATTGTGTTTGAGTCATTTCTATCAGAGCATCAATTTTCTCTTATTTAGCGGGAAAATAATGGCGTGCTCGTACCTTGCTTTGTGGGATTTCTTAAGCTGACTGCGGAAGGAAGATGTGAAGGTTTGAGACCAGCTGAGATATGAAAAATGCAACGTGGGCGGAAATGAATCCCTGAAAAAAACGCTGTGATGGAGGACATGTGTGTGTTTGCGCGTGTGAACATGTTTGCGACCAGCAATCCACATAGTGATGGGTCTGTCATGATTGAAGTGTTTTTTTTTTTTAATTTTGGGTTTAGATACGATGTGGGTGTGTGACTGTCTTTTTCCCTCCTCCTCCTTCCTCCATCCGCCTCTGTCTTTATATCTATCTCTGCCTTCGGTCTCCCTCTTTCACATCTTCCCCTCTTCCCCCCACCCCTTTCTATTCCATACTCAATCGATTTTGCTCTCTGACAGACAGCGGTTGCTTTTGATCCTAATCCTGTTATCTGTTTATACTGTGTCCTCAACATGGTGGCTGATGAGATTTCAATGCATTACTGTCACCCAGTCGCTGACAGCTCGACGTCTGTATGTGCAGCTATGCGTTTGTTGCCCGCTGCGAGTGCAGTAGAGAGTCTGATGCTGGTGGATTATTTTTTATCACTGGATTCAGGGTTTGTTTACTGGTGGGAATTTTGGACTCCTGTACATAAAATCATATGTTACTTTACCTCAGTTCAACGCTAGCGCACCACTAAAATGATTATTGCTTGCCTGCTGGGCTTCCAAACAGAATATGCTCGGCTTTAAGCCATGCATTCCTTTTTAAAAGGATTCGGTCTTCGTTTGCTCATCCTCATGTCATTTCAAACATGTTTGACATTCTAGAATGTGAAAGGAGATGTTTTGTAGTAGGGCTGCATGTTTAATTGGGGGGAGAAATTCAAAAGAGCTCCCTGCTATTTTCTGCAACAATAAAAGCATAATAGTTTGAAACATTTGAGAACAAAGTCATTATATTACCTGTAATATATGCATTTGTACTGAAAAATATAAAAATAAAATGTATAATTATAATTATTCGAATGAATAAATTATTATTATATAACCAGATTTTTTGTTAAAGGTATTTAGAAAAATTCCAACCCGATTTATTTTTTTTCTCCCCAATTAGTGTAGCCTTGTTTTCGAGAATGTTTTTCTGCATTCTTGCAGTCAATGAAAGTGGAAAGGAATTGGGGCTGCCAAGCTACAATAAGGGCAAAAATAAATGAATAAATAAATAAAAGCATCATAAAAATATTTCAGATGACTCACAAACAATATTCCAAGTCCTTTCAAGGTATATGACAGCTTTGTGTGAGGAATACACTGACAATTTGTGCATTACATAGAAAAAAGAGTTTCAAAAGATAAAGGAAGACAGATTAGTCATTTTTGGGAGACTGTGTTGTGATTGTAAACTAAAACTGAAACTGTAAACTAAAACTGAATTAGTTATTGGGGAAAAAACGGAAAATGCAAACTTAAAGTTATTCAAAATGACAAATGTTATTTTGAGTAATTGAAATAAAATGTTTAAGATAAAATTACTAAATGACTAAAACTGAAATGGAAAAAAAGAGAAATCAAAAATCCCTTGATATTTGGACATATAAGAGGTCATTGTACTATAAAAGCATCCTAAGAGTTTCAGAACTTAAAACTTTAAACTTAAACTCTAAAAATAGCTTATATTGAAACCAATCTGCCAAAATAAAAGTTTGTGGAATGTGCCACTTTATGAATAGTGTGGCTAAACACTACGTAGTGTAAATAACGAAAGGCAAAAGCAGATCTACACAGAAACCAAACGATAAAGATGGCTCAGAAAACAACCCTAACCCTAACCCTAACCCTAACCCTAACCCAACTAACCCTAACCCTAACCCTAACCCTAACCCTAACCCTAACCCTAACACTGGAAAAAACTGCATTGCCTTTTTTCTGATTACAGCATTAGGAAAGAGTGTATAAAGATCCAGACTGCGTTACAGACTACTCAGAATTTTCTGAAAGATTGAAACTAAGGGTGTGTTCACACTTGTCATGTTCGTTTTTGCATTTTTGCGATTGCTCTGTTAGTGCGGTTCATTTGAGTAAGTGTGAACGCTGCCACCTGAACCCTGGTGCACACCAAACAAGCAGACAGAGACAGCTAAAAAGGTCTCGGTCTGGACCAATTACTTCTAAATGAACTAAAAACAGGAAGTAATGATAAGAAGCGGCGCTATGCGAGACAATTTCACAAAGTGTATCCTCAACAAAATAAACAGAGGGCAAACGTGGAGCAACGAGAAGGTAAAGTTCTTTTTATGAGCTCTTTGTGAGTTTGCAGGTGGTGAAAATAAAATCATATACACACAACAATGAGGGCACTTATTCCAGCAGAGGTGTACTGTATGTCACACATATATGTCATTCAACTCGACCAATCAGGTTGCCTTTAGGTTTGGTATCTTAAGGTTTGCTGTCAAAAATGCCAGTGTGAACGCTAAGCGGACCAGGACCAAATGTATAATTTTCCTTTTTGATCAGGTCCAAATGAACCAAACAAATCAAATTACAAGTGTGAACATACCCTAAAAGATGATGCTGTGCCAACTATAGTGGATCGGAAAGTAATATCACACCACAAGTGTGAGTAGCTATTTTTATTTAATTTATTGCTTTGTCTGTTATTACAGATCGTTTGATATGTACTGAGTATTTATGCATCCACCTATGAAGGAGGTAGGCTATCAAATATGCGCAACGGGCATTTACTTTGCGTCTACAATTGCCAGGCCTATTTAAACAGAGCGTTCTAAAGCAGGGCATAAAAACAGAACAGAAAAAGCCTATTACTTCTAAATTATTTCTTGATAACATTACAAGTGGACCTCAGAGAACTGTACAAACTAATAAAAAGGGCAGTTCATGAACCTTTTAAAAGTAAACTGAAAATATAACAATAAAAACTAACTGAAAATATTAATAAATACTATATTGGTGTATAAATAATGCTTAAAATACAGTTGGGTGATAAGGGAAGTTTTGCAATACTTCCCTTGCAGCTTGCTCCTATTGATGCCAGTTAGCTTACTGGTAGCTGTGCGCATCTTAAATGTATGCCAAAGGCAGACCATCTCTGTTACCTCTAAAAATAAGCTCAGAAGAGGCGCAAGTGCATCAAACTGAATTGTGTATTCAAGAGGCACATCAATTAGTCATGATGGTCGAGACCGAGAGAAGCATCCCTCAAGAGTTTGCGCATCACAGCTCTGAAATATCCTCCCTTCTTCTCTCCTCTTTTCTCTCGGTTTTTCGCACTTGCTGTCTCTCGACCGAATATTTTTCTCCACCTTCTGCCGCTATCTCTCTCTCGGTTCCTCACTCCTTTCTTGTTTGCATTTTACCTATCCATTTATCTATCTCTCCTCTCTTCATGTCCGTCTCTTGACTATCACTAAATGATGTATTGCTGAGTCTGGGCAGGATGAACGCCAGCAGTGATAAAGCAGCGTGCTGCCTCCGTTTCCTGCGTCCTCCATTTTGATTCAGTGGAGCTGTCCACGCAGATATGCGCTGAGGCATGCACACCGACACACTCCTGTGACTATAGCAGCACGCACACACAATCTAAGGTGCAGTGGTTGTCAAGCAAGTTTGAATGTCTTTCAGTCTTTCTCAGAAAGGCTCAGGCAAAGTCATCCTTGACATAATGGAGGGAGACGTAAACACTCGCTCGTGTGCTCACGCACGGAGGAAGATGGTGTGGATGGCTCTGTTCCAAAACTTAGTGTGCAGCCTACATAGATGGCATGCTCAGTGAAAAAAAGGGAACTGAAACAGGGAAAGTGTTGATTACAATATTTTTCTAATTAAAAACCATTTAATTAGTTTTAACTTGTACTTTTCAAATTATTATTATCATTACCAAGATATTTTTTTTCCTCCATGTTTTAACTTCTACACTGTACAAGATGTGTGCAGCACTTTATTTGACAAAAAAGCTGTATTTTGTTTTTCATTTGATTACATCTTAAAAAGATAGTTTAAATTCTTGAACTTTTATGAATTAATTTCATTAGAGACAGTTTATTTATTTATTTAAATTTGTATTAAATCATAAAATATAGATTAGGTCTAAAGGGGAAAAAACTATTTATTAATAATCAAACAATATATTAATAATACATACTATATTACATATTATATATTTACATTAATAGGAAAGGAAAGCATCCATATGTCTATTTTTTTTTTTACTAATTTAAATAAAACTGAAATAAAAAATATTAAATGGAAAAATGCAAACAGATTTTAAATAAAAATGACAAAGTAAATGACATCTAAAACAAAACTTACTAAAATGACTAAAACTTAAATAAATTAAAGCTAAATAGAAATTAAAAAGCTACAGTTGACAAAAGTGCATAAGAAAATGAAAACTTCAAATATGCATGAAATGAATCATGATAATGGCATGAGGAAAAAAAGATTTTGATAACATTTTTTATCATATTGCCTAGACCTAATTGAAATCATTATTTTTAAGTATTTTCAGTATTTTCTTCAGTGTGCTTTGCTTGAGGAGTGATATTTGTTTGACACACAGAATTCTTGCCAATGTGCAGGATTCCAAATTGGTCACTAGTGAGTTTCTATTTCAGTTAGCTTTCTACCTTTGAACTCAGCTGCCTATGTAGGCACCAGACAACAATGTAGCATGCTAGGCCGATGTGGAGACACAATTTTTTCCTCCATAATTATAAATGAACCTCAGTTCGTTAACTTAGCGACATGCTAACGCCAGTCGAAATCCATTGTGAAATGAGGTTCTTTGTGTGTGGAGCTCTATTTGTATGCCGATAATGAGTTGCTGTCTCTGTAGTGTTCAAAATTGGTCTGAGTTTTGGAGCTGAGCGATGTGGATGTGGAGACACACACTGTCTTTTCCTTCATCATCACAAATGAACACTTAGACTGACTGTCTGATGGAGCCCCTTAGCATTGGGTTGCTATAGAAACACCGGTACTTTCGAAGATGACCCAAATTAGTTTTCCAGCAGCCAAGCGTAGATGGTCTCCCACCTGGGAGGGTGAAAGAAAGACGGGAGGAGGGGAGGAGAGAGCAGAGGAGGTTAGCGAAAGAACGTACAAATGGAATGAAACGCTGGAGAGAGACAGGAGGGGTTTAGGCTGAGAGAAATAGAAAGCAGGCGACGATTCCAGCAGGCGATAGACAGATGTGATGAAGTCGTGACGGGGGACAGAAGAATGAAAGTGACAGAACAAAGCCTCGTGATTTGATACGGTATAGAACGTGTCAAGACAACATATGAAGGCAGAGATTAGCTTGTCGGAGAACACACTTCATTTTTAAAGGTCACTCCGAGGTGGTGGCACTGACATTGACGGAGGCATTAAAACGCGAACGTTCAGACCTACGAAAGCTTATTACAAGCCTACGGTCAGATTAGCCCTACCGCATGCCACACGCTAATCAGACCAGAAAATACGGCGGGGATTACACGCAAACAAACTTGCCCCGCCACACGAGCGCCATTGTGGATGCCGAGTAACTTACTTCAAGCCTATCAAAGGCTTGTTATTTAGCAGTGAGAGACACTTAATGCCAGCCATCAATGCTAAGGAAGCGCTAAAAGATTTTGTCTGCTTTCGTATTAGGCTAAAGTGTGTTCCATTATCGATTGAGGTATTAATAGAGCGCCCGTCTCAGGAAACACAATCACTGAAATCGATCCAGACATGTCAATGGCTTGTCATGGGCCGAAGAATGTCACACCTGCTGAAAACCGGGGCGAAGGAAATCAAATAAGTCAATTAGCATGCAGGCAAATTTCCCAGCTGGATGCATTCCTTCAGGTTCACCAGAGGGGGAGGTTGCCCAGCAACCGAGAAATGAATTCGTCGTTGAAGTCCTCCCTGGGTGTGTTGTGGACACATTTCATCCCTGACCCCTTCCTCGAGTCCATCTGTTTTGGTCCACACAACTGGCAGACAGATGAAAGTCCACCCTTTTGCACTTAATGAATTCATTGAAGCTAATGTGAAGGAAATGTGACCATGATGATCTATTTTTCATTCTGGCTCACCTGAGTTTTTGGAAGGAGTGTGTGCCGTATGGAGCCCTGCTGGTTAGTGACTTGATCACAGAAGATCAGAACAACAGAAGACCAGTTCAAATTGAAATACAAACCCTGTTGAAAACAACAACAACAACAACAAAAACAACCATATGCTGGTTAGGTATGTTTTGAAGCATGGCTGCTGGATGGCATTGGTCCAGGAGGGCTAGCTTAGGACCAACACATGTCCAGATAAGGACCAGCTTAAACCAACTCAATCTAGCAGCCATGCTTCAAAACATAACTAACCAGCATATGCTGTTTTCTTTCAACAGGGAATACAGCTATGAGCTGGTTTAGATGGTGGCCATGCTGTCCACAAGCAAAAATTAACTGGAAGCACATATGTTTATCTGTGCATTCATTGGCTGAATACTGATTGCATGGTATTATTTTAGCTTAGAGTGTATTATTTTCTTCTGTTTTTATTAGTGGTCAACCAATATGGATTTTTTTTGATAGTTGATGCCAATATCTTGGTGGCGGATGGCCGAAATAAAGCCAATATACAGTATACAATATAATATAATACTGTTTAACTCTTTCCCTGCCATTGATGGGAATTTCTGTCTTTTATAAGACAACGCTTCCCTGCCATTGAAGGAATTTTCCAGCTTTCCGTGTTTTCACTGGTGTACAGTAGGAGGGGCTATTATGCATCTTTTGCAAGAGTTCTAAGTCTCTGGATCAAACCACAGTTAAGAAGAAACAGAAACAAGCAATTGTATGTGTAAGCAGATGCTCATGTAAAATAACGCAATTGTCAAACATTAACCATTCCATAAATCAAAACTGCTTAACTTTACGGAATGAAATGGTGATCCAGTAAGTGGTTTAGGACTGTGAAGGCAATGGAGGCAATCTATTCCATCTATGGATAATTTAGAATAATCATTCTGAATCTGATTCTGAAGTAGTCTTTTACAAATACACAATTTTCTCAGCTTTTTGTTCAAGGGGTTGCTTTTTTTTTATTGCAACTTACCCACATTCAAGTGTTGATAGGAAAAGAATGCATGGTACTAAAATGCATGAAAATGATCAAAATGTTCTGAAAACCTGGCGGTTGCTGGCAACTTTAAAAAAAAACGCTAGCGGGATAAAAGTTAATATAAAGTTAGTAAATAACACATGCTGCAATAAAATGTATCTTTTTTCATGTAATATTTAAATAAACTGTAAGTTATTGGGGGAAAAAAACAATTAACAATATTTAAAAATGACATGTTGACTAATATACTGATCTTAGTAATATGTTTTTAAAATAGACATTTGTGTGTCTTTTTGGTCTTTATTTTAGCTATACACAGCATTTTTAATTACGTTTTTTAATTACGTTATTTAGCTAGTAAACACATCTGTTGGGGATACCAGCACGCCACAATCCAAAAGACAAAATGTATTGGTTTTTTCATTAGGCTGCACTTTATTTTGTGATCTCGCTGGACCAGAAAAGATGCGGATGAGTGGAGCTGCCACTGACTAGAAGGGAGGATAATACTTAAAGTAACAAACTTGAAGGATTTTTTGAGTGAATATTCTCCCTAGTTGGAGATTTGTGACTTGGACGAAAACTGAATCATGCAGGTAATGAAATGGATTGACAAACAGCTGTTTCTTTATCGATTCTGAGATGGCGGAACGCCTTTCCGGTCCAATTTAACCCCTAGAAGTGTAAGTATGTGTGGAGAAAGCTGTGCTGTTTCCCTGGAGTAGAGAGTGAGCTAACACAGATAAAAGTCTTGACGAATGTGAATGTGACCCAAACACGGCGTAAAAAAAAAGGAAAGCCACTCCATCCCTGCTGGAACTCTCTGGATATGTTAAACCCTTTATCTGCGGTGCACCATGCACTGCGTAGGCCCCCAGTGTGATATGTGTGCGTGTGTGTGCGCTCTGGATAAATATATTTGCCTTCACACTTTAGAACAGCGATGAGCTGATATCTGTATTCACACAATGCACAAGTCTATTTGAGATTCATGACTCACATGGAGACAAAAACTGATTCCTTCCAAAATGGGGCACCTTCTGCAACCCCCGAACCGCGGCAACACATGCAATCAAAGAGTGCAGTTAGTCTAGAAGGGAAAACGAGAGATAAACTCTGGTATTATGGTTTTAGATCTAAAGCAAAGGCTGTTATCCTCTCCTGTGCTGTGTGCGCTGTTTGCTGATATTAAACCTCTCATTAGATTCAAACACTTTCCCTTGAACACGATAAGCCCAAGGCAACACTTTCTAATTAGTTTATGTGGCCCGCTGGTGACTCAAGTCGTTGTTTTATTTTTCCTTTTTTGGCAACCAAGTGTCATTATCACTCGAACTGATCTTTTTTGAAGCGCTTTTGGCCTGGTTGGCTCCACTGTGTGTTGACGCACTTGTTAGTGAGAGGAAGTGGTTGCTGTGAAGGTATATCTAGAGGCTACTGTAGCAAAGTAGAGCAGCGTGTATTCATATGCAATGCATGTTATATTGCACATGTCCAGTAATGCACCAATGTGGCTGTTATTGACTGTGTTGCTGAAGCTACTTCCTTTAGTTAAAGGGATAGTTCACCCAAAATGAAAATTTTCCCATGATTTACTCATACTCAAGCCATCATAGGTGTATGTGACTTTCTTCTTTCAGACGAATACAATCAGAGTTATATTAAAAAATGTCCTGGTTCCTCCAAGCTTTATAATAGCAGTGAATGGGTGTTGAAATTTTGGAGCACAAGAAAATCCATAATCTCTAGCTTCTACTAACTGTTATACGTGCGTTCACGAGAGAGTGGCGTTTCAGCAGATGACGTAGGACGTAGGTGTAGCATAAGCTCTGGTGAGAAGCGATAAACGCATATGTGCAGAGGAGAGAACAAAACAAAACACCAGTAATGAATTAGAAGTACAAAACCAGTATTTGTGAAGAAAAATGTTAGAGACTGGATTTCTTTGCTGTAAACAAGACTTGGTTCTTACTGGAGCAGTTAGTGTAAGCTAGAGATTACGGTTTATACAGTTTAAAATTTGGATATCTTTCCTCTACAAATGCATCGCATTGCTTCAGAAGGCCTTTATTATCAACCCAGAGCCTTCTGGAGTACTTTTTAGGATTTTTTTACATACATACATTTTTTGGGGGCTTTAAAATCTCTGACCACCATTCATTGCCAAGAACTATAACGATAACTATAGCTAACGATAACTAATAAGTGTGCACTATAGTAATGTTGTCTGCCAATTTAAATGCTCATTGGGTGGACTCTGTTTGGCTGCTTATTAGAGTGCTTTCACACCTGCCTTATTTAGTTCGGTTGAATCGCACTAGAGTTCGTTTACCCTCTTGGTGCGGTTCGTTTGGGCAGGTGAGAATGCAGCAGTCTTCGGGTGCGTATCAAAAGTGGACCAAACAAGCGCATCGAGACCTCCTTGAAGAGGTGGTCTTGGCACGCTTTCAAACAAACCCTGGAGAAGTTTGTTTGTGGTGAGAACTCAATCCGATCCAACAGACCAATAAACCAGGCTTCATCACAATGTATAATGGGTTATTATAGTTCTGTGAAAAGCAGTACCTTTGTTGTTTTGCCAATACATCTTAAAATTAAACTGTGAATGTCAGTGGATGAGCATGTCTTCGACATTCAAAATAAAAGTGTGCCTTTTCATTTTAAAATGTTGCTCTTCTCCGTAGTAGGTGCATTTTAAAAATGTTTTCCCTAATGAATCCTGGACTCCTGCTCAAAATGATAAATTAATATAACAACAGCTACAAAAAACAACAATAAGCCCGCAAAGTTGTGTCGTTCCATCCTGACGGATGACAGCTCTGAGCTGAATCCTGGAAAATAGTGGAACTTTGACCAATGAGAGGACAGTTTACTCACGCATGACTTGTATTGACAAATTTGGTCCGTTTTAAATTTGGTCCGTTTTAATCCCTGTTTTGGAACAAAGCAATCGATCTACAGGTGTGAAAGCACCCTTAATGTTCATTAGATAGAAAATATCATTCTACAAGTGATTTCTGTGATTTCTTTTCACTGTGTTGTGATGTGGACTACTGTTAAAACCTTAAAGTTATTGTCCTCAGTGTAAACAACCCTTAACTCACTACACAGTATCCTTTCTACATAGTTCTGCTTGAGTTTGGCTTCTCTGTTAGTAAGCTAATCAAATGTAATGCATGTATTTATATATTGAAAAACTGGCCATTTCATTATAACAGTTTTTCAAACAGCCTTGGCTAGTTCATTAGCTTCGGACTGTTTACCTCTTGTTAAGCAAGCGTATTATCTGTTTTTTTTGTTGTTGTTGTGTGTGTGTGTGTGTGTGTATCTTCTTTCAGCATTCTTTGCTGTTGCATAAGGCAAACCGAGTGCCAGGTAATTAGGGAGTTTTTGGCTGGCTTCTGGAACATCTCAGCCTTTTAGCACAGCTCATTAAAACCTGTGGCTACTGACCCAAAGTCTGCACAGTGTCCATTCATTGCTGCTGAAACACCTTATTCACCGTATAGTGATCAGACAGAGTGTATAACTTGAGAAGAACGGGTGACAAAGAATCAGCGAATGCAGCTGACACTCAACCGGAACCAAACAGCAACAGAAGCATCAACTGCGGCACATTGACTGGCCGTCCCTTGTGAAGTCTCTGCCCTGACCTGCCAGTCACGCTGGACATCCACATTGGCCCTGCACTGGGCCGTCTCTGTGTGAGCGGTTTGGGGCGACCACTGGGGCTGCGTCTTCTCCTAGCAGCGCTGACAGCTGGTCAATTGGCTTTAGAGAGCCAAGGCCGATGTCAGCTCGCATGCAGAGTGGACTAAGTGACCTTGGGCGTGCCCGTTGAGAACGGGGTGAGATATCCATACAAAACAGAGCATTTTTTAACCTTTACATTCTCGCCCCAGCACAATCTGTCATTCTGTTTTCACTCCGTTCTTTTTCTGCATCCTGGGATCATTGTTTTTCCAAAGAAACGATTTGTCCCATCTCTCTCTCTCTTTATTTTTCCTTTCTCCTCCATGACCTGCTGAGTTCAGGAGAGAATTTATCCTCCGGGATGGCTGGCTCAGTGTCAGCCTCGGCATTTCTCCATAGTGTTCCTGTTTACCTTTCAATGTGAGTTAATACTCTGTCAACACCATTAATCCCCAGCATAATAGGGAGCGTCCGCCAGCGTCCGCAGTGTTTACCAGGCTGCCGACAGCTCGCCGAGATTGATTCAGTGATGCTTTATGTCCGGCAGTCTGATCTAATGACACGGCTGTAAATTCCCAGCGTGGAAGGGCCACGGCTGCAGTGCCTATAGTGGCTTTGTGAAGTTTGTTCTCCCAGGATGGGTTCAACCTCACATCTGTTTACTGTACAGCGCTGCAGATCTTATTGGGACCCGTTTAACACTTCTGTTAGTGAATGTCATGTACAGACAGCTGATGTACTTTTTTCCCCACACTTGGCTCACTCTCTACAGGGAACTGACTAAAACACATAAATTTCCTTAACTGTCTATGTGTGTCTATATGTGTCAGAAAGAGAACACGAGTGGGTGTCTGAAATCACAATGACAGACAGCCGCAGGAATGAGTGTGTCTGTCTGTCAGACACATGTTTCGAGGGTGTCTGTGTTTGTGTGTGAATGTCTGTAAATTGTCTTCTGTTTGGCGCTGAGAGCTTCGATAGGTGGGGTGAAATATAATCTCTTTTCCATTCCTCCATGAAACTGGTTCACTGTCATAACCCCAATCCCTCTCAAAGAAACTGCCAATTTGGGCCGTGGGGCCGCGTGACTCACGCACTACGGCGCAGTCTGGGTCTGAATCTGGAGAGCCTGATAATAGAGCAAGTGTGTCAGTCACATCTTCCACCCTCCTCTTATTGCTGCGTTCCTGTTAGGAGTCACCTACTTTTAGCATCTTTGCAATGAATGCTGTATGGGTTTGTTTTGGGTTATTTTCAGGTGTTGTGCACCTATTCATTTATGTTTTTGGGTTCAAGTAGCAGTCCAGGTTTGATTGGTGCCCTAGACAGTTTATTAAAGAACTATTTTAATATATAAATTCAATATTAAATAGTATAACGGTGTGGCTTTTGTTTAACTCGCCATGTGTTTCTGGTTGATAGTCAGTAATTACCATATATGTGACCCTGGACCACAAAACCAAAAACAAAAAAATTTAGATCTATACATCATCTGAACAAAAAGGCTTTCCATTGATGTTTGTTAGAATAGGACTATATGTGGCCAAGATTTGAAAATCTGGAATCTTAGGATGTAAAAAAAAAAATCTAAATATTGAGAAAATCGCCTTTAAGATTGTCCAAATGCATTTTACTAATCACAAGTTAATATGATATATTTATGGTAGGAAATGTACGAAATATCCTCATGAAACATGATCTTTATTTAATATCCTAATGATTTTTGGCATTAGAAAAAAAATAATAATTTTGACTCATACAATGTATTTCTACAAATGATTGGTTTTGTGGTCTGGGGTCACATATTTTTACTACGGAAAAGAGGAGCTTTGGCATTTTGCTGATGGCTCCTTTTTTGTTTTATGAGAACAAAATCATAACTTTTAAGGTGTGAATCTATTAGACTGTCCTAGTTTAGTCCAAGATTTCTAATGAATGTAATATACATCATTGTTTAAAATTGTAATACATTTATTCAGCAGTGCTGTATTACTTTTGTCAAATGCGACACTAAAGACCTAAAAAAATCTGGATATTATGATGATTTTTGAAGAATCGTGATTCTGAAGACTGGCTACTGAGTATTCAGCTTTGATAACACAGGAATAGATTACATCATTTTAAAATGATATATTTTTCACAGTATTACTGTATTTTTTATCAAACAAATGCAGCCTTGGTGAGCACAAACACTTTCAAAGGCAATAAAAAAACCTTACTTACTTCCAAACTTTTGAATAATAATATTCATACAAGAAATCATATTAATTATTTATTGTATGTATTTATTAAATTCATTATTCATTCATTATTCATATTAGTTGGAAAGGACAACTAAATGACAAATCTGAATACATCTCATCTCAGTAATGTCCTATTTCTTTTTGTGTAAAGTTTTCTTACATTCGTTTGGCTTAATGTACAAACAAAATAGCATAATTCACCAGAACTCAATGTTTTTCAGAAAAGCGATAAACATCTGTTATCGCCTCCGGTGGGATGTAAATTGTGTATCTTAGATCTTTCCATCTCTCCCTTTTGTTCTCAGAAGGACAATGTTGATCTTTGATAACGTACCATGATAAATGACTGAGTTGCTTATTCCCTTCCCGTGCTCATATTAGCACAGTGATATTTGACTGACAGCCTGTCACGGAATTACACTTGCTGCTGCATGGTTCGCACGTCTGTGATGATTGCTGTCGAGGGAATGACATCTGTTGAGATTTCCACACCGAGTGTTACTCACAGTGGATGCCATTAAATCAGCCCCTTACCCGACACCCCACCCCCCCATCTTAGCAGTAAAAACTCGCCTCAGGAGCCGTACCAAGATAATGGCTTTCCCATTACAAATACACCAATATTTGTAAGACCGCAAACTCGCCACAAACCTACAGGGGCTGGGGTAGGAATTACATTTTCACTCTTATTGGATACCATTTGAAGCGTGCTGTGAGAGATAACTTTTATTTCTTCTGCCCTGAAATCAGAAACCGCTTTCTGTGAAGGCAAGTCGACCAAGATGAATGTCAGATTTCTACTTTCTTTTCGTCAAAGCCCAATCACATGTCCATCCAATCGAAGCCACTGATGTCTTTCGCCTCTGTTCCATCTGTAAATGCATGGCTTTGCTTGTTGTATTTATTTATTTATTTATTTTAGACGGAGCAGACAGGAGAGAATGGAGGAGCTTGAAAACTGTGACAGAGGAGAGCGATTTTTGTTAGCAGAGCAGCCATGCGGGATGAGATAAGTGACGGGGGCTGTGCTCGTGTGTGTACGTTGAGCAGTGAAGCATGTGTTAGCACAGCCAGTAGTCACTTTAGAAACGTGTGCGTCGCAAGGGCTATGAGCCAGGTCACCTTCCATCCATCGGGAGAGCCGAGCTGTGCAGGTAACATTCCCAGATGACCGCAGAGATGAGAAGGCTGTTTCTTAAATGCATTTCTACACAGCAAAAAGTCTAACTGAAAGTTGAACTATCTAAAAATCATTAAAACTAGACCATTTTAAAAGAAGCAAGACTGGTTTTGAGGAAATATGTCTCTATAAGTGCATTTTGCTGTTGTTTATGGTAGTTTTAGAACAGCTAAGGCACGTAAAATAAACACAGCAACAAAAATGTAAAAATGCATTGAAACAACAGATGCAGCAACACAAGTTATACTGATGTAGTGAGGTCACAGGTGTGTGTTTATATAGTATTTTACAATAGCCTCAGCCAATCATAATCATGGACTGGAACTATATGTTTTATAAAAAATGAGTTTAAAACATTTGTTTGAATGCAGCAAAAATACACTTATATTTAATACACAGTGCATGAAAAGTGTTATTATCCTTTTTAGGATTTTTAGATATTTTCCTTGGGGATTTTTTGCTAACACTTTACAGGTCTCCGTTGTTAACATTAGTTAATCCATTAACTAACATAAACTAACAATTAACTATATTTTTTACAGCATTGTTGTACCTTTGTTAATGTTATTTAATAAAATGAGCTAATATTAATAAATAACAAATGAAAGCTTATTGTAAAGTGTTACAGATTTGTTTTATGTTTTTAAAAGAAGTCTCACAAAGGCTGCATTTGATTCAAAATACTGTAAAAGTAAGTAATATTGTGAAATATTACAATTTACACAATAACTGTTTTCTATTTTAATATATTTTAAAATTTAATTTATTGCTATTATAGCAATGCTGAATTTTCAGCAACTATTTAATCATTGTAACGTGATCCTTCAGAAATTATTCTAATATGCTGATTTGGTGCTCAGGAAATGTTTCATATTATTTTGAATATTGAAAACAGTTGATAAATATTTTTGTGGAGACAATGACACATTTATTGCAGGATTCGTTAACCCTTAAACTGTCACCTGTCCCCTCTGTAGGATGCCTAAGTTTACTTCACTATTTTACAAATAAATCCTAATCTAATCATGACAAACTATATATCGTTGGTCTTTTTGTGTTACAAATTATGTAGGAAAAGTAATAGACTAATTAATGACAAGAGTACACCTCAAAAACCTACTTCATAACAGGAGTTCTGACCTTTGTCACAAAAAGACTTACTTTGTTAACTTTTTCTCTATCACGCTTTAGAAATCATTAGTAAGTATATAACAGTTGAAAATTTTAAATCTCAAAATACATCCATTGAAAACCATTTTAAAATCAGACATTACCATGTAAAATGTACATCAAAATCATATTACAAAATGTTTCTGTTCACGAATGTAATAAATTTAAGTTTGGATGGTGCATTTTCACATCTATGTTTAAAAATGGGAGTGACAGTTAAGGGGTTAATGAACAGAAAGTTAAAAAGAACAGCGTTTATTTGAAATCGAAATTTATTTCATTGTAAAACTTGACTTTGGGAAGCTGGTCAGACAAGTTACCTGCTAAGTCACAGTTCATTTTCACTGAGAGTGGTGGACAGGAAAGTTGGAGGTAAAGTGAAGCAAGCCTCTAAGAGCCAGAGCACTTTTTTTCATTATACGCTTAAAATGGTAATTTAAATGTAACTATAATCTGATTATGTAATTTTAATGTAATTTTAACAAAATACTGTTACCTTTTTTACGTAACACCATATATTCTGTCACTCCACAAGCCTGGTCGACTGCCCTGCTCAAACGCTTCGTGATTTATTCCAGCGAGCAATATGAAAAAAATGAAATGAAGTGGCTGGGAGAAAATTAAAGACGAGGAGATTGAGAGAAGTAAAGACAGAGAAGCCCCAGTCTCTCCTTTAACTTATATAAGCACATAAACACTTGAGGCATGAAATGAACAATTGCATATTTTACAGAGGCAGAATTATGTAGATGAAGTGAAGGTAGAAGGAAGGGAAGCTTATCAGAGAGCAGCAGGGCTGTTCCCTCAGCTCGTCTCTGGGTGTGTGTGTTTATGGATCAGGAGTCATTCATAAAGCCCTAGCCGAGGTGTTTACGTGTGTTTACGTCTGTGTATATGGAGATGGAGGAAGCTGGGGCCCGGAGTGAGACTGAACCTCTACCTGAGGAGGGTGTAGGTTTCAACTGCCTTATCCCGTCGTTTAGTCTTCCTGCCAAGCTACACGGTCCCCTATTTATCATTCCAGTAGCTTTGGCGTTTTGTTGCTTTCGGTCTTCACGCTGTGGAGAATTTGATTACCGTGGCGTTCAGGAGGAGGAGATGCAGACCCGAGCGTAATCGTCTTGTTTGTCTCGGCTGGTGTTTGGAAACGAAAGGTAGTTCTGTGCTCTAACTAAGTGTTTCATATCCACCATAAGGTACAAGAAGACTTTGATGTCTTCAGATGGGAGAACGTTCTGTTGCATTTGCGATGCCGTGACTTGGTTGTTCTGAAGCGGAGCTGTCCCATGTCCTGTCTTTGCTGTCATCCGACTCTATGGGTGGTCCATTAAAATCCCTTCTTTGATCTGTTAAGCACGGAGGGGAGCTTCGCACAGAAAATGAGCGGTTGCGTCTCCCTTCCCAACTGTCTCAACCTGCTCTTGTTTTCCCCAGCACCAACAATTACCATCGGGGCTTGCCGACACCCTCCCTCCCTCCTTCCCTCCCCAGTCTGTAGTTTCTCTGGAGAATGGGAGGAGAAGGGCGCATGTGTAAAGCACACTGATGTGTTAATCACATTTTGCAGTGTGTTCGGGTGGTGCCGTCTCGCTGTGAAGCAGTGTGCAGCGCTGCGGCGCTAACCATCAAGTCTTCCATCATGGATTGTAAAATGGCTACTGGAGTGACAGAAGCGAGCACACTTTCTGTGAGAGGAGAGTATAGAGAGAGCAAGCAAAAAAAAAGCTAAAACATTTTCTTAATCTGTATTTTTGTTTTGTAATTCAGTGAAATTTAAATATCCTTAAAACAAGATTGCATAAGAGAATGTCTTGAATGTTTATTTTTCCTAATTTATTTTTCTTACCCTGCTGGCTTTCTCTCTCTCTCTCTTTAAAACATAATTGTAACTAAATTTAAGAAAAACAACAAAGAAGTTTTCCCAGTGGGGAAGAACTTAGACTTACAAAGCTCTATTCAGTGACAAGAAGTCTTACTGTTATAAGATGTGGTAAAATTTCAACAATATTACATTGGCAAAAATGTCTTTAGGTAGTGACCCTAACTATGGTTTTACTGTAGTAAAAATTTAGTAACCATGTTTTTTTGGCGTACTCATTGCCATTTATGACCCTAGACCACAAATCCATTCATAAGTAGCATGGGTATTTTTGTAGCAATAGCCAATAACACATTGTAAAGGTCAAAAATATCAAGTTTTCTTTTTTTATGCCAAAAATAGCAAATTTTGAAATAGTTGCATCTCTTCCTATCCTAACAAAACATGCATCAATGGAAAGCTTATTTATTCAGCTTTCAGATTGTGTATAAATCTCAATTTCAGAAAATTGACCCTTATGACTGGTTTTGTAGTCCAGGGTCACACTTTTATAACCACAGTTTTACTGCAAATACCATGGTTAAGTTCTGGATGGTGTAGCAAAACCATGGTTAATTTGTGGTTATCATTGCTTAACTATAGTACCATGGTTTTTTGGTTTTATTTGTAGTAAAACCATGGTTTATTTACAACAAAGCAGGGGATTGACTTGACTAACTTGAACCTGATACAAAATCTGTGTGCATGATGAAATATCTCTTCCTTTTCCAGTTCCTATTTAAATAACTGTATTCTGTCTGCAAAAACTTGCTGAAAAAATGTAATTGTGTTTACACAGTTTTGCTTCTCAAGTCATCTTATTTCAATATTCAGATTGTAATTGGAATGCAAGACATATTTTTAGACACAGCCTTTGTGAGTCAGTAAACCATTTACTCGGCTAATTTGCTCAAAAACACTGATTCATTTCGACATAACAAGTGCCTGTCTTTATGAGTGATTCATTCAACCAATCCATTCCTAAACACTGATTCATTTTGGAACTAAACAAGTGACTTTCTTTATGTAAGTGAATCATTGAATTCGCTCAAGTAATTGTGCCAAGCAAAAATAAGCAACTGGCAGTATTATGCCTAAAATGTAAGTCACTCAAACTTCTTGTTTATTAATTTATCGTGCCAAAGTAATATCATAGTTGTGCTGTTGGCCAGAGTACCACCACAGCAACAACTCTTACTCATGTTATGTTTATTAATAGAATACTGGCAAAAATAACTGTCATTTTCACAAATGCCATTCTGACCTAGCATGAGAGACCGACTCCTACATATGAAGTTCAGTGAGCTTCATGAATGAAAGGAGAGAAGAAATGATGGCAGTTCTTTGAGGGTCACACCTGGGAGAAATGGTACAAACGATGTGGTCACTCCATTAGTGGTTACCTTACACAGATCTGTTTGTGTGAGGGCGTAAATATAGAGGATCGATAACCTACAGTCCGAGTGACAAAAGCAGAGAAATGCATTTAAAGACGGAAACTAGCAGAGAGCCGAGTTACGTTATCATATTCAAGCTTCTAAAAATACACCAGTGCTGAGAGGACAGCTTTCCACACAGCGTCAAACAGAGCTTACTTTAGCGATCTGCAGAGTGCTGGAAATACAGGTCTGAGATAATGGCATTGATATGCAGTAGGGATGAGAGAGAGCGCTTCATGCTGGCTCTATAGGCAGTCTCTGCTGTGACGGGAAGGTCTATAATGAACGTGTGTGTATGTGTACGTGTGCACATTGATCAGTTGCGAAGCTGTTCTGGCACGTATAGACTGTATGCCATATTGCGTCCATGCTGGAGAGCTTCGGCAGAGAGGGTAGTGCTCTGAGTACTGAGATTCTGAGCTTTCCTCCCTGCTGTTATTCAATATCAGCACAGACCCATGTATCCACATTCACGGTCTGACGATAACATCAAATTACACTCATCCAGCACTGAGCTCTGACTGAGTTTACAAAGAACACCTCTCTCACAATCTCTCCTTCTGTCCGTGGGAATCTTGACAGTCTGTACACTCCCACCTCCTGTTTTTCTTTCAGGAACAGCTCACCCAAAAAACAGAAATTCTTGCATTTTCTCAACCTTGTGTCATTGCAAACCTGAATGACTGTCTGACTTCTGTTGGACACAAATTGAGTTTTTGGTTTGAAAATATCATTGTTACTGTTTTCCAAGAGTGTACCAAAGTACTCCAAATAGGTTTCTTTGATGGCAGTGCACCTTCTACCTGTACAGCACAGACAAAATGAAATACTTCAGAAACATACAGCAGAACTCTCCAGCTTTTTCTAGTGAATCAAAAACATACAGTGCAACCAGTATAGTCCAGTTCTTGAATGCATGGTTGATTTAGTGAATCAAAATGATATTGGGCAACCAGTGCAGTCCAGTTTCCCAAATGTATGAGTTTTACAAGCAGGTTCTTTTTTTAGTGAATCAAAAGCATACAGCACAAACAGTGTGGTCCAAATTCTGAACACATGACCTTGAGTCACTTCATTTTACTGAATTGAAAACATACAGTACAACAAGTACAGTCCAATTCCTGAACTAATGATTTTGAGTTGGTTCTTTTTAGTAAATTTCAAACATACAGAGAAACCAGTAATTAATTTCCCAAAGACTTGTACGTGTAGGTTCTTTTTAGTGAATCAAAAGCGTACAGCATAAATAGTGCAGTCCAGTTCCTGAATGAATAACCTTGAGTTGGTTCTTTTTAGTGAATTAGAAACATGCAGCACAGTCTGTACAGTCCAATTCCTAAATTAATGACTCTATGAGTCATGACTAATGACTAAAGATACATCTTATAGTTTTTTGCCAATATTATTTTATAAATAAGTAGTTATGCCGCTTCTAAAAATAAGTACATGGATCATCAACGTTAACATATATCTATTTCTTGCACTGTTTCTCTCTCCTGATTGATCTTCTCTGTTACTCAGTTCAGCGTGTTTCTGTTCTACTTTCGCTCTTTCTGATGTTCTTTTTTTCTCTTTTTTTTCTTTCTCAACGTATGTTTATAACCACATCTCACTCCCATCTCCCCCTTTTCTCTCTCTCTTTTTCTCTCTCTCCTCTCTCTCTCTCACTTTCGCTAATGGGGTGCTCTGAGGTCTTGTGCGCAAGGAATTGGCAGAACACTGGGACATATGGCAGGGACTGAGTGAGAGGGTTGGCTGCTGGTTTGATGCTCCAGAGAGGTAGCTGGCTCTGACAGGTCGGACAGGTCCCAACGCATGGAGGAGGACTTTCCAAAATAAAAGTGCCCGCATGGGTTTCTCGAGAAGAGCTGTGAAATAAATAACGTTAGTGGAAGAATCTGTTTTCTCTCATCTCCTTGGCTGGTTTCCAGATGCCGTATGAACTGAATCTTCTCCGTGAAATTGAGATGAGATCTGAGGATTTTACGTCACTCAACCACGGGCTTCTCGATTTAATGTGGTGTCCTAGAAAATGCCAGCGTTTAAAAACGCTGAGCCTCCACACCTGCAAGAAAGGCGGAGAGATAGAGAGAGGGAGTTCAAAAGTTGAGACGGATTCGTTAGGAGAGGAAGAGATGCCTGTAGGACGGCAGGCTGTGTGTCTGTGTGACGCCGGTTTGTCTCCTCGCATTTGCATAAGAAAGGCTGTAATGAGGTGCTGTGGAGGTGGATAGAGCGTTTTTGAAGTGAGTTGTGACTTCGCGCTGCATGTTCCACAGATTCACGGCTATTTTTTGAGAGATATGTGTTTGGAGCGTTTAGCTAAAGGTGTCTGGTCACAGCTGAATATAGGAAGACATTTAATAGTGCCATTTCTCCGAATAATAATCAGACTTCTTGTTCGCAAACACTGCAGCTATGAAACTTGGATTTTTTTTTTTCAGTGAATCTCAGATGCGGGAATGCGTTTTCAATCTCAAAAAACACCCAGCCTTTGCAGTTTTTGAATGAAAGACATTACCCATAATGTTTATGGGAGATCAGGTGCCAAAATTGATTTAGCATATCATGTTTTAATTTGGAGAAGCACAGTATTTGCATTTACCATTTTGCAAAAGATGTGCTTGCAGTCTCATCAATACTGAATCATTAGAATAATTTCCCAAAACCTCCAGTTTTATTTTTACCAGATATGAGCTCTTATCTCAGAAAAGAAAGACTCAAATATCATTTTTCTCCCTAAACTGGAAGCGCTGCCATTTGGAGAAATTGTAATTTCAGATTGAACAGCATCCACAATATAGCTGCCTCGACATCCGAAATAATGAGCCAGCCAGTCTTTTGTGCTTTTTGTATCTTTCGCCGTCTGATCCCATTCACTGGCGGATTTATGATGTGAGGAATAATCAATCAAACAATAAATCAATATTCAACAAAACACATCTGTGGCCAGTCAAGTGTGAAACGCTCCTCCGTAGCGCCAGCTCAGAATAGCTTGACGGGTCTCGGCTGCGCTCTGAGATGGAGAAATTTTGATAACTGGCCTTATCAAGGTCGAAGCGGCTAAGCAGACTGAATAAACTTGTCACACGTAATATAGTGCTCTGTCTGAACGTTGGGGGGAAGAAACATCACGCAGGGAAATTAATTGGTTTTATGGACGTAGTGGTTCCTTGCTATCCGACAATACGTATTTATATTATGTCAGTTGATGCAGTGAAT
This sequence comes from Cirrhinus molitorella, assembly GCA_033026305.1. Lineage (NCBI taxonomy): Eukaryota > Metazoa > Chordata > Actinopteri > Cypriniformes > Cyprinidae > Cirrhinus > Cirrhinus molitorella. The sequence continues at coordinate 17,085,383 of CM065136.1, read as the reverse complement.
GTACTTGAGGCACTTCTTAGTAGCTGAACGAGCTCACTGGCAGTGTAACTAGACCTTAGAGTCAGTTTAATGGTATCGTTGCTGTCCACGGTCCATAGCCCCCGGTATATATTTAGCTTGGGTAATTGCGGTGTTATTATCTTCTGTTGTTGTCACTCCTGTTGTTTTTCTTGCCGTTGTTAGATTGAGACTCGGCTGCGGCTTTGGAGCTGCTCTCATTAACTCACTGTGCTATCATCTCCAGTGGCAAAACAAGCCGCCTGAGTGAGTGTACTGCTCACTGGGAGCCACTTAGACCTCTCCCCTCCTTTACCCTTGTACCCCTATACATGCTGGATGTGCAGTGATGTACATTTGCTTTACATACTTCTCTGTAAAAAATGATTTAACCATGAGATTTTGAAATACAACGACTAAAATATTATTTTCTTGTAAAACACACTCCAATAATCTGTTTTCTTTACAACTTAAAAAAATCATTTTGCAGTACCTCTTGCATGATCTGTTAGATGTTTCAACAGTTCAATAATACATTTTTTAGTACTGCCCTGAAGAAACCATAGAAAATATATTTATTTAATAATTCTAAAATGTTAATGTGCACACCAAGGCTGTATTAGTTTGAGATGTATTAAAACAGTAGTACTGTGAAATATTATTGCAATTTAAAATAACTGTTTGCTATTTTTAATGTTTTAAAATGCCATTGATTCCTGTGATGGTCAGTGTTGGGGTAATGCATTACAAGTAACGTGAGTTACGTAATCAGATTACTTTTCTTTTCAAGTAACTGCTAATGTAACACATCACTTTTTCATTTACAAGAAAATATCTGAGTTACATTTTCAAAAAAGTAACTCCAGTTACTTTTTGTTTCCTTTATGTATTTAATCCCATTTTATTAACCAATGTCTTTGCTGCTGACCTTTCTTGAACCAATTCATCCATACTAATAAGCAAAACTTACTTTAGATAACATTTGTGCGTAATTTTTCTCATTGCTGAAGAGTGTTGAACTTCCTTCTCTTACAGTTCTACTGTACAGAAGTGAATTTACTTTTCCTTCAGCCTTAGGCTTATTCATTTCACTTTTTTGGTGTGAAAGGGCTTTTACATGGGCTAACAATTTTACTTTTTATATTTAAAACAAACAAGAAATCCCTGCCCAGATTTAAAAAGTAACACAAAAGTAATGTAACACATTACTTTCCGTAAAAAGTAACTCAGTTACTTTTTTAGAGAGTAACGCAATATTTTAAGGCATTTCTTTTAAAAGTAACTTTCCCCAACACTGGTGATGGCAAAGCTGACTTTTCAACAAACATTTTTCAGTGTCACATGATCTTTCAGAGATCAGTCTAATATGCTGATTTGATTCTCAATAAACATTTCTTATGTTATCAATGTTGTGAAAAGTTGGGCTGCTTAATATCTTTTTTGGAAACCATACTTTTTAAAAATAGAAAACATTACAAATGGATTTACTGTCACTTTTGATCTATTTACTGCAGTCATATTTATTGCTGAATAAAAATGTTAATTACTAATCAAAATTAACTATATACTATATACATTGTATATTATTTATATTACACACACATCATTTACTTTTTTATTATTATGGTCAAAAGTTTACATAATGGTTTCATTATAGCAGTACTAAATAAAGTAAACAAATGTAAATATAAATATCTTGCAAAGGGTACATAAACATACGCCACAGTCATTGTCAACAGATTACATTTAATCCTGTGAAGGTGAGGTGAGTGTCACACAATTAACAAACAAATCATACACACATACACATGCATACTGAGTGCAAATTGTTTGGGGATGTTCTGCACCTACTATGATTTAGATTGGAGGACAATATTTTGCTCGAATGTTAAGGCTGGAGGCTCAGGGAAAGAAGGTGTGAAAAATGGAGCGAGGCGAAGTGAAGGCTGGTGATAAATGATAGAAGGAGTGGATGTGTTATGGAAGAGAGAGAAGGAAATGTGTGAATACACATACATGTAATATGAGCTTACTTAATTGCTTCTTCTTTTTCACCCCAGAATGCATTGCAACTTCAATATTTCCAAGAGATTTGAAGGGAGTTTCCTCACAGCATTGCAAGCAAGGTTTTTATTTAGAAAAAGCTCACATTGTTGGATGCAGGACAGAACAAAAGTGTCAAAAATTATTTAAAGAGACAGTTGAACCAAAAATAAACTCATGTCATTCCAAACCCATTTGACCTTCTTTTGTGTAAATGGTAAAGCAGAAATTTCTACTACATTTTAAAATTGAATTACCTTAGTTTAAACAAGATGTTTGGAATACTGAGAGAGATTTTTAAACCCCAAACAGCTAGGCTATAGAATGTTGTGTAGAGATGTGTGATTTAATACTGTGGTCCAGTCAGACATCATTATTAAATAAAAAGCATGATAGCTTGTGTTTAACGGTATGCTGTTACCCCCACCCGCTTCTCAAGCAGATAAAATACAAGTGGCTAAGCTATTACTTGAATGGGTTCGTAAGTAATCTTGATCTAGTGGGCTAGCTTGAAGAAGTGTATCCTCCCACTAGATTTATCTGTGCCCAGAGCCTCAGTCTCCCTTTCAGCCCCACTGTCGTTTATCTCCGCTCTTGTATTCCCTACAGCGTGAATGGGGCCATGGTGGTAAAGCTATATGTGATTCGCCATAACGTACCTCAGGAGAGCCTATAAAGGACGTTTGGCTAAGACACAAAGAGAGGAAGAATCAAAGCATACAGATAAAATGAATGCACAAGCTAGCTGTGGCCACCGAGGTACATGGATGACAGGTGTATCATTTTCACTTTAGTCATTGACAGTGCAGTATTTCTCAGCAGATTACAAATTCGCAGAAGTCTGTGGGCAAGTGCTGAAATTGCTGTACTTTTTCTTACATATTAATTTCCCATAACTGTGAGCGAACTTGCACCTTATGAAAAATCAATGTAGACAGCTTTGACAGTTTATCTTGCGCTTAGTCCCTGTTCAGTCTGACTCTAGACGTTCACTGATAGTTAAAAATCAGCCTACTGTCAGAGGCGCTGCTGAGATTGTATTTTATTCTTTTTTTTTTTTTTTTTAAGTAGACACATTCTGATTTTGCTTACCATTTCATTTTGGTGTAGTTTTATAAGGACATATTAAGAGCCCCAAATTAATTAGTTTTATGTTCAGCATCAATTAATGTTGACTCTTTTTGTGAAGCATTATTGTCTTTATTGCTGCTGAGACCCCTGGAGATTGTGCTGTTGTATAATGTGATTATTATTTTTATTTTTTTTTTGCTGTGTCCATTTTAAATATCAAAATAAAATATGGTGTTGAAATGAGTTTATGAAATGTCTGCTGTTGAATATAAAAAAATATTAATTCATTACCACCCCTGCAGTACTGCTAATTAGACAAATTCTGTCATATTGCGTTTATTACGTGCAGCACAATGCAGATAATTAAAGCTGACACTATTGTCAGATGTTCGTTTTTTTAATATCCCACCCTTACTGCGGAGCCATTAAATAACAGCGTCAGTAAAGCTCCTCTTTTAGACGGTGAGGGGGAAACCATACAGGAAACCGTAGTACAGCTTGTCTTCCTGTAACATGGGAGTTCTCAATGCTTGACTGGCTGTGTTTGGCGTTCACAGGCTGTCGCCTGTAGCAGCTTTGAGGTAACAAGCCCACAGACGTGCTGCCCCCAACGTTTCTGTCTAAATTTAAGCTGATGAAGAGATAATTGCTCAGTCAGCAGCATACAAGGCATCACTCCACAAGTGCGAACAGAAGCTAAAGCGGTGGTTCTCGACTGGTGTTGTTCTCAGAATTTACTTTGGACATCATGTGGAGACCAGGGTTGACAATCATTCTTTATATTACAATATAACAGTATACAGTATATTACAAAAAAGCATTGTCAGGGGATTTCAATATAAGCCAAGAGGAGACTGGTTTTCCTTTTGATGTAAACAAACAATTCTCAACTGGAGCTTACGCTACACCAATGTCCTATGACATCCACAAAATGTGTATAAATAACCTAAGTAAAACAATTTAGAGAACTTTTATACACCCTTTATACAGTTATATTTAACTGCAGACATCAGTATATGGTACAGTACAATTATTTTGAGTCTCTCTTATTCTGTCCCTTATTTTCCATAAAGAACCACGAATGTCACTTATTTTCCTTTTGTGAAATTGGCAACCCTAATGGTGACCCTACACAGTAATAGTACAAAATGGTAAGCTTTTACTTTTGCTCAGCAAGGACATTTTAAAATGAGCAAACGAGGCACTAAAGACAATGTTTCAAATAAATGCTTTTGAACTTTATATTCATCAAAACATCCTGAAAAAAACTATTACCATTTTCCACAAAAACATTAAGTAGCACAACTGTATTCAACATTGACAATACTAAGAAAAAATGCAGAATGCTGTTTAAAAAATGCCAGGATGCAGCTACTTCAAATTAGCAGCAGATAGATAGCGGACGGTGATATCCTAACTGGCATGCATCTGCAAATGCAATGTCGGAAGGTTGATAGACAAATTACACCGAATTTGATGTCATGGATTGTGCTTCGAGTTTTCAAAGAAAAGGACGTACCTTAGCATTTTGTGTGGCACATTTGGGCACAGATTGTTTGGCGAATGTCAAAGCAAGCTTTACAAAAAGGCTGTTATTGAAAAACAGGGCAGTGCCAATTATATTGAACATGACTGCAAATACACACAAGCAATGTCTCTCCTTTCACATTCAAGTAGTCTAACCAATCATAGCGGGCATCCAATACATATTGCCTTAAAGGCGCAGAATCAAAAACAGCCAAAATATAATGGTTATACTAACTTACAGCTGGTTTTGGAGCTGAAAATGTACTACAAGTACAGTACAGGGGAAAAAGGTACAGTGCATTAAGTGTAAATATAGGTACATATAGGTTTGACCAAGTGTAAATGGCAACAAATAGCATCTTGTTTGCATTTACTGCAAATGGAGGTAATGAGCTGTTTGTACGAAGGGTAAATTGCCTGAGCAGTGGCGGTTAGAGAAAATAGCCTTTACCAAGGTTGGTGTAAATAGACACTGCCAAAAATAAATGATAACAACAGGTAGGATATGGCTTTTAAAAGCACAAGCAGAAAATACGTATGATGTTAGAGCAAATTGCTGTGCGCTACCGAGCAAAGAGGTGATTGGAGGCCAGTTTTATTCAACAGATAGTCTAATGCTGTATTTCCTGGTTATTTACACTTGAAGATGAAGATTTGATTTCCTATAAGAGTATTTGCACAGGGAAGTCACAGCAGAGACCGATGGCGATGAAAGACTCTGAAATAGGGATTTGAAGGCCATTTTGTAGTTATTCTGGGCATCCAATATATATACCTGTGTGGAGCACTGTGTGTATGGCCCAGTGTGTGTGTGTGTGTGTGTGTGTGTTGGTGCAAAAGCCAGTCTGTGTGTGCTGGTGCGACTCTGTGGGCGCCTTCCTGCACTGAGTCACATTATAGCTGACTCAGTGGTATATAGAGGAGGTGGAAGAGCGCCAGATACAGCACCACCCTTTGGCTCTTTGTGCACAAACAGACACACACGCGCACACACACACACACACACACACACACACACACACACACACACACACACACTTCATCAGCCGAAGCAAAAAGCTTATTTAACTCGCACTGGACACAGGAAGGGTGATGAAGGATGGAGAAAGAGATGGAGTAAATGAGCCTTGTTGATATCTCCAGGGTTTATCTTAAGAATATTCCAGATAATTCCAGAGCAAATGAGCTGGTCTTATGGTGTGTTAGGTTAATTGTGTTGCAGATTCCTGGATTTATGGTAATTTGGTTCAGTCTTGCTTTAAATTGCCTGTTAAAGTCATTAATATTCCTGATGAGAAGTAGACTCAGCTCTGCTCTGTAATAATGTAATTGTATTTACCGGTAAGAAGGTAGCTGTGGAGATAGGACTTCACACTTTATTAATGGGCACCTCTTCAGTTAATATTTTAACCAAGTTCCCAAAATACACTCGGATCTGGGTGACAGTCGGAGTTGTTTGCTCAAATGGGAAGAGGAGTGAGAGTGTGCGCGCCTGGGTTCTGTGCCAGCACGCTTACAGTAATGGGTCTCGCTGACTGATTTGGTAATTATGTCCTGATATGTGTGGCTGCTTTATTTATGGTCACCATTATCAGGGACCTTGGTTCTCATTTATGAGCAAGATGGCTCTGACCTCGATCTCGTAGGTGTGTGTGCGCACGTACTGACAGCAACCAATCACTCTCAGATTGACTGTGGTGAGTTCCTACCCCGTTTGACCCTTTCAGTATGACTTTAGTCTGGCTTTGTACAGGTAAGTTATTTGAAACTAGCAAGTCTTGTGTCCAGTAAGCACGGGAGCCGATAGATGGACGGTAAGTGATCTGCTTAGTTTTGCTATGTGATGGAGGGCCTCATATGCTCACATATCTAAAGGGTCAATGACTTATAAGAGAAACTGTGCTTATTGTTAGATTCATATTGGTTTTTCAAAAACTTTTATAGCATTTCCACTCTAAAAATGTCATATGATGCAACAAAGTAAGAAGCATTAGCATATTTTGCTTTAATCTTGAATATGTGTGAATATTTTTTTAAATGTATTTTTCTAAAGTCTGTTGGAACTGTTTTTTTTTTTAAATGTCATGAATTATTATTTCATAAGTATCATAAATACCATGGTTTTGCGAAGCCACACGCACATGGCATTTTACAACCTTGCCTTGTAATGAAAAGTTCAAATTATCTGATATTTTAAGAGACATATTGATCTTGACACACAGTCATGAGGGTCTGCATGTGTCCTTTCTATGATGTAATTTCCTTTTTTTTTCTTTCATGTTGGTTGGAGAACATTGTTGTTGATTTGACAGACGGTGGTTTTCATTTGTATTCAGTGATAGTCTTTTTAATAAATTAAATACGCTTTTAATAAAAAATAGCTACATTGCATCACTTTGACATCTTTTATTTTAGAAATGTAAAATGTGTCATAGAAAAGATTTGATTCTTCTTTGTGTCCTTGAGTTGCATTTTTAATCTATTTTTAAATATATTAACAGACAGGCCAAAAAAATCATGTCATTGACCCCTGTTTTGCTCATCTTTCCAATTAAACCTTTCTATTGCACTGTATCGCTTTGCTAGTTTTGGTATTAATGTATCTCTTTTACCTTTTTCTTCTTGTGGCTTACCTCATTTCTTTCCATGTTCTTGCAGAGAGAGAAGAGTATGTGGCTACCTTCAAGGGTTCAGAGTATTTCTGTTACGACCTGTCCCCGAACCCCATCCAGAGCAGTAGCGATGAGATTACGCTCTCCTTCAAGACCCTGCAGCGCAATGGACTGATGCTCCACACCGGAAAATCGGCAGACTACGTCAACCTGGCGCTGAAGAATGGTGCTGTCTCGCTGGTCATCAACCTGGGCTCTGGGGCCTTTGAGGCCCTGGTGGAGCCCGTCAATGGGAAATTTAATGACAATGCCTGGCATGATGTGAAGGTTACCAGGAACCTTCGTCAGGTAACCGCGCAGAAAAGGCAGAGGTCGAGATTGGATACATTCAGATTAGTAGCATCAAACTAACCCTCGGACTAGATTTAACCATATTTAACCATTTTAATCAAGACCGGGGTCAGAAATTAACTTTTCCATATAGGGGCAATATTGATTCACGGGGGCATTTTTTACCTTTGTAGGGGCAATATTAACATAATCAAATGTATGTGTTCTACTTGCTTAAATTTAACCAGTTACTTTAATCAGTCGCAAAACTATAGACCAGTGGTTCCCAACCACGTTTCTGGAGGCCCCCCAACATATTTTGCATCTCTCCGTTTTCTGACACACCCATTTCAGGTCTTGGAGACATAGAAAACATGCAGTGTTTGGGGGCCTCCAGGAACGTGGTTGGGAACCACTGCTATAGACTGTTACTAATAAAGTATGCTGCTCATGTACATGTAATTACATCAAAATTGCATAAATGGCCTATTAATTAAAACTAATTACAGGGTGAAGCTGCAATATCATGATAAAATCTTTATTGTTGATTATTGCGCTTGATATTGTAATAACGAGTATTAATGTTGATTGATAGAAAGCTTTTTGAGGGGATATCATCACTGAAGCTATCTGCACTGCTAATTCAATCTCTTACTTACATCTTTCTGCACTTTGTTGTTTATGATGCGAGAATTTGTGAATGCAGATACAGAATTGCATCAGAGAGCGTGCGCACTGAACAACTCCGGCATTGTCCAACGTGACGAATCCAACAGAAACTCAACAGAAATGTGTCTTATTGGTTACTCAACACTGCAAACAATGCATAAAAAGAAATGCAATGAACGATGTAGCTAGATGTAGCTTAATTGTGCAGGGGCAGTTTTGTTAATTTCGCCCTGTTAATTTCCGACCCTGATCGAGACACATACCCATTTAAAATTCAGTTCAAGTTTCCAAATGATGTATTTGAAAGTTGCTTAAAGACGAGACTAAAAGAGAAAGTTCTAGGAATTTGGTGCGCTTTTATCATTTTAAATTAGCACTAGCACTCATTTATGTAGCATAGAGCAGAGCTGATGTAAAAAAGACGCTCTCGATATTAAAGTATTCATTAAGCAGCGGTGATTTCAGCTTTCAGAGATGAGCGAACGTACCTTTAACCCTGTTCCCCTTGGCTAATATTTAAATTCAACCTCAGCCGCATATTTTACTGTCACTGTTTGATAGCGCCACCTCTCACTAACATTACACAAGTACGTCACCTGTCAGCGCAGAACCCGTTTGAAGTGTCAAGGCTCGGAAAAGATCCTAGATGTGTGGCACAAAGTTGGATAGGACAGGCAGTAAACATAAAAAGCTCTGTGGTGCGTTCTGTCACCAGTAAAGTTAGCGGAGCGCCAGGAATAGGAAGAGACAGTGTTTGGAACAGTGTAGACTAGAATCATCCCAGAGGAACTCCACGGTGCAGATCTTGTCTGCTTCTCCTTTCCTTCTCTTCTTTTGCCCTTTTTAAATGTTTACTAACCTGCTTTTGGGGAAAGAAACTAACCTTTCATCCATGGAATGTGTCATTTACTAACCTGTTACCTCTTACTAACGTGCAACGCTGATGTACTAACCTTGGCAAGAGACCATCTTTTTTGATTGAGGAACGGTGTTCTGTTCACAGTTTTTTAATTTCCTTTCTCCCCCCTTTTCCACAAAGCACTCAGGCATTGGACACGCTATGGTAAACAAACTACATTGTTCGGTAGATATCATTCTAATTGTTTCTTAGTTTGGGTTTGCCGTGTGTCTATTTTCCTTTTTTTGAATCGTAGACATCAATACTAAACAAAAAAAGGGGGAAAATGCGGTTGGTACTCTTTACGCTTACTTCCCCTGCCCTGCCCAAATTCCCCTTTTCTTTTTCTTCTCATTATAGTTGGGTTTCCTCAGCTCTTTATGTCCCGTCCATCTCTTTTTCTTTTCTCTTAGGTTATCTTGCATCTCTTCCTTCTTTGGGTTCTTTTGCATAAGGTTTTGCTCACCGATCGGTCTCGGCTGGCTGGCTCTGAGTTTTCTCATTGGTCCAGCTAGCTTTGAGGCCCGTTGTTCAGCATGGTGTGCATCCTGGCCACCCCGTGTACTAACACCTCTGCTCCATCAGTACATTCGAGGCTGGCATGGGTGGCCGGTCATCTCGTCTGTTGTAGTTTTTGCTTTCTTTCTTCACGCTTCTGCATGCTGACACTTCTGCTGTGATTGGTCTCATGAGCTGCGTCGTGTTTGTGTCCTTCTCCCTCCCCTTCTCTCTTTACTCATTCCTGTGCAATCTAACCTGTGAGAAGAATTGTTCTCTCTAACCAACCATTGTTTGCATGTGGAGAGGGAAGGATAATGAAGCATGCATCCATTCAACCAGATCTGTGAGATATGTGCCTCTAATTGCCTGTGCTTTCATTTTCTAACCTCTTAGCACGCCGTGTTCTTTGTTTTACCTCATATAAAAACATTGAAAACTGCTGAAACTACTCACACGCACTGGATTCAAGCGATACTAACTCTCAGAAACACACATACTACTAACACCATTTTTGTGTCTGCTGATTTACTTTTTGTGCTCTATTAATGGCACCGCTAACATTAAGCCTGGGCTAATGTGCCGCAGACTTCCTCAGCTCAGACTTGCTAGAAGTTAACACCAAAAACGTAAATCTAGAAAGACCAAAACAAAAAAGTTAAACAGTAAATAAAATGAGAATTGCTGAAACAGACATGAAAATGGGTTCACATTAAATCAATAAAAAAAAGAGAAAAGCAATAAATAAGTGCATAAATAAGTAGCATTAAAGTCAAAAACAAAACAAAGCCAAGCATCCAAATCCTTACGAGGGGGACCAAAGCCCTGTAACAGTATTCAAGTTATATGTGAGTATAGCGTGTCCTTTCCCTGTGCTTTGTTGTCTAGGTTACAATATCCGTGGATGGAATTCTGACCACCACTGGATATACGCAAGAGGACTACACCATGCTAGGCTCGGATGACTTTTTCTATGTCGGGGGTAGTCCCAGCACTGCCGATCTGCCCGGATCCCCCGTTAGCAACAACTTTATGGGCTGCCTCAAAGAGGTAAGTGCTCTGAAAATTGCTCCTTGAAAAAAGTAATTCCATCCAGAAATCTTCCAGTAATTTAATCACCTCCTATTGCTACTGTATTACCTGTATTCATTTACTTTTGAATGGTACGACCTTGCAGCTAATTCACTAAATCGATTTACAATAAACTGATTCAAGGTATGTTTAACTAGTTTCTCTTTATTGAAAGAGAAATCCCTAAAAATATTCATTTATTTTTGGAATGAAAAAGAGAGTATCGACCTTGTAGCTAATGAATTCAAAAAAGTAAATGGATGTGTGTGGGTGTATATACATACATACATACAGATATATATATTTATATATATATTTATAGTAACGTCTACCGACAATTCAGCTTTGCACTCTTTTACTAAACATACGAATGGTATTGTATACAGTGGCATGCGAAAGTTTGGGAACCCCTTGCAGAATATGTGAAAATGTGAAAAATGTTAACAAAATAATGTTGTTGTTGTTGTTTTTTTTATTTAGTACTGTCCTGTGTAAGATATTTTACATAAAAAAATGTTTACATTGTGTTTACAGTGTGTTGTTACCTGGATGATCTAGTTAAAATGCACTGTTCTTCAGAAAAATCTTTCAGGTCCTGCAGATTCTTCAGTTAAACAGCATATTTTGCATATTTGAACCCTTTCCAGCAGTCACTGTATGATTTTGAGATCCATTAATTTACACTGAGGACAATTGAGGGACTCAAATACAACTATTAAAAAAACATTAACATTCACTGATGCTCCAGAAGGAAACACGATGCATTTAGAGCCGGGGGGTAAAAACTTTTGAACAGTATGAAGATGTCCAAATGTTTCTCATTTTGTTGAAATATCTTTTTTTTTATTTAGTACTGCCCTGAATCAACAGAAGATTCTTGCATGTTTCCCAGAAGACAAATTAAGTACAATTTACCTTGATCTTCAAATTCAAAATGTTTTCACCCCCGGCTCTTAATGCATTATGTTTCCTTCTGGAGCATCAGTGAATGTTTGAACCTTTTTTAATAGTTGTGTTTGAGTCCCTCAATTGTCCTCAGATGGAAAAGATGTATCTTAAAATCATGCAGTCACTGCTAGAAAGGGTTCAAACATGCATTTCACATTTTCACAGATACTTGCCACTGTATACATGACATGCCACTGTATATGTATGTGTGTGTGTGTGTGTGTGTGTGTGTGTATATATATATATATATATATATATACTCATGTAATGAATGTCACCTTACTTAAATGCCACTGCAGCATACGTCTGCATGTTTTGTCATTTGTCTTACTTTTTATACATTTGACTGACGTCAGTGCTGTTCTGCCATCTCAGGAGCGTCTTTCTATAGGATGTGTCCCTGTGCACATTATGGTTGCACTGCTCTCTCTGCCCTGTATAAACTCGTAACACGTCACGTACACCAACAACTGAGGGAATTATTTATCACTCGCCATGGACTCAGGAGCCGAAACACAACGGCAGAATTGAAATGCATTCTCTAATTAACATTGCTGATGAGGTTTCCTCACATCTGAAGACTGTTAATTTGAAAATGGGTCACAGATCGTCAACAGTGACAGAACTAACAAATAAACAAGAGTGCGACAAATAGGATAAATAAGTAAATAATACATTTAAGTTCATGTGAAAATTAAAAGCCTGTCTAATGTAATACATCCAAATCACTCAGTTTCCAGCAATATTTGATGGGCCTGCGTGACATATCACCGGTCCACTACCTCACATGCTCTTGACATGAGCTATCTGTGATCGTAATACTCCTCAGAGGAAAACTGTGGAGAACATGTTGTCTCATCCATCAGCTTCCATCCTCCATGTTAGGCTCGCATCCCTGTGGAATGGGATGTCCTCTGATACGCCAGCTGGTGAGCTGCTCTGACTGCCAGGAAGTCGGAAATGCTTTTGATGTTATAAATGCCAGCTATTTTTATTTTATATATAGATGAATCCGTCTTTAGCTAACCTCGGTATGCTTGTGAAAAGCTGTTAAATTGAGCTGATTGTGATTGATTTATGAAACAGGGAGACAATGAAGCCTTGCTCTTGGTTGAACTTAAGGTGCTGTAGCTCTTGGTGATTCATTCATTAACCTGTAGACCCACAATTAGTGAGAGATGCTCACTGGCATTTACCTTGTTAGTCTATTTATCATGTCCAATCTTACACAGTCCAGGTCATTGGCTCTCAGCTGGCTTTTCCTCAGGAGTAGTTTTTTCATTGGTCACAATGTGACCCAGCATAGTAGCTTAGTATATTAAACCATTATCTGCACTCACAAAAATCGTCTTCTTTTAACGTTTTATTTTACACCTTCTTGTAAAACTGTAATAAATATGGGATCTTCTGTACTGTAATTCATGTTATAGCCATGGGTATATTATGCAGTGTATTGGTGTATTCTTAAAATTAAAGGTTCTTTTCAATGAAGAACCTTGAACATCCATTCAAATGGAGGTTCTTTATAGTCGAAAAAGGTTCTTTAGATTTTTAAAATGTTCTGCAAAGTGGTTCTTGCTATTTATGACATCACTGCAAAAACACCCTTTTGGAACTTTATTCTTAGGAGTGTACAAATGGAAATTGTCCAGCATTTAAATGGAATACATGTGTTTTTAGAGATTCAACATTGGCTAATGAATGATGAAGTCAATATAATTAATGATTTAAAAGGTGGGTGGAGGGATTGAATTGTTCAATGCACGAAACGTCTGTGTTTTGTCCTACTGGTGTAAAATAAAACGCTAAAAAAATACTATTTTTGTAAGTGCGGTTCATGGTTTCACATACTAAGTAATCTAATAGACTGACGCACCCAAATAAAATATTAAATGACGAAAGAGCATGGGGCAAGTTGCTTTGTGACCCAGCATAGCAAAATTGGCTATTGCTCAAACATAAAATAATAATAATAATAATAATGAAATGGAATAAAATGGCATTGTTTTACATAGTTTTGTTCAGGGTTTCCATAGATATATTTTGGAACCTGCAGAATTATTAACATGACATACTATATTTTAAATAGGAACATTTTAAAATAAAAACATTAATTTAAATTAAATATTTTATTAATTTATTAAATATTCTTTAATTCGTTTTCATATATTCATTCATTCATTCATGTGATTTTGTATTTTTTTTTTACTTTTTTAGATGTGATGTAATCGAACCCTCACATAATGTTAATCTATAATAAAAAAAAAATTCAACAAATATTATTGTTATAATGTACATAATTCAATTGTGCTGCCTAAACAATAGTTTTAATTTAGTGTTTATTTTTATTTATTTAGAAACAATAGAATTATAATATGCTTATTGTCTGTTGAATGAAGATAATTGTCTTCTTAACAATGTCAGCCATAATTTTGGTAGCAATGCTTCCCTACTTTTTGTAAAAAAAAAAAAAAAAAAAAAAGATATATATATATATATATATATATATATATATATACTGTATATATCATAGTTTTATTATTTGCATTTTTTGATTATATTAGGCATTTGTTTTCTTGACTTGCTGCAGCAAGTCAAGAAAATAAACTGAAACCAGTTTTTGAGAACCAGTTTAGATGTAAATCTTGGTTTTAGACAGAGGCATCTAATGCATCAAAGAGACAGTAATCTTAGCGCCTTTCCTAATGCAAATGTAACACTTTTACTGCTCACAAATTCTTACAAGAGGCACAAACAAGACAAAATGTGTCATTTTGTCAAATTTTGGAAGCATTGGAACAGTGCAGACTCACCATTTGTTTCCCTTCCCAGCCTCCAGCCTTCATTTCAAAACCAATCCACAAGCAATCAATCAGTGTCAAAACATGAAAGTGCGGACTCGTGTAAGCTGTGGTCTGTTGCCGCGTGTAGGCGTTTGGTGTCTCTTGTCTGTGCTCGGGCGCTATCGTTTCCACAGATTAGCAGCAGGACTGAGGTCACTGACCTGAGTTAACAAACACTCCAGTGCTTTGAACTCATGAACGAGAATTCATACTGAGAGGATTCTGAATGGATCCTCTTCTTGGTTCATTCACAAGCTTTACTGGCATTAAAAGGACGACCATGCGTAGGCAGTACAAAGGGACCTTTTAACATTTTATTTTGTCATTATTTTGCTTCGCAAAGGTCATGTTTAATATTTTCGAGCATTATGAGTGTGTGTGAGGCGCATCGAGGACCTCTAGGTGTGTGTTTGTTACCGTACTCCAGTAGTTATTTATGCCGAGGTTGATTTATTCAGGCGTTTAGAGCAGGGTGCACAAGAAGCCCATTCATCATTAGTGCATTTGTTTTAATGCAGCCCTCCTCTCAGGGGCATTTGGTCAGTGCTTTCCAGGCTCCTGATCCTTCAGATCAGGTGGCACAGACAGATGCGTCGTCCTCCACCTGCTGTCCCTGCCCCTAACCTCTCATCTGTAATGCGCTCTTCTCCGGCGGCCATGTTGTGCTGTGTTTTATCACAGATCGCTTGTGTTTTTCCCCCGTGTGAGTTTATGAAGCGGGAAAAAGGAGGGGGTTTACTCCTGTGGCCCGCTAATGGCTGGAAAGGCTCTTGTGCTTGTCTGTGATTGGCATTTCTGAAGCATCATCAATAAGCTTTTATTGCATCCGCATACCATTATCTTCTTCCTGGCAAGGGCTCAAATGATATCGAAACTGAATTAAAAGAGGGTTATCATGAACACTTCACAGTCTGGTGCTCGGGTTTATATCACAGGGTTTTGGCCTTGTGGAGGAGCGAGGGAAAGAATTGTGCCCCACATTCTAAGAGGGCAGAAAATGCTCTGCTATTTGATTCCATTCGGATTGAATAGTAAAACGACACCGGGAAGCTTGAATGATTACATACCTCTTATAGTACAAGATAAATATAGTGTAAGTATATATACTTTTCATCTCAAGACACCGAAAGTGTGAATGCCAAAGGTTCTTTTGACAGAGGCTTCACAAAAATGACACATTTGAAGTTTAGCCTCTATAAAAGTGTATTCAAAATGAGCATAGCAACTGAAGCCACTATTTATTTATTTAAAATCTGTAATGATATATTTTTACTTAGCCACAATAAATGTGTTTTAATCACTGCACTGATGCCAGAAGAGACTGATGGTTATTTGTTTTTATCAAAAATGCACCCAAAAAGGTAAAGACATGACGTTTGTTGCATAAATAACCATCGGTAGCCTCTCAAACTAAGCTTTTAGTGTCACTTTAGAGTCATTGAACCTATTTGTGGTTAATGCAGCAAGAGAGGATTTAGTCAAAATATTGATTATTGAATTTTTGAAGGATTTAATGACAATGAACAAGAGGAGGATGGAGTTTGTCAATACATACACGAGTACATGCTAGACAAAATTGGGATTTCATTATGTTACAAAAGTATGGTGGACCAAACCTGCAGAAAATAAAAATAAAGGCATAAATAAATATATACAGTAGATAAATAATATGAAAATAAATGAATGCATACAAGTAACTATTAAAAAAAAGTAAATAAACTTAAAAATAATAACAATAAATGGAAAAATAAATACAGAAAATAATACATAAAAAAGTAAGAAAAATAATTTCAGGATTACAAATTAAATCATTTCTTCCTTTATTTATTTAAAATATATATATTTATTTATTTATATAAAGTGTGCCTTTTTCTGTTAACTCACTGGAAATCTGTTGTTTTTTTTTCCACAAAGGTTGTGTACAAGAACAATGATGTACGACTGGAGCTGTCTCGATTGGCCAAGCTAGGCGACCCCAAAATGAAGGTGAGCGGTGTGGTGGCCTTCAAATGTGAGAACGTGGCTACCCTAGATCCCGTCACCTTCGAAACGCCAGAGTCATTCATTACCCTTGACAAGTGGTCCGCCAAAAAAGCCGGTTCCATCTCCTTCGACTTCCGCACCACTGAGCCCAACGGCCTTCTCCTCTTCAGCCATGGAAAGCCCAAACCACAGCAGCAGAAAGACCCCAAGAGCCCTAAAACCTTGAAGGTGGATTTCTTCGCCATTGAGATGCTGGACGGCCACCTGTACCTTCTGCTCGACATGGGCTCGGGCACCACCAAAACCCGTGCTGTCAACAAAAAAGTCAACGACGGGGAATGGTACCACGTGGACTTCCAGAGAGATGGGAGATCAGGTAAAATTTGGCTCTGTGATTTAATCGTACAGCTGTTCTTTTGTTGCAGCTAATGTGTTTTTGATGTATTCAATGTATGGTTAGATGTTGGCTGGTAGTCAAGGTCTACGAAAATATTGACATAGCCGAGACAGCAGTGTTCTCTCACGCTCGCGTGAACACAGTCGTAACCGTGCCTTCCGGAGCACGCTGTCAGGCAGGCATTTGAATATGAACAGGACCCGCAGTCCTTCCTGTCTTCCTCCTCCTTTCTTGCTCTGTCTTCTCTGGCGGAGTTGCCATGGAAACCAGATTTGGTTTCCCAAAGGAGAGAGCGAGTTAGTGCACAGCTCTGCCAAGTAAAGACATTCATCCCTAACTCTCCCGCTATTCCCCCTTTCCTCGCACGTCAATGTCTTTTGCCTGGAGTCAAAGGAACGGCCTTTGGTACCCGCTCGTTTTCTCGTTTCTGTGAAAAACTGGGAAAAGGCTCTATTGATCCGTGGTTATTGCGAATCTCTCATCTTCTCTTTCCGGATATAGAAACGCCAGTCACCTGCATTAGTTCTGACATACACTGTGAGATTAAATTGTGAAAGTTATGAGAAAATTAAATAGCTTTTGGAGCAATTACAAAATCAGACTTCTAAAGCAAGAGAGGTATTTTTGTTTCATGCCAATACAGTATTCAGTTGGGATTGGATACAGTTTTCATGGTTTTTAAATTGTATTTTTTATCAAGTCGTTGTTTTTATCCACAGGGCTCGGTTTGATCTTATTCTCCAGGCTTTATCGCTGCACAATCCACTGGCTGTCATTGTGAGTTCAGGCACATTTTTGAAAGAGAGAATAAACCTTTTCTCTTAGCAGCATTTCATGGGAATCTGAAACACCATTGACAGATGGGACCTTGCATTTCAGGCCCGCAGAATGAGCTGTGTCACTCTCCCGCCTGCGTGAATTGGCTGCCTACGCGAGCCGTTTGATCATATATGGGCAGCCGTCCTGGTGCAGGGTGCGCGCGTGCGTGGGCATGCTGGTGTTTTTGCGTGCGTGTATGCAAACATGTACGGTTTTGCGTCTGCATATGCATCTATTAATGAGAATGTACATATGCACATGTATAGATAGATGTGCGTCAGTGGCGTTTTTTTGCCGCCGTGAAGAAGTATTTTCTCTGACTGAGTAGTGTATAAACCAGTTAAATGACACTGTCCAACAGTCAGCCAAGCCACAAATTGGCCTGAATGAATGGGTCAAACTGGTGGAAATGGACAGGCTAAGTAGAAAGTAAACACACCCACTCAGACATCACCACTTTCGGTCACTTCTGAATTGAAATGAACTGGAAGTGATCTATGAGTGAGGTTTTAGTGACCACTCAGCTCAGTTAAATGAAAGCTGCATTTCCGTGCCTGCGACCAACATGAGACCTGCAGTGTTTACAGAGGATTTGTTGACTAATGGTCCAAACAGAAGGTGACTATTAATAATAATAGCCAAACATCAGTTACCAGTAACAAGCCATATGAGATATGCTTTTAATACTATACTACTGTAGTTATTACTTTTGAAGCAAAGTTAAAAAAATGTTTAAACTTGATGGGTCTTTATCTCTTTGTGTATCTGTTGCATTGACAAATGATCTGCTCTGTATCTGTATTCATGTAGAATTGGATGTGGGCAGGGCTGAAACCAAATGGGTGTCAAAACTAAATGAAGAGCCCATTTTTAACTCTATTAAGCTTAAGTTCTTTTGAATTGTTTTCGAAAGCTTTATACAGGGTTCATCTTTTACATTTCATAGCTGAAATTCAATAAAATACATAGAATTACAAGCATTTTAACCATATTTAATCAATGAACAAAATACATATATAGCCTACTAGTAAAATCACAGTAGTGGAAAATAAATGGTGATAATATACAAATGTAAGTACTTAAAAGAGAAGTTTACTTCCAGAACAAAAATTTACAAATAATTTACCCATCCCTTGTCATCCAAGATGTCAATGTCTTTCTTTCTTCAGTTGTAAAGAAATTATGTCTTTTGAGGAAAATATTTCAGGAATGCTCTCCATATAGTGGAACTTTCAAAATATAGTTTAAATGCAGCTTTAAAGGGCTCTAAATGATCCCAGCCCAGGAAGAAGGGTCTTTTCTAGCAAAACGATTGATTTATTATTATTTATTTTTTTTACAATTTAAATACTTTTATACCTCAAATGCTCATCTTGTTTAGCTCTGTGTGTGCTCTGTGCATTCCGGTTCAATACAGAATATGTCAAAAAAATCTCATTTTCTCCTATAACTTCAAAATCATCTGCAGAAGTTCCGACCCAGTGTTTACAAAGTGAACATGCAAAGAAGATCAAATGCCCTTTACAAAAAAAGGTAAAACAGCAATGTAGGACGATTTTGAAGTTGGAGAAGAAAATGGGACCCTAACGGTCTTGAACCAGAATACATGGAGTTACACAGTGCTAGACAAGATGAACATTTGAGGTTAAAAGTATATACATTTAAATTTTCTTTAGAAATTGACTCTTCTTCCTCGGCTGGAATCGTTTAGAGCCTTTTGAAGCTGCATTTAAACTGCATTTTGGAAGTTCAAACTCGCGGACACCAGAAGAGTCAATTTAAAAAAAAAATTAAAATGTGTATCCTTTTTAACTTCAAATGTTCATCTTGTCTAGCACTGTGTGAACTCTGTGTATTATAGTTCAAGACAGTTAGGGTCTCATTTTCTTCTCCAACTTTAAAATCATCCTACATTGCTGTTTTACCTTTTTTTGTAAAGGGTGTTTGATCTTCTTTGCATGTTCACTGGGTTGGTACTTCTGCAGACGAATTTGAAGTTGTAGGAGAAAATGAGATGGGAGTTTTTCGACATATTGAACCGGAATGCACAGAGCACACATAGAGCTAGACAAGACAACCATTTGAGATATAAAAGTATATCAATTGTAACTTTTTTTTTAGAAAATAATCAATCGTTTTGCTTCCTTGGCTGGGCCCTTTAAAGCTGCATTTAAACTGCATTTTGAAAGTTCCAGTGTATGGAGAGCATTCCTGAAATGTTTTCCTCAAAAACCATGATTTCTTTACGACTGAAAAAAGAAAGACATGAACATCTTGTATGACAAGAGGGTGAATAAATTATCTGTAAATTTTTGTTCTGGAAGTGAATTTCTCCTTTATTAAGTGACAGTTTACAACAATAATCAGAGTATACATATTGGGCCAGATTTACTAACACCTTGTGCCAGCACAAACCGTCTTTTAGCGTTAAAATAGTACTGTTAGGATTTACTAAAAGCACGCAGTGAAGAATTTGCACTGAAAGGGCTACAGTTATTTTTGTGCCTGACCTTATTAAATATGCATTTGTAAGAGTTTCCCTTTCAGATACAAACTAGAATCACGCAACACAATTTACTAACATTTGCGCTTGTCAAACTACTAGTATTTGCGCCATTATTTAATGCTCAGAAAAAGTATGTTTTAAAAAAAGCTGGCTCTCTTGGTAGATTGCACTGGTCATTATGGAAATGATCTAGCTGCATCTGTGTTTATTAATGTATGCATTGTCATTAAATCACATGCAGAATTTTCCCCTCCCAGCTGCGCTTTTATGGAATGCGCTCTAGCACTAATTTGCCCAGTTTAGAAAATCTGGCCCATAGTCTCAAAACATTTAAAAAGCTCTTTATCACAACGACTCATATACTGTAGGAAACTGCTAAGAATACAGTAATAATACCGTGAAAACAACAAAATTCACAGTAACTTGCTGTATGCAAGTAGTGAACTGTTGAAAATACACAGTTTATGACCTATTTTTGAACCTTTTCTGAATAAGATATTTGGTTTTGAGCACATCCCTAATAAATAGTACTATATTAATATAATGCAAGCAAAAATATTACAGAATTGATTGTTGATAGAGTAAGATCAATTGCATTCCATACACGTTTCAAGCAGTAACCGTGCAAACATCAAATGAACTGGAACATGAATTTACATTGGAATGAAAAAACCAAATGGGACTTTGCCTCCTTTTCCAGAAATCCACTCTACTTCACTGGTGTGTGCATATTTGTGCGTGTGTACATAAAGTAAAACCGGCCCAGCTTTAGGCCGTGCTATGTAATCACTGAGCAGAGTGAATGGAAGTCGAGATGATGGAGAATGCTCATTACTGATGACCCGGGGGAGATGTTTGGCTGCTGTTTAGGGGTACAGTCGCCAAGTGCGCAACACAGGACAAGATAATGTGTGTGCGTGTGGGGGGGGTAGTGAGTGCGAGAGGAGGAGAAAGTGCTGCTATGCCTCATCAAATCCACACAGACTTATTACAGGCTTAGAGGAAAATGAAATTCTTATTTACTAACACTCTTAACATGTTACAAGTGGCATCTCTGCAGTGATGTATCAAGCGGAATTGAAAGGAAAGCACTATTTCACCGTATTCGTCGAAACGCTTGGCAGGGAACAACTTACACGGAGCATAATTATAATTTACTGTGCCACCATGTCTGGCCATTTAGTGTTTCTCCCATTTCTTTGGGTGTGCCTATGAATAATGAGTCAGATACAGCAGGCTGTAATCAGTCTATGGAATCACATTTAATCTCAAAGTGAATTTTTCTCCCTCTCGAGGTATGTGACGCAAATCTGAGCTCAGGCCCAGAGCTCTACATCACAGACTGGAAAGCATAGCAAAATGATACTGCAGCCATTCATTCAAATCCCACAATAGCCATTAATGATGAAAATAAATCACAGATCTGAGAACAAATACATCCTTTACTGGAGCTTGGCACGCATAAAAATGCACATACTCACTAACCATCCTGCTGGTTTTTCCTGTGATCTATTCACAGAAGAATTATAATGAAAATCCATACATTTTTGGCCAGGGTTTGTTTAGATTTTAGAGGCATTTAAAGCCCAAGTTAGCATTTTCAGACTAAGTTAAAGTCACAGGTCACCAAAAAACGAAAAGTCAGTTAAATTTGACCTTGTGAGGACATTTTTTTTACTCATCCTCAAGCCATCCTAGGTGTATATGACTTTCTTCTTTCAGATCGAATAGAATCTGAGTTATATTAAAAATTGTCCTGGGTCTTTCAAGCTTTTTAATGGCAGTGAATGGTGGTCAAGATTTTGGAGCAAAATAAAGTGCATTCATCCATCATAAAAAGTGTTCCACACGGCTCCAGGGTTTTTTTAAAGGCCTTCTGATTAAAGGGCTTCAAAATCTTGACCGCCATTTTTTCATATATATATATAACTCTGATGTACTCATCTAACAGAAAAAGGTCATATACACCTACACTCTTTAAAAATAAAGGTGCTTTAAAAGGTTAAAGCCATTTTTTGGTTCCACAAAGAACCATTCAGTCAAAGGTTCTTTAAAGAACCATCTCTTTCTTACTTTTTTATAATCTGAAGAACCTTCTTTCACCACAAAGAACCTTTTGTGAAACAGAAAGTTGTGAATCTTCAGATGCTAAAGGTTCTTTGTGGAACCTTGGTGTGTTCTATGGCATCATGAAGCACCTTTATTTTTAAGAGTGTAGTATGGCTTGAAAGTGAGTAAATAATTTTCATTTGTGGGTGACAAACAATGAAGCATAAATAAGTCCTAAAAGACCACCACCACATGAAAAAGGATCACTTACACCAGCTTACAATTACAAAAGCTGCTTGTTTGCGCAAATGTTGGTAAGTGAGTGTGGTGTCATGTATTTTTCTTTAGTATTTTTCCCTAACTTGCACCTCCATGAGATGTGTTTGCTACAGTGCTTTGTTAAATGAGCTGTCCCTTTAACATGTTGCATGCCTTACAGTTCCACCTCCAGCTGACCCCTCAGTTACATTCACACTAATTTGCCTTTATAACAGAAGCTGCGTTTTTGTCACTAAAGAAACAAGGTTTTGGCACCAAAAAGGCGGCATCTTTAATTCTAAGCCGCCTTTTATTGAGTTTGGACGGAGTGTTGGACACTAATAAACAGGATTCAGCAGTGGCCAGCGCTTTGCGTTAATCCCTGCCTGTTCTCTCCTATCTTGCCAGTAATGGCTTTTCTTTTGTAACTGCCTTCAAGGCGTGAATAATGGCAGTGCACAGTGGTGGAAAATGAGAAGGAAAATTCTGAATTGCCGGCTGCGTATAAATGCCTGTTTGTTGGAGTCACCAGGAAAACAATGAGGGTGATTATGGAACTCGTGAAAGTATTTTAACGTTATTAGACTGAATGAAAGGCTCGCCTCACCTGAAAGCACTGTGTTTTTGCTCTTTATATTAACCACTGTTGTAAAAGCGGTATTTTAGACGTAAACCATAAAAGAAGAGGGCGGACTGAAACATGCTTTCAAAGGGTACACAAATAATTTGTGAGAACTGAATCAGTCACAACCAATAAATTAGATATGAATAGAGCTCAGCGTTTATTCTGTTATATGCCCTTTTGATAGCGATGACTATCCAGTGAATCTGGTGCATATTGTCTACTGTTGCTATGGAGACTGCTTTTTCAATCTTTGTCTTTGTGGAAGGGTTTGCACTGAGAGTTCAAGACAGCCCAAAACAGATAATATGAAAGCATGTGTATATATGAATGTCAATGCCCATGAATGCCCATTTCCAACAATATGCAGCATTCAAATTATTATTATATACATCCAGTAATAGTATACACAATATTATATTATATTATATTATATTATATTATATTATATTATATTGTTGTTCAGCAAGTGGAAGTACTAAACAATTATTTTGAATATTATTTAAATAAGTTTGTGTATTCCAACATTCTGAATACATTAAATAAGTGCACACCTTAACTAGAAATTATGCTAAGTGCTCCTCAATGTGCCGAAGGCTCAAACTTTGTTCCAGGCTTCGTTTTTTTTCTAACTCCAGTCTTGTTCATAACTCATATTTTTGCTATTGACATCTACATCAAGCTGATTTGATCATCCGCAGAGCGATTTTATACTCAACACATACCTACAAATGCAAAACTGACAAATCAATGCTATAGGCGATGTTCTGACAAATGGTGACAAAGTGTTGCTCTGAAATCATCTTTCACACTTCCAGGCTTAAACATGAATATACAGTAGCTACGCCATTTCCAATTTACTTTGAGGAGACTGAAATGGCGAGATTTTCGTCTGCATTGTGTGCTTGGAAAGCAAAGGGGGTTTTATTTACAGAGAAAAGAATGAAGGATAATTTTGATACTCTTAAAGAGCCTCATTTACATAGTCCGTAATTTGCATATATAATTTCTCATTAAAACTGAATCAAACTTTTTGGAAGTTGCTGAAATGGCATCTAAACATCAAGTTAACAAAATTAAATTTGCTCCTTGTGGTTTTGTGACAGGCACCATTTCCGTCAACTCGATCCGTACTCCCTACAACGCTCCCGGTGAGAGTGAGATCCTGGACTTGGACGACATACTCTACCTGGGCGGCCTGCCAGAGGACCGTGCCGGTCTGATCTTCCCTACGGAGGTCTGGACTGCGCTCCTAAACTACGGCTATGTGGGCTGCGTGCGAGATCTGTTCATGGACGGCCAAAGCAAGGACATCCGGCGGATAGCAGAGGCCCAGCGAGCAGTTGGGGTGAAGCCGTCCTGCTCTAAGGAACCTCCCAAACAGTGTCTAAGCAACCCCTGTCTGAACAGCGGCACCTGCAGAGAGGGCTGGAACCGATATGTGTGTGACTGCTCAGGGACGGGCTATCTGGGACGCTCCTGTGAGAGAGGTGAGTACCAGTATTTTGCATATAGAGTCTAGATTTTGGTCTTCCATAGTGTGACTTAATAATCTTTTCCATGATGGCCATCATCGGTTTTGATGTTATCTTGGCTTCTATTTTTGCCGTGTTGTGCTGGGTAGTTCCACCCACAGTTGAAATCTCATTGATGTAAAATCCAGCTTCACATACTAGTGGCCACCAAAAGTATTTGAACAGTTAAAATGTATGAATTTCATTGTATTAGATAATAGAAAGTTTGCCTCATGTCACTCTCATGTCGTTCCAAACCCATAAGGCCTTCGTTCATCTTCGGAACATAAATTAAGATATTTTGAAGAAATCTGGGAGCTTTCTGACCCTGCATAGACAGCAACACAACTACCATGCAGTGTTCATTTTGACAGCAAATTTTAATTTAGTTTTAGTCATAGTTTTTTGACTAAAATGCCATTTAGTTTTAGTCATATTTTAGTCATCTGAATTGTTTTTAGTTTTAGTCTAGTTTTAGTCAACTAAATATCATAAGATTTTAGTCGACTAAATCTACAGTAAATTTAGTCAGCTAAAGTGTAATGGGTTTAGTTACAGTGCAATGCATTTATTAAGCATTTCTCTAAAATTTCCAAACTCATTATGTAGGTTTGATATTAAAGTATAATGATAGTCAAAACTGACAATTTGAGATCATTTTGTGTGTTGTATTTCTCAGTTCATGCAGTGTGAGACGTGCTTTCTGTGTGTACGCTTCAGTGTATGCACTCAGAAAACAAAACCGAATTGAGTTCTCTCTTGCATCGTCAAATTTATCCATATGTCTGCACTTCTCGTACTCCCACATATTGACATTTTTTAATGTTTTATAAGACGTGCAGCAAGAGTATTTCAACTTGTGTCCGGCCGGTTTGTACGCATCTAACCTCCACTACGCAGTAGATTTTTCTGAATGAATGTCCTTCCATATCGTCCCTCCCTAACATTTTCGTCTTGTTTTTATTCATTTTATTCATAAATGCCAGTAGATTTGTGTCATAGTGTCATTTAAATAGAATTTTAGTTTGTTATCATTTCGTTTTCGTCTGTGAAAAAAATGTAGCTGACGAAAATTATGGTGAAAATTATTTGTCAGCGAAATTAACATTGCTACCATGTTCAATGCCCGTTAAGATCGTAAGGACATCATTAAAATAGTCCATGTGACATCAGTGGTTCAACCATAATGTTATGAAGCTACGAGAAGACTCAAAGACTGACATGGAAGAGAATAAATTGTTGAATAAAGTCATTATTTTGGCTTTCTTTGCGCACATTACGGTTGGACCACTGATGACACATGAACTATTTTAATGATGTCCTTACTACCTAACATGGTAGTTACGTTGCTATCTATGCAGGGTCAGAAAGCTCTCGTATTTCATTAAAAAATATCTTTGTGTTTGAAGATGAACAAAGGTCTTACGGGTTTGGAACGACATGAGTGAAATTAATGACAAAATTTTCATTTTTGGGTGAACTACCCATTTATTTTGAGTGATTTTGGTTTTGGGTAATTGCTTCTATTTAAACTTACTTTTTAAGGCAAGGCACTATAGTCAAAACTATTGTTTTCATGCACCTGTGAATTTTGAGATTTTACGGTATTTTGCTCCTCTCCTCTCATCTTTCAGACTAATAGAAAGAAAAGTAAAGTAAAACCTACATAATACACATTTAAGTGTTTATTTTCTAACATTTGATCTATTTGCATCTGTAGATCTCAATTAAAATACATGTCCATTTTCTCAAAATCTGAAATATCCACTTCAGCAGTACTTATATACACTAAACTTTCCACTTCTATTCCTATCTGTATTCTGGAGGTTTTTACAAAGGGTTTGTTTGTATATAATCCGCCTGATATATATTTAACCTTCAATTCCCTAAAAAAACCTAGCTGTTGACAGTATTTTCTGATTTATGAAGCAATAAAAAGAGGAAAACCTTTAATATGTCAAAATGAGAGGGGGAAACAAACTGAACATATCTTTACCCAATGTTCAGAATTCTGTTCTGGAAATGTATGCAAATTAGTGCATATTTAATGGGACAATGTCTCATTTGCATAGTTAAACATAACATTTCAGAAAACTTGTCATACAAAACAAATATCTTAAAGGGTTACTCCACCCCCAAATGAAAATGTTGGCATTATTTACTTACCCCCATGTTGTTCCAAACCCATAAAAGCTTTGTACGTCTTGTATGACAGAAGACAATTTAAGATATTTCGGATGAAAACTGGGAGCTTTCCGACTGTCCCATTGACTGCCAAGTAAATAACACTGTCAAGGCCCAGAAAAGTATGAAAGACGTCGTCAAAATAGTCCATCTGCCATCAGTGGTTTTACCATAATTTGTACGAAACTATGAGAATACTTTTTGTATGCAAAGAAAACAAAAATAACAACTTTATTCAACAATTTGTCTCCTCCGTGTCACCATTTTGAAGAGTATCCACTGGACGCAATCAGTGTATGCTGTTCTCTGTCAGCCACGGCACACGGATCAATTTTCTACATTTATTTACCCTTGATTAGAAGGAAAACAGCATATCCGTGTGACACAGCTGACAGAGAACAGCATACGTTGTTTGCGTCCAGTGGATACTCTCCAAAACGGCGCTAGAGTGACGCGGAGGAGACAAATTTTTGAATAAAGTCGTTATTTTTGTTTTCTTTGAGTACAAAAAGTATTCTCGTAGCTTTGTAAAATTATGATGGCAGATGGACTATTTTGATGATGTCTTTCATACTTTTCTGGGCCTTGACCGTGTTATTTACTTGGCAGTCAATGGGACAGTCACAAAGCACCTGGTTTTCATCCAAAATAACTTAAATTGTGTTCCGAAGACGAACAAAGCTTTTACAGGTTTGGAACAAGATGGGGGTAAGTGATTAATGACAAAATGTTTATTTTGGGGTGGAGTAATCCTTTAATGTATTAAACAAACTGGGGAAGTATGATGATACCTGTTAGTTAAAATGTTTGTCCTATTCACCGTAAATGCATTGTTTAAGAAGTGCAACATGCCGCTTGGTTTGATTTTTGAACATTTTGAAGTGTGGCTTAAAGGAATAGTTCGCCCAAAAATGAAAATTCTGTCATTAAATACTTACTCTCATGTCTTTCCAAACCTGAAAGACCTTTCTTCATCTTCACAACCCAAACTGAAATATTTTATATGAAATCCGAGAGCAAGGACTGAGAAAACTTAGAGAAAATCAAGGATAGGTAGCAAGAACATCGTTAAAACAGTCCATGTGACATCACTTGTTTTCTTTGTGCACAAAAAGTATTCTTGTAGCGTCATAAAAGTAAGGTTGAACCACTGATGTCACATGACTATTTTAACAATATTCTTACTACCATTCTGGGCTGTGACCATGTCAGTTGTGTTGTCTATGCAGGGTTAGAAAGCGTTCAGATTTCATCAAAAATTTCTTAATTTGTGTTCCCTTAGAGGTTTAGAACGACACGAGGGTGAGTAATTAATGACGGAAATTTCATTTTTAGATGAAATTTTCCTTTAAATAACCAAATACTTTTTGGGGATAAACATCACATACAGTATGTCCATTAGTTGTGATTTTGTTGCAGTCTTTGTGGAATGAGGACTGATATAATAAGACGAGGTGTTAATGCTTCTATGAAAGGTCTGTACACTCATTCTTTCTCTCATGACGTGTAAAGACGTGGCGCTCATTCAGAGATATTTTGCCCATTATGTTGCGTAGGGGAGGGCGACATTCATCGCTTTGTCACCCCGGACTGAGCATAGAAAAATATCTCCCTTTGTCAGCTCATCCTTGACAGTGAGGAAGAAAGTGCAGCTGAGCTGACGTTACTGTTACCGTGGTAATTGTGTTTCTCTTCAGTCCATGTCATCTTCAGAGAGAGCCACTCAAGCATGGATTATGTTTTTGCCTTTTGTCTCCCTCCCTAGCAGAATTTTAATTCTGTTGTTTTTCCAGATGAACAAAGTGGCCAGCGTTCTCCCCCTCCCTGCTAAAAAGGGAGTCAGCGAGAGCTGAGTCCACATCCAGCATGGGCGCCTCTGTATATTCATTCTGGCTGGCCTCCGCGAAGTGCTTTAAGCTATAGTGGCTAATTCTTTAATGGAAGTGCATCTCTCTTAAGCTTGTTGCTGTTGTCTGGACACCAATATTACCCTGCAGCAAAGCCGCTACTGTGGGAAAATACAATCAATTATATGCGCATTGTTGAAGCCCTGTGCAGGAATTATGGAAATGATTCGGTCAATTAACCCATCAAAGATGGCTTGCTTTGTCATCGCCCAAGCAAAGTTCACCACAAACAGCCATCAGAAAGAGAATGGTGCAGTCTGGTGCAGTTTTATAGGGTGTTGCCGGCTTCCTCCAGATGCACATTTATAAGATTCCGGTCACAGAAAACAGCTTTTTGTGCAACGGTAGAATGGAGAAATGAAATGAGAGAGAGGCACAGAGAGACAAAAAGAGACAGGCGTCAGTGTTAATCTTGTCAGCAACATTACTAATGGAAATGTTTGTTAAAGTTTTTTTTAATATGTATTTGTCAATGATAATGAAGATGAGATGACAAAGATGCTTAATGATAATAATTAAACAATTTTAATTAAAACATGCTTAAAATATGATGAGGGAAAGATAACTAAGATATTAAAGCAGTAAATTATTTCGAAGAAGATAAATGCAGAAAGAACTGGTCTAATTAAAGTGTGTTGAAAGAGCTGAAACTGAAAGAGCTGAACATTGATGTGTACGTATGTATGAAGTATATATTTGAACAGATAATGAAGCAAATTGACAGACAAACTAGACATGCTAGTCAGAGTTTTGCATTTTAGTAAGTCATGGTTGCCATAATACACTCAAAATACACTTAAGAAATATTCTGAAAAGTTTTTAAAGTGGAAAATTAATAACAGCATGAAGTAACTGACAGTACAGTAACTGAAAAAGTAACAAATACGTCAGTGTACCTCTTTTCTTATTTTGATCAATCTTTTCTATGATTTGATACATTTAAACAAAGATATTATATATATATATATATAAAATCTAACTTAAATTTAACTACACATTACTGAAATGTAAAATATTTTTTGTTTAATGTGTCTACTAAAACAGATATTTTTATATTAATAGATATTATTATTTGGTGTACAGTAATTTACTGTAAATTTGATATTGATGTACTGTATATTTCTATCAGAGTACATTGGACAAAATTAATTTGTACGAAATGAAGAAAAAGTGTGGGATATTTTGATGGGATTTTAATTACATTTTTTAAAAGTTTTTGTAAAGCGTGGTATACTAAAATAATTATTGTTTTATTAAACTTTTATATTATTATTATTATTATTATTATTTTGTTATTATATAGATTATAAGATAATTATGTTATGTACTGTGTATATTTCAGAGTAAAACGCAAAACATATGAATATGACAAAAATGGCTAAATTGTAAAATATTTTGTTGTTTAATGTGTGGTTACTAAAACAAATTAAATGTTATTTTTATTATATTAGATATTTATTTACTGTATATTTTAATCAGAGTAAATTAGACACCATCATTTAATATTTAATGATGACATTTTTATGACAATTATAGTTAAGTTTTATTTCTTTTAAATTTTAGTTTTATAAAAAAAAATGCACAAAATTAATGAATATGACATGACAAAACTGGCAAAATAAATGTTTTTTATTTTTAGATATTTATTTACTGTTGAATAGTATACTGCAGATTAGATATTTATGTTCTGTATATTTCAATTGGAGCAACTTGGACAAAATTAATGTATATGAAATTAAGAAGAATTGGGGATTTTTTAAGGATCTTGTTTGTTTAAAGTATGGCCTTTATTTAAACTTTATTTTATTCTAAATTAGTAATTATTCTAATTTCAAATTATTAAGTGATAATTATGTTATGTGCTTTATATTTCAGTCTTTATATTCAATTAATGAATATGAAATTAAGAAACAATTAATTTTATTTTAAAACTATAGTGATAATTCTTACAACAGTTATGCACTGATAAAACACTGTATATTTCAGTCAAAGTAAAATGTTCCAAATGAATGAATATGACATGACAACACAGGCTAAATTTACAAGACAAAAGAAAGAAAAATAAAACTGAAAGTGAACACCACTGACAGATGTAGACAGGGTAAGTTAGGGTGAGCAAAAAAAAAAGTTCAGAGCATATCATTACGTTCACAGTTGGCCCTGCCCAGATGTGTGAGGTGAAATAAACTCAGTGCATAAATCCATAACCATCCAGCTGCTCTCAGTGCTTGACTTACTTGAACAAAGCATCAAAGGAAAACAAACGCCCCAGAATAACATCTGCCCTAATTTCCTGTCATTTCTCCAAGGGTCCTAATGGGCTCTTACAGTGACTAAACTTAGCGCGTAACCTCTGCTCATCCCTCAGTACCTGATAGTTCTACAAACAGAGTTTTACCCTACAGCGTTCATTTTGTTTAGAGAGGCGATAGGATGTGCTACAAGCGAGTTCAAACAGCCGAGCCGTAATAGACTTCACTTTTATTTCCCACAGCCACACCTGCTTGATTGCACGGTTGGCAGGTCGTTCATGTTGATTCCCAAGTCAGTATTTGTTTCATTGCCCCGGCCGCGGCGCGCTTTTAGACTCCATGAGGTGTCGTGTTGCGTGCAGAAAAATTGTAACATGCATTTACGGTGAAGGTTCCATCGGCATGCGGGAACTCACCACGAGCGAACCTGAATAATGTATGATGCCTCTGAGCCAACTCATCCTGTTTATCATGATTGTTGAACATACATTTCCCTAATCCCTGTGGCAACCGTAGCTCCTGTGCGCTGCAGTATTCGAGCAGGGAGGGCCTGCGGCTCCACCATGCGATTGCTGACTCTCCGGATGTCACCTACCGAGCTAAACTCAAAGAACCTCGCAATTCGGGGAGAGCGTATTCAGATAAAGGCAGATTTGCATGTTTGTGAATGCAAGATGGAGGCGTGGCCTTGTAGTGATTAACAAATGTGCTCTGAAATGTTGAGCACTCATTCAGATGATGCAAGTTTGAGTCTGGCTTGTGTCATTTCCTGAAACAGTTGTCCCTTGCTTGCTGCAATTCCAGTTCTTTTTCTATTATCCCTATCAATTGAATAGGGATAAATTAATAAAAGCTTATTTTTGGGGGTTATCGGTTATTGTAGAGCTTGCTGTATGTGTGAAAAAAGCTGAAAATCAAGGTAAATAACTCTTGTAAATTGAACATTTTTATTGTGTTAAAAGGTTATTGATAATCAAATTATGTAAAAAGATTAGTTATTACATATTAAGGATATTCAATTCAGTTAAATGAATTACATTGGTAGATGTGTAATTTGCCTCAGCAGGTTAGAAATTTTATTTTAAAAATTTAAAATTTGTAGAGACATGTTTTTAAATTATTATAATTTATTATTATCAAATAACTAATACTAAAACCATAAAAATGGCTTTCATTTACTTGAAATAAAACAGTAAATGGAATAATAAAATAAATAATAAAAATAAATAAAAATAACATATATATATATATATATATATATATATATATATATAATAAAAAAAAGGTCTATGTTAGATAATTGTTAAGGTACCATTTCTCATTTTCATTTAGTTTAAGTAGTAAAAGTACTAAAACCAAAAGCTAAAATGTAAACTTACAAAAAAATAAAGAAGTATTTAAAAATAAAAAAAATGACAAATACACAACAACACAACACACAACAAAATTTGAACAAAAATTACCTAAAATTATTTCAACTTGTTTGCAAATAAACATATAAACAAACTAATTTTAATTTTAAAGAACTAAACTAAAACTAAATGAATTTTTACAATTTTTAGCAAACAATTTTAGCATCATTACTCTAGTCGCATGATCCTTCAGAAATCAGTCCAATATTCTGATTTGCTGCTCCAAAAACACTTAAAAACACTTAAAATTTCTTTAATGAATAGAAAGTTCAGAAGAACAGCATTTATCTGAAATAGAATTGTAACATTATAAATGTCTTTATCATCACTTTTGATGAATTGAAAGCATCCTTGTTGAATAAAAGTATTAATTTCTACAATTTCTCTCCCCCACAAAAAAATAAAAAATAAATAAATAAATACTGACTCCAAACTTTTGAATGCTATATTGTATAATGTTACAAAAGCTTTTTATTTCAGATAAATGCTAAATAAAATCTTACTGTTCAAAAACTTGTCTGGTAGTGTACATATAGGCCTATACAAAAAAGACACTTAAAATACGCAATAAAATTCTTTGTACTAAAATTAAACTATAATAATACAATTCAAAATATTATATTAATATTATACTGTACAGTAGCCTATGTTAATGATACTAAAACAACACTGTGATGAATTATGGTTAGGATGATTACTTGAATTACATGTCACATCTTTTATTAGATTAAATTTGAATAAACGACCAGTATTTATTTGCTTATTTATTGTCTGAGAGTACAAAAAGTGTGATTATGTGGGAGCTCGATGGAAAGGGACATACAAAGATGGATGAGGTATATATTCCTGCGTAACTGTGAGAGTCTCCATTTGCATGTGTTCGGCTGATCCTGCAAATCAGAGGAGCTGGACGGCACAGAGCACTAAATGAAAGTAGCAACAGATGGAGGGGCAGATGGAGAGAGTGACCAGCCATGTACACTCCTTTCTACCTGCGGTCCTCCAGTTCCGTCGTTCTCATTACAGACCAGGAGAGCGGCAGTTTGAGAAGCTTTCGTGACTGCTCAGCGCTTGTTGTGACAAGAATGGCCTCTAATTGAGAGATCTGTGTCATTCAAAAAGATAAAATCAAGTCTTCATGCGTGTTTCTACTCCTATGGGCACTATAATACTAAGATTTAAACTTATTTTCCTTTTTGTTATATAAAGATTACATTAAAACCATTCCTTTATCAATTATTTCTGCTACTAAAATGTGAAATCCCATAATATTCCATAAAATTGCTGTCCTAAACTGTTGGGCACTGTTAGTAGATCTGAAGAGTTCAGATGCAAAACCAGCTAAAAGCCATCTCAGTCAAAAATGAGATAATGATACTGAATGAATGCTCTCAACAAATATTATACATCCATCAAATACTTTTTCGTCAAATTTGCTAAAATCCCACCCTCAGCCCAATCAGAAGTACCAATACTTACATAGAAACCTATACGTCGGCACCTGATAAAAATGATTTTTTTAAAGAAAGATGTCAGATGGATTTAGAGGCTTTTGCATCTGAATTCTTCATATATTAAACTAGTCAAAGAGAGTTTTTTTAAGTACACAGGGCCCAGAAGTGCCTCTAGTTGAAGAAGCATCCTTTTCTATTATCTAAATTTGTGGACAGCTGAGCTCTGTCGATCACTCCCTCGATTCTGTCGTTTCCCATCCTCCCTCTGTTCCATCTCCATGCTGTTTTCCTAGCATGTTTCTTCATTTGAAACCTCTGCAGACCTCTGAGAGGCACAGGGAGCGTCGCTTCCATCTTGTCCAGATTGGATGTGATGTGTGGGCTGTCGAGCGGTGCAGATGCCATACTGCTGCGCTCTCCCGCTGTGTGACTGCATAGCGCTGTTTGAGGAGGCAATGAGGGTCTTTCTGAACCACTGGCCATACCTCTCTTTTCATTATCCTCTCCCCTGGCGTGAGACTACTGCACTGGAGATGAGAGGGGGGCTCGTTTGTCAAGCTGTCATTGTTTTGAAGCTGCCTCTTCTCTGGAGCAGGTCTCGGTGGGGAGGGCTAAAGATTGGGGTTTAGGGTTAAAGGCTACAGTGGGAGCTCCAGCTCCAAGTAGGTGGGCATCTGCTTTGTGCTCCATTCTAATGGTTGTTAAAGTCGACATGAGATGGTGTTTGAGACCCCTCAGTTTTTTTTTAGATTTATCTTCTGTTAATGTAGGATGGGACTTGATGGTATCATTTGAGAACTGATTGAATAGAAAAAGTTAAATACTTGAAAAGATAAATGCAAGTTGGAAATTTGATTGTGGAATTTGGAGGTTATATAATTTTGTGGCTTTTTATAATTTACATTTATTATAGAAATGTTAACTAACATGACATTTCTGTTCTAATGAGTTTAGCAAGTTTTTAATTATTGGTAATTAAAATGGTACACAAACAAGATGACTTTTTCTGTATCGTTCAACAGTTTGAGGGCTGCAAGATTTTTAATGTTTCTAAAAAAAAGTCTCTTAGGCTCACCAAGGTTGCATTTATTTGATTAAATTAGTAAGTGAAACTAGTAATATTGTGAAATAGTATTACAATTTAAAATAAATTTAGGGCTGACCTGAATAAGATATTTAACGTAAAATATGTTTACATATAGTCCACAAGAGAAAATAATAGTTGAATTTATAAAAAAAAAAAAAAATCATGTTTTTTTTGTTTTTTAGTGATAGTTGTTCATGAGTTCCTTGTTTGTCCTGCTGATCCTTGTTAAACTGCCCGCTGTTCTTCGGAAAAATCCTCCAGGTCCCACAGATGTTTTGGTTTTCCAGCATTTTTGTGTATTTGAACCCTTTCCAACAATGATTGTATGAATTTGAGATCCATCTTTTCACACAGAGGACAACTGAGGAACTCATATGCAATTGTTACAGAAGGTTCAAATGCTCACTGATGCTCCAGAAGGAAAAACGATGGATTAATATCTGGTGGTGGGAGCGAAAACCTTCGAACAGAATAAAGATGTGTACATTTTTCTTATTTTCCCTAAATATTATATTTTTCATTTAGTACTTTCCCAGAAGACAAAATAAGTTACATTTACCCTGGTCTTTAAATTAAAAAGTCTTAATGCATGTTTTTTTTTCTTCTGGAGCATCAGTGAGCATTTAAACATTCTGCAATATTTGCATATGAGTCCCTCAGTTATCCTCAGTGTGAAAAGATGGATCTCAAAATCATACAGTCAAAAGGGTTGCTAGAATAGGTTCAAACACACAAAAAAATGCTGGAGAACCAAAGAATTTGGTTAACCTGAAGAATTTTTCTAAAGAACAGTGGGCAGTTTAACTGTTCGGGACAATCAAAGGACTCATGAACAACTATCAATAAACAAAAAAAAAAAAAAAAACACTCATCATTCAGGTAACAATACAGTATTAAGAATCAGGGGGATGTAAACTTTTGGACTGGGGTCAACATAAAACAACATAAAAACTCAACAGAATTACAATAACTGAAATAAAAACAGAAAACAGAAAATGTAATTCAAAATATTAATTAAATAATAATTAAAATAAAATATACTAGTATATCAATGATACTAAAATAACACTGGTATGTGATTATTTATAATTAGGTCAATTTATAGATTGGCACAACATGTAATTTATTAAATTAAAGTTTAATAGATTACCAGGTCAGTTATATAAAAAAGAAACAAAGAAAGAAAAAAAACACTGAAATAATGAAGTGCAATAATTCTGAATAAAACATACATTTTGCTAAAATATTTGTAGTTTGCCTTAAAAGGGTTAAAATTCAACATGGCACAAAAGTAATAGTATATGTGCGTAGTAACAACTATTCTTACTATTTACCTAACTAACACTTCCTACTAATATAAATGTAAGACGTCTACCTTTACAAGAATTAGAAATAACAGTAATGCATTTATATGATCAGAGAAGTGAATTTAAATGTTAATGCAGTACATTTTACTTAAATTTTAGCAGTTAACACATTTTGTGCATCTGTTTTTCACTATTATCCAACATAGGCTCATTGGAAATCTGTGTCTCTTCTGCAAAACTGAAAACAATGTACCAACATGAGGCAGAACTCTGACAACTTTTATTACTTTTTACACAAAGTATGATTTACAGGTACAGGTTTGATTAATAAATTTTCACACAATTACTTGCAGAATGTTGTGTTATGACTTCAAAACAATTTCAACATCCTGCGCAATTTGAAAACTGATACTTTTGATAGTTGTTGTCACATATACAGCTTCATATGTGTGAGTTTTTTAATTCAGTACATTTGCTCGGTAGCTTACATGATACAGCATTGCACTTGAGTGATAAAGAGCTCCGGTACGAACCCCGTGAAACTACAGTTCGACAAAATGGCTCAAATGCTAGAGCAAGTTCTGGGGCAGCCATGACCTAATGGTTAAGGAGTCTGATTTATAACTGAAGTCCCAGGTCCCAGGTCCCAGGTCTGGCAGGGATTGTCGGTGGGGAGTGAATGATCATCGCTCTCTCCACCCTCAATACCACGACTGAGGTGAGACCCTTGAGCAAGGCATCGAACCTCTTCTCTACAGCGATAGCAATATGGCTGCCCACTGCTCTGGGTGTGTGTTCACTACTGTGTGTGTGCACATGGATGGGTTAAATGCAGAGCACAAATTCAGAGTATGGGTCACCATACTTGGCCACACGTCACATCCTTTCCTTTCCAAATCCACATAAGAAAGTTAAAATAGCACAGCTTCATCAACAGATGTGTTTTTATATATCTCTTGTTAACACTATTGGGTAGGTTTGTGTAGGGGATATTTCCAACACGGTAGAGCATTAACCTTTAACAACACTCCCCGGATATTTGAATTCTGAACAGCCGCAATACGTGCCTCATGAAATGTAATAAAAATGCAGCAATACGTGCCTGTACCAGCATAATAAAAATGTGCCACGATCACATTTTGCACTCGTGTTTTAGCGCCACTCTCTGGACATTTCACTTTGAAACTTGTTGCAGAAATGTATTTAGAGTATTTAGGCACATGAGCCTGGGCTTTTATTATCATTTTTATGCAGTGATTTAAATTGTTTTTCTGAATTTTTTAAATTCAGTTTATAAATTTTCAATTTATAGCAGAACCTAGATAGATCCTGAGAACCTAGATTTGGAGAACGGCACTGGGGCAGAACATAGAATTAATTGACAGAAAAAAATGGGTGAGAAGCTAAAACATGAAGCTAACATAATGCATTCTTGCAGGCCTCAGAAAAGGTATACAGTTGCAGTGACAAGCTGCTAAGGTGGAGCTTGTTGGGTAAATCGATGTTTTGCAAGAGTTGAGACAACATGACTACGGTCCCTTTTTCAATGGCTACATTGTCTCACACACTCTCCCTTCCTCAGGGGGTGAATGTACATCACTCTGCTGATTAGTATGCATGCTGCCGTACTTGTGTTCCTGTCTTCGTCTTGTTTTCCGCTGTCTCGCTCTCTCTGTTGTGCTCTCGGGCTCGGCAATGGTGTAATAGAAACAGAGGATGCTGAGACGAGACAGGCACCAAAATTACAGGAAGAGTGTGTGTCTGTGTGTGTGTGAAGAAGAGGGCAGCCTAATTGGTGATAGCCTGCAGCCTCGTCATCTCCAGAGCTAACTCACAAGCGAGTGATGTCTCTGTACTGGTTCCATGCCAGATGTTGTCCTCTGGTTGAGAGGCCGGTCTTTGCACAGAGGCAGATGTGTCCGGCCTCTATTATCGTGCTAAATTATCTAGGCATATACACAGTACCAAGTGCCTCATCAGACCTATTTGGCTTTTTTCCTGCCTTTTTATATTTTTTTAAACAAAACTCTCATACTCAGCACTTCTGTGGTTCTGTAACACTTTTCCACCAAAATTGTGCTAGTGATCTGCAAACTAAGAGCAGAATTGTGCAATTTACTGTGTTTGCGAGGTACCATTTTACACAAGTTTTGTAAATAATAGCCTATCATTTTATTGTTACTGTGGTTATCGTGCAATGTTATACAATTTAAGGAAACATTACCTTGGGTAAAATAACATAGCTTCTGATTTAGAGAGCTGTTTGCACAAGATTTATTTAGATTTTTTTTAAGGAAAGAGAGCAACTGAAAGTCTTAGTCTTAGCAAAGGTCATGTGACAATTGGTAATTAACAACATCTGAGGCACTGTTTTTCTTTAAAAAAATTTAAATAGGAAAAAAGTAGTTTTAAATGGTAATAATATTTTTTGATTAATTAAATTAGTTTAAAAAACTCAAAAATATTATTATATTATATTATATTATATTATATTATATTATATTATATTATATTATATTATATTATATTATATTATATGCTGTCACAAGCTGATTCAAGCACCATATATTATTTAGCTCATAATAATAATTAATAGAAATAGCAATAATTTATAGCAATCATTTCAAATATATTTGTATTTTTAGTAATGTCTTTTAAACATGTTATTGGATTGTTACGATTTTAACTCACATGACAGTTAGTAATTAACAATATATGGTTCACTTATTAAAATAGAAAACAGTAGTTTGAGTTTGTAATAATATTTTATATGATTTTATAATTTATACTGATTTACTCAGTTTTGATCAAATACATGTTTAATTTTTAGTGAGCACAAAAAACATAAAACAACTGCCACCTTTTTGAATATTATATTATATTATGTTATATTATATTATATTATATTATATTATATTATATTATATTATATTATATTATATTAATTTCAGGGTCTTTATGCCATCACAAGCTGGTGCAAGCATCATATATTTAGCTTGCAGCTTTAGTGAGCATAATAAAACAACAAACTTTTTTATTATTAGCTAAATAACATAATTTTCATAGCAATCAATTCAAATACATTTGTATTTTTTGGGAATGCCTTTTAAACATGTAATCATTTTTTTATTATTATTATTCACTATTTCACACTTTTAAAAATATTTTTCTAAAAGTCAGACCACTTTACTTTTAGAGATTTTATTAAAGATAGATGTTAAAAATTGTAAATTATTTTTCGTTATGGTTTCTTAGCAATAGATGTTATTTACACAATTTTGATAGTAGTGATATTTTTTATATGTAAAAATAGCGGTATTTTCTGCAATTTATACTACTTATTGTAAATAATGGCAAGTATCTGCACCTTAGTATTGTAGTACATTATAAATATGTATTGAGTGTAAATGACCGTTTTTATTAAAATTATTAAATGGATGCCACCTTATTGGGACAATAAAGCCCTCTCTACCCCCTATCCAATACTTTATTTTGAACTTTTCGATTATTTACATAATTTTTTATTGAACATAAATGCCTTTCCAATGTGATATGAGATGTGAAGTTGAAAGCTGAAAATTGAAGTTAAAATGAACTTACAAACAAACAATATGCCAGAGTGAGTTATAGATCTAGTTTTGTTTCCGATTGATTCCATCCTGGAATCAGCTAATATGAGGTGAAAATGTGCAGAGCGGTTGCAGATCAGACAACAGCACCCTGTCGGTTGGCGCGTGTGTCTCCTCCTCTCTTTCTGGACTGTATATCTCTGATTGAGCAGCTGGTGAGATTACGCCAGTCGCTCTGAGACCTCGACTATCTCCCATTGCAAATGAGATGTCTTGAGATCCGGCCCACTAAATTGAATTGCTCAATAAAATAATTGTGATACGAATAAACAGATTAAAGCAACGGATGGTGGTAAACGGTGCTTCAAAAGCCCATCAGCAGGAATACATTATGTGGTGTCTTCATAAATACTGCTTTGTAATAAAAAGAACAAATAAAACGTGCTGTATAATGAGTCTTTTTTATAGCATTTATCTTCTGGTTAGACTGAGCAGCTCTGTGCTACCGTTGTGAAATGCTGTAGAGAATTTCAGTGTCTGGCTGTAAAACATTTTAGTAACCAGTCATTCATCTGTCGCCATCAACACGCAGGTTTATGATCAGCCACAGAGCTGCTGTCACTGCCCAGCATCCTCCTTTTTTAGTGTTTCCTAAATTCTCTCACCTCTTCTCTCTCTCTCAGATGCCACCATCCTCAGTTATGATGGCAGTAAGTTCATGAAGATCCAGTTGCCAGTAGTGATGCACACTGAAGCAGAGGACGTGTCGCTGCGCTTCCGTTCCCAGCGTGCCTATGGTGTTCTCATGGCAACCACCTCCCGAAACTCAGCAGACACTCTGAGACTGGAGCTGGATGGAGGACGGGTCCGATTGACTGTTAATCTAGGTACATCTGCTAATTGGAGAGCTCACCTTAATAGTTAACAATATACATAGAAATAAAACATTCTAAAATGTCACACAACATAGCATGTGATATTTGATTTTCAATTCTCAGGCATATTAGTATGTCACTTTACCATATGAGATTTATTTATGCCAATATTTCCCTTTTAATATTCAGGTAACACCCACGCATTTATTTTGCTATGGGGACATATAATTGACTATTAGGCTATTATATTACCGTTCAAAAGTTTGAAAGTCGGTGAGATTAATATTTTTATACATGTTGGATGCATTAAATTGATCAAAAGTGACATTTTTGTTTCATGCTAAATAAATAATAAAATAATCATGACAAATTTTGTGTCATTAACACAAATGTATTAAGCAGCACATCTGTTTTTAATATTCAAGTTAATAATAAATATTTTTCATCACCAAATCATAATATTAAAATGATTCTGAAGGATCGTGTGACACAGAAGTTTTCCTTTGTCACAGGAATAAATTATATTTGAAAATATATTAAAATAGTATAATTGTTTTAAAATGGACTAATTTAAAACAATAATATTACTTTATTGAATTTTGATCAAATAAATGCAGTCTTATTTTTTTAAAAACAAAAAAATTAACAGCCTCAAACTTTTGAACGGTTATATTATATTATATTATATTATATTATATTATATTATATACAGAGGTGTACATACATTTTTGTTTGGTTCTCATGGGAACACCTGAAGGTTTGGTTTGGTGCTCACACTGAACATTGAATATAACAATTTCATTAAATATAACAATTAAAAAAATATTGATACTAGTAATAATAGTATTATGGCACTTTATATAATTATTTTGTAAAATAAAATAATAAAATAATTAATAAAGTGTGATAATACTATTATATTTTAAAATGTATTTATTTATTTTTATTTATTTTTTTTTACTTTTTATCGTTATATGAATTTACAACAATTTACAACACAACTTTAATTTTGGCGGTTTGGCAGCAAATGTCGGTTTTTACTCTGCCAAGTAAAGTGCGTCAGTGGATGTTTTGCTCTAAAACCAGTAATGCAGTGCCTATATTTATGCTTTATATATAAATGTTATACAGCATTACAGTTAGTCTATCTAAAACAGTGATTGTGCATTAACAGCCGTCAACCATGTTGGTGCACAAATGAGCGGTCTGAACTTATTTACACAGTATTTTTCATTTTGGTCGTGTATGCGCATCTGCACACCACTTATGTGCACCCCTGATTATAATATATGACTTTATTTTATATTACATTACATTATATTATATGTTTGTTAATGTTATATTTACATGTTTTTAAACATGAGGACATTCCTGGGTGTCCCTAAATTGCGGTTTTGTCCAATTTAGCTCATTTTTGGGGATACATTCACATACACACACAGACATTAAATATTTGAAAATCCTTGTGTGTTGAAGAGAAGGATGTAGAACCTTCAACGGCCAGAGTCTGCGGCCAAGCGCTCACTCCCAGATGAGCACGCTGTAGACTTTCCCTACCAGAGAGTGCACAGTCCCTGCCTTGTACTGATACACAATAGTCCTCCACCTGCATACTATAGACTCCCCGCTAGAGCGTTACACGTGTCAGGAGTACTGACAAGCCATTGTTCCGCCCAGTACATTTCATTTACATTTCCCCAGAAGCCACTACACTTTCCTCCCTGGTTCGCACAGCTTAATATTATACAGTCTTGCTCCACTCATGAAGCACCACCTCTGCTATTCACGAGTTCAAGCTAGTTCACACCAAGTAAATTTGAGCATCAGTCGTTTAACTGTCCTCCCACATCATGTCAGGTATTTCTCATGCTAAAAAAGTTCCTCTGCTGAAATGTGCAGAACCAAACATTCCCTCGCTAAGATGAATGTCAGCCATTCCCATCTGGCAGTGTGACATACACTGTGCCATTTAACATGTCCGCTTGCATATAGCATGTCTAAAACCTTCCAGGAGTCCCAGCAGGCTCGAACCTGCACTCCTCCGCATACGCAAACAGACACGCACCCACACAAACACCAATCATTCCTTCTGTCCCGGAGGGTACTGCACTCGCTGTTAGGGTGGACACACGTTGCTCTCTGGCTGTTAGCGGCCACGATTTTCACTGTGGTTGACGACACGCGACGGGCTGCAGCCTCATGGGAAAAAGATAGAGCTGGATTTGTGTAATGCTCTGAATTCCTCTCGGCCCTCCACTCCATCATAGCGCACACTGAAGCATGGGACAGCCCAGGCTGTGCACGAGAAATATCGATTCTCCATTCTAGAAGTACGCTTTGCAAAAGATAGTAATGGGAAAGGGGGGTCTCCTCCCAGGATTCAAGCAAGGTTTTATATTATACAGTAGCAGTCAGAACAAAAGCAGTTGTATTGTGCTGCTCGGTAAGGAGTCTCAGCGGTACTGTACTTTTTAGTGTTTTAAAGACAGTTCACCTTGAGTTTTTTTTTTTTTTTTTTAAGATTTAGGTTTTAGTGTTAAGTCAAATTCCAGTGGGAACTCAGGGGTTTGGAAAAGCAGTTAACATCTTGAATGTTAAATGATAGCAGGGCTCAACAATAAAGACAGGAGATGTGAGAGAGTTTAGGGACATTCGACAGGCCAATTTTACGTTCATTGATCTTGTACGTTGATTATTTTATGCCTTGAAAACTTAAACGTTTGGTTTTATTTGATGTAGTCAACATGGTGGTGACAAATTCTGCTGATTTGCCACTAACTTAATGATATCTAGTTGGCTAGCATTGCAATAATCACTTTAGTAAGAATGATTATGACATGACGAGTATACATTTTTTAATTTAGCATTTGAATTGAAAATAAAAGTTGATCTCTAGCATTTTAATGTTTAGAACATAAAATACTAGCAAACTAGCTAAATTTCTAGCAAATATAAACATTTAAAGTAAGGGGGACAATAAATGTAAAATTGCAAAGATGTTTTGCCTTTATTAAGACCAAATTGTCTTAATATGGGGACTATTGTTCTTATTATTTTGGTGCACTGAAAAATTATCTTATATCATTGTTTTTTCTTTCTCTGTCAATTTATCTGGCCAACCACAAAGTGATAATAGTTCATAGGTTCACCACACGGCCATATTATAATTATTAAATTATCTTCCAAATAGTATTTTAGGTTTCCACTGGGACAAAGAACATCTCAACTGCAGCAAGCCTACTCATCTGCCATAAAAACCCAACACAACAGTAGATCTACAATATGTGACCCTGGACCACAAAACCAGTCTTAAGTAGCATGGGTATATTTATAGCAA
Source organism: Cirrhinus molitorella (assembly GCA_033026305.1). Lineage (NCBI taxonomy): Eukaryota > Metazoa > Chordata > Actinopteri > Cypriniformes > Cyprinidae > Cirrhinus > Cirrhinus molitorella. The sequence continues at coordinate 17,041,344 of CM065136.1, read as the reverse complement.
TAGCCAAAAATACATTGTATGGGTCAAAATGATTGATTTTTCTTTTATGCCAAAAATCATTAGGATATTAAGTAAAGATCATGTGCTATAAAGATATTTTGTAAATTTCCTACTGTATATATATCAGAACTTATTTTTTATTAGTAATATGCATTGCTAAGAACTTCATTTGGACAACATTAAAGGCAATATTTAGATTTTTTTTTGCAACCTCAGATTCCAGATTTTCTGTATCTCGGACAAATATTGTTCTATTCTAACAAACCATACATCAAACGAAAGCTTCCGCTTTATTCAGCTTTCAGATGATGTATAAATCTCAGTTTCAAAATATAATGGACCCTGGTTTTGTGGTCCATGGTCACATATTAGTAGGCTTATCGCCGTGTTAGCTGTTAGTCCAGCAAACATAGCGGACTCATGACAAAATACATTGGTTATCGTCATTTTTTTGTCATAACTAATTTATTAATGACTCTGCATCATCTGTATTAAAGAGAAAATAATCACTTCATGCGATGTTTAAGGTGAATAAAACAGCCTACTTACTGGAGTTCCACAACTGCTGAAGAACTTTATTCTCTCCCACTGGACTTGTGTGTGTAGGTGAAGCAAAGTGGGAAAGCAGGCAGTGGACCAAATCAATGTGAGGCAAGGGAGGGGGGACTAAAATGTTTATAAACTTAAAACACATTTAACTTGAGAAGAATCCTTATTGTTGAGCCCTGAAGAGAATTTATTTAAAAGTGGTATTAGTAGCATTAATAATGATCGTGTCAGTATACTGTCTTTAGGGAAATTACTGAAAGAATGTGTTTTTTTCTCCATGCACACACACACAAACCTCACCCGTTCTGGCTTTCCTTGAAGCTTCACTGTGAAAGCCTACTATAAAACATGTCATTCCTATGTTTATTCATGCACTTGGGGTTCTTCTCACATGCTAGCAGAAAAAGTGAAACTCGCGTCAAGGGCTGTGAGTTTTTTGGAGTGTTTTTATCTACAGGAGCATTCTGAATTCAGCTCTTCTCCCAGGAGGCTAAAGCTTACCGTGGACACGCTCTGGTGCTCTGCTGCGACATGTCCATAAACACAAGTTTTTCCTCTCCCTCTTATCTTGCGGCCTTCTTCCCATTTCCAAATTCTTCAGTTTCTTAATTCTTCTGTTTTTGCTCATTAAAGGGAAATGGCTTTAAAAAGATGCGCATATGAGAGCATCAGCAGCGCCATTGGCGAGGACAGGCTGTTTCACTGGCAAGATTCTCTCTCTTTTCTGCTTCCTGTGCCGCTTTCTGAGCTAAAGCAGAGAGCAAATTAATCAATTACCTCTGAATATTCAGTAGTCCCGAGACTAGTATGGAACTGGGTATAATCACATTTCAATACATGCCAAATTTCCCTAATTCTAAATATATTATGGCACAGTGAAGGCATGAATATTCATTAGCGCAGACAGCGAGTCCGTATCCACTCCACCTGGGGTTCATTATCAGCGCGCAGGAGGTAGAAAAGAAAGAGTGCGTATCTGGTCAGCGAAACAGCGCCTCTCCGCTCCACCTGGTTTGCGTGTCCGTCCCCAGTTTGTGGGCGATGTGTTGTAATGGATGTCTGCAGTCATAACCTTGAAGGCTGAATTTACATCTTGTCTGTTCTCCCCCATCTAGACTGTATCAGGATAAACTGTACTACCAGTAAGTGACTTATCCCCTCTCTTCCTCTTCTCTCTGCCTCTATGATACTGAACCAAAGCGCCCTCTGTGTGTGTGTACTGTTCATTTGTATGTATGTGCGTGCGCGTGTATGCTTTCAGAAGTGTAAAACATTGCGGTTACGAGGCCTCTGTTTTGCGGCCAGCAGAGCTTTGAGTGGTGTTTCCAAAGTGCGAGCGAGCTGTCAGGTACGGCTAGTTTTTGCCTGTGGGCTGCAGGAGCCTTCAGGCTCCCTGGCAGCCATTTTCTAGGAATGTGAGAAATGGAGCTGACTGGAATGAGAGGGGAGGCGATTAAGTTTCTCACTCACAGATCACACTCCAGCTCACGCCGTTTCCAATAACCCTCGCAAAGATCATTTCCTCAGAGAGCCTCTCCTCAAATCCCTCCTCAGCCCCGAGCTTGACAGCCAATGACTGCCTCTTATTTTCCTTCCTTCGTCTTTTTGTTGCTTCCTGCATGGTCACTGCAGAAGGAGAGACCATCAGGAAGTGTTTGTTTTTTGGTGGGAAGAGCAACAATTTTTGAGAATTGTGTAATTATTTACTCACCACAAAAGATTAGATAACGGAATCTTCACCAGGTCTTTTCCATACAGTGGCATACATAGAGCACAGCTGTTACACTCCAAAAAAAGAAAAAAAAAATCATGATCAAATGAGTCCATATGGCATGTGTTATACTCCAACTCTTCTAAAGTCAATATTGTATCTAAATTAAATGATTTACTGACAATCTTCCTCTTCAGTGAGCTGTTAATTTGAGAACAGCTCTGACTGGACTATTGAATAAAATTATTCATTAACAAATCAACTACTAGTGCCTCTACTATGCCATTTTTAAGGTTCCTAACGTTGTTTTAGGAGTCTCCTACAATAGGTTTAAGTGCATGCAAGGCCAAACAACACTTTCATTTTCTCAAAATATACATTTAGTTTTGCCTTAATTTACAGCGATTATCAAACGATTCGTTTGAAGCAGTTCAAAGATTCAGTTTCCCTTAACCCCTCCTTTCCAGAGCCTACTCTGCTCTGATTGGTCATATGGCTCAGTCTGTTGTGATGTCATATTTCTGTATTTTGAAGCTGTTCAGAGTCAATACTTTTGGGAGACAATAACTTTACTTATCATGCACTTATGGCTTTACGAATAAGTGTTACTATTATATTATGCTAATTATTCATGCCATATTAAACTGTTTATGGCATAAAATCTTTTAGGAGTGTACTGTATACATTATTTACCTGTCTTTTCTTCCCTAAGTTCTAAATTCTCTGCTGTTTTCCTGAAGTATCCTTTTAGATGTGCCTTGTGTTTAGAAAGGTACTGGAAGAAGAAGAAGAAAAAAAGAGATGAGATGAGACAGATAGGTGTTTTCCTTCTCTGCAGGCTTTGCCAATCTATTTTTTCCTCTCTTTTTTTATTAATTTGAGAGCTCCAGCCTTCCCTGGCATTGATTCTCCAAAAGCCTCAGGGTAATTAATGGCAGTCTCTAAAGGCTCTTTCAAAGGAGTCTTTGTTTGTTTTTGTGTTTGCTTGTTTCCGGTACGTATCTCTTTGAGTGACTCATCATAGAATGTTATGTCCCCAAACTGCCATTGCTCATTCACATTCAAAGAATGAACGTAATGATCAGATCTCTCATCATCAAACTAATATAGTTCTGCGTCCAAATTTGGCCTTCTCAAATAATAGCTTTGCACTGTTGCATAGTAACAAAAGTGAATTTGTTAATTCACAAAAGTAGGCAAGCCTGAGTTTCTTGTCCAACCAAGAGCATCCAGACATTTCAAGGATTTGATTTTACTTTAGTCTTAACGTTCTTTGTCACTTGGTCTTACTAAGTATATTTTGCTAGCGCGTCTTCACAGGCTTTCGTGAGCGTGTTATTGTTTTGTTATTTCATTGCGACCCTGAGCTCAGTATATTGGCTAATTTGACAATAAGGCAGTCATCTGTGTTAACCTGAATGCCAAAGATAACAAAGCACCTGAGCTTCCTCGAGGGGCTTTGCCACATCCTTTCGTCTACTCCCTCTGCATAATGGGAGCACAACACACTCTCAGACACAGTAGTCTTATAAACAGGCCAGTGACAAATTAGGGTGCACGTTAGATTTTTTGCCACGATTTTGCTGTCTGAGACAAATTTTAAAAACTGTAAAATATTTCTTTTCTATTTCTGTCAACGTAGGCCAAATTCAGCAGTTTTGAATCTCTTAGTGTGACATGCTCATCCTCAAATAAGGATGTCAGACCGGACACAGACTGCCCAGTCAATGATGTATATCGTAAAATCTGTTGATGTCACACAATCTGTCTTGGCTTTTCTCACTTGGCTCATATCATACAATCTGACAGGCTGCATCCGTAGCTACAAAGCATTTACTTAGACTCAATTTCAGTTCTTTTTTGCATCTGTGAAGTCAGACTAACAAATGTTGATAATACAGTTGTAGCTTGGATTCGTCGAGCATGTGCACTGATGTTCAGAAGTTTGATAAGATTTTGGCTAATTCTCACAAAGTCTGCATTTATTTGATCAAAAGCATAGTAAAAACGGAAATATTTTGAAATATTATACATTTTTAAAAAATCTGTTTTCTCTTTTAATGTATTTTAATATGTAATTTATTCCTTTGTTGGCAAAGCTGAATTTTCAGCAGCCATTACTTCAGTCTTCAGTGTCATTTAATCCTTCAGAAAGCTTACAAATATTCTGATTTGACCCTCAAGAAGAATTTCCTTATATTATCAATATTCAAAACCACTGTACAGCTTAATATTTTAGTGGAAACTCTGATACTTTCATTCTTTAATGAAATTAATGAAACAATATGAATGTCTTTTCAGTCGATTTTGATCTCTTTAATGCATCATTGCTGAATAAAAGCATTCTTTTTTAATCTTACTGACCCCAAGCTTTTTGAACAGTAGCGCATATGCAGGAAACAGTCTACAGTTGGCCTCTGCAATCTGCTCTTGCTCTGAGAGACAGAGGTGACTCACAGTGTGTATTTAATCTTTCAAATATTTGATTACACATTGTGTCATGTATGCTTAGACAGATAAAGACTGTAGCTCGACTACGCAATAACCTGCTGTAGCTCAATTATAACCGTGAATGTAAATGTACTTACACAGAGATGTAATGCACATGGAGAAATTCACACAGGATGAATTCTTGATTAAAAATAGATAGGTAGACCATAGCGTACTTGAACAGAAGGTATTTTAAGCCACTTTTAAGCCACCCTAGAATAATCCGATTGGTCGGGCCTTTGCATCGACATGTCCCCTTACAGCAGATCTCATGAACAAACTCCAGTCTGATTATTTAATAACACCTTGCACTCGATCTCCACAGAAACGTGTTTACCGATGACAAGTGGAAGACATTTCGATGCATTCAGAACACCCTTTACCAGAATCAAGAGATTCATGTGAATTCAAAAAGACCTCATTTCTCTGAAACAACCTACTCTATAAATATGCAGCAGCGTTGCCATTTACTGAAGCGGCCGTGTTCATAAATATGCAGTGGCGATGCTCCTGTTTCATTTGTGATGCAGATAGAACGGTGGACAGGGTGAAAAGCAATGCTAGCCCTCCAAGCCTGGGTCTGTGTTTTGTTTGTTTGTCTGCATTTACTGATCCTTACATGGTGTGGTTGACTGTATAAGTCTCACACATTTTGAGTTTGTCCTTTGAGGATAGTATTAAAAGGCCGTTTACTTATTCAGGTCCCACAGTTTCAGCCTTAACCTGCCCTAATTTCTGAGTGATGGAGCAGATGGTCACATCATGATGCCCCCTGTTCCATCACAGCCTCTGTATCCCAGTTTTCCTTGGTGATGTTCAGATCTGGGCAGGAGGGCTGACTTTGTCTGAACCACTGGGCATCGGACCCGGAACCTTTTATCCCACATGATTGGCTCTTTAAATGATTTGTTTCTTCCTAATGAAGACCCAATTTTGTCTCCAAAAGCGAGCCATCGGAAGTCCCAGGGGTTTGTAGAGATACTCTGTCCTCTCAACAACTCAGCGCTCTGCACAGCATCATTTGTGTACCAAATGTATGTGCTTTTACCCCGATGGGACTACATTCTGGTGATGTTAAATAAAGTTACCAGAACATTCTCACCTGCATCTATTCCTTAGAGGGAAACGGTTGCAGGGGGAACAGTTGAAATGGGCCCAAACCATCAAGCGCTCACCTCCGCGAAGTGCAGAGTCTTGCTGATTGCGCTGGGTGTTTTGGCATTGAAGAAGCAAAACAGCTCTAGCTTGACGATGTGCGAAACACAAAGTTGCCGGGAGCTGTCAGGATCCTCCACATCTCCCTCACAGTTGGGCATCTACCCACACAGTAAGGAGTCTTGGGAGATAATTATACACAACTACATATGAACACAGAGGAAGTTGGAAAAGGTGTGAATGGTCCCATGAAAACCACAGGAATCTATTCCGCATCGATAGTGAAGACGGAAGCTCGGATATTTCTGAAGAGTGGTTTGTCACCTGCCGATACAGTCGGGTACAAGGTCTTATAAACAATTCAGAAATGGAAAAGTTTCGCACAGTACTCCCCTGCTGAGAGTTTACCTTTTAACACAACACGCAGAAAACGAGTCTGACTCTGCGGTGTGTTGCTTGTTTACATTCTGTTATTTCAATTTACAAGTCACCCAAGAAGCGAATTGAGTAAGATGTTTTTCAGAGCTATTATGAACCCTTATGTCATTCATTTTGTTGTGTTTATTGCATTTTTTCCACTGAGGATCTGAAAGAGAAAAACAGAGTCTGTTTGATACTTGTGTGCTCCAGAAAGAGTGGCCATGGGGGTCAGTAGGATTTTTTTTTTTTTAAATTAAATTAGTACTTTATATATACTTTAATGCTTTTATTCAGCAAGGATGCATTTATTTGATCAAAAGTGACTGTAAAGGCATTCATGATGTTATGATGTTAACATTTCTATTTCAAGTTCATTTTCCGCCTCACTCAGGAAGTCAAAAGAAAGCCTGTCTTTTTCTACTACATTTAATCATCAAAAACAGGCCATGGATGGTGGCCATTTTGTTTTTCTAGCTTTTTGTGGTGATATCTGTCTTGTTGCATCTTTTTCCGTGCGATTGTTGTTGTGCTCAAGGACACGGCTTTTAATTGTCTGAATGTATGACAAAAAGACAGAATCAGGGATTCTGAGCTAAAGGAGATGTTTTATTTAAGCTCCCGTGGAGAAACAGAAGCAGGGGCTTTACATGTTTGAACATCCTGCTATTGTGCAGTCTCATCTCTCTCTTTTTGTATCCTCATTAATTATCTGTGTCAGCCATAGCTACTCCTGTCATTGGTGCGTGTGTGTGTGTGTTTATGAGCGTTGTTCCTCTTCTGACACGAAGAACAAGCCGTTGCCAATTAGGGACTCTGCCTCCCCCAGGGTGACAGTGTGTTCAACTAAGAGAGTGCTGTCACATCAGCTCATGGGTTGTTAATATGGTCTGAGTGTCAGCAGGATGAAAGATGTATATTTAGAATCTAGTGGGGTCACTATACGCTCATGGCTAAAACAGGCTATAGGTTGAGAGCGGCATTTTGGCTGGTTAGAGGTTTGCACTTCAGGGATCCATATTTTCACCTTGGGTCTCTGACATTTACAGTTGCACCATCGGAATGGTTCGCCTGCTCGGATTTTGATGACCTTTAAATTATTTTCTATAAAAACTGCTTCATACGACAGAATGAAATGTGAGGCGTATTAGTTTAAGGTTGGAGTTTTATGTTGTGGTTATTTATTATGCCGTGATATGAAAGTTAATGTTTTAACCTGCTGTGCTCTGTTAATAAACAGAAAGACTGCCTGTTTCTTCCAGTTTGAATTATAATTTCACCCAGCAGTGCCCTTTTTTTTCAGTAACCATTATTTCTAATATATTAAATGCCTCACACACACATGGTTACAGAAAAAGAGCAGAGTCACAGTCAATATATAGGTGATTCTATAATTGCAGGTACATTTTGGTGCTTTTTTTTTTTTTGCATTTTCTGCTTTTTTTAAATGGTTATATTTTTCATTATTTTAATAATGTGTTACTCACTGTTGTATGTTACAGTCCATAGCAATATAAGAATTAAATAGCTGAAAATCATGATTTATTGTTCCATCATCTATTTGTAATCAAAATATTTTATTGTACTTTTCTTTTGGTAATATTTATTTACAACATTAACAACATTATTTAAAAAAAAACATTATGAAAAAATATGTGTCCATAAATCTTGCGTCAACTCTGTTACTGCATCATACTTCGCCTTTAAATTAGTGGAATTGTCTCCCACACCTATGTAAGATACTCACTTATATGGTCTGAAGGACTTGAGCTTTTTAAATCTAAAAAGCTCAAAAGCGTCAAATCTGTTACCACAATATCAACATTTTTCATTGATCACACTTTGTGTTATTTAAAGGTCTTTTAATTATGATTTCATTAGTGCTAGCAAGTGGAGTTTTGGGCAAAAAATAAATAAAATTGTCAAATTTGTCACCGTCAAACTACACGGATAATTATGTCAATTCTGGGTCAACTCTGTTGATGAACTATTTTCACAAAAAAAAAAAGAAAGAAAGAAAGAAAGAAAGAAAGAAAGAAAGAAAGAAAGAAAGAAAGAAAAAGAAAGTGGTTTAAAATCTCATAAACATTATTGATTTATTTTTGCATCCTTATAATATTTCAACAACTTTTTTTAACTGGATATTGTATATAATACATGAACTATTTTCACAAAAAAAGAACGAAAGAAAGAAAGAAAGAAAGAAAGAAAGAAAGAAAAAGAAAATTGTTTAAAATCTCATAAACATTATTGATTCATTTTTGCATCCTTATAATATTTCAACTTTTTTTTTTTTTTTACTGGATATTGTATGTAATACATTTTCAGTTGAAAAATATTTGCTCCAGGTGGACAGTTGTGAAGACATAGGTATTTTTATTATTTTTTTAAGGTATGCATGGGTGAAATAATATCTCAGTTTCAAGTGTTGGAATGTAAGGATACTGTAAGTATTTTTGATTTATTGTTATTTCTACACATTGCCTAATTTGTCTGTAACAGAGTTGACAAACAATACCATAAGGCTACCATGCCATACCATTTGTTTTTTCATTAAAAGTAAAAAAAAAAATGTTTGGCAAGCAATGAATTCTAAAAATAAATGTTTTCAACAAGATACTGAAAAAAAATCTGTTAGTGAACATTTATAGAATCACCCATATATACCCATATATTTATATATATTTGTCATTTTTTTCTATCTATTTTGTCACTTTTGACAGGATTTTTGCCCTGATCCTTAGCTAATTACAATACATAGTAAAAATAGAGAAACTGAGCTGTAACACATTCATATTTTAAATATGCCAGTCGATCAAAGAGTTTGTAAAATGCCTTTAGCATTGCTGATTAGTCAGTCCCAACAGAGCTGAATTACTGTGTCCTCGATATGAAGCTCGCCCTGCCTCAAAATGGCTGCCTGCACTTGTTTCACATGGGTATCGTTCTCAGCTGGATGAGCTAGATATGAATATATCTCATCTCTCCTGGCCGAGACGAGCATGTGTGTGTCTGTGTGTGCGCGTCTGGTCTGTGTTCTCCTGCTAGCCCTGTCCTGTCAGAGCGCTCCAGCCAGCCCCTGCCCGCCTCTGTCTTATTTAACCATGCCCTCTCTCTCCACCCTGGGAGATGAGAATCAAAGTGACCGGACACACGCAACCATCTGCCCCAGTTCCATGGCAACGAGCTGCCCTCCCAGACAGAGAGAGAGGCTTTTTGTCTTTGCTGCTTGTGAGTTTGTCTGAACACGACTTCCTAATAAAGGCATAGCAGCCCTGGACCTTTAGCTGTCTCTTCAGCTGTCCAATCACACGCTGTCACCTTTTCACATACATCCTTTTGCAGCGATGGTCAGAGGCCTAAAAAAAGCACATGTCATGTCTTGTATATCGCCGGAGGCTTAACAGGTAGTGCCCCTTAGTGTTACCTCTCAGTGGTGGCTTTTTCTTCTTCTCAGATCTGCAAAGATTCCTTTGGGGGGCGCTGCTGCGCAGTCTGAAACCTTACGTGCTGCTGCTTTTCTTTCCTTCAGAGCTGGCTCATGGCCGGCCGATCTGGATTCATAGTAATTGAGAGCAGGGAGGGATAGAAAATCGATTGGGAGCCTGGCAGTTCTTTAATGGCAACTCTTTTTACCTGTTATCAAGTGAGATGGGCTGCAGGGGCCCCTGACAATGACACGCTGCCCTCTTAGCAGCAGTTTGACTGATTAGGAGAGACAACGACGTGTCAAAGAGAGGCAGAGCGGCTGAAATCACAAAGCCTGCAGGCTGCTCTTCGCGCGCTCTGATCATCTAGTGGAAGCTCGATTGGAGCCTGGAGGTCCAGGGGCCCCGTCGAACTCACCGCACGCGCATGCGGGATAAGGGGAGGCTCTACAGGCGAGAAATTGCTTTCTCGAATAGAGTTTACAGTCTGTAGGTTTTTGGATGTGCTTCCTAAACCACTCAGGAATTGTAAGAACGTGAGACGCATATGCAGTCGAACATCTCGACTGACATCACAGATGCAGACTGTTTGCCTCAGGAAGGGCGTTTGCAAAAACAGTTACATGGCTCCATCTAGTGGTGGACGTTGGATAATTCTGTTCACTGTTTTGCCAACAAATACATTATTTAAGGCAAGAATTCATAACAGGGCTGTTGTAGAGATTAAAATGTGTGAATGCGATGTGTGAGAGTGTCATTTCCTCCGCTATTTCTTCTTTTTCTCTACATGGATATCAGTCACCTCTCTACACCCCTTTTTTAGTTTATCCCGTTACACAACCTCTTTCTTCCTCTGTCTCTCTATCACTCTCTCTCTCTCTGCTCTTTGTGTTAACCGCTGTGTGGGACATGTTATAGGTAAAGGTCCAGAGACCATATTTGCGGGCCAGAACTTGAATGACAACGAATGGCACACAGTTCGTGTTGTCAGAAGAGGCAAAAGTCTGAAGCTAATGGTGGATGACCTGCAGCCCTCTGAAGGTAAAGCACATTCTCAAGGATTCTACAATCCTAAAATACACACACATGCTAATCTGAAGGATGAATTTATTGTCTCTCTTTATATGAATATATATGTGATTAATGCTTTGATTTGAATTACAAAGTTACATTGACACTCATACCAAAGATTTAGGTTTGCTGTGGCAAATTGAACTTCAAATATGGGCTATTTAAATATGACCTAGTTTAAATGTGTTACAAATTTACACATTTATATAAACTTACATTAGTAAAATATTTCCTGTTAGTTTGCCTATATTTAGAACCAAAACCAGTCTTAAGCCAAAAACACATTGTATGGGTCAAAATTATTTCTCTTTTATGTAAAAAAATCAATAGGATATTAATGAAATTTCCTACCCTAAATATATTAAAACTTATTTTTTTATTAGTAATATACTGTACATTGCTAAGAACTTCATTTGGACAACTTTAAAGGCAAATTTTCTTTATTTTAATAGATTTTTTTTTGCAACCTCAGATTCCAGATTTTCAAATAGTTGTATCTCTGCCAAATATCCTATCCATACATCAATGGAAAGATTATTTATTCAGCTTTTAGATGATGTATAAATCTCAATTTCAAAAAATTTAACCTTATGACTGGTTTTGTGGTCCGGTGTCACATATATATACTGCCATTCAAAAGTTTGGGGTTGGTAAGATTTGATGAAAAATGCTGTTAAAAAGTAATATTTTGAAAATATTATTATATTTTAAAATACCTTTTCCATTTTAGTCTATTTTAAAATGTGATTTATTCACATGATGGCAAATTAGATTTTTTTCAAACATTACTCCAGTATTCAGTGTCACATGATCCTTCAAAAATCATTCTAGTATGCTGATTATCAATACTAAAAAACAGTTGCGCTGCTTAAGACAAAAGTTATAAGTATTGCTAAAACATTGCTTTATAAATCCAAATCATATAAAATATGTAAAGGTACTCTTGTTGATGTAGCCTTGAAGTATACCGCAGGGTATCCATGTAAGATTAAAAAATATATTTTAAATTAAATTTTATATTATATAATATGTATATAAATTGATTTACTTATATAAAGTAAGAATTTATTTCTTTGGTATAGTTATTGAGTGTATATGAGAGAGTTTTAAAAGGGTCATGAATACAAATGTTTACTCTTTACACTATTTAGACATATGAGAGGTCACAGTAACATACTGCACATTTCAAAGCTAAAATCTCAAAACTAAATCTCCAGTTTAAAATATGAATAATTCAGGACAATCATAACGTCACATTATGACTTAATGATTAACTTCAGTTCCTGTTAGTAGTGTGAAAACAGTCTGCATTGTTATTATTTTACATACCGAAAGCTGTGAGCAGTCAATTCAAATGCATTCGTGCCTCCTTTAAAATCTCATGTAGGATAATTCACCCGTTGTGTTAAGAGAAATCTCAGGGACAAACCACAGAGTATCAAATGGTCATAATTATTTCCTTTAAGTAATTGCATGTGCTAATGGTCTTGTGGAAGGGCCTTTGTGAAGAGACTCAGGGGCTCTCTTCCCTCAGTGCTCCTCAAGGGCAAAAACACCTTTTGCAATTTACCCGCTGAATGTAACGTCATGAAAAAGGTAGTGCTTTCCCACAGTGCAATACAATCATAGTTTCTTGCTGAATTCACTGGTGTGTATTCGACACTTTGAAATAGACTTGGTATTTCGCTTAATGCTGATGCATTCGGAGGCCAAACCACTGAGGGAATACATTATACTCACATAACCTTACTGATTTTAGAGTGAAAGAACTTCCTCTTGGGAAGCTTTAAAAGAGGTTTTTAAAATATTTAAGGGCTTCTTTCTCTCCCACTAGTTCGCAGAAAGATGAAGTTAACCTTTTTTCCTTCAAATTCCCTAAAATACTTCTAACATTCCTCCAACTCTCAATGCTTTCATGTTTTTCTAGTCTTCCATGTTTGTTAAAGCTCTCATTTTGCTGCAGTAAATTTAAGTCGGCCCATTTGGCAATACTGCGGCCCTGTCCCAGATAGTGCACTTTATGTGTACATGCAACAACTTGCAATGTGTCTGTGAATTCAACAAGACTGTATGGTGTCCTATTTGTCAGTATACTGTACTGTAAGCAGCATTGCGTCACCCTTTTGGGACAGGGCCTGTTTTGACACTCTCCCCTTCCTGCATTAAATCTGTTTTCGATTATTCGCCCTGGTAAGGTCAAATCACGGGAGACCACACGCAGCTGGAGTTCCACAATGTGGAAACGGGCATCGTTACGGAGAAGCGTTACATGCCCGCTGTGCCCTCCAACTTCATTGGACACCTGCAGGGTTTGTCCTTCAATGGCATGTCCTACATTGACCTGTGCAAGAACGGCGACATCGACTACTGTGAATTGAACGCCATGATCGGCTACAGAAGCATTGTGGCAGACCCGGTGACCTTCAAGTCTCGCTCTAGCTATGTGACCTTGCCCACGCTTCAGGCCTACTATTCCATGCACCTGTTTTTCCAGTTTAAGACCACTTCACCAGATGGGCTCGTCCTGTACAATCGAGGAGATGGCAATGACTTTATAGTAGTAGAGCTGGTTAAAGGGTGAGCTCCATTGGTTTTCAATGCATCATGTTTGATTGGAATGCATAGAACATATGATAAATCCTTTACTAATTGTATTTGTGACTGTTTGCATGCAGATATCTCCATTATGTGTCAGACCTGGGAAATGGAGCTCATCTCATCAAAGGAAATTCCAACACACCGCTGAATGATAATCACTGGCATAATGTGATGATCTCACGAGATACAAACAACCTCCATACGGTCAAAATAGACACCAAAATCACCACACAGACTACCATGGGAGCCAAGAACCTGGATCTGAAAGGTACTTTTGATTTTTCATAATGAGATTGATTTTAACTGAGCTTAAGTACTATTGAAAATAAAATAAAAATAACTTTATTATATTATTGTAATATATATATATATATATATATATATATATATATATATATATATATATATTATTCTTTTTTTTTAATCAAAATTAGTAATTTTGTATGGAAGCCTGTTTCTGTCACTGAGTAAAAAAAAATGTAAAAGGTAATTGCGACTTTTTATCAATTTGACACAATTAGAATTTTTTTTTTCTCGCAATTGCGAGTTTACATCTCACAATTCTTCCTTTTTTCTCCAAATTGCGTGATTTAATCTCACAATTGCGAGTTATTAAGTCAGAATTGCAAGATATAAAATCAGAATTGTGGGATATAAACTCGCAAGTGTGAGTTATAAAGTCGGAATTGTGAGATATAAACTTGCAATTGGGAGAAAAAAAACAACTTTTATCTCAAAATTCTGACTTTTTTCTCTCAATTTCAAGTTAATATCTCACAATTCTGACTTTTTTTTCTCAGAATTGAGAGATATGAACTCTTAATTGCGAGTTATGAAATCCAGTTCTGAGGGGAAAAAAGACTGAAATTTTTATATCTCTTATGTAATCTTGCAGTTCTGAGAAAAAAAGTCACAATTGCGAGATCCAAATGCGCAGTTTTGAGTTCAGAAGTCAGAACTGTGAGATATAAACTTAAAATTGAGAGAAATAAAGTCAGAATTATAAAATAAAAAATCACAATTACCTTTATTTCTTTTTTTAGTGGCAGAAACAGGTTTCCATAATATTGTGAAATATTATTTGTAATAAATTCATATAATTAAAGCTGTATTTTATGCAGCCATTGCTTCAAACTTCAGTGTCACAGGATCTTTCAGAAATTATTTTGTGCTGAAGAAACATTTCTTGTTGGTATTATTGTAATTATATATATAAAAAAAAGGGGGTTGATTTTTAAAAAAATATTTTAGTGTGAACTGTAAACAATATAATATTTAAAGGAACAGCTTTATTTGAAATGGAAATCCGTTGTAAATAACCAATTTAGTGCATATTTGTTGAATAAAATAAATAATTTCCTTAAAAAAAAACATATCGACCCCAAATGTCTGAATGTAGTGTATATGCATTCTTTACCTCACATTAACGTTCACATAGTTGTGTATTGCAGCAAACAAATGAACCAGCAGGGGGCAGTGGTGTCCCCTTTCTGTGGTCATTTACATAACATGCTCCCTTGATAGTTGAATTGAAAAGACATTGTCAGTCAGAGCATAATATTTCCTGTCTCTACAGGTGATTTGTATGTGGGAGGTGTGGCCAAAGAGATGTATAAGGACTTGCCAAAGCTGGTGCATTCTAAAGAGGGCTTCCAGGGCTGCTTGGCATCTGTAGACCTGAACGGCCGTTTGCCAGACCTGCTGTCAGACGCATTGTCCAACGCCGGCCAGGTGGAGAGAGGATGCGAAGGTGAGGAAAACGGTATGAATGAAACATACACCAAGTCGGGTTAGCCGAGGTCCTTTGCTTGATGACTACAATCTCCAATCCTTGTCTCATCTCATGCACTCCTGTTCATCCTCTCTGCTTCTTGTTCTCTTCACTATCTGTTCTGTGTTTTCTTTATGCTGGGCCATTTTTAACCGGTTTCATGCTTCTGTGTTCCACTGTTGGCTGTAGATTTGGGGTGAACGATATGGACATGTCTCTATCAATGTCAAGAGATCTATTTTTTTCCAAGCTATGACTGATGATGAAGCTGAAGATATGAGAGGAAAGAGACTTGTTACTGCAAAGTAGCCTTTAGTGCTTATATTAATTAGTGAAAAAGTTAACAGTAATCCTTTTTACTTGGAAGCTCGGGAAGATAACGATATTATAAAAGCGATTCATCAGTTTTACTAACATAGCCCATAGGACTGCTGCGAGAGCTAGCAAAAATATGCCATTTTCTTTAAAAGATAAATTGAATGCATTAAAACTAAATGCAGTGCAATCATTCCAAAAGGGAAAACTAATTTAAAAGAGGAATGCAAGAAAAGTCATTGAGATTTATTGAGAGTGATATTGAGCTTGTGACATTTCAGATATATAGCTTGTAAATAATTTGAATATTAAAACAGTAATGTATAAGCTAATGAAGTTACAGTGCCATTCAAAAATTGTTTGCTTAATAACGTTGTTTTTCAAGGTCTATGCAAAAAATATTAAGCTGTGCAACTGTTTTCATTAGTAATACATTAATAATAATATGAAATCTTTCTTAAGCACCAAAACAGCATATTAAAATGCTTTCTGAAGAATCATGTGATACTAAAGAGTAATGGCTGCTGCAAAATTCATCAGAAGAATAAATAACAGTTATCCTTAAATATTTTACAATATTGCCATTTTTAATGTATTTTGGATTAAAAAAATAATAAAAATCAGCCTCTGTGAGAATGAGACTTTTTTCAAAAACATGAAGTGTTAAACCAAAACAAAAACAGCAGCTTTTGCTAAAGTCCAACAATAAAAATAAAATAACAGTATAATAATAAATATGTAATGAAGACTTATCGTAGACTGTTATTATATTTTTAATATTAGATTAAATCTAATAATCTTAACTATAGACTAACCTAACTCAAAACACATTGTTTTTTACATTTCCAGAATTATTAATTTTTTTTTTTAGCAATTTTGTCTGGCAAAATGCACACATACTGTATGTGTCCCTGGACATTCATAAGAGTACATTTTTTGGGAAATTGAGAATTTTGGAAATTTCATATCTCTGAAAGCTAAATAAATTAGCTTTCTATTTATGTATTGTTTGTTAGGATAGGACAATATTTGACTGAGAATTTGAAAATCTGGAATCTGAGGGTGCAAAAAAAAAAATCGCCTTTAAAGTAATGCATATTACTAATCAAAAATATGTTTTGATATATTTATGGCAGAAAATGTCCAAAATATCTTCATGGAACATGATCTTTACTTAATATCCTAATGGTTTTTGGTATAAAAGAGAAATCGATACTTGTGACCATGTATTTTTGGCTGTTGCTACAAATATACCTGTGCTACTTAAGACCGGTTTTGCTAAGAACCGAAGCATATTAACCTTACATTATGAAAACATACTTACAGTTAATAAAGTCATTTTGGGATCAAGTTTACAGGGAGCGATCATGACTGAAAATGTCCTTTTGTTCAAACCAAATCTACGCTACTGGCTTTTATCATGTCTGTTCCCGACTGAATCTGTCTCTCTCGTCATCTCTAACTCCACCTTTCTTCTTCCCTGGGTCTCTGTCTACTTTCTTTATTTCCTCTCTCTGTTCCCTTACATTTTTAACGACTTAATTTGTAATAATCACAGACATTCCAGTGCCTCTACTAACATCTTTTATATTTTGTTTTGTTTTTTCTTTTTCGTTTGGCTGACAAAAGTTGCATTGCTGAAAGCTGACTTGCAAGGTAGATAGCCATATGTGTGTCTTAACCAATGCCCCCTCTTCCCCCCTCCAGTGTGAGCGTCTGATGTCGTAGATCACGTTTGCCCGGCAACCGGTCTAGTAACTCCATCACCGTAAATACAAGCACCGTCCGCACACCTTGTATTTACAGCCTCCCGGTCTTCAACTGTCTCCGAGTGTCCTGTGTCATAGTTTTCCCTCACTTGCCCGTCACCGCTCCTTTCATTGGAGCGTACATCTGTTCTGTTGTTTACTGGAGGCATGCGTCCCCTCTCCCCTCTTCCGACAGTGCCCCCCTCCACCCACTGCATGCGGTTTCAGCTCCTTCCACACCAAAATGCGACGGAAATGGTCTATAGGCTTTACCCCCTGATAAGGGCCTTAAAACTAGATGGAATTTCCCAAGCGGTTAGGGAATCTCTCCCGCAGGTTCGAAACCAGATTACATCGCTCAGATATATAACGCTCGGTTTGAGAGCAGCTCGTCAGGGGAGCGAGCCAACCCTCTGTTTCTCTGCCTGAGACTTTAAATGAGCTTCGCTCAGACAGATCAGGTGAGACAGGAAGAGCGCAGCTCATCTGGATCGTACCGGCGGCTGTCGTAGCACCTCTCTCTCTCTTCCTTCTTCTCCCTGCCAGACTCGCTTCACTTCCGAGTCAAGTGGCCAAGCCGCAAATGTGTGACTGATTGGCCAAATGGCTGAGTGATGGAGAGGAGGGAGCATTTGAGGGCCAGGGGCCTGTTTTACATGCCGGCTGAAGTAATGAGAGAAATGAGAACAGAAGTGTTTCCGCAGGCTGTAATATGCCTGGCCCGTCGCCCCGTCGCTTCGCTTCTGTAGACCGAACACAAAATGAGCTGTTCCAGACGGCCCCCATTTATCTTACAGCCCCGAGTCCCCAGGGAGTGCTGCTGCTTTAAACCCACCTCAGCAATACTAGGAGCAGATGTTATTATCACACAGGGGCCTGTATTATTACTGCAGCCAATACACTGCGCATTACCGCCAATACTCTGTCACACAGCCACTGGTGCAACGCTTGGATTGCGCTTTAAAATCAAGTCACCTGTCCACATTTAATGTCTTCCTGAGTAATGAGGCCGATTAAAGGCACACTCAGTATTTTACCTTGTTAAAAAGTTTTAAAAAAAGTACTTTTTGAAAATCTTACTCACCTGAGACCACGATTCAATAATAAACTCTCAGAAAAATCCTTTAGTGAACCTTTTTAGTTACTAATATGCATCGTTTTGGGCTAAATAAGGTGCAAAGGTGTACTAGTGACAACTTTTGTACCTTTTTTTTCTGAGTGTAGGTCATTTATTTTACATGGAGCAGTTTGCCTTATGGGGGCGGACATGTTGAGATTGAATAGCATGCTTCTACAGTGACAAATATCAGCAAATACAAAATAATGCTACACTACACTACATAGTTTGGGTCAGAAAAGTTTTTTTTAAAGTGACAGTTAAGACATTTGACATCAACTTCCAAGATTCATACATGAAAGCTGTATGCAATAAATAAGCTTTATATTGATGAATGGTTTGTTAGGATAGGACGATATTTGGCTGAGATACACCTATTTGAAAATCTGAAACATTGAGAAAATCACCTTTAAAGTTGTCCAAATTAAGTTCTTAGCAATGCGAATTACTAATAAAAAAATCACATTTTATAAAAAATGTACTAAATATATTTATGGAACATGATCATTACTTAATATCCTAATGATTTTTGGCATTGCTACAAATATACCCATGCTACTTACGAGTGCTTTTGTGGTCCAGGGTCACATTTATATAATTCAAAGAACCATGAAAAAAGTATCACAGTTTCCACAAATATTAAGCAGTTTAATAAGCAGATTCAGTTTTAATAATATTAACAATATTAAGAATAATTTCAACATTCTTCAGCACCAAATTAGCATGTTAAAATGATTTATGAAGGCTTGTGTGGTGCTAAAGACCTGCAAAATAAATTCTGCTTTGCCATCACAGGAATAAATTACATTTTAAAATGTATTTAAATAAAAAATAGTTATTTCAAATGTTTGTATTTATTGTTATTTTTTTTTTATTATTATTATTTTTTTTTTTTTGCAGTATTGCTGCTTTTACTGTGTTTTGATTAATATAAATTCAGTTTTGGTAAGCATAAGACTCCTATCAAAAATATTAACAATCATTCTGACCCAAATTTTTGAAATGAAGTGTACATCAAAACCACTAGGTGTCAGTGTAAGTCTAAAAGGACGTCCAAATATGGCCACTTGCTTATTAATACATCATGTGAGAAGTGGTATGTCAAATGAGTAGTATGTCCAAAAATGTAGTATTCATGAATACAGTCATGAAGTAATTTCTTCATACTCAGACAGTGCTTGATGTCGGATGCAGTCTTATTAGCCAGCGCATTAAAAAAAATATGACTGAGTGTACCTTACAAGCTCCAGGGTTTGTGCAGGATTATTTATTGATTACCGGGGTTCATGAATCTAAGATAATGACATAATACAAGCTAAAATAAGCACATCCGTTATGCTATATGAAATCATACTGAAATGGAAAAGATTTATGTTTTTATTTTTTCTTGAACAGTGGTAAAATTTGAATGTAACATTTTTTGTGTATCTTTAATATATTTGTAAATTATTTTCTTCACCCAATGCCCAAAGAAGGTCTTAGAAAGAATTATATTTGCTAAACAGAAGATTTTGTTCCTCACTGGTAGTTGGTTTTTCATCTAGGGGAGTAAGCAGATGGGACAGTTTCTACTGCAATAAAAGCTTTTCACTAGTCTGGATTTTTATGTCGTAAGGGACCCATGAATTTATATACCCTTCTCTTTTCTGTCTGTTTGTTTCTCTCTCTCTCTGTCTCTCTACACTACTCTGTCATCGGTCTCTTCAGGCCCCAGCACTACCTGTCAAGAGGATTCGTGCTCCAATCAGGGCGTGTGTCTGCAGCAGTGGGAGGGGTTCAGTTGCGACTGCAGCATGACATCATTTGGAGGGCCGCTCTGCAATGACCGTGAGTCTATCACCTCTCTTTCTTTACAGCTGCTGTAGGAAAACCCTGCACACTGATCCAGAACCACCTAAATTGGTTTGACAATGGATGAGAGCACTTGCGCTGCTATTATTTATGGTATTTTTAAAACATCAGCCAGTTTGATGACTATTATATTTTTAGGAAATGGTACTGAATATATAAACCGTGAAAAATAAACAGACCAATTTATATTCCAAATTCACAATACTTCACAATTCAAGGACGGAGATAAAAATAAGAGAATCCACAGATGCATCAGATGTGACTTGTCACATTGAATTAAAATGGAACCGCAGTGACCCTTAAAAAGTGGCTATTTTCAGAACAGAATACTTGCATGCTGTTTACTGCCTACTGCACAGAATACACCACATGCTCCCACTGTTTTTAAAAATAGCATGTGAAACAGTGTCTACGCATTGTGAAAAACAAACATTTAAAAAATAGTGTGCTGCATTGTTGTCACACGACCCGTGTAATACAGACAGTGAAGTGTAGTTATGATTTATAATTTAAAAAAAAAAAATTGAGCATTTTTGTCATAAACCCACAGTGTCAGTTTGTGATCATTGTGGCCATTTTACTAGGATTTCAAAATCTCACGTTACTATAATATCCCAGTATGAAGTCCAGTGCAGTGTTTATAGTGATATATTAAAAAAAGGATAAATGAAGACTTTTGTACATTTTAGTTCAATTACTCCAACCCATGTTCTTAACTAAGAAAACTTAGGTCAGATAAAAGTCAGTGAATTGACTTCTACCTGAACTTTAAACAGGACTCAACCCTTGTTTTATTTGTGGTATGCTGTCTCAGTCTAAATTACATTCACACTGGTGTTTCAGGAAGCCAAACAAATTAGCATATAATAATTATAATAACAACAATAACAGTAATAGCCATATATTGTAAAACAACTGCACTGTAAAATAAATTAAATAAATAAGATAAATATTTCAAAGGTATATTATTTTTACTCTCCACTACAGTAGGGAAATTACAGTATTTCTGTCCTAATTTCTACATATGAAACATATTTTGAATTTGGACTGTAGTAACGTTACCCATTTAAACCACTAGCTGTCAGCAATTCATATTGCACTTTTAAGCTTTTATTTTGACGGAAATGACAGTAGAGCTTTTATTTTGATGGAAAACCCTAGCTTCAGTGAAAACAGGCTTACAAAAACGCATCTCACTACATATCTAGAGAAATGCTGTAATCATCTGCCACAAAAATAAAGCTGTTGCATTCTCAAATGCGCTCTAAACTCACAGCATATTTACAATTACTGTAAACTGAGCCGTTCTGAGGTGCAGAAAACGCTGGATCACGAGCTGATCGCCTGAACGAGGTGCGTGCTTCCCTTTGAAACTTGATGAAGGGATTAAGCTGTATTGTGATTTCGGTTTAGGTTTGTTTGACATATACTGTGCCAAAGCATAATGGCCCAAAACTTTAAAAACCTTTTATGTTAGAATAGGAAGTTTAAATATACTTTAAAGGAACACTACACATTTTTTTTGAAAATAGGCTAATTTTCCAACTCCCCTAGAGTTAAACAGATCAGTTTTTGAATCCATTTAGCCGATCTCCGGGTTTGCACTTTTAGCATAGCTTAGCATAAATCATTGAATCTGGTTAGACCATTAGCATCTCGTTCAAAAATGACCAAAGATTTTCATATTTTTCCTATTTAAATCTTGACTCTTCTGTAGTTACACTGTGTACTAAGACCGACAGAAAATGAAAAGTTGTGATTTTCCAGGCTTATATGGATAGGAACTATACTTTCATTCTGGCCTAATAATTAAGGAACTTTGCTGCTGTACCATGGGTGATGATAATGATATTACGCAGCACCTGAATATAGTCCCCAGCTATTTTACTATTACCTTAGTGGTCACGTTGGAAGTTAACTATTTTCTATAACTAATTTATTCTATCCCCCATGTCATTCAAGTTGTTAATGTCTTTCTTTCTTTAGTCGAAAAGAAATTAAGAAATTAATTTAATAATGTCCTGTTTTTGAGGAAAAAAAATCAGGATTTTTCTCCATATAGTGGACTTCAAAGGAACCCAACGGGTTGAAGGTCTACACAATCCCAGCCGAGGAATAATGGTCTTATCTGTCATTTTCTATATATATATATATATTATTATTTTTTTTTTAACCACAAATGCACATTTTAGACTAGTTCAGCATCCATGGCTTCACACATTACGTATTCAAGTAGGAAAGGTAATGCGTGAAGTAGGCGGAAGTACCAACCCAGTGTTTACAAAGCGAACGTGCAAAAAAAGGTAAAACTACGATGTCGGACACTTTTGAAGTTGACGAGAAAATGAGATGGAGTTTTTCACTCTACCCCACCTTTTTGAACCGAAGTACACAGATGAAGAAATGGAGCACAGTGTTAGTTCAGGTCATGTTAGTCAAGCTCGCATCAGCTGACGCTCAGCTGATCCACATCTACCTATAGGTATACGACGCCAATCATAATTCCCTTTATAAGATTCTTTGCTCAGGAACTAATCACCCACCTCCATCCCCAGCTCCTCCTGTAAAGACTTGGCTTGGATATTTCTTGAGTCAGACCACAGAATTATATTATGTTAGAAAATTAATGATATCTGCTACATTAATCATTAATGTTGGTTCGGTTCTGTTTACCCTAGGGGGTTATTTATGCTCTCCCTGCTCCTATCCTATCCATGCCAGGCTGCATGGATGGGCAGGGAGTGTTTGCCCAGAAGAGAACTATGCCCCCAACCTAAAATGTATGCTAATAGTAAGTTATTTGACAATAGTGGTCCTGACAGAACTAAACGCACATCACCTTTCCACCATGACTGCGTAATGTGTGAAGTCTTAGATTTGCGTCGCAAAGCTACTGTAATGCAAG
Source organism: Cirrhinus molitorella (assembly GCA_033026305.1). Lineage (NCBI taxonomy): Eukaryota > Metazoa > Chordata > Actinopteri > Cypriniformes > Cyprinidae > Cirrhinus > Cirrhinus molitorella. Next base: position 17,018,218 of record CM065136.1, on the reverse strand, counting down.
GTGAGCATTTGTGGCTAAAAAGTATATAAGTTGGTATTTTTTTAGAAAATGACAGATAGTTTTGCTATACATGACCTTTACTCCTCAGCTGGGATTGTGTAGAGCCCTTTAAAGCTGCATTGAAATTGAGACCTTCAACCTGTTGATCCCCATTGAAGTCCACTATATGGAAAAAAAAATCCTGGAATGTGTTCCTTAAAAAAAAAAAATGAAGAAAAACAGACATGAACATCTTGGATGACATGGTGGTGAGTAAATTATCAGGAAATGTTATTCTGTAAGTGAACTAATCCGTTAATGCACACATGAAAATACATATCAATATTCATATTATTTATTGAATTTTACTCAGTATACACTGTAATACTAAGTATGCTTACTGCATACTGACAAAATTGTGCAGTCTTCTGCTACACCACTAGAGGGGGTTGCTGGACAGTGCATAGCTGGGGATCTGCACCTTGCTGTATATCACAATATGCTGCAATCAGTAAAAAATAGATTTAGTCGAATGTTTCTCATAGATATAAATGAAATGTAGAGGGAAACATCGCATAAGCGTGCGTGAGCATTTATGAATGGGTTTGTAATATTGAGCTGTACCCCAGAAGAGCATTGACTGAATTTGGTGTGAAAACCCCTAGTGCTTGTCGCCCGTGAAAGTGCTGAGTGCCAGCAATCTGAAGCAGAGTGAAAGTCCTTGAGATGGTTTACGGAGAAGATCTATTACAGGCTCAAGCCATGCACAGCTAATCCATTCTGCGGGTTTGCCAAACTGATAAGAGCCCGCCTTTGTTCGGGAGGAAGAAACCACATAGACGGCTTGCATTACATCATCCGCATCCCCACACCTCGCTGGAATCCATTCAGTGTGTTTTTAGAGATGAAAACGGCAGAGGAAGATAGGATCGCTTTTGCTACCTAATTAGAATTATAAAGAAAAACACATTTCTTTTCGCTTTCTCTTTTTTTCCCCCTCATATCTACAGTGATTCAGATCGATAAATGAAATAAATTGGTGGTTTTGCCCTCATTATTGTATGTAAGCCCGTGGATTAATGATTACAGTCTGAATCCAGGCACTTATTTGACCAAGGAACAGACAGAATGATATGTGCACACAATATTAATGTTCCTCCACGGTCATATGCTCATGCGCACACGCACAAAGGCTCATTTAGATGTGTAGAAGCTCAGTGATCATCAGGCCGTGAAGGCAGTGCAAAGAGAAAGAGGCTTTGTCTGACTTTGCCGTGAGACTCAGAACTATGGTTGTCCAAGGAATGGACACTCAGCACCAGTTCCCCATCTCTGAAACAAGCTTTCACTAACACATACACATGCGCGCACTGATCAATACACAGATCCCTGTGGGGTAGGTGCAGGGTCCATTTGTCATGCGCCAAATGTGAGGAGTTTCTCAGCACTGACAGGGAACTTTTTTTTTTGAAAATGTAACATTATATATGGTTTGAAAACACAAAATCTAAATTTAAAAATGACAAATGCATGTTTATTTTTAATATTGAATTTATTTTAAAATAAATTTGATAAAATACAGGGAAAAATTGTTTTCATGGACTGTAGGAAATATTTTCTCAATTTCTATTTTTAGGCAAAAAGAAAACAAAATAAAATCTAAATTTCATGATGATAAATGTTAAAGTTTTTAAATTAAATGTTTAATTAAAAATAAATACAGAAAAAAATAGTTTCATGGACTGTAGGAAATACATACATTTTTATTTTTATGCAAGAAAAAAATGACATACAATTTTTATAATCACAAATGCATGAACATCATTCATTATCTTCATATTTTAATGTAAATACAGAAAAAATATGGCTTCATTGACTTTAGCAAAAAAAAAAAAATCATTATGTATCTTCATATTTTAATATAAATATAGAAAAAATGATTTTATGGACTGTATGAAATATTAGGCTGGCAAATTTTCTCAATTTCTATTTTTATGCCAAAAAAAAGGGCAAATGTATGAATATCGTTATATTTTTTGTTTATCTTCATATTTGAATACAAATACAGATACAATATGGCTTCATTGGCTGTAGAAAATTGCAGGCTGGTATTTTTTTTATTTCTGTTGGGGGTTTTTTTGCGAAAAAAAAAATTATGTGTAATATAATGTTAAATGTAAAAAACGAAAGTTTCATAGGAAATATTGGCATATTTTCTCAATTTCTGTTTTTATGCAAAAACCTTAATCTAAATTTCACAATGACAAATATGTGTTTAAGTTTTAATATTAAATGTTTAACTTTAAAAAATACAGGGAAAATTTGATTTTATGGACTGTAGGAAATATTACGCTGACATAATTTCTTGATTTCTATTTTTATGCAAAAAATAAAAAATAAAATAAAAAAAAAAGTTTCATAATGACAAATGAATGTTTAAGTTTGAATATTTTTTTTTTAGTTATATTTAATTATTTAGAAAATACAGTAAAGAACTTGGTTTAATGGACTGATAATACAAGTAAGAATACTAAAAAAAAAAAAAAAAAAAAAAAAAAAAAGAAGCAAAATTTCATAATGGCATATGTATGGTTAAGTTTTAATATTCAATGTTTAATCCAAAAACATTAATACAGAAATAAATGTGGTTTCATGAACTATAGGGCATATTAGGCTGGCACATTTTTTTTATTTCTATTTTAATGTAAGAAAAAAAATCTAATTTTCATAATGACAAATGATTGAGTATTAATATTAAAAATGTAATTCAAATACAGAAGATTGGCCTGTTTCCCGGTCTGTAGAAAATATTAGGCTATTTTCTCAGTTTCTTCATCACTGGCATTTTGGCATTGGCAAAAGTTAATTCTGAACACTGGTTGGGTGCATTTGTCGATTATTCTCATCAAGCATAGACCCAAACACACTTCAGATCTGAATGGCTACTATGAGCTGTTTAGCTTGAGCTGGTTATCAAAGAGCGCTTTAGAAAACCTGCAAGGAGAAATAACAGAGCCGGTGTTCTCCACTGAATGCAAAACTGATTTGCTCGGTGTAAATACTGTTAAAGAGACAGAGCGTAGATAAGAGACGAAAGAATTCCGTGATTAAAAAATGACCACAGCTATAGAGAAAAGTGTGACGATAAGCTGATTCTCACGTGAGAAATGTGATATTAAATCTGATCGAGCTATTCATGACCGCAACGCATCCATCTGCTCTCTAACCGAACAATATTTATTTAAAGACGTGCTTCATTTTTAATTAGCTTGTTGCTTATCGAAAATCTTGTTTCTTAATAAACAACAACCCACCAGTTACTGGAACAACATGGTTGTGGTGGGGGGGTTGATTCATGCTTCCTGTAGACAATGGATAGATAGGGAGAGGGAAAATGAGAGGAAAATGATTGTAGCATGCTTTATTTATGTTTTTTTCTTTTGCTACATAAATCATGCCTCCTTTCTATATAAAAAAGAAAGCAGAGCAGAACAACAGACCATAAAAAATGGACACAAAAGCTGGAGCGAAACAAGAGGAAGGAAGGAAGGAGGGAAAAACAGACCTTTCCACTTATTTCTCCCCTACTGTTTAAAATACTTGAAACCTTTTTTTCCTCCACAGAATGAAAGCACCAGTATTAAAACATGCTCTACTTCCTTTGAATCTGCTTTTGAGGTCAGCTGAAAAAAGAAATGGATTGGCTCAAAACGTGACTGCCAGAGAATGGCGAGGGTCCGCCGCTCAAAGCGGCACCCGGCGTTCGCCATTAGGTGGCAGCCTTGTAAACAGAAAATTAAGCACATGCTCATTTTTCAGGCTGGGTTCTCACATTCTTTTAATATCTCAGGGAACAATTAGCCTGCTATAAATGCAGCAGACTGCTTCCCAAATTGTTTCATAAACCTCTGGAGTTGCGATATGCTGTTTCATTACGTACAACACTGGGTATTGCTAAAGTCACAGTGATAAAATTGTCTTCCAAATAGAGTAGTTTCAGCTCCTGCTGCAGTCTGTCTTGGAGCCCCTGGCGAGGCGGCTCTGATCACCCTGCTTTGTCAACTTTAATTATACAGTGCTAACGATGCTCAAAGCTGAGAGGAGGGAGAAGCAACGATCTCCTTGTGCGAGAGGAGATGACACCAGTGTCACTTTTAGTGCATCTTTCTTCACACTCCAACTGGAGTCTCTGCGGAGAAGCACACCTGCAGACTTCCTCCTTGAACCAACAAGCAAGCGCACACACAGCATGGGGTGCACATTAGAGAGATGGTAAAAGTTACACAATATTAATTGGGTATGTTCTTTTTTGCATCATTTGTTTGTGATGACAAACAAACTCTTACTAATATAAGTTGCACTCATTGTTCTGTCCCAGCTTCAAATCTTCCGGCATCCCTCCACCTCCCCATCTCCTCCTTTATTCTCCCTCTATAACGCAATCTCATGACCAATTTGTGCATATTATACGAGGTGGCTAATTCGTACAACCTCACTCTTTTGTACACTTCTGTACGATTTGTCTAGACCTTAGTGACGGTAGGTACATACAAATTTGTACGAGTGAGGTCGTATGAATTAGCCACCTCGTAAAATATGTACGAATTGCCATGAGATTGGGTTGCCCTCTATGTAGTACCGCAATGAGCAGGTTGACCTCGGAGCTCAAGCCAAGCCTCGGGTTTGAGCCTCCATTGAGGACAGCAGCCAAATTTGTTTACCAGTAACCATCAGGACTGGATGGGCAGGTAAACTGCTCATTTACACACTCAGTTCTACTCTCTATTAGACTAAATTACGTTTTTAACTTGACCAGTGGTTCTCAACTAGGGGGTAATGACCAGTCATGGACAGTAGGGTAAAAACAATGCTAAATGCAAACCATATAATCATTGACTTACTTTCTTCTGTGGACAATGAAAATGAAAATCAGTGGGGTTCAACATTGTTTTAGTTGAAATGCTTGAAAGTGTCTGAGTGTTGAAGTGTTCCACAGAGAAGCAAAGCCGTACAAAATTGTAGGGTAGATATGACAGACTTTATATTTTTGGGTGAACTGTCACTTTAAGAAAATGTTTCCTGTTGTTGACGTCAAAGCCTGGGCATCCATCTAAGCAGTGTTTTGACTTAGTACAAATTAGGCAGATGGCGACATGATTGGGTTGCAAGACTTGCCCTCATTTTCATAAACTGTAAAATGAATCAAACTAAATGTCAAACCTTGCAGAATTATTCAGATAAAAGCAGAATTGCGTCTTAAGCCTTGAATCCACTGTTGCATCTTGCAAGTAAGAAAGAATGCTATTGAATCAATTCAGGCGCTGTCCATGGTGCTGAAGTGCGTCCAGTGACTGTCCTTCCGGTAACTCATTCAGCTACACAATGGCCGAAGAGGGAGGAGTATATCAAGGTTTGACTAGTTTGTGAAGGGAGAGAGAGCCCACACTCTCTGAATTCCAGCTGGACTCTTCTCGAGCCACCCCTCTGTCAAGGAGAAACGAAGACAGGAAGAGAGAAAGAACGATTAGGAGGGCGAGACACGAGACCCCCCCGTCCACAGCTGCACACGCCTCCCCGATGATCGAGGGGGAGGGAGAGAGGAAAAGAGGGGGAGGAAAACTCAGCCAAGCTTCACCGTTCTCTGTTTCCCCTTCTCTTCATTCAGAGGGTCTTTTCCTCTAAACACGCTTCCGCTACAGAGACGCTGTAAGGAGTGAGAGTGAAAGGCTGACATTTTTTGAAACTCTGACCACCTTTTTCCACATGAGGACCACTTGACCACTCTTGCCCTTTCTTGGTTCTCTCTTCCTGTCCTCCTTTGGTGTGTCTGCTAATGTTTCCTCTGAGAGTCAGTGCGGTCTCAGCCAGCCAGGCAGCAGAAGCAGCAGCAGCAGCAGCTCTTGTGTGGTGGTGTGTGTGAGAGAGAGTGTGTTTGTCGTTTGGGGAGGGGGAGAGGCACTCTGTATTGAGTTAAATGCTGCAGCGGCGATCTCGTCTTGTGTGTGCCATCGCTTCTGGTAGTCTCCCTGCTCCTCTCCTATTCTCTCAACGGGGATAACGAGGGATGCAGCCTTGTCTTCATGGGATACAGCTGGGATTCCGGCGATAGGAAAAGTCCAGGACTGCTGGGAGGTCTGTAACAAAGGCTGCTCTCACTCTTTCCTCCCTCGTCTCCAATACACCACTACGCCTCTACCTTGCTGGAGTACTGGATCGGATTCCGTGGCTTCTTTCTTGTTTCTCCCAGAGGATTTTGTGTTTTTGAATGCCATGAAGAGAGGAATTTAATCCAGGATCCTTAAGTTTTTCGCATATATACCTCGGAAGAACTCTGTGGAAGTTCCCTCCATGTGGATTCGGCACATGCTGTTGTTTCATGGTCAGGATCCGAGGCTTGAGCGGGACATGGGTTTCCAGGTGGTCTAAGGACGTCCCTCTTTAAAGTCCTTGCACTCCGGTAGCATGCTGCGTCTGTGGCCCTGCGGGGCTCCTAGTGGTCTTGCTTCCATCCTTCTCCGCGTCAGCCTGCGCCTGGCTCTCTGGCTGCCACCGCTGACTTTGGGGTCAGCCCTGGCTCTGGCAGAAGGGCCTGGGGAGCTGTACGTCCCTCAACATATGCCTCATCACCTCGTGCCTGCCGCCAGATCCCACGCCCCCCTGCGGGCAGGACATGGTGCGTAGCTCATTCGACTGCCACATTCACCTTCTCACCACTGTAACCTTTCATTCCTAGAGCTTCTGTTTTTTTTTTTGTTTTTTTTTGTGCGTAACGAGATTTTAGCATAAGAAACGATATCATGCTCTTGTGATCTCACGGTAATTGGCCGAGCTCTATGAGTGTACTTGCGCAATTATGTGGTCAGGATGCAAATGCGATCTTTAAGAGGTGTTTGTGAACATTATGCAGATGCATTATGCAGAGTACAAATGTTGAGAGCATAATGTTGGCTGCAGCACAATCACTTAGCGACCAGCGATTCAGCCTTCCGTTGCGCTGACTATGCTTGAATACGTGCGTCTTTGTGTTATTTCTAGGGGCCATTGAGGGAGCTGTGTTTATATAAGCACCGGGGCAACATCCTTAACCTCTCCTGTTCGAAAGGCCACGTCCGTGCACGCCGACTCAAGCTGACCTTTGACATGATGAAATTATATTCAGATTGCATGGTGGTCACTGTACCGTGTTGTGTGTGTGTGCGGACTTAATGCAGCGAACCAGCCAAATTGAATGTATTAGGTCTAGAAGGGACAGTGGACGGGCTTTATGCGACTATTAGACCCCAGAGCCATCGCTGGTGCACCCCCCACACCTCCTTTGAAACTCTATTACTTCTCCATTCCCGTTAAATCCCACCGGCCACCGCTCCTGAGACCGGTATACGGTATAAATTGAACACCTTCTGCTTTATTGCACCAGATTTTTTCCCCCAGTTTGTGTTGTAATGTCTCGTTGCGGCTGGCTGTTTAAAACTATCAGGGCGATTTCCACGCTGTGTGTGCAGAGGGGCTTGAGCTGTCAGTATGTGATCCACTGCACTTATATAACGAGACCTGGCTGCCTCTCAGCATTATCCTCACAGATTATGCTTTGATAAAAAAAAAAACACACTATTGAATAGAGGCAGGAGGAAGAGAGCGGAAGCTTGTGAAGTGAGACAAGTCATTTATCATCCTTTCTGAAAGGCTCTTAGTTTTTCTTCTCTACCTCCTTGCCTCTCTCTCTATCACTCTTTCCTTCTGTCTTTGTCATATTCTTCTTTTCTGTTTATGTGTGTGTGCGTGTGTGCGTGTGACACAGCTGGCATCTCTAATGGCAGGGTGTGCTGAGATCACAGAGCCCCGCTGCTCGTATGCGTCCCCCCAGGCGGCGAGGCAGCGCATCAGGGTCCATTGCTTCTGCCTCCGCCCCCCTCCCGGCCAAGCTAATCTAAACCTCTCAAACCTCCGGACCTCTTTTGCCTGAGAATATTCGGTGCCATTGTTCATAGCTGAGCGTAATTCACGAGCTCTGATAATAATAAACTAAAACCCAAGTCGCTTCCAGCTATGTGTCTGCTACGCTATTTACAGCACCAGCGGACACCTTCTCAATCTGTCCAGCCTTACCTGCTTCCAGCACTGTTTTAGTATGCCGCGACGAGGAGTTTGAGAACAGCACGAGTTCTGGTGTTGCAGCAAAATTACCATTTAAAAACCATTAACAGTGGGTTATGTGGAGTGCAGAAAAGTGTGTGCGTGTAGCCATGTCTGTGTGCACCAGTAAATGTGCCCACCGAAATGATTGGATGAGAACTAAAAAAAAAAAAAACGAAAGCAGAAAGCGAGGCAAATTATCAGAAGTTACCCTGGGCTCCAGCACAGTGTTTTTAAAGTCAAACCATCCTTTTTTTCCTTTTTTCCCCCTCTCATTTTGCTGCAGTCTTGCACTTTTATCTCCCCTTTCCTCCACAGTTTCACTGGCAAATATAACAGAGGCTACATTTAGATGAAGTTATACAGTATAAAAACGCTGCGTTTTCTCACACCTACGGAAAAGTGGATCCTATGTAACTTGTGGTGTAAAATCGAATGGTGTAGGTTTAACATCACTCCCCCTCATTCTTTAAAAAACATGTTTGTGTGATAGTGTATGTGCTTGCATATGTTTCCCAAGGTTGCGTGAGCAGCTTTCTCCCTCCTCCATCACTGCAAATCTGAGTAGAGTTGGAGTAAGTGAGCTCATGGGGTTGAGTAATCACCCTCTATCTATCTCTCAGTCTCTTTTGCTCTCTTTTATGTCAGAGCTATAGTTTGAGAGGCCTGAATTGCTGTAATGAGAGGATAGCATGGATTTGCCAGTGAATGGTGATGTGCCCAGTTAAATATGATACTTGGAGAGGTTGAGAATTGGAAGCGTAGGCTGTCCTGACTAAGAGAGGGAATTAAAAGAGGCAAAGGAATGAGCAGAGTGGTCAAAGACTACATGCACTTGACAGTGATATTCGACTGGGAACAATACAGCATTTCCACCAGCAAACACAGTGAGTGACTGTACAGGGCTGCAGGCTGTACTCTATGGTGGGTGCTTTGTGTGTGTGTGTGTGTGTGTGTGTGTGTGTGTGTGTGTGTGTGTGTGTGTGTGTGTGTGCACGAGTTTATATGAGAAAGACATATCATCCCCTTGATAGTATGGAGGTGATTGATTCTTTAAATGCTATACACTCTCCCAAGAGAATCTGCAGAAAGAGAGAGAGAGATAGAAGGAACAATAGCTGTGGTGTGTAATCTAAACCCAGTCAAGCCAAACCTCCTGAGAGATTTCTCATTATGTCACTGTAGCTCACACATGGGGCTCAGGGAGGCTTAGACTGGACGTACTGACAAACACACACACACACACACACACACACACACACACACCTGCAGAGATTATTACACATGCTTCCGTCTAATAAAAGAGTTATTTGTGAATTCATCGCTCAAAGTCGACACAGCACTTTCTTTTATTCCTCCTGTTTTTGTTTTTTTTGTTTCTGTACCTTTCCTTCCTTCTGTCATTTGTTTATTCCTTCTTTACCTTTTCCTAACTTGCTTTCTCTCTTTCTTTCCTTCTGCTTTTCCTCCCTTCCTCCTTTCCTTTTACCTTCTCTGGAATGAAAAGAAGGAAAAAATAGGAGGAAAGAAAGGATGGCTTTCTTTCCTCCTAATTTTTCCTACTTTCATTTCTCCCCCGTTTCCTCTCCTCATTCCCTTTTTCCATCTTCTCCTCCTCTCCCTTCTCTTGTTCTTTTTATCTGTTTTTCCCTTTTCCTCCTTTTCCCCTTTACTACTTCATTTATTCCCTCTTGTCATTCCTCCTTAATTTTTGCCATTTTTTAATTTAATTCCTTATTGATTTTCTCTTTCCTTTTGTTCTTCTCTCATTTTCCTACTCTCATTTCTTTAATTCATACCCTTTTCCTCTACCTCCTTTTCTTTCTTTATTTTTCCTCTTTCTCTGCTTCTTTCTTTCTTTCTTTTTCTTTCTTTCTTTCTTTCTTTCTTTCTTTCTTTCTTTCTTTCTTTCTTTCTTTCTTTCTTTCTTTCTATCCCTTTTCTATTTGTTCTCTTTTTTTCCTCCTTTATTTTTTGCATTCTTTAAATTGCTTCCTTCCTTATTGCCTCCTTTATTCTTTCCTTTTCTTCTCATATTTTTCTTCATTTATTTATTTTCTTTCTCCTCTTTCCCTTCTTTCCCTGCTTTTTTCCTCCTTCTCTGCTTTCTTTCTTTCTTTCTTTTTCTTTCTTTCTTTCTTTCTTTCTTTCCCTTTTCTATTTGTTCTCTTTTTTCTTTCCTCCTTTATTTTTTGCATTCTTTAAATTGCTTCCTTCCTTATTGCCTCCTTTATTCTTTCCTTTTCTTCTCATATTTTTCTTCATTTATTTATTTTCTTTCTCCTCTTTCCCTTCTTTCCCTGCTTTTTTCCTCCTCCTTTTTCCTCCTTCTCTGCTTTCTTTCTTTCTTTTTCTTTCTTTCTTTCTTTCTTTCTTTCTTTCTTTCCTCCTTTATTTTTTGCATTCTTTAAATGGCTTACTTCCTTATTTCCTCCTTTCTTCTTTCCTTTTTCTTCTCATATTTCCTTCATTTATTTATTTTCTTCCCCTCTTTTCCTTCCTTCCCTGCTTTTTTCCTCCTCCTTTTTCCTCCTTCTCTGCTTTATTTTTCTTTCTTTCTTCCTTTCTTTCTTTCCTTCCCTTTTCGATTTGTTTTCCTATTTGCTTTCTATTTCCCTTGCATTTCTGCTTTTTCTTTCCTCCTCCTCTGCTTCATTTCTTCATTCGGTCATTCTTTCTTTCTTTACTCCACAATTATTATTTTTTTCTTCTCCTGTTCTTTTCTTTTCTACACTGAAAAAACAACAATTTACTTAATTTTTATTTGGCAAGTTTTTGCATGCACATTTTAAGTAAAATTTAAGTATGAAATTAAGTAAAATCTACTTAACTAAGTTAAGTAAAATTAGCAAAGGAAATAAGTAAATTTAATGTGTACAGTTAGAGTTTGATGAGTAATTTCTACTTAATTATTTTTTATTATTATTATTTTTTGTTGTTGTTGTTGTTGTTGTTGTTGTTTAATTCTTGCCTGAACTAAATTAATGTAGAAATTACATCTGTCTTTCGGTGTTATTTACTTCACCACAAAATCATTTTTATCAGTGTACCTAAATTCCTTCCTTTCTAACTTTCTTCCTTTTTTACCTTTTTACATCCTGCTTTAATTTTTTTCTCATTCCTAAAAACCTTCCTTAGTATTTCTCTCTTGTTCTGATAGTGTTCTCTGCTTTTATTCTAGCAAATACAAAATGCAAATCATACACAAAGACCAACACATACATATACATCCACAGGATAATTTACACGCTCACACACCCCGAGCCTAAGCCTCATCGTCTCCTAAACCCCCTGGAGGAGCTCAGGAGCCGAAAGCTCGTTATAAAAACACAAAGCAAATCAAAACAACATCCACTAAAGTGCCACAGCAGACAGGCTTTCAGCCAGCACAGCACTGACCGCTCATTCCCAGCTCTACCCTAATTGGCCCTGGAAAGGTCAGCAGGAGAAATACCAGAGCTCTACCACGACCACAAACCCCAGCGCTCCCTGCCTCTTTCACTCTTCAGTGGTCTCTTTTCACATATGAACTGTTGGTTTTTCTCCAGCCATGGCTCATTGTATTGACTGGCTCTGCGAAGCAGCATAGATTTGGCTGCGGTATCCTCAAAGGTAAATTGCACTGCCGTAATGTGCTGTATAACGCACTGCTCTCCAGATTTGTCGAAAATTCAGTTTGTGTCAGGCTATTGTCCTTGAATTACGTTGCACTAAACATGAAATAAATCAGAAGACTTTACATTTCACAATGAGTTTTATTGTTTTATTAGTTCTGATTCATTCAGCCCCCTCAGGTCTGACAATAAAAACCGGAGAGAGTATTAAAGAAAGGAAAGGAAAATGTTTTGACAGTGCCAATGATGCATGTAAAAATCAAACCCATGAGGCGTGCAGGAACTGAACAGTATTAGAGCTGTCCGTGTAGACTCTCGACTGCATCCCGAGGCAGCCACCCACCCACCACAGAGCCTAAACTCTCCCATCCGGAGACTGAGTCTCTGTCAGTCAGCCGGAGGATTCCTTCACGGGCAGACAATAAAACCATGCGTTGCGCTGGAGCCATCATAAACATGACGTCTCGTTTTGAAACCTGCACCTTAAGTCGAGTCCTGGAGAGGAGGGAGGAAGCGAGAAAGCGCAGTCAAATTTACGAACGTTTCTTGCTGAAGATAACGGCCAGTTTATTGCATCAAACTCACACATAAGCAAAGATACACACATTCATCTACACATCCGCATGCTCTTAGGTTGGCCAGTGTTCCGCTCGAGCTGTTGCCTGTAATTACCCAGTTGGTGTGGAGCGCTGTGGTGTCAGTCTGGTAATTGGAGCTGCAGTAATTCACTTTTTAATTGCCTGTTTATTATTGCAGAAGCCTCAGTTTTGTAGTTGCAGCACAGCTCACACTGAATGTTTAATAAACAAATACAATGTCACAGACTCATATTTCACGTAAACATTATAATTGCTTCACATAAAAAACCATCAACACACTCACTCTCGCCCACACACACACACAAACAAACACACACACACACACACCTATTCTTCTTAGCATAATGGAACAAAAAACAATTTTCCATCCATAACCTGCCAGGTGGATAAGCTAGCAAAAAAACACAGAAAACAATACACCACATACCTGTAAAACACACAGTGGGGTTTAAACAACAGAGGTTATGCTAAAAAAAAAAACACATTATTAAATTTGAAAAATGCACTGCAAAAAAGGCTTAGCTTACTTAGTATTTTTGTCTTGTTTCTAACTAAAATATCCAAAAAATCTATCTAAAAAAATCAAAAGATATTTAGTGTTGTTTTTTTTTCTGCGGAAAATAATCTAAATTAAGTGCATTTTGTTTAAAATTAGTACAATTATCTGCCAGTGGGGTAAAAAAAAATGTTTAAATAGTAATTAATTATTTTTATTATAATTTTTTTTTTGGCAGGTAATTGTACTTGTTTTAAGCAAAATTCACTTAATTTATGTTTGTTTTGTTTTTTTTCCAGGAAATAAGACTAAATATCTTATGTCATTTTTCTTATCTGTAAATTCATTTTGATTTAGGAATTTTTAGATATTTATCTAGAAACAAGACAAAAATACCACATAAGATAAGCCTTTTTTTGTTTTGTTTTTTCTTTTTGCAGTGTGTCATATGTAAGAGTAGTCTCAGACTTTTGGGTCTTTTTACCCTTATGATTATGGGTTTGAAATCCTTAAATAACTTGCAGTGCTCTTGGAACTTGTAAAGGTTACAATACAGCATGTCTTTCCATTTTTGGTGGTTTGAAGTGTTACTTTTAGATTTTTGTATACTTCTCTATGTGGGGTCTTCACTTTGCCTTCTGTTTATTTTGACAGCATTTTCATACCAGTGGGGTGCATATGTGTTTGCGTGTGTGTGTGTGTGTGTGTGTGTACTAATGTGTGCACATTTGATGTGCTGAACTGTATTGTAGTGTGTGTGTGTGTGTGTGTGTGTGTGTGTGTGTGTGTGTGTGTGTGTGTGTTTTTGCCCACCGGGTGAATGACTCCAACCCTGCAGAGTTTGACTGATGTTCCTCATTCTAGCATGCAAGTAGGAGGTGGGCAACCCAACACAATGCACCGTAATTTTAGACCAAACTGCCAGGGCCCTCACAATGCGTCTGTTCTAAGGAAAGAGGCATCTAGGGACAAGTAGCAGAATAGAGTGGGAGCTCAATTCATTCCCCATTCCAAGACACGAGCACAATGTTTTGTGTTTCTGAAACGTTTATTGATGGAAAGTCAGCTCAGCGCAGCTTATAAATATTGTGTTTTCAGCAGGATGATTTGCTGCATATAAGCCCTCAAGACAATGACTGTATTGGATGTCATTGATTTTACATTTAAACATGGATCCGAGAAATCAGATGATGAAATATGAATTGTTCCATCCTCATAACTTTTTTTTTATGCATGAAAAGCCAGGACGCGGGGATTGGGAAATTACACAAGACAGTTTCAGACTCATTATGTCTCAATGTGTCAAAGCACATATGCTAACCGATAGGCTACATTAACTTTTGCAGTCTTATGCAAATAAAAAGTCTTAAAGTCTGTTCGCAACAAAAACTATAAGTACAAAGATAACTATATTAGCGTCCACACCAACTCATGATAATGTTCTGTTTATTCAAAGTGTACACTGCCGTTGTGTTGTTTGACACTTTAAATTCTGGATGGATGCTAATTATCAGTATTTTCATAGTTCATCAGTCGTTTTTGAAGTGATTCCAGTGATATTAATTCTTGGTGCCGTTATTGTTATAACTGTGGTATGGACTCTACTAGGGCTGGGAAAATAAATCGATGCATTGTGAATCGAGAAATTATTCAGCATCAATTCTGAGATTCTGAACCGATTCTGAGATTAGTTTTAAACAGCGCATGACACTGCATTCTTTGAAACCAGTGTTAGGGAGTTACATGTAACAGCATTATGTAATTTAATTGCAAAATAAATGTAACTGTAATCAGTTACAGTTACTGAGAAAAGAAGTGTAATTAAATTACGGTTACTTATGAAAATATTAACAGTTACAAAAGGGGTTACATATGAACTTTTTCATGAACACCCACATTTAACCCAGATATAAATGATTTTGTTCATAAATTGCATTGACTGCTCTAAAATATTAGAGATCTCTAAAAAGAGTTTAGAACACAGAATAGGACACATGCTTATTCGATAACTCTTTTATTTCATATTTGGGTTTATGTATATGCTTTATTTGTTTAAGATAAAGATTTTTTTCCAAATTCATTGTTGGATGCCAATGTTTCCTGTCATAGCAATGCAAAGATTTGATTTCAAAAAACATTATCATAGCTATAAAAGTATTTCTTGTTATACTTTTAAAATCTGTATTTAACCTCAAAATGAACTTAAAGTGGCTGTGCTTTAAAATGTAATTATTGTAATCTTAACTCATTATTGATTTCATACATGATTTTAAAATCGTATTTTGAAAATCTCAGAATTGATCCACGAATCGCGATGAATCTATTTATCATTGCAGCCCTAGACTTATTGTCCTTAGTGTGAATGAGTCCTTAAAGGCATAGTTTCATCCAAAAATGAAAATTCTGTTGGAATGCAATAACCCGCATGCATGCAAGCAACATGAGGGTTAATAAATGATGAAACATTCATGGAAACTTTGACAGCCTTACAGCAAATAAAGAGTCTTAAAGGTACAATTCACAGAAGAATGAAAATTCTGTCATTATTTATGTTTTCAAACCTGTATGCCAACAGCAAAGATGACAGAATGTTAATTTTTGGGTGAAGTACTCCTTTAAGCAAAACTAGTCTTTAGCTTGTGTATAAAAGTGGAGAGGGATCCGTATGGAGCCTCCGAGACCCTGGCAGAAGAAGAAGCTGGTGCGTAATTTAATTTCACCAGCACATAAAGGAGATTACGGCTATGATGGGATTCCAGAGGGCCAGGTAATATCTATCTCATTAGAACAGCTCTCCCAAGCATTCACACACAGCTCTTCAATGGGGCAGCAGTCGGCCCGCTCTCCTTTGCTTGTTCCTGCTGATTGACCTTAGAAGGGCGCTGGAGTGGAAAGACCCGCACGGTTGTTGGGTAGCGAGGGTCTTCTTTAAAACCCAGACCCAGCTGCCCACCCAGCCGAGATGATGGAACATATTTAAGGGGCTAATGGTCTGGCTTGCACAAAGAGCCTGCCTCATTTAACAGCATCAGAAAATAGACTTCAGAGAAGAGGTTTAACCCCGTTAGAGGGAGGGCAGCAAGCTCCTTAACCACATCAGGGATGGGAGTGAAAAGTCAGGCTGAGGGAGATAAGAAAAGAAAGAAAGAAAAGAAAAGAGGGTGTCTTGGAGAAGCTCCCAAGTACTTGGGATAAGAGCCGACTGCACGAACATAGAATCCAGTGGATAGTTTCAGCATTTCACCATTGCATTGATAGCAAATGTGGAGACGTGACAGGAAATTATGGAGGGAAAGAGAATAGGATCAAGGCTTGGCGCAAACAAACCCACATTTTGTGCAACATATATGTCACTATACCACACTTCCAAGAACCCAGCAGCTATTTGTTTTTTGTCTCTCATACCACTTTGCAGTCTCTTTTTTATGACTAAATAAAATTATTTCAGCACAGATCAGTAATTCATTCTCATTCATTTACTTAGCCTACTTGCTAAGTGGCTACAGATAATGTTCAGTCAGCTCCCTCTGAATAAATTTCTAATCACTCTGTTAGGGGTTTATTTTATGATCTGTTGTCCCTTAAAGGGATAGTTGGCCCAAACAATTCATTATTTACCCACCTTCATGTCGTTCCATGCTTGCAAGGCTTTCGTTTCTTCTGGGAAGCACAATATAAAATATGCAAACACTTTATTCCACAGTGTATAACAGTAAATTATGCATAATTACAAGCAACTTATCCTCAACAGAATCCGAACTCTATAGTAACTACATGCTGTTAATAATATTACTCAGTATTTATTTGTGTAATTACTCTCTAACAAGGACAACAAGGACCCCATTGACTTCCACTGTATAGAAAATGATAAGGTGAGGCATTCATCAAAAGAAAGAAAGTCACAGATGTTTAGAAGAAGTAAATGATGGCCGAGTTTTCATTTTTGGCTGAACTTTCCTTTTAAATGCATGTACGAGTCAGATGTCAACTTGTGTTTTTAAAAGTTGATTGCGCTGATTTTAACTTTCAGTGCACTGTGCATTGCCCATTTGTGCCCGTAAATCTCTGCACAGCTTTACGCTTCCCTTCCCGGCAAATCCATTCACTCACCCACAGCTGCGAATTGCCGTCATACTGAGCGACAGATATGAGGCAGGCAGCCGTAGCGGTTCGCACGAAACAGATTTCAACAGAGCCGAAATCTCATCCGTTCGCTCTCCCTATTCGCTTCGCGTCCGTGATGGCCTGTGCGCATATGTGTGTGTGAAGTTCAACCATCTGAGCCCTGCTAATGAGCAGAGCTCATTTCCCTGTGTTTCGAACAAGCCCGTCAAGGGAGTCGTCACTAACCGGGCGTCAGTTTGGGCGTGAATCCGCGCACGCTCGTGAACATTTGTGTACCCGTGTAAACGAACGCGACTGCCCCGAGGGTGTTGTTTTCGGAGGGGGTCAAGCCTATCGCTGACACGGTGTGAAACAGTCTCGTTGAGATGCGTTCGAGGGGGCTGGCGAGAGCCCGCTGGTGAAAATCACACAGAGTGGAGCTAATGAGCACAGCTCTGCAAATAGAGGAACGTGCCAGGAAATAACCCAGCCCTTTTGAAACCACTTTAACTCGGGGGCCTCTTGCTCTTCTGAGAGCTCCGGCCTCCTCTGGGTTTTTTCCCCGTGCTGCTTCGCCGCCCGTCTTATCTGCATCTGGAGCTCAGAAGCGCAGCAGTCACGCTCGGCGGAGGGAAGAGTGTTGAAGTGCGTCTCGCATCTCCCGAGGCTGTTATCTTGAGGTTGATGAGCTCTTTGCTCTGCGAACATTACCCCGACTGCACCTGCCACAATCGAAGCGCTTTCGCCCCGTTTTGCTATTGAAGTCACGCCTGATCAAAAGAGCCAGCGCAGTCCGCCAGTTAATGAGATCAACTCCATTAGTAGCGTTTCTCTCTATCTCTCGAAGCAAAAAGCTCAGTCGATTTCCCAGAGAAACCTTCCTGCGGGTGTTGAATCGCAGTGACCCCGCTCACAGTAAGCTACCTGCCTCTGACACTGTAATTAGCTCCATCAGGCATTAGCATGCGTCTCGCTGAGCAGGAATAGCTGTCTGGTCCGTGCCGTGTTTGCCCACCTTTGGTGGAATAAATGCATGCAGAAGTAGGCGCTGGGCTGGGGGCCGTGGGGCTGGATTGATTGTCCGGTGTGTCGGCGGGTGAAGAGAGCGGCTGTAATCAGCTCAATCAGCCCCGGGCTCGGATGGGGGGTTGCGTGCGCTGAGTGCTTGTAGCAAGAGCGACTCTGTTTAGCTCACGCTTCGGCAGACACAGGTGCTCCTGGTGACATCAGCGTACCGAGGGTCACATAAGGGCTATAATTTAGCCAATCAGGGACCAGCAGGGGCTGTCTGGCACTCTGATGGGTTCATCAAGATACTCCCGCGCTTTGTGTAATGGAGCAGAGCTGTGCATATGCACGCACACACATGCAGAATGGAAATACTTTTCTTACTTACTTTGATGTTCGTACACTTAATATTCTTCTTCTCTCTGTTTCTCGTTCTGCAGCGGGAACCACATACATATTCGGACGTGATGGAGGGCTCATTGTGTACACATGGCCGCCCAACGACAGACCGAGCACACGAGCTGACCGACTGGCTGTCGGCTTTAGCACCCAGCAGAAGGACGCAGTGCTGGTTAGGGTGGACAGCTCTTCTGGCCTGGGAGACTACCTGCAGCTTCAGATTGTGAGTCTTACACAAACAAACACAAACTTACTGTTGGGTCACAAACTTTAAGGCCACTAGTGAAAATGCATCCTTTTTTCCCCTGTAAATTTTATTTGAATAAATGATTTGTTTTAAATACAAACCCTGTTTTAATGAATCAGCAACAAACTGCATGAATTCCACAAGTCAAACCTGATAGTTGTGTTATCCAGGATTGTCCAGTGAGTTTAAAGATTTGAAACAGTCTGTACAAAGAGTTTCATGATAAATGCCACAAATATAGTCCTTTACACTAAGGATCAAGAATCTTGAGTACACTTAAAGAATATTGGACTTGAAATAACTTTCACTCAGGAATTGCTAGGACATTTAACAAATAATTGCAAACTAAACTTTTGAAGTAGCAAGAGTGAGATTTCTTGTCAAATGTATTTATTTATTAAAATATTTATTTTTTACATTTTATGTCATGAAAATTTGGTGTTGAACAGTTTTTACTGCGAAATTATTAGCAGATTTCACAAATAATTATAAGGAATCTTCAATTAACACATTGATTTAAACTCAGAATTTCGTAGAAAGAGTGGGTGTAATTTCTTGTAAAATGTACTGCATTAATCTCCATTAAACTCTGAATTATTTATTTATTTTACATTTTATGTCATGAAAATTTCGTGTTGAAACAGTTTTTACTCAGAAATTGTTACTAAATTTCACAAATAATTACAACTGTTCTGCAAATACATTGATTTAAATTTGGGATTTTGAGGCAGAAAGACAATAAAATGTAAAATGTATGGCAATAATCTTTTCTGAAAAATACTTTTTTACATTTTATGTCATGAAAATTTGGTGTTAAAACAATTTTGCTTAAAAAAATGTTACTAAATTTCACAAATAATTACAATGAATCGGCAAAATACATTTTATTTTAAAAATCTGAAAAATATTTGGGTAACACTTTGGGTACTTTTATGTTAGTTCATGTTAGTTCACAGTGCATTAACTAATGTTAACTAACAGCTTTTGATTTTAATAATGCATTAGTAAATGCTGAAATTAGCATTAACTAAGATTAATAAATAAAAAATCAAAGTATTGATCATTCATAGTTCATGTTAACTAATGTAGTTAACTAATAAACCTTATTATAAAGTGTTACCAATATTTGTTTACATTTCTTGTCATGAAAATTTGGTGTTAAAACTAATTTTACTCAAAAATTGTTACTAAAGTTAACAAATATGATGCGATCTTGGAAAACCCAACACATGGTGAAATTTTAACTTTTTTAGGTTTTGATACCTGTTCTTCTCCTGTTCTACTCTGGACTTATTACTGGACTTAATACATAACTAGACAGTTTGGGGTTGTAACTTGTAGTTTTGTGTTTTAAACTAGTTCATGCTTTCACCATTTTAACTAAATGAAAGTAATGCATAGCGATATGAAAATGATCCTGGGGGCTCTTTAAGAATGAGAGCTGTCTGTCAGAAATGCTATACTGCGTCATTACACAAACAGACTAACGTTACCCTAAAGAGGACAGTTTTACGTTGTTTATCATGGGCATAGTCTGAACTTTTAATCATGTATGTTTAGAAAGCACGAATAGTGTACCATGTAGTTTACATTTAGAAAAGCTGTCGTCGGACTCCTCCTCTTTATCTTTAACTTCATCCTCTTTAATTTCATCATCCGATCCTTCGTCTCTAGATGTGAAATTCTAACTATAATTATATAATGTCCATTATAACATCGTTTAGGGCACTGACATCAGTCAGATTGAGCAGATTGAGATGAGTAAGATCGTTTAAGTGAGCAGCTAGACTGCTTTGTTCTATTACCCTCCGCCATCTCACAATATAAAAATAAATAAATACACTTTGGGTGCCGTAGTTTACACAAGAATGGCGTGAAATGTGCATTGATACACTTTTATTATATATATGCTGCGTGGTTTATTTTGATTTGGTTTTTGTAGTGTTAAGGGAAAGCACCTCAGCAGCAGCGCATTCTTCAACATAAGAGAAAGACACAACCTTTTGTGCTTGCTGCAATAAATTGCTATTTTTCTGCACTAAACAAGTGAATTTTGCCAAGATATTTTCAGAGATGATAGACAGGATGTTAGAGAATAATAATTGAATGAAAACCTAATTTTGACCAAAAAAAGTTCCTGAAAATGTCCCAGCGCGACATCTGATGGGTTTTCCCAGATCGCACCACAAATAATTAATAAAGGAGTGGACAAATAACACATTGATTTAAACTTGGAATTTTCTTGCAAAATGTATGGCAATAATCTTTTCTACTCTGAAATTTATTTTTTGTTTTTGTTTTTTTTTACATTTTATGTCATGACAATTTGGTTTTAAAACAATTTTTACTCCAAATCAGCAAATAACACATTGATTTAAACTTGGAATTTTGAGTTAGAATAGAAAATCATTTTATGCTGTAGTTCTTGTTTATTTTGTGTCTAAATTTTAGCTTTAAATGTTTCCAAATCGTAAAACTTTATTTCCAGGTTTAAATGGAAAAAAAAAATCCAGATTTTCAATACGATCTCGACTTTTGGACCCAACTGTTTGAACTTCCTCAAACCTACACAGATTCCCCTGAGAATTCCTGCTGTTCATTCATTCTCACACAAACCCCAGAGTAGAAATTCTCAGAAAATCATGCTCCCGACGAGCCCTGTGAATGATCATTAGGGTAATCATAGTGTTCTACGCCTCCTCCAACACTCAAAGTGCTGGTCTGTTTTAGAAAGTTCCAGCGCCTCAGACCGCCCTCATGAATAAAATCTGTATAATGTTCAGAATAGAAGGCGCTAGCAACGCTTGCTCAGAGGATGCTATTTGATAGAACCCGCATTTCCTATGACATGCTGTGCTGGAGGAGTGGGAGGTGGAGGAGGTGCAGGCAAGGGGGACGGGAAAGTGTTTGGCACTGAGCTTCGAAGAGTTGTATGTTTTTTTTATTTTTTTATTTTTTCTGCGTTCTATTTTTTTGACGCCCACTCCTGCTGTAATCACAAACTTGATTCCCAGTAGAATCAGCGAGCTCTCTCAGGGGTGGCATCATGGCGTGACTGTTGCACGACTGCCTCAGCAAATGCGTTCCAAGCTCGGTGAGGTAATGATTTCTCCAGCTGAGCCCTGGAGTTTACGATGCGTGCGGGTGTCTATATATGACTTCAGCTACTGTGCTGCAATGCCCCGATGTACTTCATGCTTTCATTTAAAGGGGTAGCTCACCTTAAAATGAAAGCTCTCTCATCATTACTCACCCTCATGTCGATCCAAATCTGTCTGATTTTCTCTTTTTTTTTTTTTGGTCTATTCAACTCACTAAAAGTAAATGACAACTAGTGTTGTCAAGCTTCAACCTAACACTGAAAAAAATTGTTTATCTATCATTTTATGATTTTATGACCCTCTTGTGTTCATTTTGAAGCTTAAAAGCTCCAGTCCCCATCATTTTTAGCTGCATGGAAAAGTGAGTCCAGCATGTTTTTCAGTATTTCTGCTTTTGTGTTTCACGGGAGAAAGAAAATCATGTTTAATTAAAATTGTAATGAATTTTCATGACAGAATTTAATTTCTGGTGTACAATTCCTATAATAAAAGACATTTTCCACACCAAAAGTGAAAGTAGCAGCAGTTTGCATGCGTGTGCATGTGAACCCTGTGCCATATGTAAATTAGCAGCACGGATATGTTGTTTCAGTATGTGTTATCGATCAGCAAAATCACAGAAGCTCCGAGCCCAAGAATGATATCAGATGCCCAGTAGACTGTGGGTTATGATTTACCATCTCATGTACTCAGAACATTGTGTTCCTCGCATCTCGCTTCAGATATTCGCTTGAGAATGCAAGGTGGTAGGTAGCAGTGATGTCTTCGTGAAATGCGTCTTAAAATGAACTTGCCGGAGTTGCGTAAGACCAAGATATGTAACACTTTACATAATGCCTGTAATTAAGATTATCACAGATTATATATTTCCATATATTGGCATGACAATTAATCAGGCATCCATGACTGATATATGGCTTTTTGGCATAGGGATGGCAGGGAATGTTTATGAGCAAATTAAAGGCCCTTAATGTCTTGATGCGATTAGTGGTGGATATCTAGGCTAATTCTAATGTGTGACTGGTGGAGTCTCTGCAGTGCTACGTCTGCCATTTTTGATGCTTGTTGGACGGATGACTGCTAAGCCAGCATAAAAGGTATTTACTAAATGAATCAGCCCTGTGTAGGAGGGTAAATTAGCTGTACCTACATCGTTAACCGTCCATAAAGCATTTGAAATCATTACAGATATCCAGTACCGTTTTTACCCCATAATTAACAAGGGCAAAAAAACATTCCCCTTCCATTTCCGTAAATTATATTTAGGCACTGACAAGATTAAGTATGTCAGTATTGACATTAATGGCGAGGCTGTTCAGTGATGTAACGGAATGTTTTGATAAACCTGTCTGTAGGCCGGGAGGATATCATTATCCAGAGACTGCCTTTCTGAAAGTGAATTAACTTAGGATCATTGACCATGTTAACGAGCGGCCCTTGATGTCCTGATTTTTCAAACAGACAGTGGCGTCCCTCCCCCCGCGCCTGGTTCCTGCTTATGACCCTAAACACTTGTGACAGAGTTCATTTAAATCTCATCATATCACCATCACTGGGGATTATCATTAGTCATCGTTCACCCCAAATCATTGAGCCACTTGCTCATGCAGAGAGTAAGAGAGAGAGAGAAATAACAAGACGGAGAGCGAGAACTGTAAGGAATGGTGAGACAGCCACTGTACAGGAAAGGAAAACATTGGTACACTTTCTTTCACTCAGCATAACGGCGCATTTTAAGGGGTAATGGCCTATTAAATGCATTTCTTCTGCTCAGGATGAGCTTGCCAGCTGCTCGAACCCGTGGCCAAATGCCCTGCGGACCGCCTGGCCGTTTGTGGCAGCCATGCAAGCCGCCAAGCGGGGCAGGAGTGAAGAAGAAATGGATGACTGTAAACGAGTCAAAGCCAAGTGATTATACCCCTGGGGTTTGACCAAATCATTAGCACTTTCTGACCTCTCGCACTCTCGATGCCAAAAGAGTGTGTGTGTGTGTGTGTGTGTGTGTGTGTGTGTGTGAGCGTGTGGGCAGTCTAATGAGCACATCAGTCCAATTGAAGAATGGTGACGATCACAGCTAACTCAGCAGTGAGAGGTACAGAGGTGTGAACAGTAGTACTGACAAGGGAATAGAGAATGTGTGTGTGAGAGAAAGGACGTGAAATGAAACAGCTTTGGGAGAGCACCAGTGCTGAGATGTCGGTGATAGCAGAACGGGCACATTGACCAGGGGGATTTTTACTCACCCTATTTGTTTTAAACTCGTATGACTCATTCTTCCATGATGCACAAAGAAGAATACAATGGAAGTGAATGGGGAGGAAATATTGTGAAAAAGAGTGTTTTTGAGCCATATAATATCACAATCTTGACTGTAGTGTCGTCAATGCCACTAAAAATATTTGGTCTTGTGAGGCGAGTTTGGAATGACGTAAGGTTAATTAATGACAGAATTTTCATTTTTGGGTGAACTACCCCTTTAACCATCAATGAGACATTAGTGACCCTGGTCTTAAGTCGCTGGGGTATATTTGTAGCAATAGTCAAAAAATACATTGTATGGGTCAAAACGATGTATTTTTCTTATATGCCAAAAATCATTAGGATATTAAGTAAAGATCATGCTCCATGAAGATATTTTGTTAATGTTCTACCATAAATGTATCAAAACTTAATTTTTGTTAAGTAGTATGCATTGCTAAGAACTTCATTTGAACAACTTTAAAGGTGATTTTCTCAGTATTTAGATTTTTTTGTTTTGTATCTCAGCCAAATATTGTCCTAATCTAACAAACCATATGAACTATATGAATGGAAAGTTTATTTATTCAGCTTTCAGATGATGTATAAATCTCAATTTCAAAAAGTTTACCTTTATGACTGGTTTTGTAGTCCAGGGTCACATGATTTTTTTATGTTCTTGAAAGAAGTCATGCTCACCAAGGCTGCATTTATTTGATCAGAAATACAGTAAAAACTGTAATATTTTGAAATATTACAATTTAAAATATCTGGTTTCTGTCTGAATATATTTTAAAACTGTAATTTATTAATGCAATGGCAAAGATGAATTTTCAGCAGTCATTAATCCAATCTTCAGTGTCACACGATTCTTCAGAAATCATTCTAATATACTGGTTTAGTGCTTAAGAAAGGATTCTTTGATGAAAAAAAAGTTCAAAAGAACAGCATTTATTATGTAGAAGTCCTTACTGTCACTTTTGATTAAGGTAATGTATCCTTGCGATCTGGATAAAAGCATAATTCAATTTCTTCCAACAAAATCTTACTGACACAAACTTTTGAACTGTGGTGTATGTAGTCCATTTAAATTCTTCTGCAAAAGAGAATATCAGTGTATTAACCTTAATAACTTAAATTTCAGACTTCTGTATTGAAAAACATATGGCAGGAGAAGACTATATAGAATATAGAACAAAATTCTTATGGACCAGCTTTTTTGTTGTTTTAGAGCAGTACAGAACCAGTCCCCATTCACTTTCATTGTATGAAAAAGAAAGGCCTGAATATTATTCAGAGATTCTCTATTTGTGTTGCACTAAAAAAAAACAGATGCTTATATACAAATCAGCTTTTTACATACAACATATTTTGTTGTATATGTTATATTAGATGTCTCCAGTCAAAGTGACTCAGGGCAGCCCGAGAGACTCATATGCTCACACATGCACGCACCCTCGCTCACATTTGGATGGAGGTGAAAGTGAAAGAGAGTGACAGATGCTGATTTTCTGCTTCACTTGTGTCTGAGTGGGCAGGACATACCTGGTCAGACATGAGTGACGTGTGACATGGCTCTGAGTGACAGGAAAGTGTCTGCTGACCTCATACCGTCAGTGCGGACTAAGCCGGTCTCCACCCAGCAGCTTAGATGGAAACAGCCAGCGCTTTGGAAAAAAGCCATTGCGTTTCTCTCAGTCGAAAGCCAGCGACACTTATTTCCTCTATCCACTTAACCGCATAATTTGAGTACAAGTCATTCATGCGCTCTGTCATTTTTACATACTGTCAAACTATATGCCAGGTCATTATGCAATTTACGAGTGGCGTGGAGAACAGTTTGACTGGCCACAGACGATTTAATGTTTGGTCTTCGTCAGCCATTTTTCCTTGAATAAGTGCGCCATATGGCAAACTGTGCCTTTTGCTATCTTTAGTATCTGAAAGGATAAGCAGACAGATGGCGGCAGAAGTAAAAGGCGAATATTTAAATTTATTCATCAAAATAAAAGAGACAGGTGTTCTTTTAAATGCTCTCTTTGTGACAAACTCAGCCCACTCGTTCCTTTGCATTTTTTTTTTAGGTTTACCACGCTTTTTTCTTCAGATTAGAGTCAATGCATGAAAGAACGTGTTACTATTGAAGCCCAGTGACGGGTTGACAAGGATCACTACAAAAATAGCAGCACTCCAGTCTGCCTTGGATTTGTCGATTGTAATATGAAATGTTATTGTCTGCGAGAGATATTGCATTCAGGCCAGCGTTTGTGTTTGTTTGTCTGCTTGTTTTATTTGTTCCCCCTCAGGAAGTCGCAGCAGTAGGGAGACAATGTGCATGACTTCTTGGATATCTTCTGTAGACAACGCCCATAGACTGCATGTGGTTTTCAGGTTCGAGAGGAACTAGGACAGAGTGCTATTTTCAGTTTTTAGAGAACTTGGAAAAGAATTCTGTGCTGCCAAAAAGATTCATGATCTCACCAGATCCAGTCCTTACCAGAAGATAAAGAGAGATTGCGAGAGCAAGCGAACGCTAGAGCGAGAGAGAGAGACACAAAGAAAGAGAGAAGGAGGAGGAGGGGGTGAAACAACAAGAACTGCTTGCCAAAGTGGAATTATTCTGCGGACACAACAAATTTATCTGTTTCACCAAACCTGCAGTGCTCAAACATAAGGGCACATGCACTTTGGAGCGTGTCACACACGGTGTGATATTTTGATCTAATATCAAACACAAGTTATTTATGAGAGCGTATATTGCATGTCTGGGTGTTCTATCCAATTAAGCGCATTCCCTTGGTATTAGCTTGAGCATTACTGAGAGGCTCTTTATGTAAAGTGGCTGAGGTTTCCTGGATGCACCAGCTCATTTAAGCTGAATGCCATGGCAGATCAGCATCCCCGCTGTGGCACACACACTCCGTCATACTCCATAAGCTTCTGCCTGCACCTTTTCCTAAATAAGACACATCATTAGTGGCTCTTCTGTCCTCCAGGTTTCCGGAGCAACCGTCCCAGCCCTGTGTGTGCGTTTGTGTTTGGCTCCTCTTGATGGAACGTTACTAATATCACAATTATTCCATCGATTTATTTAGCGCTTAAAGGGATAGTACACCCAAAAATGGAAATTGCTATCATTTAGTATCCTTCATGTTGTTCCAACCCTGTGCAGTTTTCTTTGTGGAACACAAAAGAGTATTTTGAAGTCAGTGGGGTGGTTTTGGACCCCATTGACGATCATTATACAGACAAAAACAGTTAAATCTCCCAAATATCTTTTTCACAGCTTGTGTTTCACTGAGGGAAAAAGTCACACAGGTTTGGAATGACATAAGGGTGAGTAAATGACAATAGAATTTCCATTTTTAGTAAACTGCCACTTTAAGGCAAGACACCACAGGCAAAAACATTGTTTTTTAAAGCACTGATCAATTTTGAGATTCTAGGCTATTTGGCTTCTATAACTTGTCTTCTTCAGTCCAAAATACACATTTTATTACACTTTATCTGTTTAGGTTTGTAGCTTTCAATTACAATACATATCTTTAAAGGAGAAGTTCACTTTCAGAACAAAAAATTACAGATAATTTACTTACCCCCTTGTCATCCAAGATGTTCATATCTTTCTTTCTTCAGTTGTAAAGAAATTATGTTTTTTGAGAAAAACTTTTCAGGACTTCTATGGTGCCAACGAGTTTGAACTTTCAAATGCCACTGTACACGATACTAGCTGAGGAAGAAGGGTCTTATATAGCAAAATAATTGATTTTTTTTTATATATATATATTTATACTCTTTAACCTCAAACGCTTGACTTGTCTTGCTCTGCCTGAACTCTGTTTTTCCAGTTCAAGACAGTTAGGGTATGTCGAAACTTCCATCTCATTTTTCCCCTCAACTTCAACAAAAATCCTTTTACCTTTTTTGTTAGGGGAGTTTGATCTACTTCTGCTACTACTTCTACTTCTGCAGCAATGTAGGATGATTTTGAAATTATTTTTGAAGTTGAGGGAGAAAAGAAGATGGGAGTTTTTCGACCTACCCTAACTGTTTTGAACGATTGTTTCACTAGATTAGAGCCTTTTTCCTAGGCTGGGATAATACAGATGCATTTGGGATCATTTGAAGCTGCATTTAAACTGCTTTTTGGAAGTTCAAACATGGGGCACCATAGAAGTCCACTAAACTGAGAAAAATCCTGAAAATGTTTTCCTCAAAAAACGATGGTGAGTACATTAATTTTTTGTTCTGGAAGTGAACTTCTCCTTTAAAGGCTGTTTTCTCAAAATGAGTTTTTTTGTCAAGCACTAATCCAGACAATCTCACTTTAGCAGAGCTTACATACACCAAACTGTTCGATTTTGTGTTTGTTCGTATATCATTCACCTGATTTACATAACATTTAACTCCAAAAAACATGGTGAAATTGTGGGTTACTTGGCTTCCATAACTTGTCTTCTTCATTCCAAAGTACACATTTTATTACACTTTATTTATATATGTGTTTAGCTTTCCAATACAATACATATCTTTAAAGGCATTTTTTAAATTAGTTTTTTCTTAAGCACTAAGCCAGAAATCTCCACTTTAGTAGAGCTTACATGCACCGAAACTGTTCAATTTTGGGTTTGTTTATATATCTTTCACCTGATTTACATAACATTTCATTCCTAAAAACATGGTGAAATTGTGGGCTATTTGGTCTACTTCAGTCCAAAATACTCATTCTATTACACTTCATCTATTTATGTCTGTAGCTTTCCATTACAATACAAATCTTTAAAGGCAGTTTTCTCAAAATTAGTTTTTTTCTCTAGCACTAAGCCAGAAATCTCCACTTTAGTAGAGCTTACATACATCAAGCTGTTTGATTTTAGTCCTATCTATATTCTGGAAGTTTTTACAGAGGGGGGTTGTTCATATGTCATTCACCTGATTTACATAACATTTCATTTCTAAAAACATGGTAAAAGTTATTACATTATTCTAGCTGTTGATAGTATTTTCTAAATGATAAAAAAAAAATCAAAATCCCCTCAGTAAAAACATTTACTTGTAATATATCAACAAAACAAGAATTTCAAATGTAGCTTTAACAAATATTCAGATTTCCTATCTGGAAATAGATGGAAATTATTAGGGATCATGTGCCCAAATCCGAATACCATGTTCAAAAAGGAAATTAAGTACAGAGTCCCTAAAATGAAATAAATAAAGAGATGGGATGAAATATATATATATATATATATATTTCAGTGCTTTCTCTCATTTTTGGGTAATTATACTTTATATAAATTGTGGGAATCAGGGAGCCACTATTAATATGCAGGGCACTGAATTCGCATTTGCTTTTTACTTTCACTTTCAAGATTCACGATAACACTCTGTGTATACTATGGAGCGGCAGTACTTACCACACATTTTACAAGATTAGATGTTTGTCAGTGGTGCTCAGGATCTGTAAATCATTCACCATTGTCCTATCAGTCTTTTCTCATTACTCATATATGTGGCAAGTGAAATTGTATTCACTGTAAGGTAACAGGCTACTGCTAGCAAGTGGCTAACCATCTCTCTTAGTGGCTCTGTAGAATGCATGATTCATTTTAGGTTCCTTTCCGAATGTGGATTAACTATTAGTAGTGTAGTTTTAATTAGGCAACACCTCAGTTGCATTTTTAAACACAACATTTTAGCAAACTTGTAATACAAAATGCACTTAATGTACTGTGAATAAAATGGTGAATTATAGTAGTGATTATGAGTTTGTTTATATATTTATTAAAATATTTAATAAATAAATATTTAAGAAACTTATTGCTCTAAACTCCATATTCTCAAGTTCAGAAGAACTGGATTATTTTTGTGTCTGGCAAAGGGAGGTCGTTTCAGTTCCAGAGTAGATGAAATGCTCTGTCAATCAGGATGGCACCGTGGTTGTCATCTAATTGCCTACAAGAAACAAGAGAACTCTAGAGAACAGTGTTGCTATAACAACCCCCATTGAGTCTAATGAGAATCCAGTTGTATTAGTTCTTTATATTTAGAGCAGCACTGCAGGCCTCGGCGGAGAGGTGACATGAAGCTTGAGACGGACAGGAACATCCTAGACGCAGCCGTGTGGAACCAGGACCTCCTTTTAAATGACACTCCATCCTTCGCTCGCTTTAGGGATCATTTAACGAACACCGAATCCTGAGCACAGCACCCAAAACATTTGTTATTCCGTGATAATCTGGGATTTGGTGTCACGGCTCAATTTTGCTCTCCCCTCCCGTATGTTTTGCCCCTGAGGCATTCATAATAGAGCCGCCTTCTTTTTTTTTTTTCTTTTTTAAACAGAAAATTCAGCGAAACTGGGACATTATCACACCCGGGACTGAATGTAGGACATAGGGTGTCTCTCTTAAACTATGCCCACTTTAAATTGCAGGAAGAAGCCCCCCTGCGAAAGTCCAAGCCCCCTTGTCCAACTTTAAAAATGCTTACAGACTTATTACCATGCTCACGTTCCCCCTGGCCAGGATTCAAAGCTGTCTTTTCCGAGTTTTCAAAAGCCACCCTTAGTGTCAGTCCCAGCCGCCGAACCCCGAATGAAGGATGAGGTCAGCTACCCGAAAGGACGGCCTGGACGGAAGGGTGAAAGAGAGGTCGTTCTCCAATTAGAGGAGGGCGTGGCATGTCACAGCCCACTGGAGTGCAGGCCAAGCTCTCACATCACTTCTCTGAGCACAAAGCTGAAAAGATGTGCAGGGAGTGAGAGATTGGCCCTGGAGAAATGCTGTTAGAGAGCGCAGAGGAGGGTGAAGGAGACGCTGCCCCATTGTTCCCGGTGATGGGAAGAGGATAGGGCTAACGGGCAGAGTCTGTCTTCATTATGGGGTGTGAGAGGCGGAAGGAACATCCAGCTTCGGCCCAGCTGGAGATGACAACATGGGGCGCGTGTGTGTGTGTGTGTGTGTGTGTGTGTGTGTGTGTGTGACAGAAAAACAGAGCTTGAGAGTATCCAGACAAAAGCACACATCTCCTGGGAGGGTATAATGAAGTCTGGTGTTGCGATTTGTCCTCTGCCTGCTCTCTTCCCGCAGATAGGTGTGAATTAGGGGAATTCGCAAAGGGATCTTCTCATACGCACCTCATTTCATTATTTTCAAATGCCACATGTAGCTTTTGCAACCTGCAACAAATCAATCGAAAGGACCGCATGTCCCCACAGCAGCCTATTTCAGTGTTTGAAAACTAATGGCCTCCATCTTTCGTAAATACGTCAAATAACAATTTTCACGATTGCCTGCGCTCAAGCGCAGGCTTGTAATGACATTCATAACAAGTTTGCAACAAGTCTTTACTTAACTAAGTAGTGCATGTAGGCATGCAGGTCATCAAGCCGAGCACAGAGTGGGCATAGAACTGTTTTATATAAGAAGCACCAAGTAGATTGAGTGAGTATTATTAGCATCTGCTTTCATAAAAAAAGATTGTTTGCACATGAATATGTTTTATTGTAATTAGCACAAGACAATCCCACCCATTGAGCAGCATCGAATATAAAACCATTAAGGATTGAGGCCATCTAGTGGTGTGGATGCGAAGCACACAGCTCACTGCTCGCATTAATAAGACAGAAACATGCATTGATGAGAATTTACACTGAAAATGACAAGCGGCGCATCAGAATACAGATTAGATTCCGTTTCAGTGAGACTGTCACACATTATTCTGTATGACCAGCATATTGCCTTGAGGCATTGATTTCAAGGGGAAAAATCTTATAAGGTTATTTTTTTTTCCCTGTGATTTCTTGTGATTCGATTATGTTATCTGCCTGCAGGCTTGTTGGAAAACTTTTGAACATGAACAGGAATGAAAAAGTAGTATTATTTAGTTTACAAGGCTTAATGTGTGACACAGTAAATTTTATTTTGACATCTGCAGCAGTCGCGCCACCCCCTTTAAAATTACAGATCGCTGCTGGTGATGTTGTTTTGCCATAAAAGTAGCATGTGTTTATGTCTTTCCATCTGCATTGTATTTTATATACATATTTACATTAGAAAGCAGAACCCCACACAAAGGGTTTTTGTATTGCCCTGCAGGATTGATTTAAAGGGGATTGAGTTGAAATTATTTTACAAAATGAGAATAAAGAGGACAGGGGTGATACGAGAGACTTGATACTTGCACAGCTATGCAGGATATCAGTTGCCTTCAACAACAGGCAGTCATTTAGTTTTGTATAATTGAACATTGTACTTCAGGCATCAGCAACAGTGTGTCTCTCATATCACTCAGCATTTTCTTTCTTGTAATTGAATAATTTCAGCTGAAATCAATATTTCATGTCTATTTATTTCTTTAATTGGTAAGTAATCATGTAATGAGCAGGATGGTGTACAGTCAGCCTGTCATTAATTCAAAATAAACTACTTTAGGGTGATACCAGACCCGCTGTGCAATGGTGTCCTGATCAACCTGTCTGGATTTATTTTGTCATAATAACTGGCTGACTGTACATTATCACTTACATATCACATTGCAAGTGCAATAAAACTCACTAAATTTGATTTCAGGTCCTATTTACTAAATGTCTGAACCAAAACGGTAGTTTTCTTTCGAAATACTTCATACGTAACAAATATATTTCCGCTAATTATCATCAAAACTGCTAAAATGAAAAATATACTTGACAGTGTCTGTATTGCTATCCATTTCCTTCATGTAATGGTCTCATTAAAACATAAATTATAGATATTTTTTGTTATTAAATATGAATGCCACCTTTTGCTGGCAAAATAAAGTGGTGGTAAATCTTTCTGATGCATTGAGCTGTCAGGAGAAATTGTGCACAGGCTGATAAACTATCACCTTGTTTGGTCCTCAATAAATTCGGTACATCTGTTATTCTGCCAGTTAAGATGGAGTATAGCTGCCTCTCTATGAGAGCCTTTATTAATAATCAAAAATTGTCTTCCGCAAGGGTGCTAACGCAAAGTGATGATTATTAAATGTGATGTTCATCTGCTTAAATAGGCTAGTGGATAAAACTGGACCGCTTTACGTTGGCGGAGTGAATCAGAACTGAATGATCTAATCTTAAAGTCCTCTTCTTTTATCTCCCTCTTTCCTTTTCTCTCTCTGTCTTTACAGGAAAGAGGCAATATCAAAGTGGTGTTCAATGTGGGCACCGATGACAT
Organism: Cirrhinus molitorella; assembly: GCA_033026305.1. Taxonomy (NCBI): domain Eukaryota; kingdom Metazoa; phylum Chordata; class Actinopteri; order Cypriniformes; family Cyprinidae; genus Cirrhinus; species Cirrhinus molitorella. The sequence goes on along the minus strand of CM065136.1, from coordinate 16,985,106 downwards.
AAACATTGAAGAAACCTCTAAGTTTGTAAATGATGGAAAGTACCACATAGTTCGCTTTACGAGAAGTGGTGGTAACGCCACCTTGCAGGTGGATGATCTGCCAGTCATTGAGCGCTACCCAACAGGTAAGAGCCCTCAGCCTTTATACGCATGTTCATAAACACACATTCATACACACACACACACACACACACACACACACATAATCTCAGCCATGCAGCTATGCACAATGGGAACAATAAAAGGCTGGCAGAGCTCAGAAAAAAGAGTCTGAATCACAGGGTTAAGGACAAAATGCCTTTGTCTGTGATTGTGGTTTCTCACAGTTAAAAAAAGGTAACCCTGGTATCCTTTCCAAATGTCAGCAGAGATGATTGCTCTTGGGGCTTTAGAAGGCTGAAAATGTCAGAGCCAGGGTTATCAAATTCACCAGCCTCTCAGTCGCCTGAAAAGCCCTGACAAAAGCTTGACAAGAGATCAGAGATGAGAAATAATCCCATTGCTCTCGTTTGTCAATCACGATGAAAAGGAGGCGGCTGTATTAGTCTTTTAATTTGTATTTTTCTTCAAGCTCTTCTTAAACCATCTCTTCCATTACAGAGATTATTTGCTCTGGATCTTCGCGGGCGCCTTTTCTTCTTCGTGATAGATTGTTGATGGTAAATGTTGAGCGTTCGACGACTGAAGTGGTAATGAAGCTCAGAAAATCTCACGCTTCCCATAAGCGCTACGTCGTCGCCCGTTGCTCATCATTGCGTTCAATACAGCTTGTCATTAAATTCGAAATGTGCAGGGAAGATGCGAATGTATACTCGTGAGACACGCTAGATTCAGTTGTAGATACACTGGTTGCATTGCATTTTGTATTATTTAATTTAGAGAACAGTAAGAATCTTAACAGGATTATCCAAATCCAAGAGTTGACATTTTGTATTTACAACAGCTTAGGCAAACTAGGACATACGCTGAAACAAAATATCATAGACATGACTTCTTGGAAAAAGGACTATAAGGAATACAGAGGGATAGAAATAGAAACAGACACAGAGAGAGGTGCTGTTTTTCCTCGCCGAGGCCCTCTCATTGTTTTAGTGTAAACAAACAACCCAAATACCAGCAGCGTCTTTCATTTGGAGTGGAAGACAATTGCTTGTTAAAATGGAGCCATTGTAATGTGCCATTTTCTCTCAGCTTCCTGTTTCCATTGTGTCTGTGGATTTAGCGAACGGCACACGTGTGATTGCTTGAATACTAATGCATCTTATGTCCACGCCAGAACGGAAGAAAGTTTTGCACTGAAATATTTAAGAAAAGAAAATTAGTCATGACCGCTTCATTTTAATCAGTGCTTGATTGACTCTGCTCTGCGTTAGACGAGATAATAAATGCATAGAATTTAAATTGACAACGAGGGAGAACAAAATGGGGAGCTTGTTTATCTTCAACAATTAGTTCTGTAACTAGTATAGCTTTAGCATACAAAGAAATCATGCCATTTTTCTCTCTTAACCTGTGCTGTTTTTCTTACACCTAGACAATTGTATTGTAATGAAATTGTAGCCTAGTAATTACAGAGTAAAAGGAAGCAATTCATTTCCCTGAAGTCTTGTCTGTTTTACTTTTTAAAAAATGCAATTAATCAAATTCAAATAACAATTCAATCTAAATAGCGTCTAAATGTCACTGAATGCATATCAGGAGTGTTTTGCATTGCATTTTATATTGTTACTTTATGGTCTGACACTGACTGACAGGAAGGATGATCTTTGAAGCAATAGTTCAGCAAAAAATTAAAATTATGCCATCAAACACAATTGTTGTTTGCTGTTTTTGACTTAAATGGAACCCAAAACTGACACATTTTTCAAAATATCTTTTGTGTTCAGCAAAAGAAAGTAAGTCATACAGGTTTGGGATGACATGAGGGTAAGTAAATAATGGCAGAATATTAATTTTTGGGTGAACTATCCCTTTAATGTAACAAACAATGTCTCTTAATGACTGTTAAGGGAAGGATTGAGAGTGAAATAAAAAGCAGTCACTATTTTCAGCAAACATGATGGAAAGATTTTTATGAGTTCTGACAGCTGAGGTAATCACATATTTTTAAAGGCACTTTGATGAAAGGTGAGGGCTGAAACCCCCTATACAGCATTTAAAATCACCTACTCTTTACGTCCATCTATAGACATTTTAAATGGACGCAAGCACTTTAGACCTTTTTCATATTTAGTAAAAAAAGTGGAATGTACCTGTAATGTTCCTGACAGAATTACCGCCATACAGCTACTGCTGGGCACAAAATGGCCACAGCATGAGGTTTGGACTGGCGGAGGGATAAATTGAGGTGTTGTTGCTGTCCTTGAGAATCACTGTGTATTGCAACATTACAAAAGGATGCAGAACAGATATAAAAGCACAGAGTTGCCTTAGCCTAATATTTACAAAGGAAGAGTGTTTAGTCTCTTAGCATGCTAGGCTAACTAGGCAGTCATTTTCACTTTACCGAGAGACCCTCAGGCAACTGCCCCCTCATTTAAACAGAACATGACCACTGTGTGTGCGTGTGTGTGTGTAAGTGCATTCAAGCAATCATGCACACAACTTGCCCTAAGTCATCCAGTCCATCCTGCTTCAAGAGCTCCTATTGCTTTTTTCCCCTTCTCGTCTTGTTTCTTTTAAGCTATGATTTGAGACAAATTACTCCTTTCACTCTTGATTACTCTAGGTAAAGCGCACAAGTGGACATAAATCACAGTTAGACCTGACTGCACATGGTAAGAGAGAGAAAATGACAGAATTAAAGAAGGGGAAAAAAAATACAAATGAGTGAAAGTGAAAGGAAAGGACTCATTGTAATAGACAGAGTTTCAAACTTCTTTCCACTCTCACAGCAGAATATCGGCGCTCTCAGACTCAAGTCCAGAATCAAGCACTCCATCTGTCCTTACGTGCAGCCCCATTTCCCTGTCCGCGGGTGTTCTCCTTCTGCAATCACCTATCAAAAACAGTATTGTACTGTGTTTGAGAAGCAATTTAGTCATGTCATTTCAGTGTCGGATACAGAATAAAGAGCTTTACCTCAAAAGTGCAGCCGACTAGAGCAGCCATACTCATGTGAGGCGGTATAAGCTTAAATTTGGTGCTTTAAAGGAATAATTCACCTAAATTTCTCACCTTTGTCATTTCAAACCTGAAATATGACATTCATTCTTCTGTCGAACACAAAAGGAAATAGTTTAAATTATGTTTTTGTCGCTATTTTCCACCGAATTAAGATGACCAAAATGTTTCATATTCACTTTCATTACATGAAAAAGACCTTTTATGTTCCACTAAAGAAAGAAAGTCATACAGGTTTGATGATGGAATTTTCAATTAGTGTATACTAATTTGCGACTGAAAACTACTGCGTGCGACTATGAAAAAGTAATGTAATGTTGAGTAATGTATCACAGACATATCTGACGAATCCATTCATAAACAAAGTGTAGAAAGAGTGTAAATGAGAGATTCATTGTGCTTCGTCGATTATAATGGAACTTTTTGAGATTGCGATGAACTAAGATGAGTGACATCTTTAATGATGTTTAAGGGAGTTTGTAAATGAGATATTGATTTAATACAACAGTTAAACAAGAAGTTAATATTAAGTTACTTACATCATCTGACTATAACACTATTGCTTAATTTTGCTCTATTTCTTCATCAAAATGAACCACTGGGCATCTCCATTCAAACACATGGTTTCGTTTATTGTTTTTAAAGAATTTAGTGAGTCAGTGAGTTCCCATTATAAAGACAGTCACTTGCTTTATTCCTGAATGAATCAACCGTTCGAATGAATCGAATGATATGATTCAGTAATTAAATCAGTGACTTGTCGCCACCTACTGGCAGATTTAGTTTAGTATCTTTTCAGTTATTTAAATAATTAGATCTTTCTGTATTCAAAATGTTATATTTAAAACATTAAACTCAACACAAATGTATGAATTTGATTGCACTCCTCCAAGCCTCATTAAACACATGAAAATTATGAAAAATTAAACGTGTTCTTTTGTGCCACCTCTGTAGTACAAATACATTTTGTTAATACTGATTTCATTTGATTGGTAACTTATTCTTGTTCTACTTGTTCTTATTATGTTGTTTTAATTAGCAATTTAAAAAAGCTTAAAAATATATGAAGAGTTCAGAAACAGCTAAAAGCCATCTCGGTCCAAAATGAGATAATGATACTGAGTGAATGCTCTCAACACACATTATACATCCATCAAATAATTTTACTTCAAACTTGCTAAAATCCCACCCTCAGCCCAAACAGAAATACCAGTACTTACATAGAAACCTAGCCTGATAACAATGCATTCTTTAAAGAAAATTGTCATAAAAGATGACATAATTTTAATAAAGTTGCCAAAAATGCCATTACAAAGGTAAAAACAAAATTCCCCTGTAAATCACTTTTAAAGAGTCAAATATCAACTTGTAATGGGAAGGCAAAATTTTGATAATTGATTAGAAGGTGCTCCTTAAATTTTGCCTGTGCTCCTAAAAAGAAAAGCAAGCATAGAGCTCTGGTATAGATGTGCATATGTATATAGAAAATGAGGACACATTAGAATGGAAATTTGCTAGTAATTCTCACACTGAATTTCCCACATCATAGCCTTCGGGCTGCCTTGCTACTCTACTCTCGTTGAGGAAACATTTTCATACGTTCTTATTTTAATCATACTTTAATCGCATATAGAGAGAGCGAGACTCATTTTTGATTGACAAATAACAAGTTAATGGCTCATAGAGTAAAAATTGTGAGGCGTAATTATACTCTTTGGAAATCTGAGCAAGTCAGGTTCATGTTGAATTTTCCAGTCAAGTCAGGAGTGGTAATTATGTGTGGGCCGTAATGGGAGAGAAGTAAATGTTTTCAAATAATCTCAATTCAATAGAGCTAGCGTAGCTGGCTCAACCTGGACATGTTGCGTAAATATCTGCATGTAAGCACAGCTTCTATTCAAGATCATGTGGCGTCCGTTTGCTAAATGTGCGCATATGGACATCTCTGAGGTCAAAGCTTTTGTCATAGCAATTTCAGATTCACACAGGGAACATGAACTGATCTTACATGCATTACTGATGAACTGATAATCTTCCTGTTGCTTTAATCCTTTGAGTGTTTTTTCTGCTACTTTGATGTTTTTAAATGTATTGTGATCTGATAATGTGAGATTTATCATATCAAAAATGACTGAAAATACCTTAGATTAGATAGCAAATGTGAAGCTAAAATCAAATTGGTTGCAAAACGCTGGAATGTACTGTAATGACAATCTTTAGATTAAAATGAGCTAGTTGTCATGTATAACTAGATGAAAAATCTGCTAAAAAGATTTAAAAGATTACTCTTTTGTAAATGTATTATGTAAAGGAGTGATATTGTGTATAAACGTGATTTGAGTTTGGTTGGTTTAACGCAAGGAGTGTAGGTGCATATTTAACATAGTGCTTCTATTAAAATAGGGTTAATTTGTTTGCTTAAATTTTAATTGAGTGAAAAGCTTCATCATTCTTATGTATGCAACCTTGGTGTTCCAAATAAAAAAAAAATAAGAGAAAAAAGAAAAAAACAGACAGTTAAGGCATATGTTTCACTGTAGGTTTTAATCTTTGACCTTTCAGATTTTTAACAATGAAATGTCTCTTTAAACTTTAAAGGCAACATTGATAACGAACGCCTGGCGATTGCTAGACAGCGAATCCCATATCGGCTTGGTCGAGTAGTTGACGAATGGCTACTCGACAAAGGTAAAAACACTGATTAAAACTTTAAATAAAAGATAATTTGATCATAAGCAAGTGATATTTTGCACAGCAAATAAACCATCTAAAACATAAATCCCCTGTATAACCAAGTTTAAAAATTAAACAAATGTAGTTTGTAATATTTGCACTGTACAGTTCAATAATGTGTTGTTCTACTGTACTTGTAAACCTGTCAGAGGTTAAAGGGACTGGTAATATACTGATAACTGAAGTTAGTTCAATCATTAACAAAATATGTTTACATCATTAAAATACTTATTTAAATAATGTTATTTTGCAGCTGTAATAATCTAAATGACTAATTAAAGTACATGCCCACAGTGGAAACTGTTTGAATTCATAGTGATGTACACACACTGTTTAATTTATATATGCATATCTTCTTGTCATGCTAAACATATTTCTTTTGGAAACTGCTAAAGTGCACAGTTAAAAGCTCAAAGCAAATGTCTCTTAAATAGCTTCAATGATTATTGGCATCAGATATGAAGTCCCTTTAACAAGCAAGTTAAACACACAAGAAGGGAAAAGACTTGAATGCATGCTGCAATGTATGTTAACAAATTGAATCGTTCAAAGTGATTTGTTTTCAAGTTTGCTTGTTTTCTTGCTTTCCCTTTTCAATGGAATTATAACCATGATGAATCATTTGTAATGTGTCATGTAGCTGTAAAGCCATTCTCACATAAACCTTATTTCAGTCTAATTAATTTTAATTGCCATTGCCCTTGCTGAAAGGCAATCTCAATAAAATTTACTAGACCTGTGCATACAGGCTTTGGAATTTGCAATAAACTGCTGCATTTAAAGATTAAACGTAAAAAGGGGAAATTTGTACTGTTTACACGTAAAGAATATTTTGTCTCTCATCTTAGTATGTATTTGATTGTCCTTTTAGCAAAGTCCCATTGATTTTTTTTTTTTTGGGACCCAGCTTTCTCATCCCCTTCATTTATTTACTTTTGTGCCAACAGCAGCCATTAAATTACAGTCGATAAATTACCAGTGTTGCTGTTAGCATTAGTGTAATTTATTGCTTCATGATCCCCAGGGAAAATAAGGTTACGGTTGTTGTGTGTTTTACCATCAGGACTTCCATCAGTTCTGTTTTTCTCGTGTGCGTGTGTGTGTGTGTGTGTGTGTGTGTGCGTCTATGTTTGTCAGCGTGTGCATGTGTATGTGTGCGTCTCTACGGCGTGGGGGAGCGGGCCGTTGAACACTCTTGTATTTTCTGTAACGTTCTTCCCCGGCAGGTCGGCAACTTACCATCTTCAACAGTCAGACCACCATAAAGATTGGAGGCTGGGAGAAGGGTAGTCGGCCCTTCCAGGGCCAGCTCTCAGGGCTTTACTACAATGGCCTAAAAGTGCTCAACATGGCCGCCGAGGGCGACCCCAACGTGCGTGTGGAGGGTAGTGCCCGGCTGGTGGGAGATATGCCCTCCTCTTCTATTACGCCCCAATCCAGCGCCTCGGCCACAGGCAACCGCTCAGAAACGTCACCCTCTATCACCGACATCACCACTACAACCGCATCCAACCGCCAGGGCAAGCAGACAACAACTCCACAGGTCAGCGGCCACTTTATTCTACTTCGCTATCCTGTGAAAGCTGATGCTGGTGTTTGATTGATTTTTTTATTCATTGTCAGAATATGACATGTTCATGAAAACTTTACAGATGCACTCAGTGATTGTTGTACATTTATGGTAGCTGTTTTGGATTTATCATGCAATGACAAAAGCTTTCCCCCATGTCATCCAAGGTGTTCATGTCTTTCTTTCTTCAAACATTCCAGGATTTTTCTCCATATTGTAGACTTCAGTGGGGATCAGCAGGTTGATCCAAGTTGGAGTTTCAGTTCAGCTTCAAAAGGGCTCAAATGTCTTGTCTAGCAAAACAATGGGTAATTTTCTAAAAAAAATATATACTTTTTAACCACAGATGCACTAGTTGCACTAGTACGTAATTACGTTGGAAAGGTCACACATGGTTAGTTCTATGTCTGTTTACTCTGGTTCAAAAAGTTAGCGTAGGGCAAAAAACTCCATCTCATTTTCTCCTCCAAATTTAAAAATCATTTGACATTGAGCATGTTTACATGCACATCAGTAAGCTGATAACTCACAAATATCAGCTCATTAAAATAAGCAAGTTTCCCTGTTTACATGCACATCAGTAACCTGACAACGCAAGTAAGCTGCGTTTATGTGACTTTATTAATAAATCAGGTTATTTCCCTTAACGTCAAAATATCAAAATTTGTGTATCTGGCTCCGAGTATTCCATATGTTTGATGTTTGATGTTAAAGCTTGCAAAATGTCAGTGCAAAACTTACAGCTCGTATTATCCTCTCATACAGTTGTAAATGCAGCGTTTTGACTGAACCACTTTTACTTATGTTGCTGCACAAAATCATTTTCTGAGTCATGAAAGAGTCTGTTTTTGTGATATATTTCTTTCTTTCTTTACTTGCTCTGTCTATATGCGCTTAAAACGATGCGTTCCTATCACATATCACACATGCGTACTTCAGTAAGCAGACAGAAAGCTGTTTATTGCATTTACATGCCGTGCAAAATCAGGGTAAGAAGCAAGAAACTACCTATGTCGACCGGTTTATGCTTACCCCGTTTATGATCATACTCCGTTAAAAGAAAACGAGTTTCCGCATGTTTTCGGCTTATTAAGCATAATCTGCTTAAGAACATGCTCATTGTTGTTTGACCTTTTTTTGTAAAGGGTGTTTGCCTATATTTGCACATTTATGCATATATTCGTTCACATATGTGAAGTTGTGGATGCTAGTGGAAGACGAGCATTTGTGGTTAAAATAATATCTAAATTTTTAGTGATCATTTCAATAGATAAAACCTTTATTCCTCGGCTGTAGAGCCTTTTGAAGCTGCATTGAAACTGCAATTTGGACCTTTAGCCTGATCCCCGTTGGAGTCCACTAAATGGAGAAAATCCTGGAATGTGTGTGATAAAGTGGGGTTACTGAGATGATTAGTAAATAGTATTAGACTGGTCATGTGATCTCAAAATGAGTCATCCTGCTAAATAAAGCAGCCTTTATTAGGTTACTAGTACTATTATTAACATTATTATGTCTTCATCCCATGTGGGTGCACATGACATTATTATAAATGTTATAATAAGTAACATTTGTTTACTTATGTGGGACTTTTTAATGAGGAAAAAATTGCTTGGTGCACCTTTAAAATGTGATTTTCCAGGCTTCAAAAAGTCTAGAAACTTCTTATGCCTTTAAACATTTTGTACTAGTTGTGTAATTAATATGCTGGGTGTTGCTTCGAGACAGAGTAAAACTCAGCGATGTCTGATTTCAATGTCTGAGTTTGTCGAATTGGTCTAAATGATTAATTGGAATAGATCTCGCTTTGTATGTTTTTTTAAAAACGCTTATCCAGTTGCCATAAAGGTCTTGAGGAGGTCAAAAAGGTCCTGAGTGTTGGAACAGAATGGTGCGTTTAGATTGCAGCAGACAAGGTGTGTGTTGTCTGGGTCAGTGTGTTGTGTTTTATCTCTGCGCTGTTACTGGCCGTCCACATCATTACTCTCAGCCTCGTTCTTTATTCCTCTCGCATACACTCCCTCAGTTTCTCTTTTACCATGCCAAACATTATAAGTGGCGTTTCAATAAGTGACCCAGACAGGGCCGGTTTAAACTGAACTCCGTGCTCTCTCAAGCAAAAGAGGCCTCAAGACTAAGACCAGGGCACTTAAAGACGAGCCTGTGGCTGGATCGCACATTATCGAACCGGCAAAGGGTTTCGGCCCGGCACAATTCAATTGCTTTCAGACATAAAGTGATTGGCCCGTTTCTTTTGTGGATGTGCCGTGGCTCACGATGAGAGAGAGTGCCGGGGGATGCTGGGAGACTAGAGTCAGTCAATAAGTCTGTGTGAACCCACAGGCGAATGGAACAGGGCCATGAAGGGGAGAAATCAGTAGGGAAGATGAGCGGCGTGTAGGTGGACATGCTTTCTCCTTTACTCGCAGGTTTTCTCTTGCTGGTCTTTCTCTCTCCGTGTTGTGCGCGAGGCATCATTCAGGGCCCTGACAGTGAGCTCTAATTACGGTGGCGCTGTAATTACATGTCAGAGCAGGAGGCTGAGCGGGGTGATTGACAGGCTTGCCAAGGCCAGTTCGGTCCCGTCTCCTTGTGCGTGACTTTACGCACTGTGATTTAGCCTCCACAACAATAAAATCGTAATTTGATATGGTTAAAACCGATTCTGGCACTGCATATTAAATTACCTCCCTGCTCAAGGGCACTCCAGGCACGTCGTGTGAAAGCGATAGTTGTGCAATAACAGATATTTCGATCTATTAGCGCCCAATCGTGATGTTGGCTTATCATGGCCTCGTGTGTGGATTGCATTACAAAATGGTGGGCTCGCCGCCCTCCGCACACCGTCGATGATGGTAAATGTTGCCATGGAAATATGAGACTCCTCTCTTCTCGGCACAGCGGTGTCTACACCGCTCTCTAAGTTTGCGCCATCTGCGCTCCATTATCATCCATTACAATCTCTTTCTCTCTCTCTGCACAGCTGTGCTGTTCAAATCAACGGCTTCATTTTTTTAAGATGGATTTTTAATATCTAATTAATGATAAAAGCTGGATAGAGAGGGATGCGAAATCAAAGAGGAGTTTGTGGTTCTTTGATTACAGGCCTTTGTGATGCCCATTAGACTGGAGCGGCCATTAGACCGGAGAGCTCTCTGTAATAAGAGCTAATGGAACTTCTCGGGCTCTCCATCTTCTTAACACTTTTCCAGAGTGTCCGCCGAGGTCTCCCCCTTAAACATCCTCGAATTAGCCGAGATCTGGAAGAAGAAGGGCTGGAGGAATTTAAGTGTCATCTTGAGTGCGTAAAAATTGCGCTGCATTATGCTAAAGAATACTGAGCTGCATGGATACGTAATTGTTCAATCTGTATGAAAAGTATGTGAATTTGAAGAACTGGAAATTAACTGATTATTTTATATTATATCTTATTATATTATATGGGTCAGTGATGTATAATGTTCACAATAAAGAAAAGGTCAAATATTTAAAAGAAAGAAAAAGTCTAGTTTAAACACCTGTCAAGATGGAAAAAAAATTACGTTTGGTATTTATGATAGTTTCATATGGTTTTAAAGAATTAAAAAAATACATTTAGTCACCTAATTGTTTTAAAATTGAACGCTTGTAAAATATGTGACACTGGACCACAAAACCAGTCTTAAGTAGCACATGTATATTTGTAGCAATAGCCAAAAATACATTGTATGAGACAAAAATATTGATTTTTCTTTTATGCCAAAAATCATTAAGATATTAAGTAAAGATCATGTTCCATGAAGATATTTTGTACATTTCCTACTGGACAACTTTAAAGGCAATTTTCTCAACACTGAGATTTTTTTTTTTTTTTTCCACCTTTAGATTCCAGATTTTCCAGACAAACTCTACATCAATGGAAAACTTATTTATTCAGCTTATTCAGCTTCATGTCTGTAAATCTTAATTTAAGAAAAATTGACCCTTAAGGTTTTGTGGTCCAGGGTCACATATATGTTCTTCAAATATCACAAAATATGAATTTAATTTATAATATTTAATAAGTTTCATTGTTTTGGGGGAGTCACACCACATTATATTTTACAATCTAAACTAACCATGAATATCAAAACAAATTTTGTTTTAGAAATGAAAAACATGCCCATCATAGAAAATGAATTCAAGTCATTTTGTATATGAATTACAATTTTAATATATTTCTGAATAAACTAAGAGATAAGACAAAGTAAGTGTCACGGCACTGACCCATATAATTAATGTTTATTTAGCAAGCTCTAGTAGCGAATCTTAAATATTCTTACTCTGTTTCATTTCATATTATTGCTTTGTTTTAAATTTAAAAACGCTAAAACTTTCAGTTTGTTTCCAGCTTTAAAAAAGTCGAGTCCCAGATTGTCAACGTGGCCTTTGTAGATAAAGGCGCTGTAGATAACAGAGATGAATTTTATTGTACAAATGGTTCGCAAATGAATGGCTCAGAAGGAAATAGTACTTCATGCAGATCTATTGATTTGCTTGTAATACAGCAAATTTGTGTGTTGTGTAAATGAGGTCTGGAGTCTTTGGAATAATTTTGCATACTTTGCATGGCTAGTTTTTTTCGTTTAATGGCTTCAGATCTGCTCTGTGAGCAAAGTTAATCTTAAAATGGCGTGTGGAGCTTGGATTATCCTCAGATAAACTGGTTTTGCTATTGTCTGGTGGTGGCTCAGAGCATATAAGCTTTTTAAAGAAGCGTTAATGATCGAAAGCCAGCAAGAGGAGAAGCATCTTGTTTTACTCGTTTCTGTTCAAACAGCAGCCACAACAAACAAACAACTGAGGTCGTCTCAAAGGAGCCCAACATGCTTAGAAAAACACATGCATGCACCGTCTGCTTATGACTGACAGATGAGATGTTTAATATTTCTATCAGAAGTTGATTTCCTTTGTGACTACCACCCGCATGACTGATGTTCAGAAGTGACAGCTTTTTTATTGTCTTCTTTATCCTCTGTCCCACTCTTTCTCTTTGGTTGTTCTTCTCTGAGGTATACTTTCTCTGCATTTTACCTGTTACATCACCACATTTATGGATATGATTTTTAATGCCATGTTTCTGATATCCCTTCACATCTGTGGCCATGGTGTTCGCCTCGATGGGAGTTGGCATGCCAGGGACCCGTGTGTTTATTCTGATCTACAGGGACATCTTGCTGCAGCGGGCCGTCAGGCGATGTGCTGGGCTTTAAATAATATATTAGCATTTCCTGTGTGAGCTGTGCATGTCATTAAACACCCCAGGGTATCTTTTAGATCTAGAGATGGGCAGAGGGCAGTGAAGCGCCACTTCTCTGCCTAGAAAATGGCAGCGTGGGCGTGTGCCACGTGAGAGTCATGCATTTATAGATGGCCTGTGTTGGCGCCGAGTGGATTTGATTCCATCAGATGCAAAATAGGTCATAGTTTTTTTTTTCTCTTGGTGGAAAAATTCACTGAGAATTACTGTAATGTGTTTACAGTGTGTGGTCCTGGTGTCATTACAAATCAGTTCGAGCATAGTGGGAATATATATGGAAATTGCATGTGGAAATTGTGTTAAAAATTTGTTTTGTTTTGACTTTGTGATTTGAAATGATGCACTCAACTGTGTGTGTGTGTGTGTGTGTGTGTGTGTGTGTGTGAGAGAGAGTCTATAATACTTCTATAGGGCTAAAATAAATATGAAAAATGTCTCTAGAATGCTAATGTTGATGTTGATGCTAATGAAATGTTATTTTTCAAATGCAAAGCTATATGTGTGTGTGTGTGTGTGTGTGTGTGTGTGTGTGTGTGTGTGTGTGTGTGTGTGTGTGTGTGTGTGTGTGTGTGTGTGTTCAAAAGTTACTCAAAAGTTTGGGATCAGTAAAATTTTTAATGTTTTTTTAAGTCTCTTAAGCTCATCAAATTTTCATTTATTTTATCAAAAATACAGAAAAAATATATTATGAAATATTGCAAATTAAAATAAGTTTTTTATTATAATTTATATATATATATATATATATAAATGTATTTCTGCCATTACTCCAGTCTTCAGTTTCACATGATCTCAGAAATTTATTACCTTTATTATCAATGTTGGAAACTGCTTAATATTGTTTTGGAACCTGTGATACTTTTTTTAGGATTCTTTGATGAAAAAATAATTAAATGCTGTTTAATTTATCAAAGTATCCTGAAAAAGGTATCACAGGTTCCAAACTACATATTAAGCAGCACTATTGCAACTGTTTCCAATAGTGATAATAAATCAGCATATTAGAATGATTTCTGAAGGATCTTGTAACACTGAATAATGTAATTTCAGTAATGATGCTGAAAAATCAGCTTTGCATCACAGGAATAAATTATATTTTAAAGTATATTAAAATAGAAAATCACTGTTTTAAATTGCATTAATATTTCACAATATGATTTTTTTCTGTATTTTTAATCAAATAAACACAGCCTTGATACGCAGAAAAGTCTCCTTTAAAAAGCATTAAAAATCTTACTGATCCCAAACTTTTGAGTGGCAGTGTGTGTGAGGGTCTATATACATAGACACACACACACACTCAAATACACAAGTTCTTGCTCTGAAATGGACTGTTTCAGTGTTTTCATTTTTATTCAGATTTATATCATTTTCATTTATATTCACCAGTATATATAATACATAAATAAAAAACAGCAGTATTTACCTCTATGTACTTGTACTAAACTATTTTGATGATGCAAGGTGATGATGCAAAATTACAGCATCTGTTGTAATAATATTGATTGTTTATTTATGTTAGTAAATACTGTACATTAATGAATGGAACCTTATTGTAAAGTGTTAACAAATTGATGTATATTACCCAGTAGTTATAATAACTGCTGTACTTTGATCTCAATTAAATGTGCATGTGTGTGTGATCTACATGTGTCACATTCCCAAAATACAACAGTTTGGCATAAACCTTCACGTGTACACTAATGAGATACCCACTCATTTCATTCTGTTGCATCATGAGGGCAGGACAATGTTCAGCACAGATAGATTAAAACTGGTCCAGATTCCTGTGCCCTTTTTTCCACTTCTGTCCAATTAATGGATCCGGTGACTTGCCCCGCATGCACTGTTGTCCCAGTGCTCATTTACACTGACCGCTTAAATCAGTCAATCAATACGACTGTTTGAGCTGGCACAAAGCGAGTAATAAAATGGACTGCTGCTCAGCTACTTTTCACAGGCTTCTTTTTTTTCTCCCTCCCTCTCTCTCTTGCTCTCTGGAGGTGGTAGATATTGCAAACAGTTATTAATCTGTGTGCTTTTGGGTAATAACGATCCTGTTAATTCACAAAAGGCTTGTGTAGTCTTTATGATAAACCAGATATTTGCGTTTCGACCTGTCATCTCTAATGTGCAACCTTGGCTCGGTTTTTGTCCTTTTCATGAATTCTGTCACATTCATAATGTATGGTTGCATTTGGTGCCCGTGCGCAGATTCCGCAGACGCAGGGGACAGATCGAATCCCGTGAGACTGACCACGGTGCGAATAAAACATTTGCCTACCGCATATCTGTCTTTATCTGTTCCGACCCCTCCTTTCTCGGTGGGTGTGTACGTGCCTAAAGCACGAATTTGAATGCGTGTTAAACGAGCGTTCATGCTGGTTAGTTCAGCTGGCAGAGGCATTTAGATGAAGCTGAATAACCCAAGGTCCCAGAGGATCAGGAGGGCCGGTGGAGATGAAAACACGGAGCTTTTGCCATCCGTTGTGTAACATTCGCTTTTCGAATGTATTTTGAGAGCGTGTATGCGTGTTTGATGTTAGATTGTAGGTTGTCTCTCTGTGGAGTTTCATGGCAGGGCAGAAGGTGTGCAACCCCCCCTCCTATCCATACACAAACATCAATCTCTTTCTAAAAAAAAGCGCTATAATAAAATGTCTCCAACCGAGCAAACCCTTAGCAACCTCAAGCCGAGCGGCGATGGCGATTGGCCGAGACGAGTCAGGTGATCAGCTTGCAGTCGTACCGTATTTTCCCTCTCTCTCTCCCGCCTCTATCCGTGTGTATCTTTCTCGTTTTCTCTTCTCCCTCGCTTACGCCTTGCCTTCCCTCCCTCTCTCTCTCTCTCTCTCTCTTCTAGTCTGTAGAAGGCACTCATAGTCTCTCCTGATGCACAGACAATTTATCATCCCTATCTGCTTACCAAAGTAGGACTTCTCCAGTCATCACTTTTGATCTGACAGAGCGGACTTTATTTTACTGGTGTGGGGCTTTTTTTATTGCTCTAGGAGCAGGGACGGGGAGATCAGAGAGGGGGAGAGGACAAACTCTCACCTAAACAGAAAAGCAAAGCTGTGTAGAGGAAGCAGACAGTGTAGCCAGGCTGCCATCATGGATGCGAGGTGGCATTGTTCCTCATCCCAGGTAGTCTCTCTTTCTCACGGTCCTTCTCCATCCAGCCATCATCGCATGCAGAGTCTTTGATGTTGTCATATCCATGCAGCGAAAGAGGCATGCACCATTTGTCTGCAGCGCTCTGCACGTAGAGCAAGCGAGAGAGAGAGAGGCAGAGAGGAAAAAGAAGAGAGAATGGGGGCAGCAGGGAGGGAGTTAAGGGAAAAGAAAGAAAAGTTGCAGTGCTTTTGTGAGCATCGCCGTTAGTCGCCGATGTCCACATCTGTTGCAGCGAGTCGTGGCATGCCTAGACGCTTCCTTCGGTCGTCTCGTCCGCCCACTTACACGGTCATTTGTGCCGTCCTTTTTTGATCTGCATCTCATTTTATTCTGCCCCTCATTAAAAGTGTGTGAAGATCAAGTGCTGTCCTCCAGTAAAGTTTAACCCAGCGTGCTGTGAACAAGTGTGTACTGTGTTGCGTGAAGTCTGCAGTTTGCTCTCTTTCTTTTTGTATAAAATCCAGAGCTTCAGTCTGTAACAGCGTGTTCTTTCTGTGGGCAGCGTGTATGATCAGATTTATTTATGCCCACTTGGATGACCTCTGGGAGTTACTTGTAATGGCTACTTGTGACTCACATGTCTTCTCAGAGTGAGTCAAGAGTTGTTTGAGTACTTTTACGGTCAGCCTTGATGCATTATGTTTGCAGATAATATATTAGAGTTCAATTTTATTTAACTTTTATTTAAACAAAATTATTTTGAAGATTTATTAGAAGCTAATAAATAAATTAGATTTCATCCATCTGAAATGGATTGGACAACAATAAGTTAGCCTTGCAAAGCAGAACAGAAACCACACTGAATGCTTTTAGTGAGTTTTTGGCTATTGGTTAACATTTGGAATGAAATGAACGTCTCGTTCACAATACAAGCAGAAACATGAATTAAAAAATTAACTGGGTTCATTTTAATTTTATGCTGCATTTAATAGATTATTAATGAGGTGTTATAATTAACTGATGTATTGTAAAGCTTTTGAATGTGCTGGAATAATATAAAACCTATATGACAATGATTCTTGATTTGATTAGTCTCAGACTCGCACAGGAAGCCATCTTAATTTTCATCTTCTATGAAAGGTCTGGATTCTCCATTACTCATCTCGGTACGGCATTTGAAGAGATTCAACCTGCACTCTCGTGTTTTTTTTAGCGCTTTTGAATCTTTCACAAGTTGAATCTCATGTACAGGATGTGATTGAGTGCATATCGAGGCCCTGTGGGCCAGCTTTAGATATTCCTGTACATGCTGGCGTTATACTAGCAGGCGTACCTGTATTTCCCTGCAATTTTTTATTTTTTTATTTTCTCAACTGTTCTTGTTAGAGAATACTGCAGTGCATCAGTGGCCATTTTTTATTCATTGTATGAGCTCTCGGTATTTTAAACACACAGCTCTCAGCGAACTGAGGCTGCATTTAGCACCAGGACCTCTCTATGAATATTCACACTTCATTAGCGGTGCTGCTAAGTTAGCTGGCAGACTTTGATGTTCTTGTGCTTTCTCTCACTTTCTTTCTTTCTTTCTTTCTCTCACACTGGCTGGAGGAAAAGAATATGGAGAAAAAGAAAAGATAGCGAGAAATCAATGGTTTGCTTTGCAGGTCCCAGCTGAGCCACCGAGGCGATTCAGTTTTTATTTCCTATCATTTTGAACAGGCTGAATCTTCATGTCACCATGGCAACAACAACAGACGGCACACTGTTCTCAGATATTCGTATTCGTGGTGGAATACTAGCATCCTCATGACTGAAAGAGATAGAGATGGAGAGATAGAGGTGAATGCGAGCATCTGAGCCTGGCCATCTCAGACCGGCTGTAAAATTTATATTGTTTTTTGAGTGCAGATGATTACAGAACAAGGACTTGAGAAATGTGTTATATTTTAGATGGAAACGGAGGGGAGCCATTAGAGACTACAAAATTAAGAGCAAGAGCCAAATGTGAGGAGAAAATTGTGTTACTGAGCAGTTGGCTGGAACTGCTAGACATATTACATAAAGGAAATAACTTAAAACCTACTTACACACGGTAAAAAGGTTTAGGGTTGGAGGGGTCAATAGGTCAGATCCACCCACTTCCTACTCATGTACAGTTGTCTCAGTCAGGTCCTGTGTCTCTGTGGATCAATCTGGCGGCTGTGTGGTAATTGGAGTGTGCTGAATGGAGGTGGAGCTTGAAAAGTGTGTGTTTTGTGAGAGCGTTTGTGTTGAGGTAACTCCTTTCTCATTAGGGCACAGCTGGTTCTCCCTCTGCGTTCACAGGTGAACAGAGCGCCGTCTTCTCTCTCTCCCTCTGCTCTCCCGCCCATTTTGGCTCCGTGTCACATCCCTTATTGTGCCTGTTGGCAGTGCAGTAATTAAGAGCAAGCAAAACAGGGAGTCTGATACTGTGCATGTGGTGTCTGTATGTGTGTGCGTAAACGACGCTCTGATAGCACATCTCTAACATGCTGCACAGGAGGAAAATGGACAGTCATAATGTAGGCCGCTTCTGTCCCCCTCATCCGCCTCAGCACAGCTGTTGAGTGGGCAGTGGATGGAGGAGAACGGCGATCTCAGGCAGATGGATGCTGAAGGCTCGGTCTTAGTCATACGTGACTTTTCTGCAGAAAACAGCCTCACGCTCAAGTGCTTGTGTAACGCCACATCTGAGGACTTAGATTCGAGTTTTGACACTTTGCTGAGGGGCAGTGTTTCCAAAAGAGGAAAGAGAGTGAAAGAGAAGGATGGTTTCAGGCGCTCAGCTGTGTGAGCGGAATTCAAATACAGATCCTAACAAAGGTTTGGGTGGAGCGTGTTCGCGTAAAGCCGCCAGTCACAATGGCATGTAGTCTTTTAGCAGATTCCTGTCTGCTCTATACAATTAGGGCTGAACGATATATCAGTTTTTCCCGTTTAATTGCGTTATTTGGCTACAGTTACTGTTTTATACTTCATTAATCTATTTTAAAGTTAACTGTGACCAAATAGATAAAAACATTTCGATGTAAGCTCTACACAGTCAAATTATAAAAAAAATAGTTAAAATAGTCAAGGCATGTTTTCTATTATGTCTTTTAATACATCAAAAATTCCATTTGAGTATGTCCTTGAACATTTGTAAGTGAGGACACAAATATGTGAATTAGTTTTAAATGATAAATTGAAAAAGATAGTTTGTTCTGGAACAAAGGAATCTTAAAACTAGTCTAATGATGTGTTATTTAGGACACATAATTCAAATTTAATTTAACATAGCTAACAGAATCTTTGGAAATAATTTGGCAAAAATTGGCAATTTTTGAAAAAATTGGGGTCAGTAAGCTTGGGGCCAAAGATGCAATAAAGAGATAGTTCACCCGAAATTGACAATTCTGTCATTAATTATTTACCCTCATGTCGTTCCAAACCCTCATGTCATCAAAAAGAAATCGTTGAATAAAGTAGATATTTTTCTTTTCTTTGCACACAAAATGTATTCTCATAGATTCATAAAGTTGAGGTTGAACCACTGATGTCACATGGACTGTTTTAGTGATGTCTTGACCTCACTAGCTTTCTGGGCGTTTCCATTGCGTTGCTATCTATGCAGGGTCAGAAAGCTCTTGGATGATTTTTTAATCAAAAATATCTTAATTTGTCCTGCGAAGATGAAAGGTCTTACAGGTTTGGACCAACATAAGGATAAGTATTTAAGGACAGAATTAACATTTTTGAGTGAACTACACTCTTAAAAATAAAGATTCTTTATTGGCATCAATGGTTCTATGAAGAACCTTGAACATTTATGGAACCTTTGAAATGCAGAAAAGATTCTTTATAGTCAAAAAAGGCTGTTTAGATTTTTAAAATGTTTTTCAAAATGGTTCTTTTAGGAACCGTTCGCTGTAAGGGGAACCAAAAATGGTTCTTCTATGGCATCACAGCAAAAATACCCTTTTGGAACCTTTATTTTTAAAACCGTATTCCTTTTAAATAGATTAAAAGTGACAGTAAAGATATTGATAATGTTACTAAAGTTTTAAATAAATGTTTTTTTTTTTATTATTTTTTACTTTGTTTATCAAAGATTTCTGAAAACATAAATTAAGGAAAAAATTACATTTTAAATATATTAAAATAGTAATAGTAATATTTGTAGAGTTAATTAGCAAAAACAGATCTAACAGAACTCACTTAATCTCAAACTAACTGCAGTTGGGTTATTTTGATTAAGTAAAAACAACTGAAAAAAAAAGTACACAACACACACACAAAAAAACAAAACATGATTTTTGAAAATGTATCCGCTTTTGCAAATAAACACCATTTATTTCAAATTACTGTAGCCTGACTGAGCATAACAGACTTCCAAGCTCTACTTACAACTTGGTATGATCGTTCCAGCACAATTGATCTCCATTTGTGCTTTCAGTTTCCTGCTGACATCTTTAACTGTTACACCACACCTTTATCTTACTCCTTTCTCTCTGTGGTCATGTCAAGAAAGGGAACACTGAGTCTAAGTTTTCTCTCATGCTCAAGCCTATGCATTATTTAGACTGTGTACCTTTCCCCCCTCATGCCTTTCATCAGAAGCATAACCACATTTCGGTTGACTACTGCTCTCAATGTCTATGATAGTTGTGGACTTTTATGCACTATATGTCAGCTCACAGAATGAGAGACAGAGCGGTATGGATGACTTCACCCATCGGCCCGTGGCTCCCAGAACCTCTGTGTTATTATTCTTTCTCTCTCTCGAGTCAGACAGACACATGCCGCTGCCGGCCTTTAGCGAGGGCTCTGTTGTGCACTCCTGCTGCAACACATTACCTCCATGTCTCCCAGCCTTCCAGCAGCAGCAGCACACAAACCAGCACTGTAACGTCAGGGATCTAAATTATTCACCCGCACTGACCTACTTGCAGGGTGTTTGAGAGCTGGGAGTTGAACAGATATCGCTGCAAGGAAAATGGCAACCATGTGGTTATAGCAACCACTTTGAAACAACTGTGCAGGGTGCCCTCCCACTCCACTTTCCTCTCCCTTTCTTCTCCGTCTCTTTCTCTTTCCGTGTTGTTTCGTGTGGTCCGAGTGGCTGTGATGATGGCGAAAGGTCCTGATTGGCGTGGGCATTGCCCCGCAGCCTGTGGGCAGACTGTGTGAGCTCAGAGAGACAAATCGATGTCTTTCCTCCCTGCGCGCACACACACTCAGCCGGTCCTGCATTTCTATTGGGACAAACACACATGCATGTACACGTTTGGCCAGCTGGCAAATGTATACACACACTCTGGCTAATTGCAGAGAGAGAGAGAAGTGTGAAGACTGGCACTAAATGGATGCCACCAAAGCAACGTCGTCAGATGGAATTTTCTGCCGTAGTGCTGAGAGGAACGTCGAGCTCGCTGCCTTTTAGCATAGTTGATGGAGAATTCCTGCACGGAGAGACGTTCTGAGCTATTAAACCACAGTCGGATACCATCTTCGGAATTCAAACCGTGAAATCTCAACATGGCTTTCTTTCCCTTCGGAACCATCACTGGAGCAGAGGCAAGATTTCCTTTAGTATGTGATGTTGTGCGTGTCTCTGCGCCGTGTGTTGTCATTGATAGGGCTTGTCTTTAGATTTGCTTCCTATGGTTTTATTTCAGATTAAAAGGCACGTTTGATGAGATTGTTTTCCAGCGGGATGGAAGGATATGAGGGGATTTGATGCTTCTCACACCACATGTTCCTGCGTGACTGTCTTTATAAAGCGACTGCCGGCTAAATGTATTCGTCAAGGGATTTGTGAAATCTTTGTGTATGTGTTTGTACTGCTCTGGTCGATATTTTCAACCGCCTTGATGTGGAAGTCTCTCCAGACTGTACTATAAGGCGATTTGCTGCGTTTTTGCCCGAAATGTTGTGACCTTTGACGGTTAGGACACCTTTGATCACGCCTGTGAGTCAAAGCTCAGAGGACCTGTGAGAGATGTCACAGTGGCAGTGGAAAGGACATTTCCTTTTTCGCTCCTCTCTCTCTCTTTCGCAGCGTGAGGCCTTAGATGACACAGCAGCCCTATAAAACTGTAATGATGCCACTAGGTGTTTTTGACTAACCCTTCATCTTTCTGTCTCTCTGGTACAGGATGATCTTCTGGTAGCGTCGGCGGAATGTCCCAGTGACGATGAGGACATTGACCCTTGCGACCCAAGTTCAGGTGGGTTAGGTTAGTCATCTTTCTTTTATATTATTACTGTCCACATGTGTTCTTTTCTTCCAAAATTGTTTGCCATTTTTCCATAATTCTGTTCGAAACCACTCCATGACAGATTATTTGACTACAGTACAAGTTAACGAAAATCCATCCATTTTCTGTGTAGTGTCTGATCACGGTAATTTGGGGGTCAAACAATCCTCCGATTTGACATTTTCCCAAATGCACTTTTTTCATGAGTACAAAAATAGTGTTAAAATACCAAATGGCATCATTTCTCTCAAATTCAGCCAAGCGGACACATTGTACAGCAGAGAAATAAAAACAATCTGAGAAATAATGGGTCCGTTGTATCAAGCGCAACGAGATTCCAGCGAGAAGTCATTTTCTTGTCCAGACTGAATGCGAAAATTCAACAGCCAATCGTAACAGCCAGGGCGAACTAAAGAGCATAAAACCTAGAACACTGTGTATTTTCAGCACTTCCGTGAGGCGGCAGCATCCATTTTGTGGTGGATCTTGAGGGATTTGTCACATCCGATGTTTCTCAGCTTCCAAAAACAACCTTGGCTCATCCATGTTTGATGTTTAATAATCCAACTCTACGGTACAGAAATAGAAACCGAGCGACTGACAAAATGTAGCGGCGTTCACCGCTTGTCGCAGCTAGTTCGAACAGGAGCCCAGATTAACTTAAAAGAGCTTTTATCGGTTAGGATGCGCTGTTACCTGAGCTGCGTTGTTGCTTATGTGCTCATTTATCAAAGTATTCACAGTGTGCGCTGAAATATATGTTTGTATAATCTGCCTCTGCCTCTTTAAACAGACATTAATACCTCATTAAACCACATTAAATCCTTTACCCTGTTTATGTGCTGTAAATATAGTATTTTAATTTTCTTTCTGGCACAGAGGGAGCTCATTGCTTAGATGAGTTTTTAAATAGGTCATTATATTAAACAAACTTAAACTTGTGCCTGTTATCAAATTTCTTTGTGCTTCAGCTCACGCATTTCATTCTTACCAGATTTATGCAGTAAAGTCTATATTTTTGATCATTTTCTCATTGATTGTGCATGGGCTAAAGTGGCCTGGCCAATTTTGTTGAGGTATAAATTCGGAAAAGGCCAGCGAGCATGCTAGCGTAGCACATACTGCTTTTCCCATTTCTCCACACAGCGGGCAAATCCTGGTTACTCAGTCGACTGCGCAAACCACTTTGGACATGAAAAATGAAACACAAAGGTTAACCCAATCTGGATTCCTTCAGTTGGCTTAGTTACAGCCTCTAGTGGCCCATGCAGCAGTCATATTATACATAGGGCAATGAAAGCATGTCCATGACATAATGGAAAAACATGCTGACAAATCATGCAATGATTTGTTCTCGCTAACAAGCACAAAAAAAAGCAGAAACATGAAATGTTGGCCAAAGCTCAGAAGGTCTCAGATAAATGATGTTACGGATCCCCAAAGTGTCCTCCTTCCACGTGACATTTCTAAAAACAGATGTTTGAGCAGAGGTCGCCATCCATAATTCCCCGCTGTACTTTGTCATCATCTCATTTCCTGCACCTGCGGGTTGCAGCGGATCGGGCCTAAGCTGTAAACGGCTTTGTCACAGGTGTTGTTTTGTCGAGCGTTTGCGCTCAGCCTGCAGCCGTGCTGTCTCGCAGTTACCGTCCCCTCTCCAAGAGACATAAATCAGAAGAAACTATACCACACTCTTCCACCCACCATGCTACTCTCTCTGCCAGGAATAAATAGCCAGGAAGCGAGGTTCGCTCAATGGTCACGGCTCATGGAAAATGTGCGACATATCCATTCTGATCGCTCTATCTGTGTCAGCCAGATGTGTTTTGTGACGGTTTGATAAGCAAAGTGTGTTAGCACAAGCTTACAGTACAAGTTCGTCTGTTCAGCGGCAGTACATACTATACATATATTGCAAGGTTGAGTGTCGCTTTTGTAGTTTATATCCTGTTTACTCAAGTGACTGTACGGTGCCGTGAAGCAGTTTCTCAGTGGGATATCTAATCTCGTCAGGAGAGGAATCAATTTGGCAAAGAAATATTGATTTTTGGGTTTCTTTCAAGTTTCTCCTAGTTTCATTCCTCTTAGTATTTCTCGTCGGCTCAGAATTGAATAATATTATTACTTGTGTGAAAGAAGCCGCAATGTTGACATTACAGTAATGAACACTTGTAAATTAACTTTCATAATCAATAAGAACAATTACTTAGATGGTTTGAGGTTTTTAAGAAAGGGGTAATATGCATTCAGTTGGTCATTATTGCAAATTAAACCTTGACAGGGTGATGGACGACCCTAACCTGGAGTTAATTAAATGGCTTCTGACCAAATAAATATACATGAAATATTGATGCGTGTTGAAATTATAATGTTAACTGCTTATCATCTTAAAGGTATTAACAAACAAAACAAATGGCTTAGCAACAAGACGAAAGCTACAACAATATTACTGTACTAATATCGCAATGCAACCATGTAATGAAGTAGCCATGGATCATTTCTTTTAGTATTATGATGTAGCTACATTACAGCTAAGGTTTCCAACCCTGGTCCTGGAATTTCCACAACTCGGCACTTTTTGTATGTTTCCCTAATTAAACTTTAAACGAACTAAAACGGCTGTTTCAGAGAGACATGTCCAAAATGTGTACTGTTGGATTACTCCAGGACCAGAGTTGGGAACCACTGCATTAGAGTCAAACGGAAAAAAAAATGGACAGGGTTTAAAGCCAGCAGTCTCCAACCCTGGTCTCTGAGAACTACCATCTTTTAGATTTCAACTCCAACCCCAATCAAACACACCTGAACCAGCTAATCAAGTTGTTCAGGGTTACTTGATAATTAGAGGAGGGTTTGTTGGAGCAGGGTTGGAACCAGGGGTGTGACGACAAATCAGTTAGATTTTCCAAAGGCATCGTGATTCTCTCTGAAATTGATTCTGAGCTCAGCTTTTAACAGCAGATTGCTCTCTAGGCTAGATTTTACCCACCCACTTAAAGGGTTATTTAACGCAAAAATGAAAATTAGCCCATTATTTACTCATGCTCCAGGCACCCTAGGTGTATGAGACTTCCTTCTTTCAGACAAATTCAATATTAAAAATTATTCTGGCTCTCCCAAGCTTTATCATGACAGTGGGCGGGTGTTTCTCTAGTCATCAGTCTAAAACAAGTCCAACAAAGTGCATCCATCCATAATAAAAAAAAAAAAGTGTCTCACATAGCTCCAGGGGGTGAATAAAGGCCTCCTGTAGTAAATCAATGCGTTTTTATTTAATAAAATCCATATTTAAAACATAATAATCACTTCTCTAGCTTGTGCAAACTGTCGTATACGGAAGCTGTTCCAGG
Organism: Cirrhinus molitorella; assembly: GCA_033026305.1. Taxonomy (NCBI): domain Eukaryota; kingdom Metazoa; phylum Chordata; class Actinopteri; order Cypriniformes; family Cyprinidae; genus Cirrhinus; species Cirrhinus molitorella. The sequence continues at coordinate 16,959,675 of CM065136.1, read as the reverse complement.
CGGATGATGTAGGACGTCGGTGTTGCGCATGCACCGTTTAGAAGTGCTAAACGCAGACATGCAGCAGAGAGACCAAAACAAAACAACGGTCACAAATTAGAAGTACAAAATGAGGATTTGTAAAGAAAAATGTCTTGATGAGGATTTCGGTATAAGCCAAGGGGGGACTGATTTCCCTTTGCTGATATAAGAAAACTTTGCTTCCTTTGCTCCTTTGGTTTTCACAAGATTCATAGGTGCATTCGCAATGGCGACGTCCCACATCATCCCCCTGGAACAGTTTCCTTGTACGACAGTTTGTGCATTTATTGACCTTTATTCACCCCCCGGAGCCATGTAAGACACTTTTCATTATGGATGGATGCGCCTTATTGGACTCTTGTTGGACTGATGAAGAGAAACACCATTGCCATTATGAAGCGTAGGAGAGACAGAACAATTTCTAATATAACGCTGATTGAATTTGTCTGAAAGAAGGAAGTCATACACACCTAGAATGCCTGGAGGGTGAGTAAATAATGGGCTAATTTTAATTTTTGGGTGAACCCTTTAAATGTTCACAAAGAAGACCACTTGTGCATTCGGCTGAATAAGTGGTTAAATGTACTTGCACCTCGGCTTTTATGCTCTTATGACGCAAGGTTAATGTAAATACAACCCACTGTGAACACTCTTGTAATTCACTTCAACCTTTTCGCAAGCAGAGCATGGCTGTTTCTAAAGCACACAGTGCTATTTTTTGTTAAAAACTAAGCTCAGAGTTGAGAAAATAGGTTTACATTTGCGAAAATTGCAGAATCCACAAATTAACATATCGTTGCACCCCTAGTTGCAGCTGAAGTCTGCGGGACTGTAGCTCCCAGGATAAAGGTGGGAGAAGTCTGTTTCAAAGGAAGATCGAGTTGTGATGCAGTTTTACAGTTACCCAGTTGACCTGACTAATTTTTAGCATTGCATATTAAGAAATAGCTGAACACTAAATGTCGCAAATAACCAATCAGAATCAAGTGTTCTAGAGAGCTCTGTAATAATAGAGTATCCCTGTGGCTGTAATGAACGCTCTCTCTCTTTTCCCTTCCTGTCTGTCCACAGCTCGCCCTCCACTGCCCGAGGCCAAGGGTTACCCCAGCCCAGAGGTGATTCGGGAGTCCAGCAGCACCACGGGTATGGTCGTAGGCATCGTTGCGGCGGCCGCCCTCTGCATCCTAATCCTACTCTACGCCATGTACAAATACCGAAATCGAGACGAGGGCTCGTACCACGTGGACGAGAGCCGTAACTACATTAGTAATTCCGCCACGCAGCCCAACGGAGCTGCCGTCAAAGAAAAGCCCATTGGCGTGCCCAAAAATAAAAAAGATAAAAAGAACAAGGACAAGGAGTACTACGTCTGATCTCACAGACTTTCTCCCCCCTTACAACCCACCCACAGATCCTGTGCTCCGAACTCACGCAAATGGGGAGGGGAGATCCACCTGTGTATAGTAATTGAGAAAAAAAATACATTGAAAAAGACAAAACTGTCTTAGTTTGACCTAAGACACAATATACTGTTACTAACAACAAGAAAACATACTTTATAACCAAGCACACCAGAACTTTACTAAGCTGAAAAGTGTGTACAAAATGAAACAGAACTGCGCAAGAAGACTCCACGTAGACCTACGGTTGTGGATCGCTGAGAGACAAGGCCGCTGGTTAGAATTAAGTGTATTTCATATTATGTTGCCTGTATATGTGTTGCCGGAACATTTTCCCTCTAAAGCCAGACAAACCATCTGCAACAATCCAAACAGACATTCACCAATGGGACGGACGACGGAAAAGGAACGAAGGACTTCAAAATGAGATGCTACCTATGATTGTTAAATCAGCCAAAGTATTTGACTCCCTTTTCTGATGGCAGTATTGCGCGTTTGGATGAGAAAGGACCGCTCCTCGTAGGATCCGAACTGATTTCCATTCGGTGGACAGAACCCTTGGTGTCAAAGAGAATTGTGGAGGCCTTAAATATCAATCCAAGTGTAAAGGTTGATGGATTTTCTTCTGTTTGTATGTTTGTCAAAACGATGACAGATGGCGCTTTTGATGGCGAGGAATACCGGGGCCATTCGGGATAGATTGAGGAAAATCTCCATGCACGTAAAGTATCTTATTACATGTTTATATACGGTGCAAAGACTATCTGTGTGCTCTCTGGACTGTGGCTGAAGTGGTGTTTTATAGCCTGTTATATAGATGATGCCAACTACAGTATACCTGCTCTTCAAACTTTTTTTTTTTTTTTTAGAAAAAACCAAGGCGAAAACAAATGAAAAACAAAATTAAATGTTAATGTGTTGCTATAGCGATAGAACCGTTTCTGCCATTAGCTATACCGATTTAATTTTCCCTCCTTTATGTGCATCTCCACCATCTGTTCTTTTTAACATACTCCTTCCTTTTTGTTTATTTTTTTGTTGGTTTTAATTTCTTTTATTTTCCGTTGTATTTGCTGTTGTCAACATTAAAAGACGAGTATGAGTATAGGTTTTGGAAAGCAAACAGACATGTGGAAAATAAGATTTTGGACTGTTTAAGCAATATCCTCTTGCTTGTCTTAGTGACCAAACAAATTATGCATGGTATTTAGGACTCCGAGTCTACCGAGAGACAATATCATAATCTCAAAAAGTAACAAATGAATTCAGTCCCCCAAAACTAAGTATTGGATTAAAGCTAAAAAGCACAAAGATAGCGAAAACAGCCCTTCAAAAAGTGTTTGCAAACATTCTTCTCTCTGCTATCTTGTACTGTGTGGAATGTACAAGAGGTATAAAACATGACATTCTGAATAAAATGTTGCTTTTTGTTTTTGTGTGTTTTTTTATTTGTGTACAATTTTTCTATAATACCTTCTTTTGTTTTTATTGTGACAATTCTTTGATGACCTCAAAGTGAAGATTTATTATGAAAAAAAAAATAGTTTTGAAAAATCAAATGAATAAATAAAATATTAAGACCTATGAAAGCTTTTGTTCTTTGTTCTTTATATATAAACCACATTAAAGGGCTTTAGAGAATGTTGTGGTGCTCAATTTGTTTCTTTATATTAAAAACATCATTTTTTAAGAGCCATGTTATATTACCTTATCTTTAAATCACCAGAAATAGGACTTTTTTCCTCAGTGTCAGCTCTTTTTAGTGTTACTTGGTGCTTTGTTTCACTGTAATGTCCTGTTAATAAACAAAAAAACTGCTGCTTTATGGTTCGCACAAAAAATAAAAATTCTCCCAGGGAGCCCTGTGGGGCCAGTCGTGCTGTGTGCAGATATTGAATGAAGCTATCGATCGGGCGTAACAAAGAAAACACACAGTTCTGTTCCTTTTGTATCAAAGAACAAGATGTCATGATAAAAGCTCTGGCAGAGGTGGACAGTGCTGAGACTCGGTCAGGGCGACGGACGGTTCAGGATACCGCCTCTCTTTAATTTTCCGCACAGGAGGAGGCTACGGAACAGCTGGTGTGAAATAACTACCCCTACAGGGAGGCATGCGCTGTAATTTATGATTCATGAATTATTCACACCCGCCATAGACTTTTCATCAGGCCTCATTTCAACACACTTTGCGGAGGGAGTGTGGGAGGGAGGGGCAGCTGGGCTGGAGGTTTGTCACGGCCGGCCTTGAGAAAACCTCTGTGATGGTTTTATTTAATTGTCATAATCAAAGTTGAGGGGGGAAAAAAGCAGAAATGTTGAAGAATATGCATGAATGATATTCTGCTATCAAAAGTACTGCTATTAGTCATATGTAGCTTTGGGATTCAAACATGGTTTTCGCTGAAATATATTGCATGCAGTTTTAAGATATAAATATAAAAAGACTCCATCTCTTTCAGTACTGACATCATTCATCATGAGGCTTCACCTTGAAGGTTCTGTATGATTGATTTTGTGACATAGCACCTTGAATTTAACACGCTGTTCTTCTGTCCTCAACTTGATATTTTTCTCAGTCTCTAAAATCGACCTGACACATGTACATGAATTAAGCAGTCCGGCATTCATTACCGTTCTGAAAACCTTTTCTATGGTGGGCTTAGTTTAATAAATGGCTCTCATTACCTGGGACTAAAAATATATTCAATTAAAACTAGATATTCCTTATAATGGAGTGCCAGTTTCCCATATGTTTTCAGTGGCAGGAATGGACTTGAATGAGTTTCTCATTTCCATGCAGTATGCAAAAATAACACGTTAATGAAAAATGACTTAGAATTTTCTTAGAAAAAACTGTTAACCCTAACCTTGTAAACCAAATAGCCCTTTTTATATTCGTCATTTATTTTACTACATTAGATGTACTATCCTATAAACATAGTCAATGTTTATACATTTGCCAATAGTCAGAGAATTGTCTTTTTTACACTGTACAAATTGTTTTTATCATTTAAAAAATAAATCTATTGTGAATATAGGCTGATTTACACAATAACTGGCTATGATTATCACTCACTAAAAATAATGACATATGAAAATGAGCAGTGAAAATGGCTGAAGGGCTGAGCGGATGCAGAAGCTTCTTGGTGCGCTTCTCATTCTGATAAGGGCTAAAGCAAAGGCATTCTTCAGAATGCACACATCAATATTTAATAAACCTGATGATGGACTTACATAACAGATGGATCTTTATTCCTCCCGATCTGTTAGCAGGCAAACTTCCCAGAGCACTGAAAACCTCAAAAACTACCTTGAATTTTACTGGCTCTTTGCACAGGTACTTATCTAACAGCATCTGTGCTGTGCAAATGATTATTTGCCAACAGGATATTAGACTTTAAAATTAGTAAAAAACTATTTTAATATAGATAGTAAAATGTGTGGTTTTGTGAATAGAAATCAAATGCAAATATTCTTGACCAGCTCGCTGACTCAAAAGTATTTAAAAAAAGCAGTGATTACAAGTCTCATCCCACCACTGTCTTTGTGCTGAGCTGATGTCATTTCAGCTCATACACACTGTTCCAAACACCCCCATATCTGCCAGTGTTAAAAGCACCATCATTACGTCATTGAAGCATCCGTTACTGCTACAAAAAGTATGCCATTCAGTCTAGCTATTATCTTGTTCTATATTTTCAACGCATTGTAACATTCTTTCACTTTGCTTCCATAACTACTAAATCTACCCTCAGCCCTATTCTTTCACTCTATTTTGAGTCTGAGTGTATTTGGGATGGGACAACCTTTTTTTTTTTTTAAACAATGGCATATGGGACAGGCGGAAAGGGCATAAAGACTTTGAAAAATCAGTTTGAAAACAATCATTAATTTAGCATTTCCATTTGGTACCACTAGTGAGTCAGCGTTTCATCACCTCATGCTGTCAGAACAAGAGCCAAATATCCAACATGGGAATTCAGCAAAACACACAGTTGATCATAGCTCTAATTTAACATGATTTTACTTAATTGGGTACAACGCCGGCGGCAGGGTTTGACCTGAGGGACTGTTGGGAATAGCGGTACATTACGGGTCTGTGGGAATCACCATTTTGTAGGTCGTTTTTTATACTCGCTTAGAAACATGGATGGAACTAGCTTGCCTCCGATTTTTTACACTGTCAAAAGTTTTTCATGTTCCTTAAAGAATTATCTTCTGCTCATGAAGTCTGCATTTATTTGATCCTAAACCCAGCAAAAGCAGTAATAGTGAAATATTTTTACTGTAATCAAAATTTTCAGCATCATTGCTCCAGTCTTTCATTGATTCTTCAAAAATTATTTTAAGATGCTGAGTGCTGTTTAAGAAATGTTTATTATTACTATCATCGATATTTAAAACAGTTAAGTAATTTTTTTTTCAGGATTCTTTGATGAACAGAAAGATCTGAAAAAAAACAAATTGTAATATTATACACTATACCATTCAAAAAAAAATTTCAGGAAAGAAATTTTTTTGAGCAGCAGATCAGAATATTAGATGATTTCTGAAGAATCATATGACTGAAGTAATGATGCTAAAACTTCAGCTTTGATATCACAGGAATAAATTACATTTTGACATATTCAAATAGAAAACAGTTATTTTAAATAGTAAAAACATTTGAAAAATTACTTTTACTTTGGATCAAATAAATGCAGGGGTTAAAATGTCTTACTGTTCAAAAACTTTTGACTGGTAATGTGTGTTCAAAACTTTCAAATGAGCTAAAATTGCCAATTACCCTATTTATTTTATCATCAAATAAGCTAAAGCCACAAAATGACAGTCAACCCTGCAAGTTTTTGTAACAAATTACAATTTTGTTGACACTGTCAGTTACATCTAGGTAAAATGCTATTTTGAATGACACCAAGCTTCTTAAAAACTGATTTTAACAGTATAAGTTTACTGGGAAAAGTCAGTATTGTAGTTTGCAGAAAAAAAAAATTGTCTTCATGTAAACAAGATCATTTCATGTCAATGATATTTAAGGAATTGACTTAAATGTCTGAGAGACTGGATCATTTTGCATGTGATTGCTTACATGCAGAAGCAATGTTTTTAAATTACATAGAATATGAAAATTTCACTGAATCAACAAAGATTTTTTTTTTTCAACAAGCCATGAATTTAGTTATTGTGTAAATTGTACTTCCTCGTTTACACACGTGCCAAAACACTTGCAGTTTGCTTAAATTAACAAGAAATTAAAACAAGAAACTAAATGTTTAGAGATCTAACGCATTGTTTTCAGAAACAATCTCATTAGAGAATTGAGCCAAAGTGATTGAGGAACAACAATAAATACAAAGGCTTTGTAAAAAAAAAATAATGATTGACTGCAATTTTCCCCGTTCTGCTTCCACTCCAATATAATTACCGTTTTCCCAGCTTGAGAAATACAAATATACTCAGACGCCGTCATAAAACAAACTTTGTATGCACAACTGCCTTTCCTGAGGTAAATATAACGCCAGGTGACGTTAATCTCAAGATGTTTTATCAACGATTTACCGCGGTCGCAACACTGATTGGGCTATTACGTGGTCGGGAAATTACATTTCAGTTGTACTGTATCTTTCAACATACCTTATCATGTTGATTCACTTTAATTTCGTGCAGAACCTGAGGACCGCTTGGGGCAGAACCTTGCAGTTACAGTAGGAGGAAGAGATGATCTGTTTACTCGTGCTCCGTACCGTGCTGAACTGAAGCAAGTGAATCAATTCTGAGGTGTTGGGAATCGAGAGCCGATTCTCTTCAACTTTTCAGTGTAACAGCAATTCGACTGTACTTTGCCTTTCCTGTCAAAACAAGAGAAAAAATAAGATGTGTTCTTCCTTCCTCTGTCTCTTTCCATTTATTTCCGCGAAGCAGTTCTTTCGAACAGCTTGTTTCAGTAAACCGGTTCAGTTTTTTTTCGTAATTGCGTCATGATGTCACTAGTGAACTCATAATTTCGTCATGATGTCAATTGTGATGTCACAATTTTGCAGCTAAAGCACACTATATATATATATATATATATATATATATATATATATATATATATATATAGGCCTATGTATAAAATCGCAATGAGGCAATAATAATTATTTGAGATAAAGTATCAAAAGCAAGAAATCATATAGTTTTATTTAACAAAACTGTTCAACTACATAATGTATTATAAACTAATGTACATTACACAATATAACAAATGACTGGAGAGGGCCCCAACGGCCTGACGCGTGTTTTTACATAGGGTTGCCAACTGTTCCGTATAATACGGAATCGTTCCGTATTTAAGACATAAAAGCAGCGCTCCGTATTAATCTATATGCAGAGTATATATACTATGAATGTGGAGTTAATGTCTGAGCAAGGTAGCGGAATACAGTTGCTTAATTAAAGAGATGTTTCAAGAGATGTGTGCGTGCGTGTGTCTGTCTGTTTGTGCGTGTCTATGCGTGCGCGCTGGTGAGAGCTCTCTGTCACTGAGTGTTGCTACAGTACGTTACCTGGATGCTCTGTTGAACTCATGAAAAGCGAACTGCTTATCACCATTAACACACCATTATATGAATTTGATAAAACTGTACCTACTTCAAGACAAACAAATTCTTGCTACTGCAAGAAGTGAGAAGAAGTACTCATGGAAAAATGATTGGGCTTTGAGAAGCAAAGAAAGAAAAAGTTAAAATATTTTTTTGTGCACTTTAATCTGTTAACTTTTGCACTTTTGTTTGCATTGTTCATAAAAATGTGGAACAAAAAACAACATTTCTACTGTAAAGTAACATTTCAACATGCATGTCTAAATTCAATTAGTTGCTGTTCATATAAAATGACTTTATCAAATCCTGTACTTTTTATTACACAATACATAAGAATTACAGTTGTTAAAAGATTAACGCACTTTTAAATAAAAATTACAAAATGCATTTAAAAGAACAATTTGTTTCTCGTCACAGTCACAATTTTATGGTGGTAAAATACTTTACTCATATACACATGGTTTGTGTGTATGGTGTGTGACATTTTTATATGACATAATTCTTTTTAGAATTAAATTGTACACAAATAGGTAAAAAAAAACGTGTTTATGTCTGAGATTAATTTTAGCATTTAATTCAAGCAAAAAAAGATACTTGAATGTCCCTTATAATGTCCCTTATTTTCCTATAAAGAACGAAGATCGTCCCTTATTTTCCTTTCTTTTTCAGTTGGCAACCCTATACCTAATCCTTGTTTAATATTGACTAAGTAACATTTAATTCAAATGTCCACTTAATCTTTAATTATTGGCCATTTCTTTATGATAGAAAAGCTACAGTAATTTCTTGAATATGTGGACATCAAAACATGTAAACTCAGAGTGAGAGCTCAAACTTTATTCTGAAACCACGACGAGCAGTTAGCATATTGAGAATGATAATGATGTAGGGTAGACCGAGTACAGTTGGTACACTTTTTACTTTTTCCTTTACCACACCAAAACTAGGGACTGAAAAGAAGTGATTTTTCATATGACATTTCTTTTACTTGTCTACTAAAACATTAAAATGTATTAACATCCATAAGTAGCTCATACTTACCACAATTGACTCATGAACACAAGATGATTTTTTGTTCCAACTGTACCCATGTGGGGTACAGTTGAAACAGTACCCGAGTACAGTTGAGACACCCATCCATAATAATGTAAAGTTGCCTAACCAATTCATTTTAAATGTGAAATACCATTAAAAAATTAAAATTCAAAATTTTTCATTTAAATTTTGCATTTTATTTGATTATTTGTTTAGTTAAAAGTAGTTCATTTGTAAAACATTGTATTGTAATACAAATATTACACATCAGACTTGTTGCGTACACAAGTTATTTAAGGTGTTTCAACTGTACCCCTGTACCAACTGTACTCAGTCTACCCTACTCTCCTGTGTTTGCTTAGTTTTAAAAATGATTTACCTTACAAATCTGATGAAATAGCATTTACTGTGAACATAGTCGCTCTGAGATGCACGTACGTATCCTACACGCATGTAAATAAAGAGCATATATTAAACCTACATCGCATATATTTATTTAATTGGTTAATTGAAAACCGCCACCCCTGCTAAAAAACAAACAAAAACAGCTAAAAACAGTTAACAGTTAAAACCAATCTGGTTTTAGCTGGTCATAGCTGGTCAGCAAGCTGATTTTAGAGGGATTTTGGCCACTTCCTGGTGGTCAGGCTGGTCTTAGCTGGTCAGGCTGGGAGACCAGCTACTTCCATCTTAAACCAGCTAAAATCAGCCAACCAGCCTAGACTGGTTTTAGCTGTTTTTTTCAGCAAGGACTTCTGGTATTTTGCAGATTACTCGACACAGGCAAAATGCAATCGAGGATTTTATACAATCGAATACTCGAATAGAACTGAGGAATCCTTGCAGCCCTAGTTCCCAGCTCTGGATGTACAAACATGGATTTATTCTATCATAAAGATAATAAACTAGCCTTACTAGCTTAAAGGGTGAAACTGCACTACTTAGTTGACAATAATCAATGAATAAGGACATTTTAAACAGTGGTAAGCCTTTATATCCACTGGTCAAGCAATATGAACTAATGATTGTACCTCCAAAAGTGAGGAATTGATTCTTGAAATTGATTCTAAATCCAGGAATCAGAATCAGAGAACAGCCTGCCAGACAGCTATACTCTGGGCCCGTCACAATACCCAAACTTGCAGTCTTGACCTGTCACTGGTGTACACATGGCTTGATGCAGTTGCAGTAACTGTATTTTATTAAAATAATGCTTTATTATTAAAAATCTTGACTATTTATTAAAAATCTGTATTATCTCCTTGTCCAGTCAAACTAGAGGTCTGTAACTAACAGTAATATAGCAAACCCAGTTCAAATTATAATGGATAGTCACACACACTCAGGAAATAGTGTTAGCTACTTTAAAATTCTTTGCTTAGCTCCATTTAGTGACCTTATGTGAGATTTAATCTATTTATTCAGAAGCTGGCGTGACTGAGGCAATGATTTCTTGAGTTCGATAAACGTGGATACTCTCAGCAGCGAACATGATTTATCAAAGGCTGCATCTGCTATCTGACAGCGATGACAGATAACCCTACGGACAACAGTTTACATCTGAAGCGAGAAAGGGATCATTGGAGATTTTGTTGCATGTTCGCTGCATCAGTAGAGAGGAGATTGTTATCACTTTGAGTCATATCAGTGGAGTAATTACAATAATAAAATAAAGAAAATGACATTGTCGTCCTCAACAGGAATAAAAAATGTCAGAGATGACTACAGTAGCAAGCACAGGTACGATTCATGATATCCATCACTCAAATCCCATTAACAAAAACAATTTCTGCATCTTTTTGTTTTATATTCTTCAAAAAAAGTGTGTTATCTGGTTTTATGATAATATGTGAACAGCTTCTAACCTTTTTTAGCTGCACCCAGCCATATTCATTTGTCAACTTCTTTGCCAGTTTTATTTCCATATTTTCATTAGGTGGTTACAGGTGTCCCAGCCACTGAATGACTGCTGTGCTACGTCTAGGGAGGATTGAGGACAGGGAGGGTTTATGCTGAGGCAATCACTCATCTTGGGCACAGAGACCTGAAAAACACTCACTTTTTGGGTTAATTCCTTTAGGTCCAACACATCAAATCTGTCAAAAGCTGCCGAAATGATCTGAGAATGAAAGTAGCAAAGAATATTACCATCTTCCCAAATTTTAGATATGAGAGCTGTGTAATTAACTGTGAAAAAGCCCATCTCTGTATAATTATGTTCTTTGACTCATCATATGCTCAGGGCCACAAAGGCAAGCTTGTCTTATCTTTCTTCCACAGTTCTAAATACAAAAAAAAAAAAAAAAAAATCCTTCTGAATTCCAATGAATACAAATAACAGGTCACAATGTGATGTGGTTCTCCATTTTGCTCAAGCCTTCAAGAGCCCGGCAGATTATAAAAGGGAGGAAAAAAAACAATTGACTTTGCTTTGCCTTACCTGTCAAAACAAGAGAAAAAAATTAGAGGTTTTCTTCCTTCCTCTATCTCCTTCCCAGCCTGCTGACAGCTCTATAAATCATTATGAAATAATTGTGTGTTTTTAATTAAATGTGAGGTGGTTGCTATCAGTATGCTGGGCTTTGGCGCTGACGTTTTGTGTGCTTTTGAGGATGTGAGTGTAAGACTCATCTGTGCTCCAGTGCACAGGGTGGGGGCAATAACTCAGGCCTGGGGGGACAGCTATAGGCAGACTGGTGTAAATACTGGCCCCTGGCTCGAGGAGAAGGACCTTGGTGATGGCAGTGCTGTAATTGAATGCTCTGTGTATTGTGTTATTACAGTCTGCAGTGTCATATTTCATGCATGGCTGTGGCGGAGTGCACTGGAGTGGGGTTGACGTCCTTATCGGGGGAGAGCTGTCTCGACTGGGCTTGTGAATGCGAGATGGTCGATGAAAGCCGAGAAGCGCGAGACTAGCGTCTACGGCATCACCGGCGGCGTTCAGACCGATCCGTGCCTGTTCTCCATCTTAAACTTAGTCAAATCAGCTCGTAAATCTCAGCTAACGTTCAGCAAGATAGTCATCCATAAGTGAATTCTTTACAGCCATTGTATTGATGATGAACCTGGGTAATGTCATTTGTTAAAGTGAGTAGATGAATAGCAGCACATACATCCTGCATGATAGGATGATGAACATACATGTACCAGAGCACTGTGGGTTTTTCATTACTGCCACATTTCTGTGGTTCAACCTGAACAGACAAGCCAAGGACTGTTTTTGGTCTTTTTGTCTTTGCAGGCAATTTTCTTGTGGGTTACCTTGAAAAAGCTGGGTCCCTTTTGTCCCTCAAAAATATGAAACATAAAGCAGAGAAAATCCAGGATATTTCCCCCTCTAATTAGGAAGCGTTAGTGTTCAGTAAGCTGTCAGTGCTGTCTGTACATTAGGAATTCATCATAAAACCCAGCTGTGCTAAAGCTTTACATTAGAATGCATTTCTTAACATTAAAAGCATTGAGGTTTCTGAAAAATATTTAAGCAACCACTCGCTTCATAAGATTGCATTATATTTGGAAAGAGCTGCAGAGGTATTTAGTAGGAATATTGTCTATCCGATATAAATCCGTATATAAGGCTTATGATACTGTAGCATGATCCCTATTTTTTGTTGTTACTCTGGATTTTACATGCAAAATATTTTGACAAATTTGAATGGGGATTTGATATGTTAAAACATAAGCTTTGCCAACGAGAGGTTTCAGTCTTCTCATGTCGATAAAAGTTTTACTGCATGCCTGTTGCCTAGATAGAAAATAGCTGCCTGGGGGAATTGCCAAGATGGCTGCCAAGCAAACTGAATAAAAGGACTGCATTGTAAGTGAAATGAAATGAAATGAATGATTCATTTGTGTGATTTAAAGTGATAGTTCAACTCAAGAAATCTGGCATTAACACGACCTCAAATGTTGCAAGTTGTGCTGTTATTTAGTTATTTATTGATTTAGTTTTTTAGTAGAACATGAAGGGAACATTTTTAAGACACTCTTTTCTAGTTCATCGTCATTGAACTACGTTTTATTACTATTGATAGTTCACCCAAAATGAAAGTTCTGTCATTAATTACTCGCCCTCATGTCGTTCCAAACCTGTAAGACCTTCTTCAGAAGACAAATTTAAACATTTTTGATGAAATCCTGGAGCTTTCTGTCCCTGCATAGACAGCAACTACCATGTTCAAGGCCTGGAAAGGTAGTAGGGACATTGTTAAAATAGACCATGTGACATCTGTGGTTCAACTTTAATTTTATGAAGTTACGAGAATACTTTTTGTGCAGAAAGAAAATTAAAATAACATCTCCTATGCCTGGTTCTGCGTCAGCAGCACCATATGCATACGTTGTGGTACTGTCATGAAGAGAAGAAATTGCTGAATAAAGTCATTATTTTTGTTTTCTTTGTACATAAAAAGTATTCTCCTAGCTTCATAACATTACGATTGGACTACTGATGTCACATGGACTATTTTAACCCTTACTAACTTTCTAGGCCTTGAATATGTAGGTCACAAATCAACTTATGACAGCTCACAAATCAACTTATGACAGAGTTCACATGTGATTCATGAAACATTCGTATGCCGCCAATCCTGTACGAATGATCGAATGATGATAAATGTGGCGGCTGAAAACAGCTGTCATTTAAATATCATGCCCCTAAAAACACCCTGCTTTAGAAGCCTTGCCCCTGGAGTTTACGACATGGAGAAACAAAACCCGGCCAAAAAGAGGACGTAAACTCATGAAAGAGAAATTGATCTTACTCCAAAAACACCCTTTAACCTTATATTTTGCAAACAATAGCATTATTTTTATACAGTATGTAAATAAATACCAGTAAATATAACAAAACCTTTATAAACATTATAGACTATAGTTTTCTTTATATCTTTACTTTATTAAATGTAACTTGCGCATGCACCTCACGTGTACACACACAACATTTCAGCATAGCTAACTTGACAATTCAGCCAATAATCAAACTAAAATGGTTTAAAAGGTCTGCTGTAAAATCAGCGCGCAGTCCCAAAATAAACGTTTTGCGCATGTGAAGGATGATTTAGGCTTATATGGATATTGGAACAAGTTAAGAACAAAGACTTGTTTACAGTATGGATAATAGTTCAGCAATCAAATGTTACATAGAAAAAAATGGAAACATTTAGATGTCAATGAGAGAGGCTTACTAATCTGTTAATTCTTTAAGAGAACTACATTTTGTGTAGGCTATCCATATTTATTTATCAAAGGGCTCTAAACGATCCCAGCCAAGAAAGAAGGGTCTTATCTAGCAAAACAATCAGTTATTTTATTTATTTTTTTTTAAGTGTAAAATGACTTTTTAACCTCAAATGCTTGTCTTCTCTAACTCTGTGTATTCCGATTCACAGTAGACAGTTCTCATCTCATCTTCTCCTCCAACTTCAAAATTGTACATTAGAATTTGATTAGGACAATGTAGGACAATTTTGAAGTTGGAGGAGAAAATAAGTTCTGTTATAACAACTCTCAAAGGGATTGGCATGGTAATGTACATGACAATGTTAATGTATTTGGTCTTGGCTGAATAGATCTGCTACGCTGCTGCTGCGGCAGAGCAAGTACCGAGACCTGCTACTGCCAATACATCCACAACATGCTGCTGTAAGCATGTAAGAAATACTGCTCCTGCACATATAACATATATGAATAACCACCATACATAAATGAATCACCTCGTAGCAGATCTATACAGGTGGAGCTGGGGAAGGTGGAGGGTTTCTGAAGCATGCTGCAAACTGCTACATCCAGCACTAGCCATATATTTGAATGTTGAGTAGTGAGCTCATTGGCTACTGATGTGATTATGATGTCATGTTGTCAGATTGAATTAGACCCTTCGGACTGCATTCTAGAGTTTCATGCCAGAACTCTGTATATGGGAGTTTTTCGACGTAACCTAACTGTCTTGAACCGGAATACACGCAGAGCTAGACAAGATGAACATTTGAGTTTAAAAAGTATAACAATTGTCATTTTTCTTAGAAAGTAAAGAATCGTTTTGGTAGATAAGACCCTTTTTCCTCGGTTGGGAACATTTAGAGTCCTTTGAAACCGCATTTAAACTGCATTTTGGAAGTTCAAACTCGTGGACATCATAGAAGTCCACTATTTGGAGCAAAATCCTGAAATGTTTTCCTCAAAAAACTGAATTTCTTTACGACTGAAGAAAGAAAGACATGAACATCTTGGATGACTGGGGGGTGAGTAAATTATGTGCACATTTTTATTCTGGAAGTGAACTTCTCCTTTAAGATATACTAGTATCTTTATATTATAGAAATAATTGAGCAAACATTTAACAGATGATGAACTGTAGCTATAAAAGGAATGAAACACATCAGCACAGATCCTATAGAGATATACCTCTTGCGTAAGCCATCAGAAATGTCTTGCTCTCAAGAGCATAACATCCAGCCAGTTATATTCTGTTAAATGTGTTGCTGTTGAAGATAACCCTTATGATAGGACGGCTTTACCCTGGATAGTAAAAAGCAAAATGCAATTTAAAACTCCAAGCTAAACATGTGAGCGAGAAGGAGCCACATCCTATGACCTTGAGTGTTGTGAATACTTAAACAGTAAGATTTTCCACCCAGAACCACAGTTACCAATCTCATTTCAAGACAGGCTGTACCATGCCAATGGCCTTGCAATCATAAACACAGTTGGATGTCGATGACATTGCCTGTCTTCCATAAGATGCCCCATCTCCAAAGCTGCTTAAGATAGACCTATTACACCATCGAAGAAAATAAAAGAATACAATTCATGTTCACTAGATGGCCTACCGGCAGGGGCTCCGTACGGCTCCGCTGTTGTCCTTTGATGAGATGGCCCTATCACTGCAGCTGGACGATTTCCAACCAGAGGACGGAATGGCAAGCCTTCCCATCAAATCACACGCTTCCAGTAGCGAGGAGGGGTGATGATGCACAAGCTGAGAAGCAACAAGAGAGTGTTTACAATGTGATTGGTTCCACATCCCAGATGGTTTTATAATTATCAGAATGTACATGTTTAAAGCCTCATGAATTGTAATCATCTTACACAATGCAATTAGTCTAGCGGATCCTGTTTGTATTTTCAGTGTTTTTTTGTTTTTTTGTTTTTTTTTTATGTTACGTTACTGGTGCCAGTGCTGCATAGAAGACTAATCATAAACGGATATCGTGTGATCTCTGCAGCATGGAAATAGACACAAAGAGCTGGCTTCTTTTCTCTGCAGGGCAAAGGAAAAGCTTATCACTCAGACAGAAGCATGAAAGGGACGGCTAAACCAGGACACCAAGTACAACACATCATCTTCTTCTTATTGCTTGTCATTTCTTCCATCCTTTTCTTTTCATCTTTATTATTAGCACTCCTTCCAGTTTGAAGTACATCTCTTTTTATCCTCTCGTCGCCCCCCTGCTGTACCTGAAAGGTAAATTGGGAAGGTTTGCCTGAGGCTTGACCAAATCTTCTGGAAGGCATGTGTAGGTGTTCTGGTGAAGACAGCAGGCTTTAAAGCCAAAGTAGTGGTGCCATCAGGGTAAAATTGATTCTTCACACTGATCAAAGATATACTGCATATAAGGATATTTTTATATTCATAGTAATAGGACATTTAATATGTAAGAATTTTACAATAGCATGCTTCCTGGGTGCCTAATGAGCTCAAAAGTGTGACACCTATTCTTTGGACAGGTACAGAACTAAGGTTCCATTACGATTTTACTACCTTTACAGCATTTACTAATCTAGGTCAATGTTATTTTCTACATATACTAATACATTTATAACATTTCAAGTTAAAAATGAACAACTTCATGCATTATGAATGAACATGAATTAACAATAGCATATTTATAAATTACCATTAGATGAATAAATATTATACATGCTCTCATATAACTGATTCATTAATAAATGTTAATGAATTGAACTTGCTCCCAGCTATATTTTTGTGCTATTTTTATACTATTAATCGGGCCACCATAATTTAGCCTTAGCCACCAAGGAGGAAACGTACTTACATTTTGTGGTCTCTGTGAGTGGATTGTATTTTCAGGCAAAGCTAATAAAAACGGTAAAAAAAAACACTGAGGGAGAGAGTTCCATTGATTTCTAAATCTTCATTCAGGTGTTTCACAGGTCAGAAAGTGACCTCTTCTATTTCCGCTGGCGATGGCACAGCTGAGCCTCTGGGCTGTCTGTCTACCCGAGCACTGACCCTAGAGAAGACTGCAGAGCCCTGACATTTCTCTGGACGGAATATGAATGGCAGGGTGCCAGGAAACTGTTCTAGATTATAATACCTGCACATGTGAGGACTGACAATGAAGCCTTTTGACTGAAAGTCTAAATCAATGTATCCATAAGCGTACAATACCAGTCAAAAAGTTTGGAATAATTAAGATCTGTTAATGTATTTTTGAAAGAAGTCTCTTACTTTCACCAAGGTTGCATTTATTTAATCAGTAAAAATAAAAGTACTGTGAAATATAATTACAATTTGTTAATGTTTTTAAAGTTGACTTTTAGCTGACTTTTTGGGCAGAATACACATTACATTACATTACACCCTTTTTACCTAAAAACACCTCTGTTCAAAAAGACCTGTTTCGGTGCATGTCTCTTTAAATGATAATGAGCTACTGCTCACTCCACCGCTCTCTTCCGTTTTGTGTATTTGGTGGCTCGTTTCTATCAAACACAAACATTGCCCTACATTGCGACCCAAAATCCTTTGGTAATCCTCAGATTTCATGATGCCTTGCACACAGTCAAGGCACCCAGTGCCAGAGGCAGCAAATCAACCCCAAAACACCTTTGAACCTCCACCATATTTGACTGTAGGTACTGTGTTCTTTTCTTTGTAGGCCTCATTCTGTTTTCGGTAAACAGTAGAATGATGTGCTTTACCAAAAAGCTCTATCTTGGTCTCATCTGTCCACAAGACGTTTTCCCAGAAGGATTTTGGCTTACTCAAGTACATTTTGGCAAACTGTAGTCTTGCTTTTTTATGTCTCTGTGTCAGCAGTGGGGTCCTCCTGGGTCTCCTGTCATAGCATTTCATTTCATTTAAATGTCGACGGATAGTTCGCGCTGACACTGATGCACCCTGAGCCTGCAGGACAGCTTGAATTTCTTTGGAACTTGTTTGGGGCTGCTTATCCACCATCCGGACTATCCTGCGTTGCAACCTTTCATCATTTTTTCTCTTCCGTCCACGCCCAGGGAGATAGCTACAGTGCCATGGGTTGCAAACTTCTTGATAATGTTGCGCACTGTGGACAAAGGCAAATCTAGATCTCTGGAGATGGACTTATAACCTTGAGATTGTTGATAGTTTTCCACAATTTTGGTTCTCAAGTCCTCAGACAGTTCTCTTCTCCTCTTTCTGTTGTCCATGCTTAGTGTGGCACACACAGACACACAATGCAAAGACTAAGTCAACTTCTCTCTTTTTTATCTGCTTTCAGGTATTATCACATGGCACAGCCGATTGGTTCTCTCCTGTATCAGTAGCCAGTGAGCTCACTGCTCAACATTCAAATACATGACTAGTGCTAAATGTAGCAGTTTGCAGCATGTTTCAGAAACCCTCCACCTTCCCTAGCTCCACCTGTATAGATCTGCTATGAGGTGATTCATGTATGCTATGGGGGTTATTCATATATGTTATATGCGCAGCAGCAGTATTTCTTACATGCTTAAGGCAGCGGCTATTTGCACTAAGTGTAAATAGCGATAGATGCTATTTACACTAAGTGCAAATAGCAATAGATGCTATTTACACTAAGTGAAAATAGCAATTATATGCTATTTACACTAAGTGAAAATTGCATATTTTCTCAACGATAGATGCTATTTACACTAAGTGCAAATAGCGATAGATACTATTTACACTAAGTGCAAATAGCAATGGGTTCTATTTACACTTAAGGATTTTCCGCTATTTATAATACTTATTGCAAATAGATGCAATTATTACTATTGTATTATATTAAAACAGTATTCAGTAATTATGCATTGAGTGTAAATTATCGTTTTAATTCAATTTATTAAATGGATGCAGCCTTAGTGGGACAATAAGCCCTCCCTAAACACCTAACCTAGCCCTAACCAATACTTTATTTTACAATTTTCGATTATTTCCTTTATTGAAAATCAAAGCTTTTTCGTCTGTGTCAAAAGGACTTATTTGCACGCTTTAGCCAACAAGAGGGGCTATTTGCACTTAGTGTAAATAGACACTCCATATTTGGCATTTTAAAAAAGTATTCAAAACTTTTGACCAGTAGTGACCTCAATATAATTTTAAAGGAATACACCCAAAAATTAACCTTGAGAAATGACAGTCCTCTGTGCTTCTGCGATTTTTTTTCTTTTACGTGATTTTAGAATCCATTTACCTGTGTTATTTGGACTCACAGCAATGGATTGCAATAAATCTAAAATTTAAGCTTAATGCTACATAAAGAAGAACGTTTTGGAGTGACATGAGGGTGATAATACATTTTTATATGATTTGTGTGTATGTGTGTGTGTGTGTGTGTGTGTGTGTGTGTGTGTGTGTGTGCGTGTGTGAACTGCCCCTTTAAGAGAAAATTCAACATCTGAAATCTAAAAGAGTTGCTCCAGTAAGATATTCAGTTTGAATTTACTCTGCACTCCGCTGATACTTACAATAGTTGTACCAAATGTTGCCAGTTCTGTCAAATAACTGCTTCACCACTCATGTTATCAGTTGAGTCCACACAATGATATGCATGACTGTGTGCTTCATTTGAATAAACGCTCTCACATTCTGTAGTGCAGGGGCCAGCTAGTCAAACAGATGAGAGAGGCTCTTCTCATGCACTGAGTGTACCTGGCAGACTGGCATGTGGGACACCTCTACCGTCGCGGGTGATTGACTGAGGAACTACATTGACATTTTGAAAGGAGCTTGACAGATGAGAGGCCCAGTCGGTCTTCACCTACCATCACAAAATAAATTGGGCTTCCTATCAGCTGTAACCTTTAAAGTGTGTATTTACCTGTGTTTGTGTGTGTTTCCATGAAAACATCCAACAAAACCCAACCGTGGTGCATCGGGGTGTTAAACGCCAGAATCACAGGAAATGTGTGCCAGTCTCATATGTGAAAGATGAATCTAGAGTTGTCTCTGTAGGCAGAATTTCAAGACATAATAGGCACACTCACTCCTGGTGCATAGTCTGTTCCAAAAAGTATGCAACTTAATTATGCTGCCTCCTAAGATACCTGTTTTTTGGCCAGATTCCAAGGCAACATCGCATGTATGCTTAATAGAGACGGCAATGGCAGAATGCAATGCGACAAGACAATAAATCAAAGATGGCCACATAAGAGAAACGTTATTTATAAATATGCAAGAAAACTTTTTAGTTTTATGCACTGAATAGTCTGAATTCTGCCTCTATTTGGAAATTCAGAAAATGGCCAAATAATTCCAAAGCTTTATAAACCAAGCTTTTGGCAGAATAAGGATAATTGCAATATATATCAAATAATTTAGACATCAGTAACAGGCTAGGTAAAAATATAATGCATTTACATTGTTGTGCATATATTTAACAATAGTTAAACAAAAGTTTCTTAAATTTTAATATTTATTTATTTGTTTGTTTTTGAAAAATTGTCTGAAAGAATCAGTTATTTTCCTCTCACTTGTAGCTTCTTGAAATTTAAATTGTACAAAAAAAAAAAAAATTTTAGAAAAAAAGGCAAGCATGAAGGTCCATCCCTAACTCTAACCCATAAATACAACCAATCACCAGTTAATCAAATCATATGAATTACCCAACAATTCACCAAAACTTAAGACAGTTTAAAATTTTGAAGAGATTGTTTTGGTTCAAATTAGTGATGAGTAATCTTAGAAGCTTAACAAATTATTAAGGTAATCAAATTCCAGAAAACTGATTCCCCTGTATTTCTTAAAAGGTCCATTTCACACATGATCTCTATATGGTAATTTATCAGTAATTTTCAAATTTATTTTTTGTGTAAAAGCCTTTGTGATTTGTCTTTAAAAAAAATGTGGATACTCATAGTAGATCTATGGCACCACATTAAAGAGTGTCAAAATAACATTTATTGTTTGTTTCTCGTAAAAATAACATAAAAGTAACAATTTACAATTTCAAAGCTGAAATTTTATTGAAGTAAACATAAACACAATTAAAAACACAAAACAGTAAAAACAACCTTTTACTCTGTTTCTTGTAAACAGCTAATTGAAATGATTAGCTAATGAAGTGTGTCATAAACTTACACCGAAAATGATCGATAAAAACATCTATTTTACTATTTTAACAAAATGTCATGCTATATTATTCTTAAAGTGATACTATGTGACTGCTGCAAATAGATCTATCGCACCACATTAAAGAGCGTCTCGCAAAGACTCACAATGCAAACAAATATCACACTCCAAATAGGCCTACTCACAATGCGAACTATTACAGAAACATGCTGCTAATACTATCAATGCAAACAAATACAGAAACGGGTGCAAATACTTACAACACAAACAAATACAAAAACATGCTGCAAATACTCATAATGCCAACAAATACAGAATTGCGCTGCAAATCAGGGATGGCTTGATACCATAATTTTGGCTTCGGTACGATACCAGAATGTAATACCTCGCTATCAATACTAAATCGATACCATGGGTGACAAATAACCAGCCTCAAAAGATAAGTAAATTTATGCTAACATACTAAACATCTACTAGTTCATTTATCATTTGTAACTAATTAACGTTACTGACATAGATCTATTCATAGCTGTACTGTTAGGTGATCTTACCTAAAAAATTGTAACAAAAGTTTTTTACTCTGTTATTCTTACAAAGTATTCAAAATCACGTTATCCGATTATTTTCAGATTTCATACTCAGCCAAAGAAAAAGCAGTAAATATAATTCTTTGTCTGGCTTTCGCCTGCTTATTAGCGGTTGACGGAGAAACATTCCCTCATATTATTGATACTAAAACTAATACAGCAAAACTCTTGCTTCATTTGATTGTTTGAAATGCAAGTGCAAAAATTATGTGACCAAAGCTATAGCGTTTCACATACACACATTTGAGCTTTCCTATTTACTATATCACATCTTCGGTATGTGCGTTGATCAGTTGTGAATAAAAGTTAATGAAATCTGAATTTTATGAATGATGAACTCACCTGTCGATCTCTAAATTCGCGTTAAAGATCAGGATGAGCAAGTAACACATGCATGGCAAGATCTGTGCCTCCTGTGGCAACAAATGATTTATTATAGCAATGCTTGCATACAAGTGCAGTAAGGTCAGCTCTTTCACCTTTATCATCTGTTTTGTATGGAAAATAATGCCATATTTCACTTCTACGGTTGTCTTAGTTTGTCGTTTATGGAGTTTCATCTGTTTGATGATCAATCGTGTTCTGTTGCCATGTTAAACCGCTTCGCAGCAATTTGGGAAGCACTGCCGCCTACAGGCAAAATTCGGAACAGCATGCAGCGTACCGAATTGATGAAAATGATAGTATTGAACCATTTGAAATAAAATATATACCGGTGTTTTTCCAGTACCAGTATACCGCACATCACTACTGCAGATACTTAAAACCAGACAAAAACAGAAAAAAGCTACAAATAATCTCAACACAAACAAATACAGAAGCACGCTGCAAATACAATGCAAACAAATACAGAAATGCACTGCAAATACTTAAAACCGAACAAACACAGAAGCACGCTGCAAATACTCACAATGCAAACAAATAATGCACTGCAAATACTCACAACACAAACAAATACAGAAACACTCTGCAAATACAATGCAAACAATTACAGAAACATGCTGCAAATACTCAACGCAAACAAATACAGAAACATGCTGCAAATCCTCCAAAGTAAACAAATACAGAAACGCACTGCAAATACTCACAACCCAAACAATTACAGAAACATGCTGCAAATACTCACAATGCAAACAAATACAAAAATGTGCTGCGAAAACTCACAACACAAAAAAAAACAGAAACACACTGAAAATACTCACAACCCAAACAAATACAGAAACATGCTGCAAATACATTGCAAAAAAATACAGAAACACACTGCAAATACTCAACACAAACAAATACAGAAATACGCTGCAAATACTCACAGAAATACAGAAATACACTGCAAATACTCACAACACAAACAAATACAGAAATACAGTGCAAATACTCACAACCCAAACAATTACAGAAACATTCTGCAAATACTCACAATGCAAACAGCAGCTGACTCTGTGCCGGATTTGTTTTCAAAATCGTTGTGCCAAAAGACACCGGCCCAAGTCCGTTTTGCAGATTTGCAGAAGTGTGGGCCGGAATCAGACCAGATGAATTTTGCTGTCTGGGAACTAATAAAGAAATGTGCTGCAAATGCTTACAACCAAATTAATACACAAATTTGCTGCAAATACTCAAAACCAAACAAAAACAGAAAGAAGTTGCAAATACTCAACACAAATAAAGAAGCCTGCTGCAAATACTCACAAATACAGAAACAGCTACAAATACAGAAACGGTGCAAATAGTCACCACGCAAACAATTGCAGAAACATGCTGCATGTGTTTGTAGCATTTGCAGCATAATGAAAATTTATCTCAATTTGCTGGTGTTTTTTTCTGTTTGCAGTGTTTTTAAGTCACTGCAAATACTCCACCAAAAACGTAAAAAAAAAAAAAAAAAGGATTAAAATACATCTCTGTGAGTCCAAATAACGCAGGTATATGGGACCCTCAAAGTTGATGAATGTAAAAACTCATGCAATGTGCTTCACAACATGCCTACAGTTGGCCGAAATCTGTAGTTTATAGTACAAAATATTTTAAATATTACTATTTTTCTCATATACCCCTATTGTTTCGCTTCATAAGACGCTGATTTGTCAACTGGAATCATATGGATTACTGTCATGTTCATTTTGAGTGGTTTTTGAGACCAATTTTGAGGAGCCCATCCACTTGTGTTAGATGCACTGACAGAGATGGATTATTTTTTTTAAAAATCCCTTTTTGTGTTCCACAGAAGAAAGAACGAAATGGCATGAGGCTGAATTAATGATGAGAGAATTTTTATTCTTGGGTGGAGTATCCCTTTAAGATATGGTGTATTAGGAGCAGAGCTAATGACACCCGCATGACCCCAAGTGCATCATTTCAGGTAAACAGATCACTCCATATTGACGTACCTCTGTGCACTTGTATTCAGTGTGAAGTGGAGCTATGAAGCCGGGGTAAATGGTGTATTGTTCATCACAGTAGAGAAGGCAGGCAACAGCTCAATCTTTCTGACTGCCCTCATCGCTCTGTTGCGTGTCATCGGGCAGTGGGTGATGTCAGAGTAGCTGTCATTTGTTGTGGCCCGTCATAATCATTTCCTGACTTCATGTTTCTTTTCCACTGTGTCACTCTCACTCACCATGATCATTAGTCATAGAGCCAATCATGCATTATCCTCCTGCCATCAATCACAGGCAGTCCCACCCTCTCCGTACCAGCCGGTTATGTGACAGCCGATCTAATGCATCATGCAAGGGTCTCTGGGAGCAAAAAGACGGAAAAAACAGACGAGGTGAATAAGTGTGATTGTGTGTGGGTGCTTCTTAAACGTGTACAGGTTAGGACGTGCGGGTAGGTTTGAATGTTAATGAATACTTTGACAGCTTTGGTTTGTGTTATGAGGGCATGTGTGTATGTGGTGTGGCACCACACACATGTCTGTCACAGCATGAAATTTTATTCATTCGTTTCACTTAATAAATAATAGTGTCAGCACTACTGATATGTTGGCATCCTTGAATAAAAATGAGGAGGCTTTTTGTCCATCCCCAAATTTCTTTCCAGCAAAATTGATGTTGTTTCGTTTTGTTTTGTTTTGTACTTTCACGTTCACTTTCGAAAGGTTGTGCCAACTCGGAATGGTCCTTTTTCTCCTGGTGACAGAGAGAATGCCTGAGTGAAATTCAGCTCCTTCCTGATTCCACAGGGAGTTTTGGGCTCGTGCAGATTAAAAAGAGAGACAGAGTAAAGAATGAATCATTTAGAAAGGAAAGGTGCGAGGTTTCTTGTGGCTGACAGCCGTGCTTTGAAGTCCGCCTCTCTGTAGAGGGTTGAGTGTGTCTTGGTAGGGATGTTCTGCAGTTGTTTGTTTGGATGAAAGGGCCGTGCGCCTCAAACGCACGAGAAAAACAGGAGGAAAACATCAGTCGGGATGGAACCGCGCGTTGGACGTAAAGTTCTAGAATATTGTCCCTTAGATATAAACCAGTTTTCTCCATCCTCTATACTGCCAGATATTTTGAGAATAAAATGATGGGAAAACCTGCTGTGAGAATATAATGATGCAGTTGCATAAGAAGATGAGACATACGCTTAAAAAGTGGCTTTAAAGTTAACACAGCATAACACATGTAGTTAAATGAATTTAACAATGTTATTTTAGTGTTAACGCAGTGAGTTTTACATTTTAACCTCTCATTCTCTCATACATGTTTACATTTTTACAAGAGGCAGAGGAGCACAAATTACATATATTTCTCTATCATCCAAACTCAACACTGAAACACACTGTAATGTTTTTAGTCATTAAAAGAGCTAGAAAGCCAGCAGAGAAAGCAACTTGGCAAGAAAATTATTGGACATTATTAGAACATTATTCAGTATTTGCAGTTCCTGTGTGTTTTGATGATGTAGTATATAGATGTGTTAACACTGTCTACAATGTGTTTATACACATATGCTTTACACATATTTTACCACAAATGTTGTTTTCTTTTTTTTTTTCTTTCAAAGAAATAGCTCAGAATGTGTTAACCAGTGTTGGGGAAAGTTACTTTTAAAAGTAATGCATTGCAATATTGCGTTACTCCCTAAAAAAGTAACTAATTACGTTACTTAGTTACTTTTTATGGAAAGTAATGCATTGCATTACTTTTTGAGAAAAATAAAGCACAAATGTAAGTTAATCTAAAATAAGTTTTGCTTATTAGTATGGTTGAATTGGATCAACAAAGTTCAGCAGCAAAGACATTGATTAATAAAATGGGATTAAATACATAAAGACAACAAAAAAACTCAGATATTTTCTTGTATATATTACTTTAATAGTTACTTGAAAAGTAATCTGATTACGTAACTCACGTTACTTGTAATGCGTTACCACCAACACTGGTGTTCACTGTAACTGTAATGCATTTTACATTACGGTTCACTCAAAAAAAAGGTTTTTTTTTTTTTTTTGATGCGGTTCACTTACAACAATTCCTTTTGTTTTAATACCATTGTATTAGGTTTCTCATTCAAACATGATTGCATCATGTTAAACTGACTTAAAACAGCTACTTTTTGGTCTTAAATTGATGTTTTCATTTTGAAAGAACATGTTTCAATTAAGTAGTCCAAAATAAGTTACACTTCCCATCACAAGGCTAGATATGGGTAGAAAATGTTGACATAAAGTGTCTTTGTTGTTGTTTTTTCAGCAAAATAAGAAAATTGTGAGACAGGGAGATGCATAATGATTAAGTTGGCATTTTAAAATACTTATTTATGTTGGTGTTTTTTGGCAAGTTATTGTGGTGAAGTGTGGAGCGTGTGCTTGGGTTGAGGACTTGCTAAAGAGAGCTTAAGTTGCTCTAATTAAAAAAGCAACTCCAATAGGAGTACCATCCTTAAACTGCCAACAACTAATATCATATTTATAAGGCGCTGAGTTTGTATGGTTATTGGTTCTACATGATGAACACATGTTATCTCTACTCATATATTTCATGTAGGATACACTAAAGCAAACTAATTAGACTCAACTTAAATGAGACATGTCCAAATAACTTAATTCAATTGTGTCCAAATACAATGATTCATTCTTGTGGAACCACTGTCCATGATTGAACCATGTTCAGCCAATGAGTTATTTTTATAGAGACCTTATTAATGTCCTACCATTATTAGTAAATTAAAATTAGACACCCCCACTGTTCTAAGCACAAGCTAGTATGCCAAGTACTAAAAGAAAAGAAGGTAGGGCACTCAGGTATCCAGAGGAAGAGATAGGTGTGAGGAAGTGTATTAGCACCTGTAACATGTGAGAAGGATCAGAGATGCACATGGCACTGTGACCACAGGTACCCGTGAGAGATGCATTAGCCCTGATCAAACATCAGATGCTCTCCTCTCATGGCATCGACACTAATAGCAGTGTTGAAGAAATATATTCCCTTAATCCCTTTTCTGATCTCTTAAAAGGATTGACACTAATTACTTTTAGTACATTTGAAAAATAAGTTTAAAATGATGTACATTCACATGATATAAATGATCCAGGGTGACCAAACATTGTTTTCCAGAAACAGTCCAGGTTTTTGGTGCATTTAACTCATATTATCAATGATCAAAAGACTTTGTCAGGGGTGTCGTGTGGGAGAGAATGAGGAAGAAGTGAAAATGAAGTTCGAGTGCAATAAACAAGTCTTTTAATAAATCCACAACAGAACAATCCAAATAACGACAGGCAAGGAGACACACACATCAACAAGAACACACAACCAAACACCGAACAGAATCCAACTTAAGAAGGGTGGTTAACAAGACACAGACAGATGATGGTGATTAACTAATAATGACTTAATGAGGGGAGGAACAGGAACAAAACCAAATAAGGGCAGACAGGAAGTGGAGGAAACCAAACTCAAAAAGGACTGAACCAACTGAAAACACAACCAAAGAGTTCATAACTGTGACAGGTTTCAAGGCAGCCACACATTAGTCATTTTAAAAATAAAGTAATACTGCTTGAATAAACAACATTACAGGGTCTGATATATAACATTTTATAAGCTAAAAAAAAGTTGTAATTATACAGTACATTTACAGAAAAAATAGGAATATGAAATACAATTAGAAAATGTTATATTAAATACAGAAATGTTTGTTTAATACAGATTTATTTATCATAAGCTCTCATATCTGTGTTTGTAATGTTTTATAGTCATAATCTCTATCTATCTATCTATCTGTTTTTAATTGTAGTTGTATACCAATTCAGATTACAGTTCTGCATTATGTTTGCTATTTCTCATTCAATTCAGATTCAGGAACTAAATTGGTGCAGGGGTGTAAATATAGTATTGATGATAACTTGATGTGATATTTGAAATATGAAATACTTATATAACATTAAACCACACATAATATTGTACATAATCCAATGCTAAATGACACACCAACATAGTGGCAGTATTGCAACAGTCTGCAAGATGTGCAGATTAACAACCTACTCTTTTTGTATGTTTTTGTACAGTTCTATCTTGACAACTTTCTTTCAGCATGGTTATGGACAATGTTAATGTATTTGGTTTTGGTGGAATAGATCTGCCACACTGCTGAATTGCCACTGCTGTTGGTTATTGCTGCTGCTGCAAAACAAGTACAGGAACTAGCTATGGCCAATACATACGCCAGTCTGATGCTGAGAGTATTTAAGACATACTGCTGCACAAATAGCATATATTATAACCTATAGCAGATATATACAGGTGGAGCTGGGAAGGTGGAGGGTTTCAGAGGAACTCAGAAAGCCCACTGGGAAATGCTCTAGTGAATGCTAACCAGCCATTTAAATGTAAAGCAATACGCTCATTGGCTGTGTGTAGAACATGAACCAAGCTTGTGCCACATAGTTTAATGCTGCTGTGATTATCATCAGTTTGCGTTAAGGACCCATTAGTCTGTGCAATCTAGTTTCATTATAGAACTTGCTATTCATGGTTATAACCTCTCTTTGCTTAAATATACTCTTTTTTTAACTGTGATTTACTAATTGGAAACTTTTTTTTTTTTTTGGACTAATAGCATTTTTTGGCCACAATTATTCTGTAGTGTAAATGGTATATAACAACATCCATAGCATACAACACATAGGCCCAAGACGACTGCCATATCATCCAGCATAGCATAAAATAAACTTTTTATGGACATTTGTAACCCTGGACCAAAAAAAAACAGTCTTAAGTAGCACATTTGTAGCAATAGCCAAAAATACATTGTATGGGTCAAAATGATTGATTTTCCCTTTTATGTAAAAATCGTCAGGATATTAAGTAAAGATCATGTTCCATGAAGATATTTTGTAAATTTCCTAAATATATTGAAACTTAATTTTTAAATAATTTTTTATGCATTGCTATAAGAACTTCATTTGCGCAACTTTAAAAGCAATTTTCTCAACATTTTGATTTTTTTGCACCCTCAGATTCCAGATTTTTTTTCAGTGAAATATTGTTTTATCCTAATAAACATCAATGGTTATTTATTCAGCTTTCAGATGATGTATAAATCTCAATTTTAACGTATGACTGGTTTTATAGTCCAGGGTCACATATTACAGTTATGTAAGTAAGAGCATATATGCAGATGTTTGCCTATTGGTCATTTGACCAAGCCTTGCTAAAAAGTCAGTGAGGATTGAGACCAAATAGAGAACGCTTTTTCTCCTTCGAGTGGGTACACAAACATCTGGCTTTGCCTTGAGAACACAAAAGGCCGATTGAATTGGAGAGATGATGCTGTCAAATGTCTTG
This sequence comes from Cirrhinus molitorella, assembly GCA_033026305.1. NCBI lineage: Eukaryota > Metazoa > Chordata > Actinopteri > Cypriniformes > Cyprinidae > Cirrhinus > Cirrhinus molitorella. The sequence goes on along the minus strand of CM065136.1, from coordinate 16,929,957 downwards.
TTTCGGTAGCTTTCCCCACACATAATAAAGTCACGAAACCCCACATTTCTATTTTTAAGTATGGAGGGTTAAAAGCACGACTCTGTACTTTCCTAAAAGAGAATTTTAGATTCTTCTCTCCAGAGACAATTCTTTGAGAGAGACTTTTTGTGTTACTTCTGTGCGAGAGGACAGATTTTGCGCAGCAAACTTCAACAGAGACGGCAACTAACAACTCAGACAACGCTCTCCAGCTCGCTGTCTCCATTAGAAGTAGAGGAGAACAGAGTCTTGAGTGAAACTTCAAGGGGGCAATTCAATGTGAGACTCTGACATGGCAGACCATAAATTCAGCAAGAAACCTCACCGACTCATTGTTACACCCCAAACACCTCAGACATAAATAGCCGAGAGGGAGAGTTTATGAACGTCTAGCTGAATTTACAGCCGGGAAAGTTAGTGTGAAATAATGGTGTGATTTGCTGACTCATCTCAGTAGAAAAAAAAAAAAAAATACATTAGTACCCTCCTCAGGGAGAGGGGCGAATCGACATCAGTGCAAAAAGGAAACAATAAAAGACAAAAAAAAGCCCTTTTCGCTTCATTCGAGCAGGGGAAAACAAAGAAACACGTACATGAGATGTATACCGGCAGTGTGACAGACTGTGGACAGCATCCTACGGAGTTCAAAACTGTGAGCTGCCAGGTGTGTACCAAGACATTTAGCCGGTAAAATAATAACTCGCTGTTCACAAAAGCCAATTCTTGCATCACAAATTCTATCTAAGAACTCTGGAAGTCATGAAATATTGAACGCTTCATGTTTGCGGTTGCCTTGACCCCATCTAACCTTCTTCATAGATTTCTATGATTTATGTATTCATTCAGGTCAGCTGCTGCGAATGCAATCTGGAGCTGCTTTTTAACCCCTCGTGTTTCACAGAGAAAGGCTTTTTCAGCATATCCCTTTCCCCATGGCTAGTTTAAAGGATGCTGTAAAATTGATTGCTGTTCATTATTGCAGAAGGTCACCATTTGCCCAATAAGCACTGATGAGGTTTTCACCTCTGGTCATTGATCTCAGTGGCGCTAAAGCTGCCGCCTGTAAATTTACGCACATCTTCGGCTGGCTTTGTCAAGATGCACAACTCAACGTGTGTGTCGTATAATCTAAACGCGCCGTAATTTACAAAGGCAATCATGTATGCTGATGTTTGCTTTGAATCAAGGACAAAACCACATGTGGTCTCACTTAAATGAACTTAGCTTAACATCTAAGCAAGCAGGTGCATGAAAATCTTTTAAGTCTTTGAGCCTTATATTTAAGTCACTTACTAATGAAATCCAAACACAGAAGTGTAATGACACTGTTTATTTATGTTTTTTATTCAAATTCAACTCAGCCCAGTTAGTATTCATTAAATGACACCGAACAGTTATTCTCTGATCAAACAGGATTATCTGGAGTGCAGTTAAAGAGCAACGCAAACCTCCTTCAGGCTGAGGTAATGACTATGAAGGACTTGTGTAATAAAATGAAGGACATGGCAGAAACATTCAGCCATGACTTGGTTTCTCAAAGCATCTGCTGAATTCATAAAGCTGTTGTCATGTCACTCATAACTCAAACAATGCAGAGATATGAAGCTGACTCATAATGTAGATAAAAATAAGAATATTATCTAAATATCTAGCTAATATCTATATACATTGGGGTCCAAGCATCTGAGGCCATTTAATACATTTGTTTTACTAATGTATATAATATTTTATGTATTTTTAAAAATGTAAATCAAATATTGCAATTTATTTAAAAAAAAATTAAAAATTAAAATTAAAAAAATGCAAATCATATTTATAATTTATATAAAAATATTACAACTTGCATTATATTATAAAAATATGGAACATTTGAATAAAAATGTAACAAAAATGTATAATAAAACGTAATAAAAACCTATTAATTATATATATACAGGTGCATCTCAATAAATTAGAATGTCATGGAAAAGTTCATTTAGTTCAGTAATTCAACTCAAATTGTGAAACTCGTGTATTACATAAATTCAGTGCACACAGACTGAAGTAGTTTAAGTCTTTGGTTCTTTTAATTGTGATGATTTTGGCCCACATTTAACAAAAACCCACCAATCTCAACAAATTAGAATACTTCATAAGACCAATTAAAACAAAACTAAACTAAAAAAACATATTTAGTGAACTGTTGGCTTTCTGGAAAGTATGTTTATTTACTGTATATGTACTCAATACTTGGTAGGGACTCCTTTTGTTTTAATTACTGCCTCAATTCGACATGGCATGGAGATGATCAGTCTGTGGCACTGCTGAGGTGGTATGGAAGCCCAGGTTTCTTTGACAGTGGCCTTCAGCTCATCTGCATTTTTTGGTCTCTTATTTCTCGATTTTCTCTTGACAATACCACATAGATTCTCTATGGGGTTCAGGTCTGGAGAATTTGCTAGCCAGTCAAGCACACAACACCATGGTCATTTAACCAACTTTTGGTGCTTTTGGCAGTGAAATCAGAATCTTTAAAAAGCTGGTCAGCAGAAGGAAGCATGAAGTGCTCTAAAATTCCTTGGTAAATGGGTGCAGTGACTTTGGTTTTCAAAAAACACAGTGGACCAACACCAGCAGATGACATTGCACCCCAAATCATCACAGACTGTGGAAACACTAGACTTCAAGCAACTTGGGCTATGAGCTTATCCACCCTTCCTCCAGACTTGCAATACAAAACTTGCTCTCATCTGAAAAGAGGACTTTGAACCACTGGGCAACAGTCCAGTTCTTCTTCTCCTTCGTGCAGGTAAGACACGTCTTACGTTGTCTGTGGGTCAGGAGTGGCTTAACAAGAGGAACACGACAACTGTAGACAAATTCCTTGACACGTCTGTGTGTGGTGGCTCCTGATGCCTTGACCCCAGCCTCAGTCCATTCCTTGTGAAGTTCACCCAAATTCTTGAATCGATTTTCCTCGACAAGCCTCTCAAGGCTGCGGTTCTCTCAGTCGGTTGTGCATCTTTTTCTTTCACACTTTTTCCTTTCACTCAACTTCTGTTAACATGCTTAGATACAGCACTCTGTGAACAGCCAGCTTCTTTGGCAATGAATGTTTGTGGTTTACCCTCCTTGTGAAGGGTGTCAATGATTGTATTCTGGACAACTGTCAGATCAGCAGTCTTCCCCATGATTGTGTAGCCTAGTGAACCAAACTGAGAGACTATTCTGAAGGCTTAGGAAAGCTTTGCAGGTGTTTTGAGTGGATTAGCTGATTGGCATGTCACCATATTCTAATTTGTTGAGATTGGGTTTTTTTTGTTAAATATGAGCCAAAATCAAGACCAAAAAAACCAAAGACTTAAACTATTTCAGTCTGTGTGCATTTAATTTATTTAAAACACGAGTTTCACAATTTGAATTGAATTACTGAAATAAATGAACATTCTAATTTATTGAGATGCACCTGTATATGTAGTTTATATACAAATATTACAACTTATACAGATATTATATTATATTATATTAAAAATGTACATGCATTTCAGAATTGTAATATGTTTTGTATATATTGCATTATATTATATTACAAAAATATGGAATATATAAAAATGGAAATATTGAATTAAAAATATACATTTAATAAAATATTTTGTTATGTAATTTAAAAAACTACAAAATATATTTGTACTTTATATACAAATATTACAAATTATAATATTATTTAAATGTAAATATAACTCATTTATATTATATTATATTATATTAGACAAAAATGTAGATGAATTTCATAATTGTAATATTTGGTACATATGTATATATGGACTAGTCTGGCATATATTGCATAACTTGCATTATATTATATTACAAAAATATGGAATGTAAAAAAAAAAAAAGGTCAATTAACAAATGAAAATTGAAAAATGTAATTTAAAACTGAAATGATTTTTTAAAACATTTAAAAATAAAACATTTAATAAACCATTTTATTATTTTATTTAAAAAAACCACACAAATTACAAATTATACTATATATTATATTATATTATATTATAGTAACACTTCACAATAAGGTGTAATACATTAATGTATTAGCTTACATGACCAAGCAATGAACAATACATTTATTACACTATTTATTAAGCTTTATGTTAATAAAAGTAAGGTAATAAAATACATTTGTTCTTCGTTTGTTCATGTTAGTTCACAGTGCATTAACTAATGTTAACAAACACAACAAATGGCAACTAATGAACCTTATTGTAAATAGTTGCTTATATTATATTATAAATGAAAAAAATTTACATGAATTTCAGAATTGTAATTTTTGGTATATGCAGTAAATATGGATTTGTCTGATATATATGGGCTATCCATCCATATATTTGCCAAACCGCTTATCCTCTGTAGGGTCAGCATATAGAGCAATCTAACATGTAGAATAAAATGGCCTACAGCTCCCTGCTTATGCTATATCTCACAAGAACAGAGACTTTGAACAATCTTAAAAAACTATTCAAGAGAAGAAATAGTGTATGTACAACAGGAGAAAATCTTCCTTACGGCATCATTTTAAAATGAACCCAGTTCCACGGAAGAAAGCTGCACCGACACTCTGACTTGACAAAATGTCAATGTGTTTTCCTCAGGAGAGCGTGCTACTTTGTCCTCTCTTCTCAAAGCTGAACGCTTGGTTTGCTCCTGGATGTGGAATGTTAATGAGGTTGATGGGTTTGATTGAGGTGGGCTGGGAGAGAGAGGAAAAAGAGGGACAGAGAAAGAGAAGACTGCCAGAGCGTGAAGGAGTATGTCGCTCATAAGAATTTACCGCTCCCTCCTTTCATAATACAATAATAGACTTCAGGAAAAAAGAACTGGCTTTGTTTGACTTCACCAGTCCAAGACATAACATGTTTTGCTGCATGTCATCTGCTGATGTCAACAACTGCCGAAACAACCATTGTTAGAAAGTTTTATTCCACGGATACAATTTTCCTGTGCTTCTTGACTGGCAGCGCATGGCAATACACACAACAGCTTCCCTACCTGTTTGGGTATAAGGAAAAGCGACCTTGTGTTTTCAGTGAGTCACAGCCTGGATGACGTCATAGTCACTATTTTCATTTCTTTTATTTTATTTCAGACAAAAATAAATAAATAAATGTATAAAACAAAATATACAGTGTGATCACCTCCAAAAGCTGATGTAAATTGTCCCCAGAGCATTTGTCATTGATATAAATGACAAACAATTTTGGACCTAAGACTGATCCCTGCGGTACACCACAAGTTATGTTTATGTATAAAGATTTATGTTCACCAGTTTTTTACAAATTGTTGCCTATTTCTTCAACAACTACTCACCCAGTTCAATCCAACCCATCTAATAAGATACCTCTCTAGTTTATGGAATGAAATATCATGATTTATAGTGTCAAATGCTTTCTTTAAGCCTATGATAATTCCTACTTAAATGTTTCGTCTTATCTACACCATTTGTAATTTCCTAAGTTCTTCCTAAGTCAGAGATGTTGATCTATTTGTCCGAAAAACCACAGAAGGCTGTAAATTATTAAAAGTCTTTCTGTAAAAGGTTTTTCAAGTATTTTGCAATGTCAAGTACCATTAAATTAAAGGAGCAGTTCATCAAATATGACAGGTCTTCCAAGATGTAGAGGAGTTTGTTTCTTCATCTGAATGAATTTGAAGAAATTTAGCATTACATCACTTGTTCACCAATGGATCCTGTGCAGTGAATGGGTGCCGTCAGGATGAGAGTCCAAACAGCTGATTAAAACACCATGATAATCCACAAGTTATCCACACGACTCCAGTCTATGGCTGTCACTAATTTGTACAAGATCATATTCATGCGAATTAGCCACCTCGTAAAATAGGTATGAATTGCCGTGAGATAGCATTAAGTAATCAGATAATTTCAAGCATTTTTAGGTAATAAAAATAGACCTAAGATAACAACAGCCTGTAAAATTACTCAAAATACATAGAAAATGACTCAATAATAATTGGTTCAAATAAAGTATCAAAAGCATGTAATCCTATGGTTTTATGGAACAAAACGGAGAATATACATAATGTATTTTAAACAATAGAACTAACCTACATTATGCATTACAACAAATGACTGCAGAGGGCGCCAACGGCCTGACAATTGTTTTCACACTTTACAGCACGATCTTATCCTTGTTTAAAGGAACACTCAGTTTAACTGTTTTCAAATCCATTCAGTCAATCTCAGGACCTGGCAGTAGCACTTTTAGCATAACTTAGCAGAAATCATTGAATCTGGAGCCAGTTCCATAAACTTAGCCTCTAAGACAGTGTCTTAAGTACTAGTTTGACCAACCATCAGTTAACCAAATCAGTCTTATTTTTTGGGTTCAACTTGGACCAACTTCAAGCCACTAAGCTAATAGTAACATAGCTGGGGACTATTTTCAGGCGCTGCGTAATATCATTGTTCCTTGATTATTACGCCGGAATGAAAGTATAGTTCCTATCTATATCAGCCTAGAAAATCACAACTTTTTATTTTCTGTCTGTCTTAGTACACGATGTAACTACAGATGAGTCAAGTTTTAAATAGGAAAAATATAATCAGATTCAATTATTGATGCTAAGCTATATGCTAAGCTATAAGCTTTATGCTAAAAGTGCTACCGCCAGACCTGGAGGTCGGCTGAATGGGTTCGAAAACGGTAAAACTCATGTTTAACTCTAGGGGAGTTGGAAAATGAGCCTATTTTAAAAAAAAAGTGGAGTGTTCCTTTAATATTGACTAAACATTTCATTCAGTTGTCAACTTAATGTGCAATATTTGACAATTTCTTTACAACAGCCATTCCTTGAATATGTGGACATCAAAACATGTTAAACTTTTATTTTTGAAATTGCAATGAACTAACATACATTAGGAGTATATTCATGTAGGCTGTTCTCCTGTATTTGCATAGGTTTACCTTACAAATCTGATGAAATAGCACACGCTGCGATGGAGTTTGTAAATCATAACAGTTCATAACATGACGCTCCACACATGTAAATTATAACAGTTTGTGTTAAGCAGGATTGACTGAATGGAGCTCTGACACACACATACGTTACATACATGTAAATAATTAAAGAGCATATATTAAACCTGCATATATTTATTTAAATGAATCAAAGTTTGTGAATTCACAATAGCATTATGCTTTATTATGATGTTTAAATTGATTTAATATATCATCCAGCCTTAGAAAACAGTCTAATAATGAATTTCATGAATTCTCGTCCGTGGAATAAGCCACTTCCAATATTTTATTAACCATGGTTAAATTGCATTGCAAATAGCATTTTTTAAAATCAAGTACTTGAGGAATCGTGACAACACTACTCCAGCCATCAAATAACATATGTGTAAACAAATTCATCATTAGGACACTTGGTCAAAATATGAGTCCATTATAATGCTTCGTCCAGTGAAAAAGTCCATCCCCTGTTGTCTTCTCCCAACAAAATCCACCAACATGTTTGTGACCCAAGACCACAGTACCAGTCATAAGTGTCAATTTTTTTAAATTGAGATTCATACATCATATGCACACTAAATAAGCTTTCCATTGATGTATGGTTTGTTAGGATAGGACAATATTTGGCTGAGATACAACTGTCTGACAATCTGGAATCTGAAAAAAAAAAATAGTCTAAAGTTGTCTAAATGAAGTTCTTCGCAATGCATATTACTAATCAAAAATTACGTTTTAATATATTTATGGTAGAAATTGAATTGACAAAATATGTTAATAAGACAAGATCTAATGTTTTTCGCATAAAGAAAAAATAGATTATTTTGACCCATACAGTGTATTTTTGGCTATTGCTACAAATATACCATGCTACTTAAGACTAGATTTGTAGTCCAGGGTCAGATTTGTTTAGAACTGTTTTGGTATGCATATTTCTCTACTGATTCAGACTTGACAACTTTTCAACTGGAGAACCAATATTATGGATAGAGTACTCTTATTTTATCAGGAAGTGATGGTTTGAAGTTAAAAACAGCTTAATGAGGAGGTTATTTCTTACAAACATGCAGCTTTTCACTTCACAAGACATTAATTGATGAACCAGACTTCATTATCGATTATTGTGATGTTTTTTATTTGGACTTTCATTCTGATGGCACCCATTCGCTTCAGGGGATCAATTGATAAGTGATGTAATGCTAAATTTCTCCAAATCTGTTCCCATGAAGGTGAATAAATGAACTATTCATTTAATTAAAAATACAGGTGACTCTGTATACTGTTATTAACAGACCCCTCCTCAAAATTGAAAAAGCAAACAGATACAGCAGTACATTACCATGCTGCTTTTTGGACAAGATCCACTATGTTCAGACATGCTTGAGGGGGAAAAAGTTATAAAATCCTTCATTATCCCAAAGCCCCCGTACACCTGAGCCCTTGGCGCTTTTTTGCTCCTGCCAATGAAAGAGTGTGAAGAGAATCAGGTAGCTGTCAGAGCGTATCTTATCATGTCTCCACAGAAAGACACAATATGTCTCTGCTGATGGTCTTGAAAACAGAATGAGATCTGTGAGGTTTTTCTTCCTTCAACCACAGAACAGTCCAGACAGGTTCAGAGGATGCATTTGCGCACTCATGAATTAAAATTACTCCCGTTTTTCTAATATACACTCATTTACATTTATCCTTTACACCGTTGCTCCGAGCAGATGTTTTTTTGTGCAGAAATATGGTCTTTTTTTTGAACCCCATTATCAGATGCTACATCATTTGGGGCTACTGTAACCACGGAAGCGAGAACAAAATTGAAGATCTCATCAGCAAGGGAGCACATCACTAGGAATGCAGAATGCCGTAGCCTACGCTGTGTGTAGGCAGATAGCACAAGGCTCCAGGCGGATAGGCATCAGGCTATGAACATCCAGATCACAGCTTGCAGCTGGCTCAAAGCTAAATACAACATCCAGAGGTGACTGTCTGTGAGGGCAATTGCTCAAAGGTTGTTTTGTTTCAAAGATATAGATGGTTTAGGGTTTATTTCCCCACACTATATATACTTTGCAACATATATTAGCATAAACATTGCAAAATTACATTTTACTCCACTCAACAAAACATATTACACAGGGTTTTGGATTGTAAGCAAACATGGACAGCTGCACAAATGTAGGTTGACGTGAATAGGTTACAACAGCATTGCCATGAGCTACTACACACAATGGTTGACGTTTCGGCCTGGTTAGACTAGTTTATAGTTCTCTCCTGCCCCCTGCTGACATGCTGTGTGTAATGACAATACAATGTCAAGTTCAATCTGCAATCTGCATTTTTGTTATTTTGTATTAATAGTCAAGTCTTTTTGTCTTATATTTACCTGAGAAGTAATATTTGTAAGATAACAAATAATATAATTTTATTATTATTATTATTATATTAAATATAAACTTCAATAATTTGTTTTTATTTTTATTTTACATTTGTAATATGCAACCTAAGTAAATGTATATTGTTTTAAGCCATCTAAAAAATGCTGGGTTAAATACAATCTGGGCAACTGGGTTGTTTTAACCCAGAGGTTGGATTAAATATTACTAGAGGCATCAGCAGTAATCAAAAGGTGAACATTTATTAATAAGCAATTTAAAAAAATATATTATTTAATTATTTATTCAACATATTAATAAATGTTAATTTACACGTTTTGTTCATTTTAAGCTAGAAATATAGTCATTTTTAAGCAACTGTTGAGTTAAATAAAACTACCCATCAAAACAACCCATATTTGTCCATATTTCACCCAGCACTTTTAGCCCAGCATTTTTTAGAATGTTATTTATTATTAGATATTTATCAGGTATATTTCAGTGTTAAGTAGTTTGCAGGGTTATTATCATTAATAGAACTAAAACCAAAACATTTTCACTAATTAAAATAAATCTGAAATAAAATAAATATTAGATGATAAACTTAAACTTATTTAAGTCTTAAGTAGGGTATATGGGTATATTTGTAGCAATAGCCAACAATACATTGTATAGGTCAAAATTATCATTAGGATAATAAGTAAAGATAAAGTAAAGATATTTTTTACATTTCCTACCGTAAATATATTAAAACAGATTTTTTTATTAGTATTAGTAATATGAATTGCTAAGAATTTCATTGGGACAACTTTAAAGGTGATTTTCTAAATGTTGAATTTTTTTTTGGCACCCTCAGATTCCAGATTTTCAAATAGTTGTATCTCAGCCAGATATTGTCCTAATACATAAATGGAAAGCTTATTTATTCAGCTTTAAGATGATGTATAAATCTAAAAAAACTGACCCTTACGGTTTTGTGGTCCAGGGTCACATATTTAGATTTTCTCAATAGCTTAGCTAAAGCATTAAAATTACTACTTAAATAAATTAAATAATGCATAAAATAAATAGTAATATTTAACAAAAAAAAAAAAAAAAAAATAATTAAATAAAAAATACAAAAGTGCTAAGAATATAACTAAAATGTAAATATAAAATATTAATAAAAACCATAATAGCATATAAATAATGTTGGTATTATTATTATTATTATTGTTGTTGTTGTTGTTATTGCACTGTATGTATAGGTATTCAAGTATGTCACATGTATCTGTCTGTTACATTAATTTTCTGCTCACCTTCATTTTTATTATAGTAGCTCTGTTGTTTCCTGTGCACTGTGTTGTGTATTCACCTGGGCTTGATAAGACAGGAACACTCTCTGATTGCTTAACCCACCCAGCTATTTTTAGCACCTTCACCGTCCTTATCATCAAGGTAAAATAAGAATGTTGCTGAGAGGGCTTAATTACGTATTTCAAACAGATGCAGCGACGCAAGTCTCATTTCCCACCGTTCCCTCACTCTTGCTTTTGGGACTCTGTAGTAATGAAACAGGAATTGACCTAAATATTCACTTTGCTTCACTATCGTTTCTAATTATTGCGGCATTACAAAACTCTATGCGTTCAAAGGCATCTAAAGCTTCAGTTGTATTGTGGGAATTACATCTTAAATTAAGATTTCATAGCCATAATTTAACTGGTGCTCAAAGGGAACTGCATTCAAAAAATCCAACATTAATTTATAGCATGTTTTTCTTGAAGCCACTACAGCTGAATTCTACACTCAGCAGGTCAAAAGAATTCAGCAATAATAGCAATAAAAACACCCTTCCCCTACTAACTACTCCTCAAGGTTATCCATTTATTCAGACTGTTTTATAAAGCCCACAGTTGAACAGCTCTCTGTCATGGCTGTATTCCAATCACAGCTCTCACAGCACTTTTTAACACAAGTACACACAGCTGCAGTGCACAGCAATTAAAACTCAAAATTGATTTTTTTGTTTCCAATAGATTTTTTTTAAATGGCAGCCAAGGAGTGAAAAAATCTATTGGAATTACCTATTAGAATTTTAGCAGAAAATACCAAGTAAAGATAATTATCACATTTACCACAATTTAAATAGGAAAAGAGAGGGGGGGAGAGAGAGAGAGAGAGAGAGAGAGGGTAACATTATGTTAAAATTAGGGTTTTAATTTACAGAGAAAAATAAGTGTTAGTCTTTTTACTTACAACAATAAACTGTAATTTCGATTTGGTTGGTATAATAACATTATATATTTTCAGTGTTATCGTAATGGTTACAAAATAGGCAGACATTAAAATCAGGCCAGGCTTCACGGAGGGCCTGTAAAACCCATTCTGAGTAAAAACATTAAAGGTAACATCTGAAAATCGGACTTGCTCCATGTTTAAAGGGTTACTCCCCTCCAAAATGAAAATTTTGTCATGAATCACTTGCCCCCATTTCGTTCCAAACCCGTAAAAGCTTCGTTCGTCTTCAGAACACAATTTAAGATATTTTAGATGAAAACCGGGAGGCTGTCCGCAGTGGTGCGGAGGAGACAAATTGTTGGATAAAGTCATTATTTCTGCTTTCTTTGCGTACATAAAGTATTCTCATAGCTTCGTAAAATTATGCTAGAACCACTGATGGCAGATGGACTATTTTGACTATGTCTTTCATACTTTTCTGGGCCTTGACAGTGTTATTTACTTTGCAGTCATTGGGACAGTCAAGAAGCTCACGGTTTTCATCCAAAATATCTTAAATTGTGTTCTGAAGACGAACGAAGCTTTTACAGGTTTGGAACGACATGGGGGTAAGTGATTAATGACAAAATTTTTATTTTGGGGTGGAGTAACCCTTTAAGTGCTAAAACCCAGACCAACCCAGAAAATGTGAAAAAGAACAACTCAGTACATTTTTTTCTTTGATGTAAGATCTTATTATAATTTTACCAACCCTTAATCTGCATGTTTCCACCCACAACACTGCCATTGTTTTCGAAAGCGACAAAGGTGTATCAGTTTTACCACCATAGCAAAAGTTCAAACAAAGCATGCTAATCTTTACAGACATAACCAACTGTTTTTGTAACTCGTGTGTTTTTAACATAAACTTGTGTATATTTGAAAGTTTAAGCGCAATAAGACATGAAAGAGAGCTTAGTTTAACAGACACATGCTGTGTGATAGCCACTTTCTCTCAGTGTGCTTCCGATGTGTGGGCTAAGAAAACTATATCAGAAGTTTAATCTAATATGGTTTAAAGCGCATGATTTCAGCGCGATAGACATGATAATTAAAACCAAACAGATGTTTTTAGCAGAATATCTGAGGTACAAGTTGTAAAGGCAGAGTGCTATTCTGGAAAAGGGATTTGCATTTAAAAAGACATGCATAAAAACAACGTGTTTCAGCTTCCACTCAAAATTCGCATTTTCAAAAAATATAATGAATGATCTATGGGATATGTTGAGCTGAAACTTCACAGACACATTCTGGGGACAGCTGAGACTTGTATAACATATTGTAAAAAGGGGCATAATAGGTCTCCTTTAATAATCACATAAATTTTGAAGTATAGCTTGTAAACATAGATAGTTTGTGTTTCTGGCAAAGAACCAAACTCATCTTAATTTAATGCTGTATATTGAGCAGCAGACAATGTTAAAGCCAGCTTATTCTTCCCATAAATTTTATGTGTCTGGCTTCTCGCGTCCAACAACTTGTTTTGCTTCTTGATATTGCAAATTGCTGTTTCTTACTATATAATTTTAATGTATTATCTAAATTATGAACACACTGGTTTGTAGTACAAACAGTTTTACTGTTTACTGCACGATGTTATTCTTCTCGTTATTTCCCTGTAGCAGCTAATGAACCATTGATCAAGATACATACATGAGGAAAAATGCATTGTTGGTCGGTGCTTCCTAGTGTTCAGGCGTGAATTACCGGAAGATGATTCGTCGCGATTCGCCTCACTTTCTTCCAACCCAATGTAATTAGGTACCTTATTGCTTGTTTCACCGCTGTTTCACGGTGAAATGTCCAAAGAGTGGCGCTAAAACACACGTTCAATTCATAAACATGGTATGTTTTAATTATGTTGGTACAGGCACTGCTGCGTTTTTATCACACTGCTTGATGTTCAATGTAAATCATACTTTGTACGAAAATACATAAAAGTTGTTTACTGCATCTAGTGTTCATTTCAACTGGAAAATACAGTGATAGGTATGGTGTATTTTATTTTTCAGTTTTGCATAAATGTATATAGAGGCACGTATTTCCACTGATCCTATGTTGCTTTCTTCACATCTCAGTTTGAAACAAGCCAATTCACACCAAAATGTCTGAATGTGACCATATTTTTACAGAGAATTTCTTATTTTATGGCACTAATATTTTACAAGAGCTGTGACATTGTAACACCACTGAAATTAGCTGAGTGAGCACTGATGTATCTGTTTGGTGTCAGTGTCTGAACACGCAGTCCACTACTATCAAACTTGCACATGTCAGACTCAAACAAAGTTTTTAAGACTAAACAGCTCAGGTCATTCCCTGAGTAAGACCAGCACTCACAAGCCAACTAGTGTCAAACTAATGACACACATGATGACTTCAGAAAGGGAATTTGTTCTCAAGCACAAATCTGAAAAGGAAAAAGCATGTTTACAAAGTAGTTCACACAGTACTTTCAGATCCCAGTATAGATGGGGAGGACCGCATTCACTTTTTGAAGAAAGGATGAGAGGAGGTGAGAAACAAGGTTTTGGAGGGGAGGAATGAACAAAACATTTGTTTGTTATCAGAGGACCTCTCTCCCAAGGTCTCCCTTGGCTCTGGCTGTAGAGCTTCTGACCAGAACGCCTCTTAGAAAGAGATCAGCCTCCCTGTGGATTCACTAGAACAGACCACTACAAGCAGAAAACTCTGCACAAACAGACTCCTAACGAAGACCAATCTAAACGGTCCAGCCCAGCCCTCACCTGAACATCAGCGGAGCCCTGGAGCTGCCACGGGAAGCTACACAGCAGGCCTCAGGTCACAAACACTGTAAAAACCCTTTCACCTGAAAGAGAAGATGATAAAGAGAATGGTCTTGTTGATGATGCTGTGCTTTAGTCTCGGCTGGTTCATGTCACACGCAGAAGGCACATCTGATGGATTTAATTTCTGCTCTTTCAATGGTTCAACTCGCTATTTCTTCTGCCTGGGCAACAAGGTCGATAAGATGCCAAAATGTATACCGGAAAATACTACATTTGTGTGAGTATAAATACACAGACACACATTTACTTAGCTAAATGGGGACATTACATATAGACTTCTATTGTACAGATAGTTATAGATTTTATAAGCTCATCCTAACCCACACAATAACAAAAAACGTTGTTTACCTTATTTTTATACCAGTTTTACAAATGAGAATGTCCCCAAAGGGATGTTTTTGGAGATTATGTCAGGTTTAGCTCAAATTTGTCCTCAAAAAAGTAGGTACACACACACAAATGCACATTAAAATACATGTATAGTTATAACATCTAGTACAAGAATTTCACATTAGAAACATCACTTCAAATATTTTAATGCAGTACAGTACCAGTTCAAAGTTCTTGAACAGTATTTTTTTTTATGTTTTTTTTTTTAAAGAAGACTCTTCTGCTCACCAAGCCTGTATTCAAAATTTTGAAATATTTTTACTATTTAAACTAAAATAAAAATTTTATATTAAAATAAATTTTACTATTTATTTTTCTATTCGAATATATTTAAAAATGTAATTTATTCCTGTGATTAAAGCTAAATTTTCAGAATAAGTAATCTTCAGGGTCACATGATATGTTAGTACATATATATATATATATATATATATATACACGCACACATCAATCACAAAACAAATCATTTCTGAAGATCATGTGACACAGAAGACTGGAATAATGATGCAAATATTCTGCTTTAAAATTACAGGAATAAATTACATTTTTAAAATATATCCAAATAGAAAACAGCTATTTTAAATAATTAAAATATTTTACATTTTTACTGTTTTTGCTGTACTTTGTTTCAAATAAATGCAGGCTTGGTGTGCAGAAGATTTCTTTAAAAAAAAATAAATAAATAACAGCTAAACACTATAATGCACGTAAAATATATTGCAAAATATAAGCAGAAAATATAGGTCCATAAATCAGTATAATCCATTTTCATGAAAACTCTATAATTAAAAGTTACTATAAAGTAGGATTACCTACTTAAAAATTCCACATACTACATTCAATATTGTTTCTCAGTAATTTTGTAATACAAAGTGAACTACATTATATCCTTTAATCATATTTTAAATGAAAATTGATTTTGAAGGAATTTTAATGAAACCTGTATAATAATAAAAGCAAACAACATAAAAAAAAAACTTGACAGTCTAATTAAAAACCTGAGATTCTCAGTGACATATTGTTATTGTTCCAGAGCTTGTTATTGTGGTTTGGAGGAATGTAATTGACAAGAAATGCATGTTGTTGTTTTTTTTTTTTTGTAATCTCAAGGCTATCATGCCTCATACAAATTCAAGCCTGACATGGGGGAGTGTGTTTTTTTTTTCATATCATGTTTTTCATGCATTGCATGAAGTCAGTTGTTATTTCAACCAGTCAAAGAAAGCGAAGTAAACGAAGACGAAATAAAGCCATCTTTGACTCAAGCAGGTTAATCGTAAATTTAATTTCTGTTTTGAACCAACTGCCAGTCAGTTTGGATGTTGCCCATGCACTTCAATCTATCTGAAGATGCCCAGCTGGATCAAACATTTCAACCTGACAGAGCCTTTGTGTACTAAGCCTCACTATGGGTTCATTACTTTAGGTTTCTTTTCCATTTTAGAAAAAGTATCAAGAGCGTTTCAGTTTGTGTGTCTCAGCGTGTCAGATTTTCTACTTGCCACTGCAAGAACGAACAGTTCTCAATCAATTGTTCATGTTGCAGATGTTTTCTGTCTTTATAATTGTAAATATCAAGGCTGCACCACTAACAACATCAAACGGAATCACAAAAATAAAAATAAAGCTCGCTTTCAAACATTTCCTCAAACAGCTATTTAGATAACCCCAACCCAAACTCAGTCAGGGACAAATAAGTAAAAATAACAAGAATCAAAACAGTCAAACTATGATATAACCAAGATACAGATTTTTCAAATCTTTAATATCTGTATTTTTTGTTCCAGCATGATTTACTTTACCGCAAGCTTTACACGGATTCTTGTCCAGAGTGCATTGTGTAATTGTGCTGTCTGCATTTTTGAGGGATTACAGGAATGAATATCCACAGGGAGAACACATAGACACTAATGACAGCGTGCAAAAAGAATTACACAAAAAAATCTTGACAGTAAATAGATTATTTGCAGTCTGTAAATAGGCTACTGGTAATTGTGTTTCCATTTCTCATAACATTTCGCATCTTGAATGACCTAGTTTCTGCTATGACTCATTCTGCTCATACTAACTTTCATGAGAACCTATTAGATTCCTGAAGTGGAAGAAGTGGAAGTTCACAAATATACTTGGAAGGAGTTTTTTTAGAGCACACTTACACACAACACACACACGCACACACTGATATTTTAAATTTAACCCAGCCTGATCTCATGAGAAAATGAAGCTTGTATGTTTGAGAGGATGATTTTTTGCAATGAGATTTGTATGGAAACAAGTTTTACAAAGGTCCGGATTCATTAGTCACCAATTAGCCAACATGTGAAACACGATTGTTTTGAGGGACTCATATGCAACCATTAGGGGTTCAAACGCTCACTGATGCTCCAGAAGAAAAATGGTGCATTAAGAGCCAGGGGTGTAAACTTTTGAACATAATGACTTTTATTTTTCATTTAGTACTGCCCTTCAGAATCTACAGAAGATATATGTTTCCCAGAAGACAAAATAAGTTAAATTTACCCTGATCTTCAAATTAAAAAAGTTTTCACTGGAGCATCAGTGAGCGTTTGAACCTTCTGTAATAGTCGCATATGAGTCCCTCAGTTGTCCTCAGTGTGAAAAGATGGATCTCAAAAACCTAGTCATTGTTGGAAAGAGTTTAAATACACAGAAATGCTGAATAACTGTTCAAGACAAACAAGGAACTCATGTACAACTATCACTAAAAACACACACACACACACACACACAGACACACACACAGCTGTGGATCATTCAGGTAACAACACAGTATTAAGAGTCAAGGGTCATTTTTATAAATTCAACTATTATTTTCTCTTGTGGACTATATTTAAACATCTTTTATGTAAAATATCTTATTCAGGTCAGTACTAAATAAAAAATAACATGCATTTTGTAAGATCCCTCTTATTTTGTTCAAATAATTAACATTTTGCAGAATCTGCAAGGTGTATGTAAACTTTTGTCCTCAACTGTGCATTACATTAAAGTAATTGAAATAGTTACACTACTTATTACTTATTATTTTAATTAGGGTAACTTGTAATCTGTAACCTATTACATTTCCAAAATAACCTTCCCAACACTAGATTACTCATTTAATAGGAGAATTTGTCTCCATTCAAGTAAAGACTGGTTGTGAGCTCATTACGATAGAAAACAGCTGCCAAGAGGTCTCCCCAAAATGGTTGCAGAGTCTACTACAGAATTAGATTCAAATTAAGTAAATGATGATCTGGTAAAAGCAAAAATAAATAAAACTAGCTGGAATGGCCATACCAGCTTTTATAGGATTGCTCATAATACCAAATTCACCTCTGAATAGACAGTGCTATTTATAACTGTAACACACTGAAAATGAATTGTTAGATGGTGAATCACATCTCTTCTCTCTAATTTTGAGCAGGGAGATCAAACTGACTCAGATCCGTGTGTTACACCAAGCAGCCCTGTCTGGACTACATGAGCTGAAGAGAATGTGAGTGCAAAGAGTGAAGGACACCAAGATGTTTACTATTAAACCATGGAAGTGTATATTCAGCAAGAATACACATTCAGATTAAAAAGCATTTCATTGAACATTTAAAACCCAGAATTGCTACTGAATGCTTACAACTCTTGTTTTGTCTTAGTTTTGACTTTTGAATGCAAATGCAAAACCGCATATAAACACATGATATTTAGTCTTGATTGAATATGTTTAGACTTTGATATGGAACATGATGTTTAAAGGAACACTCCACTTTTTTGAAAATAGGCTAATTTTCCAACTTCCCTAGAGTTAGATGAGTTTTACCATTTTCGAATCCATTCAGCCGATCTCCGGGTCTGGCGTTAGCACTTTTAGCATAGCTTAGCATAGATCATTGAATCTGATTAGACCATCAGCATCTCACTCAAAAATGACCAAAGAGTTTCAATATTTTTCCTATTTAAAACTTGACACTGCTGTAGTTACATCATGTACTAAGACCAACAGAAAATGAAAAGTTGCCATTTTCTAGGCTGATATGGACAGGAACTATACTCTCATTCCGGAACTTTGCTGCTGTACCATGGGATGCAGTGCCTGAATATAGTCCCCAGCTATTTTACTATTAGCTTAGCTACCGCCAAACCTGGAGATCGGCTGAATGATTCGAAAACGGTAAAACTCCTCTGTTTAACTCTAGGGAGTTGGAAAATTAGCCTATTTTTGAAAAAAGGGGAGTGTTCCTTTAACAGTATCACAGTATCAAAATACTGCAAAAACCTAAGAGAGTGAAATTAACAAGTGTTTATTTAGTTTATTTAGTCTGAAATGTATTATATTTTATTTCTTAAATCAGTATTTGTATAATGATTTGATTTCCCCCAATGCATTTAAATAAATATTTCACCCAAAAATGAAAATCTGCTGAAAATGTACTCAAACTCAGGCCATCCAAGATGAAGATGAGTTTGTTTCTTCAATGAACCATAGAGCCCTATGATTTCTGTCAATCTCAGAATCCAGTCATAAAAAATTAAATTTACTATGTAACGCTGAATGTCACTGAATTTGCTGAATTTTGGATTAATAAAACAAGACTAGGTCAGTACACTTAATGCGTGTCTGTGAATATTACACCACAAAAATATGCATGTTCTGCGTGTTTCTGTGTGAATGAATGACGCTGGTGTTTTTTTTAGCCTCTGCTGCCTCAATTTATGAGTACATGAACAGAGTCACTTTATGAGCATTTTACTGTTTCTTGTGAGAAAAGCTATTGTCATATCAGAAACTTCTCAGCAACCCATCAAAATAAAAGTTTGGTTTAACTTGAAGAAACTGTGACAGAAACATATTACGTAATGTAATGACACTACTACTACTACTACTACTACTACTACTAAAATTGCTATTAAAACATTTTAAAGAATATTTACCAGAAAAATGTAAATACACAACACATTTAGAATTAAAGATGCTTTTGATTATTACAATTTAATGAAACCATTAATCTTTTGAAATCCAAAAAATAATGGAAAACAGAATTTGATAAAAATTAAAATGTAGGGCCTTAAAAATATTTTTTAATAAATTGCTGTTAAATTGTGTATGTTTCATGATTTAAATTATTTAGATATGCTTTTGATTAATATTACTTCATTTAACCATTAAAACAGAGTCTAGAGAACTTAAAGTGGAAAAAAAATTAATCCAGAAAAATTAAAACAGAAAAAAATGATGGATTTGTTTCATGCAGCTTTCTGCTTCACAATTGATGGACTGGAGTAGTGTGAATTACTTGTGGATAATTGTAATGTTTTTATCAGCTGTTTGGACTCATTCTGACAGCACCCATTCACTGCAGAGAATCCATCAGTGAGCAAGTGACCAAATGCTAGATTTTTCCAAATCAGTTCCAGTGTAGAAACAAACTCATCTACATCATGGGTGGCCTGAGACTGAATACATTTTCAGCAAATTTTCATATATGATTTTTCTCCTTCTTAGAGTGGTGTCCGAGAATGGTGCTCTTGAGCGAATTGAAGCCCTTGCCTTCTCCAACCTGACAGAGCTACAGGAAATGTATGTTGCTGCACTACATGTGGCAATTACATCAAGTCACATTCTTGTCAAAACATTTTATTTTAGCGGTTAAAAATAGTATGTTAAAATTGAAATCACAAATTGTAGTAAACAACATGAAAGATAAAAAAAATAACTTTTTCTATCTATCCGTCTATCTGACAGAACTATTACAAAATCAAAAAACCTTGTGATGCACAAAGATGCCTTCTGGAGACTTCCAAAGCTACGGTATCTGTGAGTTCTTTTCTGTCTTCATTACTCTTGTCTAGTAAATTCTGAATCATCTCGGTCTCATGCTGCGGTTCAGCAATTTAAAGGGAGTATATTCCCACAAGAGTTTCGGTCTATCATTGAGTTATGCTAAAAGTCCTGAAAGACCTCAATAAAAGCCGAATGACCTAAACACAGGTCAATATCCATATCAAATGTTTCTCACAGGAAACAAAGACAAAATACAAACGTCTCTCTGACGTATTAGATTCATTAATCTTGTCTGGATGTGTGTGTGCTCCTTTAGGACTATATCAAACACTGGTCTTAAAGTCCTGCCTGATTTCTCCAAGATCAACTCTGCTGCTCTAGAATTTTTATTGTAAGTCTCTACTCATGTTCTCACTGTCCTAATGTACATTTTAATTGGTTTGAGTGAATTCCTATTCGAAAAGCAAACAATTTGTAAATATAGTTACAAAGAATTCATCAGCCGATCTATGTTAAATCTAAATCTACCTTTCAGTGATCTACAAGATAACATGCACATAGAAAGGATTCCTAGCAACGCTTTCCTCGGATTGACCAGTGCCACCATAACTGAGCTGTAAGTGTGCATCTGTGTGATTATACATCAAATCAGCATTTTAGAATGATTTCTGAAGGATCATGTGACACTGAAAACTGCTGAAAATTTAGCTTTGCCATCACAGGAATTACACTGTAAAATATATTAAAGCAGAAAAGTAATTTTATGACTTTTTAAAACAATAAAACAAAACTTACCAACCCCAGACTTTTGCCTATAATTTAATGTACTCTTGCACAGGAGATTAACAAAGAATGGGATCAATGAGATAGACAGCTATGCATTCAATGGTACCAAAATTGAAAAACTGTGAGTTCAATTACATCCTTACATATATTCATAAATTAGCATTTCACATAAAATATCTCTAAAATTTAATCTAATCCCTTTCTCCCAGCTTTCTCATGGGAAACCAGCAGCTAAGTCATATTCACACGTACGCCTTTATAGGAGCTGAAGGCCCCATCGTTCTGTAAGCATGAACAACTTTGACTTTCAACAACAATACAACTCAGCTCCAGCTGGAGCACCACACACCCAAGTGTCTCACAGCAATGCCTGATTCATTCACACTAACCTCTGTTACCTGTTTTAGTTTAACAACAAGCTAAGTGCACCCTGTCCTGCATTGGGCGCTGAAATAGTCGCTGTCATTGCAGGGACATCTCACGTACTGCTGTCCACACCCTGCCAGAAAGCATGCTGAGGACTCTTAAGCTTCTGACGGCCATCTCTGTCTACTCTCTAAGAAAGCTTCCCAGCCTGGAGCTGTTTACTGAGCTCACGCAGGCCAACCTGACCTACCCCAGCCACTGCTGTGCCTTCAAAAACTTCAAGAAGCACAAGTCAGTTAAACACTGCATTTATATATATATATATATATATATATATTAGACAACTTTTGACCTCAACTGTATAACATGTCATAATTTACTCATCCTTATATTATTCCAACATTGTGTGGATTTATTTCTTTTACAGTATTAAGAAATTAAGAAACTTTTGGCAGAATGTCAGTGTTACTCTTTCCATAAAATGAATGGTGCAAAAGATGCCAAAAGTATCAAAAAGAACAATAAAATCTGTTAAAGCCTAGACAAATATTTGTTGAGAAATTTGGTACGATAAACATTTTCATTTAAATGTGCTGTTCCATCTGTTAAAGGGATGGTTTACCCTAAATTAAAATTCTGTCATTGATTACTTACCTTATGTCGTTCCAAACCTGTAAGACGTTTGTTCATATAGGAACATAAATTAAGATTTTTTTTTAATGAAATCCGACCCTGTATAGACAGCAACACAGCTACCACGTTCAAGACCCAGAATGGTAGTAATGACATCATTAAAATAGATATGATAGTCCATGGGATATAAAATGAAATATAAACGTGGAAAACAAAATACAGATACAATTCCACATTGTGTGGCTTTTGGTTGTAAGTTTTAGTCGAAGGGCAACAAGAGAAGCAAGTCTTGAGAAGAAGTCCTCACTGCTTTCTTAACGATAAGAAGAGGAGAAAAGAATAGGAATATGCCTGTGGACGAATAAAACTTGCTAAAGACCAGCGTCTTTGTTCTCTCCACTTCAGCCTTCAGCCAGACCACAGCTACTGAGCGAGGTTACAAACAGCAGAGACATGACACGCTTAGATGCCATCCTGGCAAGATGTTAACATGCTAACGCTTGTCATGACGCCACAGCCACTGAAGAAGTTTCTTAGCACAGATTTCATTCAATATCCATGTCTCACTCAATATCAAAATCAATGGTACGGCATTTGCTTTAAGTCTACGCTTATAACCATTGCCACCTATAAGCTCTTTCAATAGCACTGAAAACTTCAGTAACAAATGCGGAGCGGAGGCTGATGTAAACACAAACATTGACTAGAGAGTGACCATCATTGGTTTCGCTCTATCAGTCCAAAACAAGTCCAATAAAGTCCATCGATCTATAATTAAAAAGTCCCTCACATGGCTCCGGGGGGTCAGTAAAAGCCTCATGTAGCAAACCAATGTGTTTTTGTAAGAAAAATTTTCATATTTAAAATGTAAAAATTCATTGTCTGGAAAAGAGCAGCTTGAACATTCTACTAAAAAAACAAAAAAAAGATGTTTAAAACAACATGAGGACATGTGCCCTTATATTTGATTTCTGTTCACACAGGTCTGTGAAGAATCAAATGTGTAACGATTCTGGCGCCCTCCTCCTGGAGCCATACTTTTTTGAAGACCACTGTAAGGATGTGATAGAAGTGACCTGCTACCCCACACCAGATGCGTTTAACCCCTGCGAGGACATCATGGGTTTTACATTCCTCCGTGTTCTGATCTGGTTCATCAGCATATTGGCCATCGTGGGCAACTGTACTGTCCTCTTGGTGCTTCTTACGAGCCGCTACAAACTGACTGTTCCCAGGTTTTTAATGTGCCACCTGGCTTTTGCAGATCTTTGCATGGGCATTTACCTGTTGATCATCGCTGGCAAGGACATTCAGACACAGTCCCACTACTACAACTATGGCATCGACTGGCAGACGGGAGCTGGGTGCCATGCGGCAGGCTTTCTCACGGTGTTCTCCAGCGAGCTGTCTGTTTATACTCTCACTGCCATTACCCTGGAGCGCTGGCACACCATCACTTACGCCATGCAGCGGGAACGCCAGCTGCGTCTGCGCCATGCCTGCGCAATAATGGCGGCTGGGTGGCTTTTCGCTCTGGTGATTGCTCTGATGCCCATTTTGGGAGTGAGCAGCTACAGAAAGACCAGCATCTGCCTGCCAATGGATGTAGAAACAGTGATTTCACAAGGTTATGTGGTGTTGTTGCTTCTACTCAACGTAGCTGCTTTTCTAATCGTATGCATCTGTTATATGCGCATCTACCTGACTGTTCACAATCCCGCCTTTGTTCCTGCCAATGCGGACATGCGTATAGCAAAGCGCATGGCTGTTCTCATCTTCACCGACTTCCTGTGCATGGCTCCCATCTCGTTTTTCGCCATCTCCGCAGCCTTGAAGCTACCGCTGATCACCGTCTCTCACGCCAAAGTCCTGCTGGTGCTTTTTTACCCCATAAATTCCTGCTCGAACCCATTTCTCTATGCCTTTTTTACCCAAACCTTCAAGAGGGACTTCTTCATTCTGACTAGCCATTTCGGCTGCTTTAAAACACGAGCGCATGTTTACCGCACAGAGATCTCTTCGGGGCAAAACGGAGCCATGGTGCATTCGCCAAAAACTAGTGATGGAACACTGTATTCCCTGGTTCACATCGCCCAAGTGCACTGAACACTTACTCAGTCCACCAAAATATGCAACCTGGTCTCATAACGAAAACGTACTTGCATCGCGAGATGCAAAATACCTACCAATAAGTACATATCACTGCAGTTTTCAAAAGAAATGTCCACTGAGTGGTGCTAAAAGTGGCATTTTTTTCCCCCGGGATAGATGAATGTACAGTCCAATACGGTAAGTTTTATGTAACATTGGTTTTGTACGTGTCACCGCAGTTCTGTCTTGAAATGTCCGTTGAGTGACGTTTTAAAATAACGTACCATCTGCACTACACCAAAAACTACCCGATAGTATGAACAAAAACGAACGTGACTTAAAAGCGCCAAATCTCTTATCTTCCAGCTCTTTCATCGTGAGTGTTTTTTATGGGATTCATACCCCGGCAAAGCTACCAATCAAGCTTGTTACACCTGGAAAGCAAAACATATAGAGCTGTAAAAAAAACTGTGTACGAAAACAATTACAAGTGCTCGCTGTTTTAACGCCTCTATTGGACATTTCTGTTGGAAACTGCAGTGATATGCAACTATTAGTACGCATTTCGTATCTCGTCATGAGATCAGATAGAAAATATGCTGCTTGGAGGCTGAAATGAAGATAAATAAGGAAAGACGTGGAATCTGGATATGAAATTCTGGAAGGTTTCTATGGCGTGAAATAGGGTAAAGGCATCTCATATTGACATTGTGTACTTACTTACAGTGCTTGACCTCTCCAGTCAAATGATTCAGAATGTCTTTAGAAGTACATTCTCTATTCACAAGATGCTACTTGATTAAATTTTGACATATTCTGTATGCATTAGTGTACAAAAATTGAGACTAGTTGATATCTTTAGTATCAATAATGTAGATCTTTACTACATCTTTAAACAAACATGCAGCTTTACATACTGTCAAATTAATTAATACTTCTGAAGTGTTATTGTGGAAAGGTTGTCTAATTTAAAGGGATTATGCATCCATTTTTTTGCTGCAGAAAAGATGATGCTTTGATTTATTTATTTTTTTTCTCTCATACAGTGAAAGTCACTGGGGTCCACTGTTGTTTTGGATCACTTTGACTTTCATTATATGGACGAAAATAACTGAAACACTCTTCAGAGTAACTTTTGTGATCCATGGAAGAAAGATAGTCCTGCAATTTAGAAACATTTGTGACCTTGGACCACAAAACCAGTTTTAACTAGCACGGGTATATTTGTAGCAATAGCCAAAAATACATTGTATGACTCAAAATTTTAGCTTTGTCTTTTATGCCAAAAATCAACTAGCATGGGTATATTTGTAGCAATAGCCAAAAATACATTGTATGACTCAAAATTTTAGCTTTTTCTTTTATGCCAATTCATTAGATTAGGAAATTAGATAAAGATCATGTTCCATTAAGATATTTTGTAAATTTCTTACCGTAAATATATCAAAACTTAATTTTTGATTAGTACTTTGCATGGCTTTAATGGCCAAATGAATTTGGACATGAAAGGTGATTTTCTTAATATTTAGATTTTTTTGCACCCTCAGATTCCAGATTTTAAAATAGTTTTATCTCAGCCAAATATTGTCCTGTTCATTCAGCCTATTTATTCAGCTTTCAGATTATGTATACATTTCAATGTAAAAAAAAAAAAGACCCTTATGACTGGTTTGTGTCAAGGGTTACATTTGAATATATTATAATTATAATTACTGTCCCTTTGAGGCTTGCTGATACTGGTGGAAAAGGTCACCATCCCCCCAAAAAAAACAAAAAAAACATAAAATAATAATAATAATAAACAATTGTAAACCACAAGGAGTGTGTTTTGTATAATTGTTCATTTTTAATAACTAAAAATAAAATAATTACACCATAAACTCCAGTTTCATTCAGATTTCTGTATCATTTCAGTTCCCATGAATGCTGAAACTGAAAAGACATTTATAGCCCTTGCCATCAACCCTTCTTATCACAAATATTTCAGTCCTTTAGCACTGGAATGATTTGTTCAAGGTCACTATAACCTCGCAGGCCAACCGCAGTATGAGCTCTGAGAGTCTATGAGAGTTGCTATGCTTTTGGTGAGAGACTATGAGTGTTTTAAGTTGAATCGACTTATGGTACATCCAATGAATCATTCACTAGACATCCACAAAAAAAAAAAAAAAATACAGCAGAGTTTGCTTCTGCTTTACATAAACTGAGGCACAATATAAAATTCAAGTTAGGAGTGAGTTTTACTCCGTCCAAGTCTTGACTCTGTTCTTATCTTTGCACCTGCAATAATGTTTAAGCTCTGAGACAGAGAGCTGTTGTTCTGCTACTTTTTTTTGGCAGCAATGTTTGCCTCAGTGTTGGAGTGGAGTGATGGGAGTGTGTGGCAGTTACAGCAGCTGTGCAATACAGCACCCTGAACTCAAATCTCAAATGGGCTGAGGAAGTCCACAAAAAAGAGGAATCTGTTATGAAGATACAGCTCATGTATCAAGGCCAGGGGTTCAATGCCACAAGTCAAGGAAACACTGGACAGCGAGAAAACCACACACGGAGAAGGCAGAGAGCAGTTACTGCAACCATTTTAACTTAACATCTTTTTGAAATCTATTTTAGGAGATAACCATTACTTTTAAAAAACATGTATGTAGCCACTTACATATTAATTCCTACAGCCACAGTGAGAACCAAGATGATTATATAAATACCGCTTAAAGTACCGCTTTGAATAAGTCAGTATACAATAAGAGGTTTTCGGTGAAAATCATTCTATTGCTACAGCTAAACACTGGATGGCGCTGTAATCCACTAAAAGCATAGCAAGTCACGAAATATACTGTATCTTTGCATATTATTACTCTTACTACAGAATATAATATATACTGGGCACGGTGTGCAAATGTTCTGTATGCACAGATTACCCAAGATGAACAAAGCTTGTGGAAGAACAACCAACAACGCAATGTGCTTGACATGACCTTCCTGTTACAGTGTGATGAATGATCCTGAAAGAATATCAACTGTGATTAACACTTTCTTGTTTCATTGTTTGATTAGACTAACAAATGTTGATATTCTAACACAAACTGGACCAAAATGCAATACAAGTTGTTTTCATTTCTTAGATAACAACGGGATCTGAACTAAATATGCAATTTAATAAGGTAATCTGACAACAGTGTTGCATAGTACTGTTTGAAACGTTATCCCAGTCTTACTTTCACTTACCGTTTTTCCAAAAATAGTGATCAGCATGCAGTGTATATTTCCGCAGAATTCATTAAGCTAGTATTCCATATGGAACATAGCCTAAAGGCTTGTTCACACCAAGGACGATAACTATGAAATTTGAATAATCATTCTAATTCTATGAGAATAGGGAAGTCCACAACACAGCTATAACTATAACCACCAACCATACTATGGAGAGAAATGACATCATTAGAATTACTTTCAGAACGATTAAAACATTGACAGCAAATCAGAATCCACCATGTCCTAAGAGCTAGATTTTTACAGACGACATAACTGCAGTGTGCGCTAACGTATAAACCGTGGAAGAACGTGTGGAAGCTAGCTGCTAAATCATATAGGAAAGGACTTAGTAAGCAGGAAAGTTAACAACCGTGGTAACGATAAGTACAAAGAGTATTAAGTAAGATATTAGCAAAACATGTTATTAGTTTACCAACAAAAAAAAAAAGAAAAAAAAAAAAGAAAATCGTGTTATTCATTACTTACCCTCATGTTGTTCCAAACCTTCATTCCTTCATTCATCTTCAGAACCCAAATTAAGATATTTTTGCTGATATCTGAGAGCTTTCTGACCCTGCATAGACAGCAAAGGAACTACCACATTCAAGGCCCAGAAAGGTAGTAAGGACATTGTTAAAATAGTCCATGTGATATCAGTGATTCAATGGTAATGTTATAAAGCTACAAGAATACTTTTTATGCACGAAGAAAACAAAAATAATGACTTTATTCAACAATTTCCTCTCTTTCGTGTACTTTTATGAATGCACGTTGAAAAGAAAGTTGACAAAGTCATTATTTTTGTATTCTTTGCACATTTATAGCTTCGTAAAATTACAATTGAACCACTGATGTCACATGGACTATTTTAACGATGTCTTTAACAGTGTTGGGTAAAGTTACTTTTAAAAGTAATGCATTACAATGTTGAGTTACTTCATAAAAAATTAGCTTGTATTACTTAGTTACTCTTTATGGAAAGTAATGCGTTATGTTACTTTTGCGTTACTTCTCATCTGGGCTGGGCTTGCTTGTATGCTTTTAATATGAAAAAGTTATATTTTTGGCATATGTAAGTCCTTTCAAACCTAGGCTGATGGAAATGTAAATTCATCTATTAACAGGTTTAATTATTGCAAGTTTGCATTACTGAACCTGTTTTTGTGTGAGATGTTTATAGTTAGTCTAGAACTACAGGAAGCATCATGTTTACACAGTGCACACAATGCCTCTGGAATTTTTCCCAACATGGGGACAGGAGATCTGTCAGTCAATACACAGGAAAATAACTTGCGTGACTTTTTTTTTTTTTAAAAGTAATTACTAGTTACTTGAGAAAAAAATAGTAATCTGATTACGTAACTTAAGTTGTAATGCATTACCCCAACACTGGTCCTTACTGGTCTCAGATTTAATCAAAAATATCTTAATTTGTGTTCCAAAGATTAACAAAGGTCATTTAACCATTTATTTAAATACTTTCAGAGCTGGGTAGATTACTTACAAATTGTAATCAGTTACTGATTCCAGATTCCATG
Organism: Cirrhinus molitorella; assembly: GCA_033026305.1. Taxonomy (NCBI): domain Eukaryota; kingdom Metazoa; phylum Chordata; class Actinopteri; order Cypriniformes; family Cyprinidae; genus Cirrhinus; species Cirrhinus molitorella. The sequence continues at coordinate 16,900,659 of CM065136.1, read as the reverse complement.
ACAAAAACCACTCACACTATCAAGCATTTACATGGAGGAACCTTATGAATACAAGTGCGTTCACACACACACAGGTGTGCACACAGGTGTACACACAAGCATTCACATTGGTGTAAAAACAGGTGCTCACAGACACTCACTGTCCTAAAATGCTGTTGCTTCAAACATATTTTGTAATATTAGTTATGTGTGCTGTGCAATAACATTTAACATTTAGTATTTACTGTGATTCATACGGACATTGGATGTTGTTGTAGTTTCTCTGCTGTTGTGTCTTTTGTTGTTTTCTCTCTTTGTCAGCAGGTATGGAAGCAGATTATCTGTTTTTTGTCGGTCATAGTATGGTTAAATAAAATAAAAAAATGTATTTAAAAAAAAAAATATAATGCATAGCTACACATACACACTGTTATGTGTTATCTGTGTTACTGACAGGCCGGGAAAAAAAAAAATGATACAGAGCTAGAGACCTGTTATAAAGCCTAGATATGTTGTATAGCCTAATTTACACGCGGGATATTAAAATTGCTTCTGAATGCGCGTGCGCGTTTTACTTTCGTTTCGCGTGAAACTCTCGGCTGTACTGAACGTGCATTCTACAGGCGCGTCTGCAAGGCTTTGTTATAATGAGAGGATTAATTAGCTTGCAGAGCTCAGGACTGGACAAAAAGTCCAACGTTTTGAACGGTGAGTGGATTCTGACTGACTGATCTGTGATCTGGCGTGAGGCAGCTGCCACTTACTTTCATTTTGTTGTTAATGTTTGTTTTGTTATTAAAGTTACGTTTGCAGCCTCCCGCATCCTTCTCCCTTAAATCATCTTCCATCTTCCTTAAATCATTCTGGCGACCCATTTTTTAAGTCCCGCGACCCACCCGAGGGTCGCGACCCAGGGTTTGAAAACCACTGGTTAATCAGTTACATTACATATTTTAAGTAATATAATCAGATTATTTTTGGATTACTTTTGGATTACTTTTAACAACTCATTTATCACATCGATTTAAATAGGAATACCTTGTACTATAATTATGTAAAAAAAAAAAAAAATGCAAAGAGTAAGAAAATTCATTGTAATTTACAACATGAAGTGCATTAAACACAATGTTTCCCAAACTAGGGTTCGTAAAAGGAACTGCAGGGGGTTTGTGAGTTTAATGAAAAGCTAACAATTAATTAAATCATAAACAATTAAAATTAAATCATTTTAAAACCCTTTCAAAAATATTCTGTACACTCAACAGCCATTTTTGCAACACCTCCGGGCAGCTCAAAAACTCACAATTAAAATACATATGTCAAATCAGCAACAAAAATCTGAAATTAATTGTTCCATGAATGTTGCTTCTTATGCTTAAAAAGCTTTTTAAAAGCTTATTTTTTAGGGGTCTCAGGGATAAAATATTTTAGGGGTAGTTGTAGTAAATATTAGTGGTTAATCGCACATTTTTCCAAGAATGAATCACGATTAATCCTACCTGACATTACAGTTTTTAATTATAATTTAATAGTGCAATAATTTTGCATTCATGCTTTAAATTAATGTAGAAACAACAAAGAACATATATACGCTACGAGCACAGTATAACGGCTGACAGGACAGGTAAATTCATTTTTACCAACATATGACCTGACATCATCTCATTTGACCGCAGTTCACTGATGTTCTACTGAAGTTCCTCGTCACCGGTACCGTTTCTGCACTCATGTTTGGTGCTGAGGTAAAGGTGCTCGTAAAGACGCTCTGTGCATCCAAATAAACATTTCATAAGCAGTTGTGAGTGGGGTGACCAAACCTAGTGCCACCCATGCATTAATTGGGTTAAATATTTTTACCGCGTTAAATTAAAAAAATAATTGCATGTGTTAACGTGCTAATTTTGACACCACTAGTAAATATATTTAGCAAATAAGGGTTTAGATGACAAAAAGTTTTGGAACGCCTGCACTACATGTAATTAAGACATAACATGAATATGTGCTTTTTAATGTGTTTGAAAGACAAAAGCCTTTCAAAGACATAATAATACATGGTTAAAAAA